>OX345706.1:10062500-11262500 GCA_947044815.1 Apomyelois bistriatella | reverse complement strand
CTGTTGGTTGCGGCTAAAACAACTACATTTGTAGTAGTGTTGAAACCGTCCATCTCAACCAGGAGTTGATTTAACGTGTTTTCCTGCTCTGAATGGCCTCCAAAACTACGTCCACCTCTCTTTCTCCCAACAGCATCAATTTCATCAATAAATAGAATGCATGGGGCATGTTTACGGGCCATCGAGAACATATCACGGACTCTAGAAGGACCAACACCAACAAACATCTCCAAGAACTCCGAACCTGATACAGTTATGAATGGAACATTAGCCTCTCCAGCTGTTGCTTTAGCTAGAAGTGTTTTGCCTGTACCTGGAGGGCCAGTGAGCAAGGCTCCTTTGGGAATTTTAGCCCCAAGATCAATGTACTGCTGAGGATTTTTTAAAAAGTTAACAAACTCCATAATTTCAATTTTAGCCTCTTCGCAGCCAGCTACATCTTGGAACTTCACACCAATGTCTGTAGGGTTGATTAGCTTAGCTGTAGACTCCATGACACCTCCAAATAATCCACCACCCTTTCTCCCACCACGACCCATCATGTCAGCGGACCGTCTCATCATATAAATTAAAAATCCAATGATTAATAATGTCGGTAGCAGCCCAGTCAGACTGGCAGCTTCTACTTCAGTCCTATAAATAACAGGAACAAAGTTTGGGGGATCAACACTAATTTCCATTTGTGCATTCTCCAAGTTCCTTTCGAAAGAGTCCACACTGCCAATCGCAAACCAGATAACCTTGCTTTCAAGTGCGTAACCCGGTTGCAGCTTCACACGCACCCATTTCTTATTGATTACTTCGAGTTTTTCAACAACACCTTTATTTAAGTACATGTTAACGAAATCTCTCCAACTTATCTCTTTGTATCTCATTTCGAAATAAGCGAATGAGGCTAGTAAAGTTATGACGCCCATAGCTCCGAACATCATCCATTTCTCCCGATCCTGGCCTTCGTAGCCTCCACGTCCGCCGCCCCTTCCACCGCCAGTATTTGAAAACATATTTATATTCCATTTGTCTTGAGAACTAGGCTTTTGTGAGGGCGAACTTTTAGACGGGGTTGGTGTTCCTTCGCTGTCCGGGGTCTTAGATTGTTTCTGACTAGTGCCAGGCTGAAAATACTTTTCGAAACCCTTCGGCGGCTTCTTGCAAAACTCGTACCACTGATTTAATACAGAATCTAAAGCTGGCACACCAACAGGCTGAAGTTTGTGGCCATTGAAGTGGAGTTTTGATAAATGGGATTGCGTTAACCTTAGGCCTTTCCACATGCTGACTGTTAACACTTTATATTTATGAGGATAAATAAATATTTTTAAATATATGTTGCACAACCGCTCAACAAATTGAATCACGAAAATCTATCAAGAAATATCATGACAAACATGGTTTGGTTATAAAAATCTTTTTGTCAAATTATAAATGAAATGACAGTAAGAAAGACAAGACATATGTCAGAAAGTCAAAATGTTGTCAAATTAATTTGACAGAACGAATATGCCTTGAAATAATCCATACTTCCATACTAATTCCATATTCAATATTTCCATACTAATATTATAAATGCGAAAGTCTGTAATTCTTAAAACCATGCGAGTTCCAGTGAATAAGCGAGACAGCGCAATACATGATGTAAGCGACATACATCTCCCTAACTCACTGGTCACTGGAACTTGCATGGTTGTTTGGAGTATGTGACGGGAACGGGAGCTAAGTGTTTATATGCTCGACCGCCACAAAGGGAAGATCTTCCCGCCAGGCTGGGTGTTATGCCTGGGGAACCGCGGCTCCGACGATGTCTTGTCGGAGGTTGTATTTATGCTCCAATCCGTAGAAACTTTGCAAGCGTGATTTAGACTTTCATAGTAATTTTCCATCTTGTATGCAATTCTGAGATTGTTGCTTTTAACGCCATCTGTGGTGCGTCTTTGTAGATATTGTTGTGGCGCTAGTGTCGCCACAGGACTCCCTTCCAAGACCGAAGGTCTGATAAATCTTTTATGTGCAGTCTGTGCTTATGATGTTAGCTTGCAAGAGCCAGTTGTTTGACTTGACGTCCCAGTGACGTCGGGTACGTTGTTGCTGCTTGCTCGTAGTCTGCGGTGAGTCGAGACTGTAGTGAGCGATGTAGACCTGTTGGCGCAAGATGTCCTGCAGAACTGCCACGCTGGTGCGGTTGGCCGGCCGATGAATACCAGACGTGGGCTGCGGTGGATGGCCGGTCGCTGAAGTCTTGAAGTAAGGGTGGTTTCAGAACCAGGAAAAGCTCGTGAGTCGGCTGCGTTGGACCTGGAGATACCCCATTGTTGTTGGCTTGCTGTGAGACTGCTGGCTGCTGAGGCTTGAGAGGTAGCGAGATGATGGATCGGAGAATGTTGATGGAGAAGGCTGCTTCCAATCACGTCGGGGTCACCAGTTTGGAGTGTGTGACGGGAGCGATAGTGTTATCCTCGACCACCACAAAGGGAAGATCTTCCCACCAGGCTAGGGTGTTATGCCTGGGGAACCGCGGCTCCGACGATGTCTTGTCGGAGGTTGTATTTATGCTCCAATCCGTAGAAACTTTGCAAGCGTGATTTAGACTTTCATAGTAATTTTCCATCTTGTATGCAATTCTGAGATTGTTGCTTTTAACGCCATCTGTGGTGCGTCTTTGTAGATATTGTTGTGGCGCTAGTGTCGCCACAGGACTCCCTTCCAAGACCGAAGGTCTGATAAATCTTTTATGTGCAGTCTGTGCTTATGATGTTAGCTTGCAAGAGCCAGTTGTTAGACTTGACGTCCCAGTGAGTCGGGTACGTTGTTGCTGCTTGCTCGTAGTCTGCGGTGAGTCGAGACTGTAGTGAGCGATGTAGACCTGTTGGCGCAAGATGTCCTGCAGAACTGCCACGCTGGTGCGGTTGGCCGGCCGATGAATACCAGACGTGGGCTGCGGTGGATGGCCGGTCGCTGAAGTCTTGAAGTAAGGGTGGTTTCAGAACCAAGAAAAGCTTCTCGTGAGTCGGCTGCGTTGGACCTGGAGATACCCCATTGTTGTTGGCTTGCTGTGAGACTGCTGGCTGCTGAGGCTTGAGAGGTAGCGAGATGATGGATCGGAGAATGTTGACGGAGAAGGCTGCTTCCAATCACGTCGGGGTCACCAGTTTGGAGTATGTGACGGGAGCGATAGTGTTATCCTCGACCGCCACAAAGGGAAGATCTTCCCACCAGGCTAGGGTGTTATGCCTGGGGAACCGCGGCTCCGACGATGTCTTGTCGGAGGTTGTATTTATGCTCCAATCCGTAGAAACTTTGCAAGCGCGATTTAGACTTTCATAGTAATTTGCCATCTTGTATGCAATTTTGAGATTGTTGCTTTTAACGCCATCTGTGGTGCGTCTTTGTAGATATTGTTGTGGCGCTTGTGTCGCCACAGTTGTAAGAGATGGTAGTAGGCCACCAGTTTGTTTGGTGTTCGGGAACCATCGGCTCATCCCGGCTGCGCTCGCGCTTGGCGAGCCACAAGACCGGGCCGCCCCCACCTCCCACCACCCAGCACTTCTCAGCTAGACGCCGACGAAGACGCGCGCTTACATCTTCTTTTTAATGTTTGTTCGGGCCATAGGCCAAATCTTGTAGACGTACATTATACCTTTCAAATAATAACTATTTACAGTCCATTGCTTTTATTTATTCGGGACCTGCAAGGGCCCCGACATTTGGTTTTAAATTTGCTAAGTCAAATAAAATGAGATTTTTTTATTTTTCGTAGTTACTACAATTTACTTGTTGGTGATATAGTATTTTGCAAGGTCAATCTATCTAATCCGTAAGCCACAATATTTGTATTTTGTCACGACTGCAGTAATCCATACTAATATTATAAAGTAACTCTATGCTAAACAGCTCGACCGATTCATCATCATCGTTTAGGGTTGATATCGTAATCAATTAATCATGAACACCCAATGTCTGAATCCGAGATATTGACCACACCCAGTGTTTGACATTGGGATGTAGACCACACCCAGTGTCTGACATTGGGATGTAGACCACACCCAGTTTCTGAATCCGAGATGAAGACCACACTCAGTCTCTGACATCGAGATGCAGACCAAACCCAATGTCTGACATCGAGATGTAGACCACACCCAGTGTCTGACTCCGAGATGTAGACCACACCTAGTATCTGACTACGAGATGTTGACCACACCCAGTGTCTGACTCCGAGATGTAGACCACACCCAGTGTCTGACTCCGAAAAGTTGACCACATCCAGTGCCTGACATTGAGATGTAGACCACACCCAGTGCCTGACATCAAGATGTAGACTACACCCAGTGTCTGGCCTCGAGATGTAGACCAAACCCAGTGCCTGACATCGAGATGTAGACCACACACAGTGTCTGATTCTGAGATGTAGACCATACCCAGTGTCCGACTCCGAAAACTTGTCCACACCCAGTGTCTGTCACCGAGATGTAGACCACACCCAGTGCCTGACATCGAGATGTAGACCACACCCGTGTCTGACATAGAGATGTAAACCACACCTAGTGTCTGACATTGAAATGAAGACCACACCCAGTGCCTGACATCGAGATGTAGACCCCACCCAGTGTCTGACTCCGAAAACTTGACCACACCCAGTGTCTGACATCGAGATGTAGACCACACCCAGTGTCTGGCATCGAGATGTAGACCACAGCCAGTGTCTGCCTCCGAAAAGTTAACAACACCTGGTGTTTGGCCTCGAGATGTAGACCAAACCCAGTGCCTGACATCGAGATGTAGACCACACACAGTGTCTGACTCCGAGATGTAGACCACACCCAATGTATGACATCGAGATGTAGACCACACCCGGTGTCTGACTCCGAGATGTTGACCACACCCAGTGTCTGACTCCGAAAAGTTGACTACACTCAGTGTCTGACATTGAGATGTAAACCACACCCAGTGTCTGACATTGAAATGAAGACCACACCAAGTGCCTGACATCGAGATGTAGACCACGCCCAGTGTCTGACATCGAGATGTAAACCACACCCGGTGTCTTACTACGAAAAATGACCACACCCAGTGTCGGACTCTGAAATGTAGACCACACCCTGTGTCTGACACCGAGATGTAGACCACACCCAGTGTCTGATCCTGAAAAGTTGACCACACCTAGTGCCTGACATCGAGATGTAGACCACACCCAGTTTCTGACTCCGAGATGTAGACCACACCCAGTGTCTGACATCGAGATGTAAACCACACCCGGTGTCTGACTCTGAAAAGCGACAACACCCAGTATCGGACTCCAAAAAGTTGACCACACCCAGTGTCTGACTACGAGGTGTAAACCACACCCAGTGTCTGACTCCGAGATGTAGACCACACCCAGTGTCTGACTCCGAAAATTTTACCACACCCAGTGCCTGACATTGAAATGAAGACCACACCAAGTGCCTGAGATCGAGATGTAGACCACACCCAGTGTCTGATTTCGAAAAGTTGACCACACCCAGTGTCTGACATCGAGATGTAGACCACACCCAGTGCCTGACATCGAAATGTAGGCCACACCTAGTGCCTGACATCGAAATGTAGACCACACCCAGTGTCTGACATCGAGATGTAAACCACACCCAGTGTCTGACATCGAGATGTAAACCACACCCAGTGTCTGACATCGAGATGTAAACCACACCCAGTGTCTGACTCTGAAAAGTTGACCACACCCAGTGGCTGACATCGAGATGTAGACCACACCCAGTGTCTGTCTCCGAGATGAGACCACACCCAATGTCTGACTGTGTCTGTGTTTATTTTGTGGCTTGATGTGAATTGATGTATAGTGAGACTTCTGTATGTTATTACTATTAAGTATTCTGTGCTGCTGCTGTATGCTGTGCTGCATGGTGCTACTCTCAGCCCAGTGTATTGGAAGATTTAATCCAATAAACATTAAAAATTGCAGTCATATCTCATGTTAAAATCGTTCATTATCCATTCCAAGACAATATATTATAACTTATAGCTCATAAGCCACATGAAAAGCATTCTAATATAAGAATTTTATTTCCGCCCAGCGAACGTACGTTTGTCGGGCGCATGTCAGGCTTAAATTATTTTCGCCCTTTCCGCCCAAGTTTTAGACCACTGGACAAAAACGTCGACCCATCTCTAGGTGTAATACAAGATTTAAGGCATTTCGCTTCCTCACTCTATTTCACAGAGTACTTTGTACTCTATTTATTCGAGCCTGCTAAAACAGTTGATGGTAAACTCCCAGGAAAGAAAATAAACAACGTGCACAAACAATGCGCTCTCGCCAGTTTTTCGTTCAAAAAAGTCACTAGACTAGATAGAGCATCTCGATATCACGATTATCAAAACTTCAAAAACCCAAAGAATTTATATATATTGCAAAAACCATCCATCCAAAGCTGACATTATTCACAAATTCTGAACGAAAATCAGACATTTTCGTTTCACAGGTAAATAGATCAGATCAGAAGAATATAATTTTTTGTTTCTTTGCCATCGTCGTTTATGTTTGTTGATTCTAGCTAATTAATCTGATAATTTATTAAATCTCACACCTAACTATCAGCTTATTTGCAGATCTACGCTGTGGAAGGAAGTCAAAATTCAATCTTAGTTTCGATACGTTATGGACCAACAGAGGCCAGAAAGTAGTACAAATCCCGGGAAGAGGACACGACCTTTGCTCCTACAGCCAAGTCCGAAGATCGCAAGGGTCTCCGCATACGCCAGCTCCACGTCAAGTGGTGTCCTCAAAAGTTCCAGGAAGTTATCGCCAAATTCTCCTAAAAAGTGTGATGTGACTTATAACAAGAGTGATGTGCCTGCCCCAGGGACTACTGTGCCTGAAAAGTATGTTAGGAAGGCAGGACCGTACTTGTTAGGACCTAAACTTGGACCTAGTCCAGTGAAAAGTATAGTGCAATGTCTGGCAAGGAGAGAGAAAACAGATGACTTTTATCAGGTAAGTTCATTGTTTTCAACTGTTTATATGAATGAATTTACACTATTGCACAATTTATAAAAACACATCATTAGATGGTGGTTCATTTCTGATGATGTCCCATCAGAAATTACATTTCCTTTTTTGTACTGAAAAAACACTGAATTAAATTTAACTCAAGAATCCCACTATGTACAACAATTTTTAATAGTGACTCATGATTAATATCAAATGCTCTATTGATATTACAAGAGGTCATGGAGTTCCGTAGTTTCTACCCCGTATGAGATAAAGACGTATGTATTTATGTATGAAAATATGAAAGGGTGCGCAAAACTTAAGACAAAAAAATATTGACACCCATTTTTTATTATCCCATATGGTAGATAATATCATTAGCATCACATTTGGTCATGTGAAGATTTTTCTTGCGTCACTTATTTTCGAGTTTACTGCATTTTCGATTTTGACGACCGAAAAAGGGGTGAGGGGTGCGAACCCTATGCGAGACTCTGACCCTATATTTTATATGGATGAAATTATTATAACTATAATACATAATTATTCTCATTAATCTGTCGACAGGTTAAAATACTAACATTAAAGAATGAGGGCCAGCTGGAGACACAGGATGACCGGCAAGGCAAGATGCTGCTTCACACGGAGTATTCCTTACTTTCCTTGCTCAAAGATCAGGACGGAGTTATACACCACCACGGACTTTTCAAGGTTTGATTAAGCTTTTTTTTAATCATCATGTAAGTGACTATCTCGGTTGCTTCCCAATCTGTATAGCTTCAGAACCCAGGATCTAAAATTTAATTTATTTATTTTGTTATGAACAATCATCACTGCATAGTATAAAACAAAGTAGCTTTCTCTGTCCCTTTGTTTGCTTAAATCTTTAAAACTATGCAAGGATTTTGATAAATTTTTTTTAAATAGATAGTGTTATTAAAAAGGATGGTTTTTATGCCCCTGCAAAGCCAGGGTCGTTTGTTAACAATAAATCCTTATTCAAATTAAAAAAGATTTTTTTTTAAATAAAGCTATTTATTAAATTTAAATAAAAATAAGAATGTCTTGAGTTAGAAAAAAAAACCCATGTCAATTACATGAAATTATAACTACTAGACTACAATATTATTAACCTATTTCAGGATCACGCCTTAGAAGAAGTCCCGAACCCCAACGGCCCTGGGTTTATATACACCGGTCGTGTCAGACAACGATTATTCCTAGTCCTGGACTGCGTGACATCCCACCAGTTCAGCGAGAAGTGTTCCGAGCTGATCAACCTTCAGCAGTACGTGACCAAAGTAAAGAAGGTTCCGGAGAAGGAGGCCATATTGATATTCTATGATATAGTTAGAGTAGTAGCTAATTTGCATAAGGTATGTACGTGTGTTGTCCAAATAATTTTTTGCTATTGTTATACTATTTTTTTTAATAAATTTTACTAGTTGCAAAATAGACTATTAAGTCTGCGTAATAATGCTAAACTGCCTCTGGGGTCAAGTGGTTAAGGCGTTTGCCTGTAGATCCGGGGGTAGTGGGTTCGATTTCCACGGGAAGCTTACTTTGTTCAGTTGTTTCTAGTTTTTTGACTGAATACATTGTAGGCTTGAATCACCTGACAGTATGATAATAAACATGATTCTATGTTTCGGAAAGCATTAAAAGCTGTTGGTGCTGGCTGCCATCTGGTAGTTATTAAAGGAACCACATAAGAGATCGAAAGGCGGTTCCGAAGAACTCTGACACCAGGGTGTGCATGGTCAAATGACCGTGTCACCTACATGAAATGATGGATTCTTTAAAACCATATTTTTATGTTTTTTTTGTTCATATTTTGTGATTTTTTATTAGCTCTCTTTTGAATGAATGAAATTATTTACACAAAACATGGAATAATAGGATGTTACATACATTTGTTATTATTTGGAACTTTATTAATATAAATATAATCAAAATAAATTACCTCAATAAATGATAAAACATTCATTTTCAGAGAAACATAGTACATAGAGACATAAAATTAGGTAATATAGTGTTGAACCAAAGGACTGGGCGAGTTATCATCACCAACTTCTGTTTGGGGACCCACTTGGGAAGCGATCGGGACTTGCTGAAAGACCAGAGAGGTAAATACATTAAGGATTAAGATTCTTTCGCATTCATTAGTCACACAGAGTAAAGGCTTAGAAAAATAGATTTAAAAAATATATATTTTTAAGTCTGTCTGATTGGTACGGAATGCAAAATAGCTGGACCAATTTTGATTGGATTTTCACAGTCAAACAGCTATTATTATAAGGTGAAACTTAGATGCTTTTCTTCCCGCGCAAGCCGTAAAAGTCGTCTGTGGGAATCGCTGAATGGGGAAATCATGACATAGGCGATGCGGCTAGCAACCCATCACTATTGATTTCCTGCTTTAACTAACATTATGCTAAACGTGGTCTGTGGTCTTATGGCTCTAGGCTCTGCCTACCCCGTATGGGATAAAGACGTGAATATATGTATGTATGTAACAAATAATAAGTGAATGTATCTATTTTGTTGCAGGATCCCCAGCATACATATCACCAGATGTTTTACTATGCAAGCCTTACCTCGGCAAGCCATCGGATATGTGGGCGTTGGGAGTGGTGTTATATACCATGTTGTACGGTCAATTCCCATTCTGTGACACCAGCCTAGCTCAGCTGTTCAGTAGGATACAACAAGCCAACTATAATATACCGCCGTGAGTCTATTTATATACATTACATCATCATACTTCATACTATCCATATCCATACTAATATTATAAATGCGAAAGTCTGTCTCTTCACGGCTAAACTGCTGGAACGATTGTGATGAAATTTGGTAGGGATGTAGTTAACGACCTGAGGTCAAACATAGGCTACTTTTGGGCGCGATATAACCGAGTACCACGCGGAGCGAAGCTGCGGGGAACAGCTAGTATATATATATATATATATATATGGATCCGGCGCACTTAGTATCGCCTTTGGATTATTAGTATTTATATAAAACCTTACATGTATTATATACCTAAAACCTTCCCTGGGAATCATTTATCTATTAGTAAAAACCGCATGAAAATCTGTTTGTTAGTTGTTAGGTTTTGCGCGCACAGACAGACAGACACAGACACAGAATGTTTCATTCCTTAACACTGATGTACAGTGTGCTGCAAAGAAATCTGACCCCCATACAACAAGTATCGTTATTGAATTGAAAGGGGGTCAGATTTCTCTGCAGTCGACTGTACACTTTGTCTAAATATCTCGTTAAAATTAAATTTGCAATCAGAAAATATAATAGTTTGTTTATTCCAGTGACGGTAATTCAGTCCAAGTTTCTGACAACACCGTGTTCCTGATACAAAGACTGTTGGTGAAGGATCCCAAGCACAGGCTGCTCGCGGGAGAGGTAATATGATTTACTTCCTATTGCTCGGAAATAGCTCCATTATTTTAAAAAAAACAACACGTCAATAGACTCATTGATGGCCTAAGGCAACAATTTAATAAAAAAAAATCATTGCTGGCTGCTAATGGAGGTTTTTTAATGTACACGTTTTTATACATTAGGTTTTTTAGTTTCACTCTGGCCAGCCTACCAAAAAACCCTATTCTAGCGGTCGTTAATGGAAATTGCTGGACACTTTTGTTAGGTTGGTACTAACCATTAATTCTTTTACCGTTTAAAAATATGTATAAACATTTCAAAAAGTTTGTAAAAAAGAACACAGCGAATGCTGGCTTGTTGTTGACGCCATTTTAAAATTTGATACGATGTTGTTTTGTCTCAAGAGGATTTCAGAGAAAGTAAAGTACTATACAAGCCTCGGCTGAAATTGCAATATACGTCCTCGTTTCTTTTAAAAGGCCTCGGCTTCGCCTCGTCAGCTGCGCTTGGGCCTTGCAATATGATTCGGCCGTAAATGGCTTCATTTCTGGCCTCGATAGTAATGTACTATTTCTTCCTCTTGCTCGGAAATAGCTTTGTAAAGATGACTTACTGTCACTCTATGAACTGAATGTATAGCGACAAGATGTATAAAATGTTTGACTCTAATTATTTAACTGATTTCTAAATTGAGTTGTGTTATTGATCAGTGTAAGGCTCTTAACTACTGGTTTCAGATAAGAAAGTCAAACACTTCACTGTTCATTTACTACACAATAGTTACAGTTTATGACGACAGGTTAAACCACGAAACAAATACACAGAGGAGATGAATTAAGCAATCAGGTTGAGTATTTATCAAAGGGGCCTCTGACGTCACGTAAAAAGTTTCAGCTTCTCGCCACCAGTGTCGCCTAAATCAGTACAAAACTTATCGACGTCGTTCTAACACGTGTTTTGCTCAACTATATAATAAATCATAAATAATACATTGGTTGACAAAATGAAGTTTGTGTTATCGGGTGTAAAAGCTATACGTGTAAACCTAAACTGACTGAAGCTAAAATATTATTTTTTCATTTGTAAGTAATTAATAATTTGCATTTTATAATTTTATGTTAGGTACTGTGGCATGGAGTGACAGCCAAAATTTCGTAATGCGCTATCTAGCGGCGAGTAGAAACATTTTTAACACTGTTTGATTGTCATTGATAAAAAACCTCTTTCTTAGAAGTTGCCTCAAAATTGAGTTATTTTTACAATATTGCACACATACAGGTTCAACTGATAACCTTTTTTAGAAGTTTTAAATTCGTTTAATTATTTTTATAACATACTTAAATACGATCCTGGCCTTGACATCTAGTAACGAGAGGCAGAGCTTTTATCGATAACGACCTTTATGATAGCAGCCTGTTAATTTTAGTTCGTCTATTCACTAATAGATGGCTCTCCAAATGATATTTGGGGATATTATGGCAGATTCCCGATCCCGACCACCCGTAACTAGGAGACCCTGTGTTTCTAAGGGAAAGAGCAATAGGCCAGCCGCTCTTTGTATTTGCTTCGTGGGTTAAACAAACACACAGACAAGTACGCACGGACCGGGGTGTGCTACTAGGGACACAATGTGCTACGAACGAAGGCAGGAGACGACTCACTAGTGAAGTCAGTCGCTGTTGTGTTCTGACTATTATGGCTGACATACAAAATATGTGTGGTCCCTTCATTATTATTATTAAAAAAAACAATACGTCAATAGACTCATTGCTGACCTTACACAAAAATGTTATTAACACTTTCGCTAACAGTAAACGAGATAACAATAACAGTTAGTTGTTATCTACGTCGGGAGACATTACTGTCAGCGAAAGTGTTAAAAAAAATCATTGCCGGCCGCTAATGGAGGTTTTTAACTATGTTTGTCATAACAATAAACAACACAAAAAAAAAAATTTATCGAATTTGGTGCATTCGTTCGAAATTGCTATATTTGTAGGCAAACTCATGCCTTGAGTTCATTCAAATGATGATACATTTTGTTTAATGATTTTTATTAAACTAACATTAAATGTTTTGCTGAGTTAAAACAAAGCAATTGGTGAAAGTTTTAAGTAAATTGGTTCAGTACTTTCCGTGATAATCATATAGACAGACAAAAATTCTAATATTTTTTTTTGCTTTCACAATAAGTACTGTTTTTTTTATAAACTTACCATACCATACATTTTCAGGTTTTAGACCAGCTGTCCAGTATAATAGCTAGCTACGTGATAATCCCGAATCCACCGGAAGACTTGCAAGTGGTTCCTGATGTGCCTCTAGAGGAACCCAAACAGAGGGATTCTACGCAGGGTTCCGGGGAAGTGGAGAGAAAACCATTCCTCACTGTGCCTGATAGTGCAGGAGAGAGAACCCCTAATTCTAATGTAAGTTTTCAAATAACATTTTAGAATATAGCTTAAGAAGAACATAGCTTATATGTAAGGTGAATTTAAATCAACTGCAAATATTTTAAGGACAGATTCAGACCACTAAACTGAACAACTTTCCTAAATAAACTTGTCGAAACACGAAAAATTTTTTTTGACCTCCTATACAAATTGAGAATCAGCTGATCTAGTTTAGTATGGAGTGAAAAATAAAATTTCGTATTTCGATATAAGTTTATTTGGAAAAGTTGTTTAGTATGGTGGTCTGTATCTGCCCTTAAAATATTTGCAGTTGATTTGTGTCCACCTTATATAGCAAAACTAGCTTTCGCACGCGGCTTCGCCCGCATGAATTTCCCTCGGGAACAGTGCCTTTTCCCGGGATGAAATACTCTGTGTCCTTCTCAATATTCCTAGCTATGTGTATGCGAAATTTCACGAAGATAGCGTCAGTGGATAGGGCGTGAAGAGGTAACAAATATACAAACTCACTTTCGCATTTTTAATATTAGTTGGGACTAGCAGTCCACCCGGCTTCGCCCGTGGTACATAAATAGCCTATGTCACACGGAGATAGTCAGCTTTCCAAAAGTGAAAGAATTTTTGAAATTGGTTAAGTCGAAGCCTATTCGATACAAACAAAGGTTAAAAATTAGGTGATTAGAAGTGATTAGTTTAGTATACATACTAGTTTTTATTTTGTTTCAAATAAAATTAAAAAAAATAAATCTATAGAGCTAACATTGCATATTAAAAAAATGATCTCTTTAAGTTCCCTACCACAGATTCAGCCTTATTCAGTTAGAAGAATCGGTTCTGATTATTTGTATAAAAAAAGAGGTCCCGACGGAAGACCAGCGCTGGATGGTATAGACCTGCAGCATATTATTCTGTGTCGGAGCCTATTTTTGAAAATATTTTTCTTTTTTTTTTTTTTATATATATTTTTTTACTTTTATCTACATTCCTAAAATGTTTTTTTTTTAATGTTGTTCCAGGAGGAACTTGGCATATTCTGCGTGCCGTTGCCAGACTTCCTGGCGTTGAACTTTCCCACTCCCAGACAGAATTCTAACGCTGACTCTGTCTCAGCCAACAATAGGCAAATCACTGTGCAGAGGATAGGGAGAGATGCCAGGCCCTTACTGCCTTGTGAGATAGCCAGGTGAGGATATATAACGTGGACTCAAATCAACTGCAAATATTTTTTAAGGGTAGATTCAGACCACTATACTGAACAACTTTTCCAAATAAACTTACACACTTACATACTTACAACAGATCAGCTGATTCTAAATTTGTATGGGAGGTCAAATTTTTTTTTTTTCGTATTTTGATACAAGTTTTTTTGGAAAAGTTGTTTAGTTTAGTGTCTGAATCTGCCCTTAAAATATTTGCAGTTGATTTGAGTCCACCTTGTAGTGGAACATAGAACATTCTAGAAATATTGCCAGACTTCCTAGAGTTGAATTTCATTACTCCCAGATAGAATTAACGATTATTGTATTATCTTACAATAGACAGATCACTGTATAGGGGATAGGGGACTTGCTAGGCCCTTACTGCCTTGTGAAATAGCCAGGTGAGGGTACAGAGGAACTTAGAACATTCTAGAATCATTGCCAGACTTCCTAGATTTGAATTTCTCTGTTCCCAGACAGAATTAACGATTATTGTATTATCTTACAATAGGCTGATCACTGTATAGGGGATAGGAGATTTGTCAGGCCCTTACTGCCTTGTGAAATAGCCAGGTGAGGGTATAGAGGAACTTAGAACATTCTAGAATCATTGCCAGATTTCCTAGATTTGAATTTCACTGTTCCCAGACAGAATTAACGACTTTTGTATTATTTTACAATAGGCAATTCACTGTATAGGAGAAAGGGGATTTGTCAGGCCTTTACTACATTGTAAGATTGTTAGATGTGGAGTAGATAAAAAAATCAAAAGTAACATATAGTATAGTAGTTTATGGAACACAGAATATTCTAGAATCTTTGCCAGACTTCCTGGATTTTAACTTCACCACTGCCAGATTGTTTCGATGTGAAGAGCTACCCTTTATTACTTTCTCAGTGAGCCAGGTAAGGATAATAACCTATTGAGGAACGTAGAATGTTCTAGAATCATTGCCAGACTTCCTAGCATTAATCTTCCCCACTGCCAGACAGATTGTTTCGATATGAACAGCTTAATTTTCCCTTTAATTTTAATAATTTAAGGATATAGAGGGTGTAGACAGAGGGAGGCTTATGCCCAGCAGTGGGTTGTGAACAGCTGATGATGATGATGATGATGATGATAGAGGGTGTGCAGGGTCGATTGACCATGACACGTAGACGAAATGATAATGATGACAGCTATATTCTTTGTATTTATTACAGGTACCAACATATGTTTACGAATAACCAAAGGACGGATCAGCAGAGGCGGACAGAGGTATAATCATCACTTCATAGTATAAAACATTAAATTGAAAATAAAAAAAAAACCTGAATAGGGTAGGAGTAAATTTTTTTAATACGCTTAAATTTTTCATGTTGGTTTTGGTTGTCATAAATGTCATTGTCATGTTGGTTTTGGTTGTCATTAGTGTCATTTATTTTGGTTTTGGTTGTCATAAATGACATTAATGACAACCAAATCCAACATAACAATGACATTTGTTTTTTTTTTTACCGAACGATGCAAAGGAATAGACCGCAAAAGCTGTAGCGACGCCATTAATTCGTCATTAAAATATAATATTTTATTTAAAATAATTGGCTGATTCTAAAAATCTAAGATTTATTTCTGGTATCATGGAATGAATTAATGTTTGTTTCAATAATCCTCAATATTTATTTAATAATAAACTTATGGTAATTATAAAAATATTCAAATGTAAACTCGTCTGATTTTACTCAAATTTTGTGAATTGACGTTTTTGAAGAAAATGCCTTCTTCTCCACTTGCGCTTTGGATGTGGTGGTAAACTTAAAATAAGTAACAATTGACGTCAATAAGTGATAAGAATATCCTATATTGAAAATAAACAATTTGAATTTGAATTTTGAATTTATAACAGGTACAAAACACGGTACCCGAACAGCGTCAAGACAGAACCGAGAATTCCCGATTGAGATCGCTAGCGGCCCGCATTCCGAGGCTGCATAACCTCAACAACAATATCAACAACAACAACAACGACAGACGGTCAGCGTGGAGCGAGCGGGCGCGACTGCAGATAGACAGGTGAACTTACAAATCTATTAATAATACTAGCTGTAGCCCGCGACTTCGTGCGCGTGGGCTTCGTTCCCGTTATCGTGGGAATTTCGGGAATTGATCCCGAAATTACCGCGGGAATTGCCCGGGAATCCTCGTTTTCTTTTATACAAAGCTTGTCATGACAATAATCAACACAAAAATAGAATTATCCAATAGGGTGGGAGTGAAATTTTTTTAAAACGCTTGATTTTTTTTTCTGTCGGTAGGAATAAGGTTCCTTGATACCAGAAATAAATCTCAGATTTTTAGAATCAGCCAATTATTTTAAATAAAATATTTTATTTAAATGACGAATTAATGGCGTCGCTACGGCCTTTGCGGTCTATTCCTTTGCTTCGTTCGGTAAAAAAAAAACAAATGTCATTGTCATGTTGGTTTTGGTAGTCATGAATGTGATTTTATTAATTTTATAAATGTCACTATCCATTTCAGTCAAAATTGCTTAATGTACAGACAAAATATTTTTACTATTTTAAAATATGTCTAGGAGACTCAAATTAAAAAAAAATCAAATTCAAATTCAAAATTCAAATTGTTTATTCTCAATATAGGACATTCTTATCACTTATTGATGTCAATCATTAGCTACTAGCACTAGCTTTCGCCCGCGGCATGAATTTCCCGTGGAAACAGGGCTTTTTATTTTTTCGCGAA
This sequence comes from Apomyelois bistriatella, assembly GCA_947044815.1. NCBI lineage: Eukaryota > Metazoa > Arthropoda > Insecta > Lepidoptera > Pyralidae > Apomyelois > Apomyelois bistriatella. Next base: position 11,245,760 of record OX345706.1, on the reverse strand, counting down.
ATGAAAGGTAAATTACATGAAAGGTATTTTATCCCAGGAAAAAACCTGGAGCATCCAATCTAATACTCCAATAATGTGTATGCGAAATTTCAGAAAGGTATGTTCAGTAGATTTAGATACAAACAAATATATACAAACTCACTTTCGCATTTATAATATTAGTTGAGATTGGGATATACTAACTAGCAGTCCACCCGGGATTCGCCCGTGGTACATACCTAGCCTATGTCACTCGGGGATAGTGTGGCTTTCCAACAGTGAAAGAATTTTTGAAATCGGCATAGTAGTTTTTGAGTTTATTCATTACATACATACACAGAAAAATACAAATCTTTTTTTATAATATTAGATTACATATAATATTGTTTTGTATTGCATCTACTTTGTTGTTTTTCTTATATAACTTAGTAATCTGAGGATAATGGTGCTGGTTGTACAACTATACATACATTAAATTCTTATGTGTTTAATTTTTATCTTTTCTACAATTGGCTAGTCCAATAATAATATGATAGTGATTTTTATGTGTTTTTTTTTGATAAAATAGACCATTTTAAATATACAATTTGAAAGTTTTTTTTTTTTAATTGTAAATATTTTTTTATTTAATTCTAAAGATACATACAGCGATGACGTCACTCCGCGTTGAATCAAAGTATTTAGGTTATATTTACTAGAATAAAAATATGACAATGACAAATTATGACGATTTGACTGGCTTGTGCTTGCAATACTTCCAAACAAAGAGTATATAATCGCTATGCCAACTTACAGAATAAAATTGAGAAAGTCGCTTACGTTACATGTAAGCGGCTCATACAATGTATTTGACCTTGTAGTAAATTTTCGAAAATGAATGTTATTGGGTTTTTTGCTATTATCTCAAAAAATATTTGCTGAATAAAAATCTGATTATAGCAAACTGTTTCCTAACCCTATTTCTTGAAATGGTTTTCGAATAAGACATATTTGTAAAAAATTGGACTAGCCAATTGTTTATTGTCCTAAATAAATTAAATAAACAATAAAATATTATTTTCAGATCATGGGACAGCGACTACGTAGTCCGGCTGCCCGTGCTGGACCTCTCCCGAGCGCGAGCAAACCAGGGCGACAGCAGCAGTCGGCCCGATGCCAACAACGACGAATATAACTAGACCTTGTTATTTAACTTACTAAATTAGCCTAAGTTTGACCCCCGGTCCTTAACTATATCCGTACTAAATTTGATTAAAATCGGTTTAGCGGTGGAACCGTAACAGACATCCGCATTTATAATATTAGTATGGATGATATAATGCAGTATTTATCATTATGTCCAATGCGCCTAAAATGTCCAATTCGCGATTTGTCTAAATAGCAAATTATCTAAATAACAAATGTCTAAATTGCAAATTGTCTAAATCGCAAATTGTCTAATAGATATTTGTCCATTTCGCAAATTGAAAAATTCTTTTGCGATTTTGCCCAAACGGCTGTCTGTTTTGCGAGCTATGTGCCCCGTGCACTGTCAAATTGTAGAATTTAATCATGGGATTTGTGTTGTTTTACGGATCTCCCCGTTTGTGATACGACTTTGACATTCGACAGAGAAATACCATATTAAAAGAAATAAATCATAAAAACACCATCACAGCCCTTCTGTAATAGGCTACTTGACAATTTTTATCATTTAAAATTGAAAATAAAAACTGCCAAAATGTGTGATACATTAATAATGATAGAAAGTGAGTGTTGTATTGTCTAATATTTTGTTTTGATTGTATTAAAATTATATTGCTAGAATTACAAGAAACCTTATGGAACTATAGATAGCGCTTATTTTAAACTGAAAAGTGTAAGAGTCCATTATTTTGTTTTGATTGTATTAACATTATATTGCTAGAACAAGGATCTTTATGGAACTAAGGATAGAGTTTATTTTAAACTAAAAAGTACATGAGAAATTATGACGGTGTTTTAACTTTTCATCGTTGAAATACTTTGGGTTCGCTCATATATTATATACTAGCTATTCCCCGCGGCTTCGCCCCGCGTGGGACTCTGTTATATCGCGCCCAAAAGTAGCCACTGTTTCACCTCAGGTCGTTAACTACATCCCTACCAAATTTCATTACAATCGGTCCAGCAGTTTAGCCGTGAAGAGGTGACAGACAAACAGACAGACAGACAGACTTTCGCATTTATAATATTAGTATGGATTTTGCTGTATTACATGCCTTTAGGCAGCCTGAAAGATCTGACAGTGTTGGCCACTAACACACCCGGATCACGTTTCAACTGGTCTAGTTTCCTTTTAACGTTCACATGCTTTTCAGTTTAAATTAAAATAAATTGCATTGTAAATAATATAAAGGCGAAAGTTTGTATGTTACTTCTTCACGCTCAAACGACTGGGCCAATTTTTATGAAATTTGGTAAAGAGGTAGCTGATACCTTGAATTAACACATAGGATACTTTTTATCCCGAAAAGTACGCGATTCCCGTAGGTTTGGTCAAAAAGTCTGATAGTCAATGGCGATTTACAAAGTAGATGGCGCCACTGTCTACTGTTGTCTCCGTGGTGTAATGGTTAACATGCCTGTCCGCTACTCAGGTCCCGGGTTCGATCCCCGGTGAAAAATGGTATTTTCTGATTGGCCTGGGTCTTGGATGTTTATCTATATAAATGTATTTGTTGTAAAATATAGTACCGTTGAGTTAGTATCCCATAACACAAGTCTCGAACTTACTTTGGGGCTAGCTCAATCTGTGCGATTTGTCCGTATATATTTATTTATATTTATTACTGTGTACAATAAACCGCGGGTAACACCGCGGGGTGCAGCTAATCCATACCAATATTATAAATGTGAAAGTGTGTTTGTTTGTTTGTTTGTTTGTTTGTTTGTTTGTTTGTTTGTCCTTCACGCCGTAGCTAAGCAACCAATCGACATGATTTTTGGCATAGAGTTAGTTGAAAGGATGGAGAGTAACATAGGCTAGTTTTGGTCCTGAAAAAGCATCAAGTTCCCAAGGGAAATTACTGGAATATTTGTATGTGTACACCAAATATCGGCCATATAACCTAATAAATTTTTCTTCCTGGCAAAAATTTCCTATATCACGCGAGTGAAGCCGCGGGTAAAAGCTAGTGAATAATAGTATTAACTAGCTGCCTCGGCTACCGTCCTTGTCCAAGCTTTCAAGGTCATTCCATATTGTACCAAATTAATTCATCTATTTAGACGATACAAAAAGATGACCAAGCATGCCCGCGTCCACTGGCCTATAAGATGCCACTCACACGCTGCCATCTTATTAGAATTATATCCACAAGGGTCCGAAAAATTGGCTCATTTTTCGGACCATACATTTTTAAAGCAACAACAACAACAAAGGTCTTTATTTTTGGGCCCTCAGAATTCCTGTTTTAATCTCTGGAGTGTTATTTATGAAAAGTATGACTCACTCAAAATAGGTGAGTCGAATGATTTTAAGTCTAGAACGACTTATCTAGAACGTTTTATCGAATGAAAATCATTCGAAAATCGAACGAAAATTATTCGGCTCACCGATTTTGTGTTATACCTCTCAAATATAGCACTTTTGTACCCCAAGTACAAGATTTTATAAACGCACGCACGCTAGCAACTGCGTTAGGATTTTGTATAGAATTTCTTAGTTACCTTACTATCCGCCAGGAGCGCTGTACAGGTTTGTCATACAAAATCTAGCGTCTGTGATATATCTCATACTAGGGGTACTGGTTTTGACCGCAAGTTGCTAGCGACTGCGTCAGGATGTTATTTGGATCTAGTTACCTTACTATCCGCAAGGGGGGGCGCGTTACAGATTCTACATACAAATTGGTAACACGGACAAGTTGCTAGCAACACTTTGTAGTTTTACGAAAAATACCTTTTTTAACATTGAAAATGATACAATAACTAATGTAACCCAAGTCTGAATTATTATAATGTAAATATCGGCATTATTACTATACTTATTATAATTAGCTATTAATTTTTGTATTTGTTGGTGTTGCCGGGTATTTTGAATTAAAGGGTGAGTACACATAAGGTTCCATTTTATTCATCAACATATCCATTTTATATTCGCGATACTTTAAGATATTTTATTCTATCTTTATTTTAAAAATTGTTCTTGTCGATGGAGTAATTTCCGGTTTGGTTGGTTTCCTAATGCTTTAAATGTTAGCCCTATTTCTACCCATATATTATTATCCCTTACGGCCCCGTTTGAGCCTATTACCCAAATAGTAACGGTTTTTACTAGCTATTTGGTTCCCTAAAATCGACCTCCATTTCCATTTACCGGTTTTAAACCGTTATTTTTGGGTCTTAAGATACCGGTTTCCGTCTCTGTGTTCACCCTAACTTGTATATAATTTTAGCTTAATGTAAGCGTATAATCCAATGCAATTATTTTATGTAGGCATTGTAATTACTTAAATCAAACGTCCGTACTCTTTTTACGAAAGTGTGTCGTTTTGATTTCTACCTGCAAGAAGGAAGGGTTGCCAGGAATAATATTTCAAGATAATTGATCTTTTTCTGATTGGCCCGGGTCTTGGATGTTTATCTATATATGTATTTGTTATAAAATATAGTATCGTTGAACTTACTTTGGGGCTAACTTGATCTGTGTAACTTGTCCCTATATATTTATTTAATTATATTAAATGGTGATTTTTTTTTTGCTGATATTTAAATGTGGGACATAAGAGCATATCCCTGTCGCTCCCGCCTCTCTCCAAAAAATGCTTGTTTAAATAAATAAATTCGCAATAAAGTTTAAATAAATAAATAAAAGTATTTATTTATTTATTTAAACTTTATTGCGTTTTAATCTTTTTTTGTATATTGCAAAAGGCAGCCTAAAAGCATTATCTAACAGTCAACATTTGGGTCAAGCATAGATTTAAATTTCAAAGGTTTATAAGCAGTTAGGTTAATAGGTTCATAGATATTTGGAAAATAAGCATATGCCCTGCTTGAATGAATGAAAGAATTGACACTACTCGAGCTTCCAGGAGTACTATTTCTAAAATGTATGACATGAGCACTTCAAGACCGTGGTTAAAGATCTGAGAGACCATGCCTGCTCTGCAAAGGATTGAGACTAAAGTATGTTCATTTTCAACCAATTTTGTAGTAGAACTTATAATAGTTTTACTACTGATCGCAGATTAAGTATAAGTACGTTTTACAACAGAAAGCTGGCAACCCTAAATAATTAAGAAAGAGGTAGTGATTGTAAGTTATATTTTAAGTAGAACAATTTGTTATTTGTTAGTGCATGCTGTCCGGTGGTATGTGAATAATAAAATGTATTTTAATTAAATTTGTTTTATGTTTTTTTCCCAAATTAATCAACCAATATATATAAAAATCAATGCCACTTTTCTAACTCAAGAACGAGCTCACCTATCCAAACCATATGTTTAGGCTTTGTTCGGACTATTTAGTGGTTTATGTGAAGTTTGCACAAAATCGGTCGAGCGGTTCTTCATTTATCACATTTTTAGCGAAGCACGTACCGGGCCGCTAGTACTGTATGTATTGTATGTATACAAGAAATCTCAAAAATGGAGCTATGAATAATACATATATTCACATGGAGTATGTATACACGAAATCTTAAGCATTTAGTTGTGAATCCTTCCTACTAAAATTATAAACGCGAAAGTTGTATGGATGTTTGTTACTCCTTCTCAGGAAAACAGCTGAACCGATTTGGCTGAAATTTGGAATGGAGGTTACTTAGACCCTGGAACAACACAAAGGCTTTTATTTTATCCCGGAATTGCCACGAGAGCGGAGCCCCGGGCAACAGCTAGTAAATACATACATTCATAAATCATCACGCCTGCTTTCCGCAGTGACTAAATTCAAATTCTTCATTCAGATAACTACTATAGGATTCAATTTACTAAAGATTCATACTTGCTTATCTTATATACCCTCTTATTTATTTATTTCTTTATGTACACACAAATACGAATATAGGATACAATATAAAACACAATAAGTACCTACTTACAACGGTACTACTTATTTCAATAGAAATCTCTTCATACTCTTTCTCCGATTTCTGTATCTCCTACATCTCCCTCTTTCAAATAGATTTCAGTTATAACATGGTATTGCATCACGTAGTTTTCGATGTGCCATCTGCAGTACAACATAAGTTAGGTATACAACATTGTAGTAAATTACTTCCGCGATTTGTGACCTCGACCTTCGGTCATTATTGTACGTTACGCTACACACACGAACAGGATAATATTTACGCTAGCTACCAAGCTCTTAAGTAGGTCTGGTTTCCCTGTAAGAAGTGTTACCTACAGAGTTCAGGGGGGTTAGCACCATCTCTTAAAACCATGCAATAACGGTTGAGTGAGGGAGATGTCGCCTTACATAATTTATTGCGCTGTCACCTACTCACTGGATCCTAAATGATTTTAAGAGACGGTACTTAGTTACCCCTCAGACGGGCTATGTCAATATCCTCATCATCATTCAAGTAACATATTGTCCACCGCTGGGACCTTGTGGGAGGCCTATCTCGACTATGGCGATTTCGTAAGTAAATATCTTATAGACAGGCCTGATCTATGCCTCCCACAAGGATTTCCAAAATGACCGGTTGGAAGCGGCCTGCATCCAGCGACTAAGTCAACACTGCAGTCTAAAGTCATTTTCATCAGATAAGATGAGGAACAGAGTTTACGTTCGCTAACCTAACCTAACGAACGGTCAAATCACATAGTAACACAAGGCGTGTTGTTTGCACGTACTTACAAAAAAAAATCTCATTCATTATTTAGTCAGGTTTTCCTTCTGTGACTCTAAAACTAATGATGAAATAATCAAAACGCGGAGAGCGGGTTATTTGCGATACGAGTTTAAATGATGACATCATACAAAGTTCAACCGTTGATGGTGCCAGTCGTGTATTCCATTGAGACCAATTTGACCAAAATATCGTGTGTTGTTAAAATAAAACTTGTGTTAATGTTTTGAGTTGACGTGAAGTGGAATATTTGGATAGGTAAGTAAATAAATCTTACGTATACTAATATAATAAAGCTAAAAGAGTTCGTTTGTTTGTTTAAACGCTTATAACTTTAGAACTACTTGTTGAATTACAAAAAATCTCTTTCTGCTGGTAGGTAGCCTGATGCTTGAAGTAGGTTTGGCTTTATAGTAGGTACCTACGTACAGACCAAGGGCTATGTGTAATAGTACCTATTATATTTATGTGATATAGAAATACCTAAGAAGTTATAAGTACTGTGCCGACCCTATACGAGTATATAAGCTTGCAAAAAGGCGACTTGTATTTTAATAGACGTAATATACGAGTAGAAAAGTTAAAAATTAAGGTACATACCGAAACAAGGTGATTCTATGTTAACAAACACCGAACAAACAAACAACCTTTCGCAGTATCGAAATATCGCACTATGAAGGCTTCGCAGTAATGTTAGCGATGTATCAATTTACGAAGTAAAGTGTTTCGCATACACATAGGGAAATATAAGAAAGTGGGATAAAGTAAAGGAAAATAAGTTATAGAAATACGATGAGTAAAGATAAAATTGATATATTGCAAGGTAGGTACCTTTTAAAACTTTAGTATAGTAGAAAATTGATTGAAAGATTTATTTGCAAATCGTTGTTAAATAAATAATTTGCTATTAATAATTAAATAAAAATAAATAATTAAATATTGGGTTTGCTTGAGAAAATAAAACAGGAAGATTAAGTACGTAGAAAAAGCTTGATTTAATTAGAACTGATTTCTATACCTCCCTTCTTTTTAGGGTTCCGTACAAAAATATACAACGGAACTCTTATAGAATCACTCGTGTGTCTGTCTGTCCTTCCGTCCGTCTGTCACAGCCAAAATGAAAGGGCTCGTTATGAGGATCTCAAATATATTTTTATTATTATTGTAACATAAATAGTTTTTATTTTATTCAAGAAATAAGACGAAAATTGACTATCCCCCCCTGCACTCCGAAACTACTGAGCCTAAAATTTTGAAAAAAATACGGAGTATAGTTCATTGACTGTAGAATACAGGAAAACCTACAAGAATTCTATCAATTGGGAATTTCGGGATAAAATATATCCTGTGTTATTCCAGTGTCTAAGCAATCTCCATTCCAAATTTCAGCCAAATAGTTTCACCTATTTTCCTGTGAAGGAGTAACAAACATCCAAACACACTTTCGTGTATAATATTAGAAGGATTTCATGAGTTCGGTCAACTCTGGTAAAATATTACGCTAGTTAATATCTACTAACCTTGACAAGTAGGTACCTACTTACTGCTTATCTTAATATTTAAACTGAATAACAATATTATTCAGTGTCAATATTAAAAAGGGAACTATCTCCATATCTTATCAGTAAGTGTTAGTCGAAATAATGAATTCATTTAATCAAAAATTCGAATTAATACTATGTTAGTAGATACTATTTTCTATTCTGTGACTATACAAAACCATTTAAATATTTTAAAAATAATGCACTTATTGCATAAGTAGATACCTACATTTTTACCAATTATTGTGATAAAAACACAAATGAGAAAAAACAAATGAAATTGAAACTGTAAAAATGTGTCAAAAACAGGGGAAAAACCCACTTTTCATTTCCCACTCGTTCCGCTATAGACCGAGAGTCAAAATACAAGGGGGTTTCAATAAGAGATGGAAATAAAAAGTGCCAATCGTCACCACTGGGGACGAACGAAACTTTTTTTTCCCACTCGTCCCCAGTGGGGACGACATGGTGGGGACGACCGGGAATAAACCGGGAAAAAACAAAGGAAGAAAATTATTTCAGACAACCTTTTAGAAAATTTTATGAATTAAGGTGTGTAGAGAAGTCCCAGTCCCAGTAAATTAAAAAGTCCGAATGCTTTTATAGTTTTTATTTTCTTACAACTCTTACTCGGTACTCGTACACGATCTATAAACGTAGCTTAGGGACTGACTTTCATTATATTATAAAGTACTCTGTGGGACTGACTAGCCTAACATTGCGCGTCACTTAAAAACGCTGCATATGCAAAACATTAGGGTCTGCAAAACATTAGGGTCGCCGCAAGGTGTTGTCGTAAGTAAAAGGAGTTGCTGACGATTCTGACCACAGAATTTAGAAATATTGACTTCTCTGTTCTGTGATTCTGACGAGAAGATATACGTTCGGACACGCTGTCAGACACTTTTTAATATTTTTAACCGAGTGTTCGGACACCATCGTTCATCATCACCATGTCATGTATTTGTCACGGTCCATGCACACCATAGTTTATGTGAAAAAAGTGACACGTTTTTCATTATGTTAAAAAATATTAAAATTTAAAAGTGTCAATACGGACAGTGTGTTCGGATTATATTGTGTCAGAGTTTAGTTAGAGCAACACTGCACTTCTATGTACCGGAACGGAAGCCCCGTGTTGCTCGAAGTGTCCAACTCGTCAGCAAGTCAATACTTCCCCTTTCTATCATCAAAGAGTCTTTCCCAGTTGCATCCTCAGCTTACGCTTCATACCTATCCCAGGGTACCTACCACAGGATTTAGAAATATTAACAAGAAGTGGCAAAGCGCACGAAAAACGTGTCACTAGTTTGGCTTGCAAGCCAACGTTTCACACAGAAAAAATGGGCGGGGAATTTGATTCCGTCGTTTATTTGCCACTGTTATTAGTCGATAACATTAGGTGGCTTTGTTTGTAAACTACGTAATACATTTCTAATAAGGTGTGGTGTGGTTTACATGGACTTACATGAATTAATTGAAGATAAACAGAGAGAATACGCTGCCACACTGATCCTGGGACTAAATCCGCGTCAAAACATTTCTATTCGGATAATTTCTCTGTTCTATGGTACAGTGGGCTGTACCACAGAACTGGCTGGATTTAGCTGTACTGGTTATTAATAGAGCGAGTGCCGTCTGGCCTTCATAATCCTTTTTACAGGGAAACCAGACCAATAGGAACATGATCCGGGTATGTCAATGATAATTTACCTCTCTGTTTGGCGCCAATTTCATAATTAATCATCAGACAGATTATATATCAAGGACATAAGTTGAAGTGTTGCGCAACTGATACGTTTATTGCAGATACCTATTAGCGTTATCTCAAGAGGCCTACAAATATTTTGTCGATTTAAGGCTCCTCTATCGGTCTCAATAACGCCACTTCCCAAAAAAAAATCTCTTTCTGTAAGATCAGAAATCCTCGTGCAACTTATTTGCTAGTATCCTTAACTTACATTAGAACCTCGAGTCACTGAAATACTATCTGCTTAAGAAACCTTTACAAAAAGTGTCAAAAGTGGCCGTTTTTTAGCAATTTTTACAAATAAACTATTTTTTGGGAAGTGGCGCTAGTGAGACAGAAGGTAATGAGTGCTAAACTAGGCAATGTCAAATGGGCTGGAGAAGTTTACAACTTGGGCCCGACCTCAGATTACATAATACTAAGCTTGCAACCGCTATACAAAGAAACACGCCGACTTTTAGTGTACTAATAGTGTCCCCATACTGAGACATATAAACGCCATCTATCGATCACTTGAGAAACTGACATTCAAACTCCGATAACTTATTAAATAAAGCACTAAATCAGTTTGTGATAGGACGATACTTTAAAAAATAAAACAAAAAACAAGCGGAATCATAACTAAAATATTTCAATCCTTGTAGCGCCAAATATTTTCGTCAACAATCTTCCTGAAATTGCGCAAACACATAGCTACGAGTAGGTAGGAGTATTGAGAAGGACATGGGGTACCTTTCATCCCGGGAAAAAGGACTGTTCCCGTGGGAAATTCACGCGGGCGAAGCCGCAGGCTAAAGCTAGTATTATATAGTATAGATTTGTCACGTACTGATATCAAATCAAATGTCATTAATTTGATTGTTGTGCAATGTTCATTTATCAAGACAAGAACAAGGATGTTTTTAACATAGATATGACCGTAGATTACAGAATACTATATCTACTATATTCATAGATTAAAAAAAATTGCCTAGGTACTTACTATAATTGTAATACTAAGTATTATTAACAAATTTTGATATCGTTTCGTCAAAAAGCGATGTAAATTTGGCTAAACCTATTCGGCACTTCGGTCTGGGAGGATATTTAATGTATTTATTGGTGTCACAGTTCTTTGGAACCGTCTTTTGGCCTCTGACGTGGTTCCTTTAACGACTACCAGATGGCGGCCGGGACCAACGGCTTAACGTGCCTTTCGAAACACGGAATCCTTATTGTCAGAAAATCGGGTGATTCAAGCCTGCAATATTCTAACTAAACTGGAAACCACTAAACATACTATGCTTCCCGTGAGAACCGAACCCACGACCAGGTCTACAGGCAAACGCTTTAACCACCGGACCACGGAGGCAGTTAGTATCAAGATAATGATGTGTTATCAAAACTAGCCTATCAGCTGTAGATTCTCCTTATCATTTATCAGTTTGTTATATTTTTGTCATTGCCTGTAATTACGGCAGTCGGCTTTCAACCTTGATTTACGAATTTTGAATGTAACTACTAGTATATTTTTAAGTGGTTTAGTGAACAGTTGGATATTTCTCGAATTTTACATAATATTCGGACAGACAGCTAACGCTGAAGTAAGTTTCTTTTCTTGGATATGTTATATTATATTTTACAAATAAATAAATTAAAATATTTACTTAACTAATAACTTACAATACCTAAATACATCAATTTTTTTTATTTATTTTAAAAATCGTCGTGAGTTGGGCGCTGTATTGCATTTTTTTAATCTATGGAGAGGCCTGCAATAAAGCAATAACTAAACGAGGAATTTGAAAGGTCGAAGCGAAGCAAGGAATTGAGGATAGAAAGATAGATAGATAAATCATTTATTTGTACTAATACACACAAATCAGATTAACACAGCAATTGTAAAAAATGCACAGGTTTTTTTAAATATAGCTCGCGATACTGATACTCTTCCTTGTTTTGTGGGCCTTTTAACCTAAAAAAAATATAGCGGTCCATTTGAGGGTCCTAACCACATTCTAACCTAAAAACCAGGTTAAGTACCTTTATTTTTGGGGATATACAGGTTGAGCGGAACCGTAATGCTATATTCCGGTCGCTGTAAAAATGTATGGGCAGATCAAGGAAATAGTTTTTGATTTTGTTAGGAATCTCTTTGGTTGTAATTCCTAAATTGAATATTTGACGTTTTGTTTTTAGAAAAGTAATTTTGTGTCTTCTCTCTTGTACAGTTTTCCATGTCTTTTACGGTTGAGATGACCTAAACGCCTATGCCAAAGTCCTACATCTGATGTTGTTGCTGCGCTATTACAAGTAGCTTGATTGCTGATGCATAACTTAGTATTTAGGATAAATAATTTACCAAAACATGAAGCTGAGATTATACTATTCGTTGGAGTTGTAATTTTAACGCTATTCTTACTAAATGTTACGGAGTTACCCTTAGAAACCATCATTTTTACGGATAATAAATTGAATGTTAAATTTTTCATTATTAAAGCATCCAAGTTAATTGACACTCCATCAACAATAAATTGTATGTTACCGACCTTTTCAGCAGTAAAGAAATCTCCATTAGCCACAAAGATTTTCATTGGATTTTTAAAATTTTTTATACCTGTCATGTATTTTTCATATTGCTCCTGAATCAGATGATGTGTGCAGCCAGAATCTATGACCCAATTAATTTGATTTTCTTTATCAACACCTGCGTTTGCAATGCCAGAAGTTAAGAAAATTGACTGACTCTTACTTGATGTGTCATGTTTTTGTATGGATTTATCTTCCGAAAAATTTTCACCATCATCCGTGCTTATGTTTGCTCCTCTATGGTTACCTCTGTATAGTCGTCGTCCGCGAGCTCGTCCTCTACCTCTGTATCTATAGCAATCCTTTGCGATATGACCCGGCTTTTGACAACGATAACATGTAACAAAGGTTGTTTCATATTCATTTGTATCGTTATATTTTCTTCCTTTATTTATAAATTTTAACTCCTCATCCAAAAGTCTAGCTTTTACGAAGTCTAACTTTAAATCTTCTGTCTTATCTATGCCATCAATTGTTGTTGACAAGTTCGTATTACATTCTATTGCTGTAATTACATTATCGTATTTTTCGTTCAATCCAGTCAACAAACATGCAATTTTGTCTCGTTCAGTCAGTTTTTCTTGTGCACTCTCCAATTCTCTTACCAGATCATCAAACCGCTGAAAGTAGTCTTCTAAACATTCTTCTTTATTTTGTTTTAAATTCAACAACTTTCTTCGTAGGTGAATTATAGAAATGATGCTCTTACGTTGAAATATACATTTTAATGTTTTCATAATATCTTTTGCTGTTTTACATTCTTTTATTAAATTAAGATGTTTGTCTGGAATGCACTGCACTAAAATATTTTTCGCCTTCGCATTATCTTTTATAAATTGTGCCTTTTTATCCTCTTCATTAGTCTCATCGCATATTATGTAAAGCAACTGTTTTTCATCTAAGATAGACTCTACTCGGAAAAGCCAGTTATTAAAATTTTCTGCTTTTAATTGAGGAAAATTTGAAGTAGCCATCTTTTATTCTTTATTACTTACGTGACATTCCTCCGTCGAATAAAATTATTTATTACAATTCTTTCATTATTTTTCCTTCTCTACACCTATTTATACTTAAATATTCTTTTATAAACCCATAAACTTCTGTTAGGTGTAAAGAAAACTAATACTGCAGCACAATATTAACACATTTTTTCCATGTCGATAGTCATGAAATAAATGTGTTAATATTGTGCTGCAGTATTAGTTTTCTTTACACCTAACAGATTTCAATCCAGATCCCTGATTGTGTTATCATTTCAGAAAATGGGTGGTCTAGCGTGGCTCCTGATCGCGGCAGTCGGTCTGGCTCACGTGTGTGATGGCTACAAGATTCTGGTGGTGTTCCCGTTGGCTGGCAAGAGTCACAGTATTCTGGGCAGTGGAGTAGTGAAGCACCTGCTCCAAGCTGGACACGAGGTAAGAGGAGCATTGTATATCTATACTTCACTACATAGAATAAAACAAAGTCGCTTTCTCTGCCCTTATGTCCCTTTGTGTGCTTAAATCTTTAAAATTCGCAACGGATTTTGATGCGGTTTTTTTGATAGATAGTGATTCAAGATGAAGGTTTTTATGCCCATGCGAAGCCGGGGCGGGTCGCTAGTATATAATAAAGCTGATAAAAAAATTTAAGACTGTTCCTTCGGTCCCACTTATCTGAAATCGACGCGCACCTTTTTTGCTAGTATCCTTAACTTACATTAGAACCTCGGAAGTCATTGAAATACTATCTGCTTTAGGAGCTAAAGCAGATAGTATTTCAATGACTTTTGACATTTTTTGTAAAGGTTTCTAAAGTTGTGTCAATGCGCCTGTCACACACAGCGAGTTGAAAACGAGCGATTTCAAAAGTCTTGTTGATGCGCAAATTCAAAGATAGTCGTCCTTCATGGCTATTCGCAGTGATCACCTTCTCACACACAGCAAATGGCCGCGTCAAGTGCGCATTAGCAGCGCGTAAAATTGAAAGATGTTTAATCCAAACCGCGGCAAATTTCAACTCGCTGCGTTTGAATCTATTCGCAGCAAACCTGTCACTTAAAGCGAATACTCGCGATTAAAAGGCATTTGCAGCGAGTATTCGCTATATGTGACGTAAGCTATAGCAACCGTTAGCGAGAAGTAAAATTAAATAAGAATCGCTACAGAGCGTTTGACACTTAAATTATTGTCTTGATTTTTTCAGGTGACATATGTCACACCTTTTCCTGAAAAAAATCCTCCACCAAACCTACATCAGGTGGACGTGAGCAACCCAGCCGATTTTGTTAAGAACAGTAAGATTTGAATTATTAAAATATTTATAGACACGTATTAAGAAACGTTTGTTAAGCCCATTTAATGTGTTTCGTCTCTTTCTTTCACATAAAATGTCAGTAAAAAAGAAAGTGACAAAAAATATTTTAGTTAAAATGGGTTTAACAAACGTTTAATAAGGGGGATCATAATCTTTTTTTGGGTTTTTAAGTAGGTTAATAAGAATTAAATCTTAAATAATAGTTAATTTTGCGACTAACTTCCTTATGCTGGAGTAATTGTTGAAATTCTTATAAGAATTTAGAAGGATAAAATGATGTACTTACAGTTTCTTACGTAATAGAGATTGTATAATTCCACCAAATGTTATGAACGATTTTATGATCACTTTACACCATTTACAAAAATACATCACCGGATTTCACAAAATCGGATTGTTTTAAGACAAAGGCGGACATATCGCTTAAAAACTGATTTATGATAGAGATTTATTAGTTTTCTCCATTTCAGGTCTAAAACTTGCTATATTTTCCAGGTCAAATGCTGAACGTGACAGCTCTGCTGGAAGGGACAGTGAAGATGGATCTCTTGTCACTTATGGGATTTATGCAGGCGATGAACAGGGATGCATTGACCCATCCCAACTTGGTAAAGCTGATGAGCGATACCACGAAGAATTACGACGCTGTTATTGCTGAGTGGCTGTTCAGTGATACTTACTCTGGGTAAGGTTCAATTTAGTTATGGAACTCGAAGTGAAAATGTGTACTCGAATCATTTTGAGTTATCTAGAAAAAAAATCGCATAGTGACTCGAATTCACACTTGGTGACGATTCGGATCATTATGGTAATTCGAATAATGTCGAATTGTTATGTTGATTCGAATTAATATTATGATTAGAATTAATATAATGATTGGAATAAGTACCAATGTAGTTATTATTAAAATATTTTTTGTTTAAATTAGTGATATTGATTTAAATATAAGAACTCAATATCGTTCAATGAAAGATTCGAACCAAATCACGAATCATGTGATGACTCGAACCAACATAAAATCTGGCTCGAGTAGAGTTTTTACTGCTATCATTCGAATTAAACGTGATTCGAGTCCCATCACTAAATCAAAGACTCAAGGGGTATCAACAATGATTTACTTTACAGGCTACACCGCTCTAGAATGCTTTGAAACATCAAAGAGACCTCAACCAAATTCGCCTAAAAAAAGTTCATGCTCACCTTATTAACTCGCTCTAACTTTAAAATCACTGTCTTCACATCTCCATATTCGAGATGAATGTGAGGTGAGGCCATTTGCACGCATTCCCGCGTCGCGATTTCAAGCCGGCACGTTTTGGGTTTGCCCCTTCTACCAGGCCATGGGGAAGGCGGCATGGCCCGACATAACTTGCCAGTTTCCGTAAGACGTGAAGATTTTCCTGAAATTTGTCTCCTATGTCACCAAAATGAAGGCAGGGCTCAAACATGGGATTTTCTTACAGAACACGACGATGCATATCAGTATTTTATTCTTATAGGTTGGGCTATGTTTTCAACTGCCCTTTCATCTGGTTGTCTACCATTGAGCCTCACTGGATCATCCTGAGCTTCATTGACGAGGCGACCCATCCGGCGTACGTCCCAGACAGCATATCCAACAACGTACCACCATTTAACTTTGTAAGCAGGGTGAAGGAACTGTTCTTTCAACTTTCTGGCATGACCATTCGATTTTTGTAAGTGTATTTTCAACTCTTTTTTAATTTTCTTAACAACCATTATCGACCTAAGTATTTGACTTCCGAAAATAAATAGAGTCTCAATTTAGCTGTATTCATAGGCTTGTAACGGTAGTAGTAATATAAATTCTATGGTTGTTGTCTATGTTGCGTGTGGGAAATAAATGGATCATATTGATATCACAATGGCTGTCCGTCCAGCAGTGGACAGCGGCTGAAATGACGATGATGATGAAAATGACAATGGCAAAGAATTAGCTTAGAGCTTTTTCTAAATTGCAACTCCGTTATTTCTTAAAAATATATTTTTGTTTGGTAAGTTTTATAAAATTTAAATTAAGTCGGTGGAAAAATCCAGTAATAAGCTTAGTTTAAAAATTAAAATAGCATTATCGGTTCTTCGACATGGAAACAAGTTGGGACGCATGGGAGAAAAGAGGAGGCTTTTGCCAAGCAGTGGAATATATACAGCTAGAAAAAAAAATCATCAGTATTCCATCAAAGATGTAACTTATTCTACCAGGTGTACAACCAGATCTTGATACACCTATATCTACAAACATTGTGTTTGCAGCTACCTTAATGGTTTCCAAGACCAAGTATTTAAGGAGATATTGGGTCCTCACATCATCAAGAGAGGAAGACCGTTGGTGCCCTTCGAGACTGTGAAGTACAACGCTTCATTGATCCTGGGAAATTCCCACGTGTCACTCGGTCAGGCGACCAGGCTGCCGCAGGCTTACAAGCCCATTGCTGGGTACCACATCGACACCGTGGTGAAACCTCTGCCAGATTTAAGTATAAACTTAGTTTTTTTTTAGAAAAAGATTTTGCGAAGACGTGTACTAGTTTACTTAACTAACTATGAATTGGTTAATTTTATTATCTAACAATTTTCAAGATTCATTTATTTCTTTAGAACATAGGTTGTTATCATCTATTATCTATAGTCTAAACATATTTGGCTCGCATCGCACAGGAATTTTTAAAGTAAGTAAAATAGCGCCCTCGCCATAAAATACAGTACATTGCTCTTTTGTTATTAATCTACTATTTATTTCGCACTATCCTAACAATTTTTGCAAAAAATATTAAATGCGAAGGTGCAAGAATACTACCTTGCGGTACAGCAACAAAAACTTTAATAAATCATAATTTAAATTATTATTTTCTTAACAGGATTTAAAGAAACTCTTAGACAATGCGAAAAACGGTTTGATCTACTTTAGCATGGGCTCCAACTTGAAGAGTAAGGATTTACCAGAGTCTATAAAGAAAGACTTACTAACAATATTTGGGGGTCTGAAGCAAACCGTTCTGTGGAAGTTTGAGGAGGTGCTCCCCAATCTGCCGTCAAATGTACATATTGTACACTGGGCACCACAACAAAGTATATTAGGTAAGACTGTAATTATTGGATATTGGACAAAACTACCTCTACAAATAGTTGTCATACTCATTACCCGACTATGCCAGAAGGAGGGTTATGTCTTTCGAGAGTATGTTTGTAGGTATATTTGTTTGGCTTGTTCTACAACCTGGCGGAGGTGTCGATAGACTCGTATTTACTGTGACGGTGACACTGGGTAATCAATATTAAAAACAACAAAATGGCGAAGGTAATTTTTGGCACCATAGATTTAAAAAAAAATTGCCTGCGCGCTATTCCAAATTCTATGTTTGGCACCAAATTAAAATATTTACCATTCAAATTTTAGATTGGTGCTTTATTAAAATGGCAGTCGGGTATTAATTTTTAAAAATAAATTATTTGTTTTCATCCAGTATTTCTGTATTTGTGCTCTGATATTAATTTAGCCATTCTTTTTTTCAAATTCAATTTTGTTTATATAACTGTTCTTTTTCAGCTCATCCCAATTGCATTCTCTTCATAAGTCATGGCGGCCTCTTGTCCACTACCGAAGCTGTCCACTTCGGCAAGCCCATGATCGGGATCCCGGTGTTCGGCGACCAATTCAACAACATCGACAGAGCTGTCAAAAAAGGCTTCGCTGTGAGAGTGAACTTAGCTTACGATATGAAGGATAAGCTAAGAGACGCCATTGATGAACTTCTTCATGACAAAAGGTAAGTACATGCAAGTAACAAATTGTTAAATATTAATGAAATGAATAAAAAATTGTTCGATATTTTACAAAAAAGGTATTACAATAAATGTATATGTATCTAACAGTAATTTAAAAAAATACCAGCGCGTATGCGACAGTTTATTAAAGGGATTTTAGTAAAAATTAAAATACTATTTGAAAAATTAAAAATTGTTTGTTCTTCTCTTTTGAAAGGGAAGAATAAAATAAAAAACCTTTACTACTGGACATTTTGTTCTTTATTTTACTATAACAAAACAAATACATAACAACACATGAGATAATGTATACAATGGTGGATTAATCCACGGAGAGGGTTCTTGTAGTCTGACAACAAATAACATTATACAACTTCTATACAGATTGCGCTGTTATATTTCAAAGAAATGTCATTTCTCAAAGGCACACAATTTACCATTGGCTTTTCTTCTTGGTGTGTTGTAAGGAAATATTATTAACTAAAGAATTTTTATCAATATGCGTTGTGTATATACGTCCTATCATCACACCTATTTTTGTCTTTTTATGCTATTTTAAGATCTAATATGCGTACGCAAGGCTACTGGCAGGGTCGCTGTGAGTATAGGCCATATTGACTCAACGGATCGTAGACTCTTTAATTAATAACCTACTCTTACAATATATACGGTAATCTACATAGAGAAAAGACTACATATACTTTTGTTTTGTTTCTAGCTATACATTGAAAGCCCGTGAGCTATCACTGGTTTACCATGATAGACCGGTGCCACCCAGCAAAGAACTGGTACATTGGGTGGAGCACGTAATCAAGACAGGAGGCGCCCCGCACCTCCGCTCACCAGCTTTGGACGTACCACTCTACCAAAAGCTGTACCTAGATCTGCTCGCTTTAGTATTAGTAGTATTATACGCATTAAAGAAGATATTTGTGAAGATATGTTGTTCGAAGAAAACTGTAGTAGACAAGAAGAAGAAGATAAGTTAAAGATAAGAAAAAGATAATTAGATAATGTTTATTATATGATTGATATAGATGATGATCTAACATGTAAGAATGTACAACCGTTAAGCTTGAGAGAATGCAACTGCTAAAGTAAAAGATAACCTTCAGCTCAATATCTTGGCAAAGCCTTATGGCTTATACTTTTGTTAGTCCCTTAATAACGCTAAGTTAAAATATGAGTTTTATCTATTAGATGCGAATGAAATAACAAAATATGCAATGAATGTAACCGAAGAAACCCAGCATCGAATGACCGAATATTTAATTCTGTATGATATAGAAAAAAGTTAAGCAGATACTAAATAATGGTACAAAGAATAATTATTTTAAATGTTTTGTAATGAAAATATGTAAATAAATAATTTTGTTATGGTGAATTTTGTTTGCATTATAAAATAGATTCCGCAGAAATAATCCATATTAAAAATCAAACAGATATTTTTATCTGAAAATGACATGTTCTATCTAATCAAAGTCTGTGAAAAAGTTTTTATAGATAAATGAAGATTTTTAGAACTATTTGTAATAAAACTTGAAGTAAACATACTTTTTTAATTTAGTTTATTCCAAAAACCTTGAGATGCCCAACACGTGGCTAAAAAATAATGTTTATCTACTCGCAAGGATTGTGTAGCGGTATTTGAAATTTCACGGAGGGGATTTTATTGATAGAAAAAGATTTAAGGAGATTACATAAAGAGTCTACTCGGAGAAATTTCGAGGACATTTATTATCATCATTCAGTACATTTGCTATAACAATAGGGCTTCAATAAAAAAACAGATGCTGCTTACTCTAGGTCTAGGATTTCTCTATGGTCGTGGTTACCAGTAGTTGGTCAAGGAAGCGATGAAGAACTATGAAAAAATGGGAACACCTTTGATTAGAGAAGAAATAATTAAAGGTGTTCCACTTTTTTATAATTCTCATTCAAACTCCAGTCTTACTGGCCAACTTGGGTACCGCTGAAGTGATGAAGTTAGACCTGAAATCATTCCAAGAAAACAACTGGCAAGAGAAGGCGCTGAGCAGGTAACTGTGGAGAGCTCTGGTGTCGAAGAATAAGACTCTTTTTGGGTCGCTGAGCCATCAAAGTAATCATAGTAATCCAAGAAAACAGTTGAGAAAAAGATATTGCTTCTTAGCCTGAATAGGACTGTCGCGTGTTTTGATACATACTTACGTACATATCATCACGCCTGTCTCAGACTTAGGCAGAGACTAAAGATTTCCATTGGCTACGATCCTTACAGACCTCCCTCGCTTCCGCCATACTCATCACTCTCGTAGACATATCCTTATGAATGAATGAAAAATTATTTATTCAAATGACCATGAAATGTCACCCTTTTTAAGAGGTCTGCGATTCATGGTCATTTTTCGAGGCTCCAAATCTCCAACCGGCTCTCCCAGCCAACTCTGCTTTGTAAATCTTTCGTCAGTCTCCTTTCATTCATCCTTTCTACATGCCCAAACCAGCTCAACATCCATTTTCGATCTCTGTCACGAAATTTTGATTGAAAATTGAAATGATCTAAGTATTAAAGATCTCGATTATTTAAATTTATGACGTGCGCACGGTTTCAACGCTGTATCATACTCTAGACAGTCACGTATAGATATCAAATCTAATGACATTAATCTGTTTGTTGTGCAATCATTATTTTCAATATTTTTTAAAGTGATAAAGTATAGTATCATTTCGTTAGTATCACATAATACAAGATAACGTATTGTGGCATCTTGTCACTTTTAGGATACAGCTGACGTTAGACCACAAGGTTTGACAATAATGTCTTATGGCACTAGCTAGGTCATTAAACAATACCTTATAGCATTAGGCCTTTAAGATCCTGGCATTCAAATAGCATAAAAGTTTAAATAAAAATGTGATAAATATATGTGACAAAGAAACCATAGATCCTTTCACACATTCCGGCTTGATTTAAATAAAAACAAGTGCAAATTTGCAAGTATGCGCTTCTTATCCCGGTTAATTTCCAGAAGTTCGGTAGTCTTGACTTCTTCCCTCCTACTTTTCTCTTTCCAGCAACTTTACACATCAAAATGAATTGCAAGATGTCGTATCATTGATATCAAAGAATATAAGTACTTAAACCAGATAGGAATCGTTCTGCCGTTTGACAGTAAGCATGAGAGTGCGTTTTTGGCCAGTTCTCTCGACCTTTCCAGTTCTATATCCTAATCTATAACACTCATGTTATAATAGCAGACGGTTATACATTCCATAGCTTTTTCGTTATCAAAACAGAGAAACGTTCTGTTGCTTCTCCCTGTATTTTTGAACCCAAACCCGTCGTCATATGCGAGTGACTATTTGCTAAGTCCTTTTTTAGTTTAAGGACCCTTTCAAGTTTCTATTTATATACTTTATATTATATATTGCTATAAAATTACAGTTTATTCAACATGCAAATTTCAATTTTATTTTTGTATTCACTTAAAATCTTGTATTTACTTCAAAATCTCTTTTATTGTGCTTACTGTTGTGTTGTATGCTATTTTTGTAGGCAAAATGTAAATGGCTGAGAATAAATCATTTATCTATCTCATGATAATCTTTCTTTCTATCTTCTCATGTGTCTACTCCGGAGCGGAAACCATACTGGCTCTCAGAATCCTATTCTTACGAAAATCTCTCTTTTATGGCGAAATATTATTGATGTTAAGAGCGTATATCAGTTATAGTATGTTAGGTCTATCGATGCTACAATTAATTAAAATTCTCACTGCGATTCTGAGTAACAAGGAACTCTGCTTGCTTTTCCAAACGATTCTTCACTACATAGTGTAAAACAAAGTCGCTTTCTTTGTCCCGGTCCCTTTGTATGCTTAAATCTTTAAAACTAAGCAACGGATTTTGATGCGGTTTTTTTAATAGATAGGGTGATTCAAAATGAAGGTGAATGCGAAGCCGGGGCAGGTCGCTAGTATAATATAAATCCGAAATATTACTTTTCCATTTTTGGTTTAATAAATTTTTTTTTAGTTATTTAAAGTAAATAAATTATTTTGAATTATAAATATTCCGAAGTTCAATATAAACTGTTCGTAACTCATAACCGTAACATAACCGTGCAACAGTTAACCAGTAAACGAAAAGGTAAATAAAAAAAGTGTTATCATGAGTGGCGGTTGGACAGAGTAATCTCTCTTATGTATAAATATGTAGATAATTTATCTTTAACTTATCATTTATCAGTTTTATATTTAGAGTTATTGACAGTCACAACAGTAGTGTATTTTATTGCAGGTGATCGTAAACATTGTTATTTTTTATTTAAATCGAACGAAATAGTTTTTTTAAATATAAGTAGCCACGTGAGCCGATTCTAGACTGTCCAGAGTTATCGAGATAAGGTAAATTAAGTCTGCCATCTTATTTTTATCTTGAAATCGACACTACTCGGTATGGGAAAATTATTAGGCCTTAAATTGACACCTTTGGACATCAGGGGGCTTAGCCAAAGTCACAATTTCGAAACGTTAAAGAAAATCGACAATAACAAAATGTATGGGATTGATAGCCGCGTAACACTGCACTGAGCCAAAATTATTGTCATTTACACAACAAAACATTAACCACACACAACTCTTCAAGTAACTTATTCAATAACGCAACGTTTTTATTGTCAGATTTTTGTATGCAATTTCTCTGTCCTCTCAAAGTATCGCAAGCGTTAGACTTCGGTGACAATAAGCCGTATGCATGATTAATAATTCATTTACTAGATCTACAAAAGATAAATAATCCAACGCGTCGTCGTCGGTAGAGGGTGCTATTGCTGAGCCTCTGGTTTGTTGATGTGATGATGTTATCAAGTTTATTTAATTTTATTGACCGAGCGAGCGAAGCGAGTGAGAGTTTCCATTTCGAGACTGGCAAATTTTGCTTTTGTCCGGATGTCTGTTTGTTCCGGGCTAGAGGTCGCATTTCTGAACGGATCCTAATGAAACTTGGCACACGTGTTCCTTGGTTTTTTTTGTTTTGTGTTGAATTATATTGTAATGATAGTATCTATGTCCTCACTGTTTTTACATGTGTGATTGCAGCAACAAATAAAGAGTTTATCTATCTATCTATCTAATAAATTACTTTTCGTCAAGAAAGAAACTAATGGTTTACTTTACTTCAAGAAATGGGTGGTTTTGCGTGGCTCCTGATCGCGGCAGTCGGTCTGGTTCACGTTTGTGATGGCTACAAGATTCTGGTGGTGTTCCCCTTGGCCGGCAAGAGCCACGGCATATTGGGCAGTGGGCTAGTGCGGCACCTGCTTCAGGCTGGACACGAGGTACGAAATAATTCTTATTCCTGAATTGAGTTAAGCAAGTAACAGTTTTAACTGTATTTCTTTTTCTATTTACATTTACATAATAACTGCCAACGTGGTCCAGTGGTTAAGGTGTTTGCCTGTAGACTTGGGTTCATGGGTTCGATTTCCACGGAGAGCATACACTTGTATAGTAGTTTCCAGTTTGGTTAAGACATTGCTGGCTTGAATTACTTGATTGTCTGATAATAAAGATGATTCCGTGCTTCGAAGGGGAAGGTTAAGCCGTTGGTCCCGGCTGCCATCTTGTAGCCGTTAAAGTAACCACGCCAGAGCGGTCTCTGCTTCTCGGTAGAGGAGGTTCCGAAGAATTCTGACACCAGGGTGTGCATAGTCAATTAACCGTGTCATCTACACGAAATGATGATGATGATCCTACATAATATTATTAAAATATATCCTTAATCGGCTTTCAGGTGACCTACGTCACACCTTTCCCTGAAGAGAATCCTCCGCCTAATCTCCATTATGTGGATGTTAGCAACCCTGCCGATTCGGAAATGCACAGTAAGTTATTTATTTGTTATCAAAATTAAAGTAACATATAAAGAAACCTTTCTGCAACGTATTAGAAGTGTGCTTATTGGGCGAAAAGCGAAGCGGCCCAAGTGGTCTAGCTTACTGGGCTCGCAAAATTTAGTTATCGATTTGATCTACGGTCAGGTTAAGATGAAAAATGATTTTCTATATATGTATTTGTTATAAAATATAGAATATTTGAGCTAGTATCCTTTAACACAAGTCTTGAAGGTACTTTGGGGCTATATCTGTGACATTTGTCTCTATAAATTAATTATTATTACCGATATGCCAAAGGAGAAATAACTTTCGTTCACACCAGTACCTTTTCAGTACCCGTAGTATGAGATTTTATAAATGCAGACGCTAGCGACTTCATTAGAATGTTGCATGGAATTTCTTAGTTGCCTTACCTACTATTAGCCAGGGATGCTGTACAAGGGCTTTGCTCACAAATATAGAAACATATTTGTCCTCCTTTTAGGAAGTTCGTTGAAAAACCTGCAATATTTTTCAGACAAAATGCTTAACGTGACCGCTTTGCTAGAAGGCACAACCAGAATGGATATGTTTTCGATGTTAGAATTTAAGAAGATGAAGAACAGAGATATATTCATCAATCCCAATATGGTGAAACTTATGAGCGACACCACAAAGAATTTCGATGCTGTCATTACAGAATGGTTGTATAACGATATTTTCGCTGGGTAAGTATTTTGAATCGCGATTATCATTCTATATGAGAATTTCTGAATCCCATAATTGTATTTAAAATTCCTGCATGATTATTTCGAAACTGGCAAGGATATAGAAGCAGCTAGTTTCTGTTCTGGGTCACCAAGAAAGCCTATGCGATTACCTCTTTTTTCAGAGATCGAAAATCTCTAAAAACCTTGCAAAAGCGATTGTAAGGGAGATGACGCCTTACACCATGTATTACGCCATCTCGCTTACTTAATGTGTTTTGAATGATATTAAGAGATGACAGTAAGCCACCTGGTTAAAATAATGATACCATTATTCTTACGTTTCTGCTCGACTAATCTCAAAAGTGTCCATACCAGGTATTCTCCATTTCCATTTACCAACTCAAAGACCGTTATTTTTGGGTCTTGAGAATGCTGGATTGACGCTGGGATATCGCTGCTCTCAAGAGATAACTCTTAATTACCACCTATGAAACTTAAAGAGAAACTATGTTATAAATAAAATAAATAAATATAGGGACAAATCACACAGATTTCGAGACTTGTGTTATGGGATTCTAACAACAATACAATATTTTATAATAAATACATAATTATATAGATAAACATCCAATGTTATTATCCATTGTTCCTTCTTTCAGATTGGGTTATGTTTTTAACAGCCCTTTCATTTGGGTGTCGACTGTTGAACCTCACTGGGCTATACTCAGCCTCATAGACGAGGCTACCAATCCGGCTTACGTCCCAGATGCTATATCTAACAACGTATCTCCATTTAACTTCAAAGCGAGAGTAAAAGAGTTGTTCTTTCAAATTTCTGGAATGGCGCTTGGAGTTTTGTAAGTGGATAATTTTATTGGGATTATAATTACAAGAACTAAGGTAGCCGACAAAGTGGGAAGAGTTAATAACGTGATACTGATAATGTCTCTCGCTAGTCATATGCACACCTGCCTACTAACGCAGAAATGAAATTTTGTCATAAGGTCGCCGTCAGTGGTACTGGATAATGAGTCATCATCATCACAGTCTCGTCATAATGACTCTACACGAAAAAGAGAGCTGATCTTTTGAGTTTGTTATCGTTAGTAAAACATCACTTAGCTTATAGTAGACCAGGCATGTCTGCATGCCATCTGCATACTCAAGGATATGAGAGAAACTACTGATAATACCTTGTCTATGTCATTAGTACTGTCTGATACACTGATAGTATTCATTCTGTCGGTGGCGAAGTTTTGATCTTCACAAATATAATATGTTAGAGTCATTAGGTAAGAAAAAGGAGTACCTCTTTGAAAAATTCTGAGATGTTACGTATTATCCGATCGGCTTTAATTCGTTTTGGGATCATTATCGCTTTATTAAAATGATGACTATTTTTACTATTCAGCTATATGAATGGCTTCCGAAGCCAAGTGTTTGAAGAGCTAATGGGTCCTCACATCATCAAGAGAGGAAGACCGTTGGTGCCATTTGAGACTGTGAAGTACAACGCTTCATTGATCCTGGGCAATTCGCACGTGTCACTCGGTCAGGCGACCAGACTACCGCAGGCTTACAAGCCCATTGCTGGGTACCACATCGACACCGTGGTGAAACCTCTGCCAGATGTAAGTTACAATATAAATTTATAAAAAGAAAATGAGAATTGATTACTATAAAGTATTAGTACCAAAAGCGCAATTTCTGGTCAAAAATAATTTAAGTGTCAAGCCATTTCGACCCGTCAAGACGAAGACCAAAAGCGCATAATGCCACAAGTATTTTAAATACTATTTTCTTTCACAGATGTTACACTATTATACAAGATACCACCCGCTGATAAACAAATGGAACAATGAATATCGAAATCTTAGTAATTATTAAGTAAAAGGCCCCTAATTATTGTAGACATTTGTAGAGTTTGTCTACAAATACCTACAATATTCAGATCATCAAATGTAAAGGTCCAGAGATGCTGCCCTGGGGGACTCCACAAAAAACTTTTATGTAAATAATTCGCCTTTTATTATAGGATTTGAAGAAGCTATTAGATAACGCGAAGAACGGTTTGATCTACTTCAGCATGGGCTCCAATCTGAAGAGCAAAGACCTGCCAGAGTCGATCAAAAAAGATATACTGGCAATATTTGGGGGTCTGAAGCAAACCGTTCTGTGGAAGTTTGAAGAGGTGCTGCCCAATCTGCCGTCGAATGTACATATTGTAAACTGGGCACCACAACAAAGTATATTAGGTATATCCATAAACTATTATAAAATTTTCAATAAGTTTGGATAATATCTTGTAGTAATTGGTTCACTTGTTTTTGCGTTTACTCACTCAATAGAATATTGATTACCTTGGAAGCCTACCATTATACCATGGAAGAAGATAATTTTACTTTTATTAGGAACCACGTTAGAGACCGAGAGGCGGTTCCGAAGAACTCTAATACCAGGGTGTGCATGGTCGATTGACCGTGTGACCTACACGAAATGATGATGATAATATTTTTTAACAAATCAAGCTAGCAGTCTACAAATTCAAATCTTTAAAATACAAATTTTTATTTTCAAATGCGTGTACGTACATACACATACATATTACTTCAAGGTTCTTACTTAGAAATGTGAATCTATTTGTACTTTGATTGTTAAAATCATATAAGTATCTTTTTCTCAGCTCATCCCAACTGCATCCTCTTTATTACTCATGGCGGTCTCTTGTCTACCACCGAAGCTGTCCACTTTGGCAAGCCCATCATTGGGATTCCGGTCTTCGCAGACCAGTTCAACAATATCGACAAAGCTGTTAGAAGGGGCTTCGCTTTGAGAGTGGATCTTGCTTATGATATGAAAGATAATTTGAAAACTGCTATCAGTGATCTTCTACATGATAAAAGGTAGGTTATTTAATTGTAAAATTTTGTAAAGTATGTAAAAGAACATTTTAGCGTAAGGAGAATACAGATTGAAGATTTAAATTGTATCGTTCACCCAGTTCACAAGGAAGTTAGACAAAAATTGTCAGATGGCTTCTAATCAGATTTAAAAAGAATGGGTATTTTAAGAAATTATTAAGATTTGTAATTCTATAAGCAGTATTGTTCGTATGACCAATGTCAAATGAAATAATATACTTACGTCTTAAACAAATCCCAATCCCTAATATTATAAACGTGAAAGTGAATTTGTATATTTGTTTATTTGTATGTTTGTTTGTACCTCTTCACGCTTTATCTACTGAACCAATCTGCTTGAAACTTCACTTACACATAGTTAGGAGTACTAACTGAGAAGGACATAGGGTACCTTTCGTCCCGGGAAAAAGCACTGTTCCCGAAATTCACGTGGGTGAAGCCGCGGGCGAAAGCTACTGATATCTAAGAGAACACAATATACTTATGTCTAATACAGACGCCGTTGTTTTGACTTTTATAAAAACAAAAATATTTTTTTTTTTTAAATTTCTAGTTACACAATAAAGGCGAAAGAGCTATCGTTGGTCTACCACGACCGGCCAGTGCTCCCAGGCAAGGAGCTGGTACATTGGGTGGAGCACGTGGTAAAGACACGAGGTGCCCCGCACCTCCGCTCACCAGCTTTGGACGTGCCACTCTACCAAAAGCTGTATTTGGATCTGATTGGATTAGTATTAGTGGTCTTGTACGCGCTGAAGACGATTATCGTAAAGGTGTGCTGCTCAAGAAAAACAATAAACAAGAAGAGGAAGACCGACTAGAATAAGAAACTTATTAAAATTATTAGTTAGGTTAAATTCACTTAGGTAAATATAAATAATCTGTAAATAATAAACCAGATAAATGAAACATTAATTGTGATAGAAATTTACTGTGTATATTAGTTTAGTGGATATACCTCTAAATATCGTTTCGAGAACTCTGACACCGAAATAACGATGATGACCTTTAATTAAATTAAATAATTTTCATTTTATGAATTTGTTTATTTTTATTTCTAACTCACATATACAGTGGCAGCAACTACAACGTTTTAAAATTTATGATGAAACAAATGCATTATGCACGTGCTCAAATATTTATATTAACGAACGAACTATACTGCTGGTATTGCATAGATAGGCGACACTATAGAGAACTTATAGGGAGATCAAGCAGGTGCGACTGGGAAGAGATGCGAAATGCAAGTACAGCGCACTCTCCCGAGATTCGGCTCGTTTAAACGAGAGGTTGGTAGAGCCATGGGAGGTGGAGGGAGTGCTGGTATTGAGGTCATCGATGTTGTCTATGTTTTAATATGTATGAGTGATTTGAAGGATGACGATGAGATATGTGACGCAAGTGTTCAACACGAGAATCAGCAGTCTCCAGTTCAGCGGGATGATCTTCAGAATCTTGAACTTAAACGGACGGGCTTCGATGTAATTGATGAAATGTTTTATATCAGAGGCATATTCCTGGTCTGTAAGGATGAATGAAATATATTTCAAACTAAGATTTCAAATTACCTACGCGATTACATGATCGTATGTGCACAGTGTTAATGTGTATTTGTTCATAATAATATTTTTTTATTTAACATTATGACAACTATCTATATTTTTGCCTATATGTGCCTGTTTATATAAGTATATTATATGTATATATATTTACGTAGGTTTATTTATGTACATAAAATTTGCAATTTGACTTGTTCTATGTAGATTTACAATTTTTTTTTCTTTTTGTTAACAATCACTTTATATTTAGGTTGTCTGAAAATGATTGCACTAGCGATAAGGCCGCCTATTATATTATCTAAGTTTGTAATTTCCTAATTTTTTTTTTCTGGTGGAATAAAGAATTATTGTCTTGTCTATATCTTAAATCACAAATCTTATTCTTCATTCGAGAGTGTTTCCTAGTTGGATCTTCAGTCTATGTTAATCTTGGTCCTAGATTTGGCGGTACTTGTAATTACAATGGAGCGACTGCCGCATTACCCTCTCTTAGGTCACAACTGCGCTTAATATCTGATGGGGTTTTAAAATTAAAATACCATACCATACGTGCTAGGTGGGGTTTCTCTACATCAGCCTGTGTGACTGCGGCGCGGTGCAGTCAATGGTTCACCTTTTGTCGTGCCCTAGCTGTCTTGTCTCCTGCACAATGGGGGACTTGAACGAGGCAAACGACCGGGCGGTGGAGGTGGCCAAGTAATGGGCAAAGTCAATATAGTCTATATAGCCATTATGACTCGAAAAGAAGAATACCATACCACGTTCACGGAGCTGTCTGTCATAGAGATTTAATCTAAAAGCGTCTATTTTGTCTTCAAGTCGACTGGCCACCACGACTGGCGCAAAAATAAGTCCGAATTTTATCAAACAGGATGTTAGAGCCGCTACATGTCTGAAGAGTTGAGCCTGAAATTGATATAGTAGATATACATACAGGAAAAATATTACTTTCTTTGAATTATTATACTAATGTGTTTTTTCTTCCATTCCCGTCTTATATTCAATGTCATCATCACCATTTTAGCCACAGGCTGTCCACTGCTAGACATGGCCTCCCATCAAGGATGGAAGAAGGTTGCCATCTGATAGTCGTTAAAGGAACCACGTCAGAGGCCGAAAGGCGGTTCCGAAGACATCTGACACCAGGGTGTGCATGGTCGATTGACCGTGACACCTACTTGAAATGATGATCAAGGAATTCCAAAATGAGCTGTTGGAAGCGGCCTCTATCCTACGCCTGTCTGCGAACTTTTTCAGGACATCTGAACATCTGACAGTGGGTATATACATCTGATATTAAGTGTAGATGTGGTCTAAGATGGACCTCTTTGGTGTATTTATTTAGAATCGCCTTCCAGGCAGCTTGTAAATTCTGACAGTATTGATTCCAAACATACTTGTTAAGAATAACCAGTTAACTCTCTCATTCTACGAGACTATAATTCTATATTGAAAATTACAAACATAGATAACTAGTTGTCGCCCGCGGCTCCGCCCGCATGAATTTTCCATGAGTACAGTGCTTTTTCCGAATAAAAGGTACTCTATGTCCTTCTTAATACTCCTAGTTATGTGTATGCGAAATTTCAGGAATATTGGTTCAGTAGATAGGACATGAAGAGGTAACAAACAAACAAACAAATCCATACTTCCATACTAATATTATAAATGCGAAAGTCTGTCTGTCTGTCTGTCTGTCTGTCACCTCTTCACGGCTAAACTGCTCGACCGATTGTGATGAAATTTGGTAGGGATGTAGTTAACGACCTGAGGTCAAACATAGGCTACTTTTGGGCGCGAAATTTACTTCCCATTTCGAAGCCAGCTACGAAATCTGGCTACGAAATGGGACTAAGGGGATATAACCGAGTCCCACGCGGGGCGAAGCCGCGGGGAACAGCTAGTCTAAATATAAATATATGGCTACGTAGCCAATGAAAGGAAATTAGACTTACAGAGGACCACCAATTTTTATGTACCAAATCATGTATCAATTCAAACATGATAATCATTTGGTCCAATGTGAAGCTTACAACTGACAGCGCGAACTGTAAGGAATTAAAAAAATTTTCAGCTTTAAATCATGCCACTCTACCAGTCGTAAAGAATAAGAGATAAAGTCTTAGATTTCAAGTGCTATACCTACTTACAGATGGCAGGATAGAGAGGCATGACCAACATGGAAATTAAATGAAATTGACTATTCTCAATATAGAATATTCTTATCACTTATTGACGTCATTCATCACTTCATCACTATCACTACATAGTGTAAAACAAAGTCGCTTTTTCTGTCCCTATATGTCCCTATGTATGCTTAAATCTTTAAAACTACGCAACGGATTTTGATGTGTTTTTTTTTAATAGATAGTGATTCAAGAACAAGGTTTTTATGCCCATGCGAAGCCGGGGCGGGTCGCTAGTTACTTATATTTTACTATATCAAAGTGCAAGTGGAGAAGAAGCGGCGCCACAAACTCTACTGCAGCATTTTCTTTAAGTCTCAAGTTTTCTATTTCAAAACATGTGGCCATGTGACCATCGAAAATTATGAGTCATATACTTACAATAACGTCAAAGGTCTTCAAAACACGTTCAATGCTGAGATACATTGACTTATAAATTTGCTGACTTATGACAATGGTAAAATTTCTTTCTTTTACTTTGTTAACGAAAATTTTCACTCTTAAATACACGGTATAAAAAATGAAGAAGTAAACAATTAATATTAATCCAGCACAAACTGCTATCATGCTAAATATTGACAGATTCACTGATAAAAATGAAGTGGATTTGTGAAATATACACACACATATTAAAAATACCACTCTATGAAAAGTAACAAAGCATGCGTATAACAACATATGTAGAGATATGTCTAAGGTTTCACTATCAATGCCTAATGATATATCAATGGCTAAGAGGTCTTGGTAGAAGGACTTAAATGAGTTATCCTCATGGTAATACAATAAAACGATGTTAAGAAGGTAATGAAAGCCATGGTAAGAGAATCTGGCCAAAAAACTTGCTGAAGAATTTCTACAAAAATATGCACAGATAAAAATAGATCTGAGAATCGAAATTGATCTAACGATACATTTTAAAAGTTTTGATCTTATGTTTGTAAATCCAAAATCTAATCCGAGGAACAGATGTATCAGATTGAAAAATACTTTGAATCTTTTCAAAAAAGTGTCGTTTCTTTCCAGAAAATGTATTGTTATTTTGTTTTTTGTATTATTTTTAGACATCATAAAGATAATACTGCTCTAGCACATAGCTCGAATGATACTTGTTGTAATAAGTTTGCACATAAGTATTCATTAATTCGTATCATTAGCTGAAAAGGATGCCATTTGTTGATTAATTCGTATTTTTATCTGACTGTAGTGTATCTTTTTGTATTTGATGCAATAAAGATATATTATATTGTAATTATGCAAGAATATGGTGCCAGGCTAAGGACACTTTGAATATTAGTAGTATTTGTATATTATTAATTCATGGTTTTTAAAGCAGGGAAGAAATGTCCGATAAGCGTGCCTCCCATTATGCTGAATGGGACTGCTCTTGCGAGAGTTAAGGAGTTTAAATATTTAGGGCACTATCTCACTGAGGATTGCAGGGATAATAGGGACATTGAAAGGGAGCGGAGGGCATTGTCGGTTCGGGGAAATATGTTGATTCGCAGGTTCGCACGATGCAGTAATGAAGTAAAGATTACACTTTTTAAGTCTTACTGCCAATCATTTTATTCGTGTGGCCTGTGGACCTCATATACCCAACGTGCCTACAGTGACCTCCGGGTCCTTTATAATAATATATTTAGGGCACTGTTGCAGCTGCCACGTTTTTGTAGTGCGTCAGGGATGTTTGCAGGCGCCCACACTGATGATTATCATGCTGTGATGCGTAAAAAAGTGCACTCCCTGATGGGCAGGATGCGTGGCAGCGGCAACAGCATTCTAAGAGCGCTGTCAGAGAGATGGGACGGGCGCATGCAGTGCCACTGGGACGCTGCACTAAAATCCCAATTTAGTTATGTAAGGAACTAACATTAGTATGTAAGTGTGTTTGTGTATTACTAACAAATGTGGACTACGGTCTGAAATAAAAGGTTTTTATTATTATTATTATTTTATTATTAGGTACAGTGCCAAGCCATATTGGCGACCTAGTTTCATTTAAGTACATCTGGTAAAATTGGACGCGCGACATGTTGTACAGCACTGTTGCAATGTTGAACTTTACTTAACAGAGTAAACAGAAAATAAAGGATTTGCCTTCAAAAATTTCATTTTTACAGCCACATTGATTTCTGGTAATGATGAATTTGATTAAGGACTCGAGAGACAGGACTGTTGCGACAAAGCATCCTATCTGGGAAATATATCAGGAAGACGGGCAGTCGCTGCCCCAGATATCGCTGAAGCGATGCTGTGCAGGCTGACCTGCGTGTGATGGGCGCTGTAACAGCCATCGCGCAGAATACAAAACTGTAGCACTCTCCCTTTTCCTTAACCATAGTCCAACGCCAGGCGGATATGAATACTTTGGAAAAAGTAGATCATTAGTTTAGACATTGTGTTTTTGTTGTATTTCTTGAAATGAATTAAGGTGGGTTGCACCAAAGTACCAGTTATCGTAACAGTTAAAGTCAAATGTAACAGTAACATTACTGCTAACTATAAAGCGTTGAAGCGACAGGTTGCACCGTCGTATTTTGTAGCATAGTTAGTTAGTTACCATGGTTACAAGTATAATGACGTCCGTGGAGGTTACTCGACTCGTCTGACAGATAAGTTGACAATAACAATAGCGCTAACCGGTCAAGTTTGGGCGGTTACGGTTAGCGTAAAAGTTATGACGTATTTTGACGATTGACAAAATTTCACCCCATTTTCACCTAACTAGTACTTTGACTACATAGTTATTGTTATAGTAAGTTGGTGCAACCCAGCCCTATTTTATTTCTGTTCATGTTTTTTTTTTTTTCATAAACTAATTCAAACACAACATAATTGTAGGAATACATCATAGATTAAAAAAGAAAAATTTGCCTTCCGTCAAAGACCGCGCGCGTTCAAATTTTTGGAATACATTAATTGAATTCCATAGGGATTCTAAGCTATATTTATGACTTACGTTCGATATCTTATATCTATGATACAAATGGATAGACTGTAGATTAAGTAATTAATGATCAATCATTTTGATGGCAATCAATTCGATTTTTTAATTATAGCAAGCCACAGTCATTAACTCATAAAAATGTATGAGTTGATGAAATGAACTTTTAGCATTTAATATAAGTATAACTTTCTTTTATTTTTTAAATATAAATAAGAAGAAGAAGAAAATGAAGACCTTTCAAATCTACAATAGCTGGCATTTTTACTTACCTCTGGACTGGTCGCTGGTAGCTATTGTACTCAATGTCATGATTACATACCTAATTGTAAAATTATGTAAACTAAGAAAATGAATATTATTTTGAAATTTTTATGCTGTGTTATCTTAAAACTTCTTCTCTTTTCCAAAAATATTACTAATTATTAGAAATTCTAAAGTTAAATGATTATAATAAAAAAGAAGTGTAAAATCTAAAAAACTACCCCACTCACTACCAAAATCAGTTTTCTAAAAACGTTCTTTGCTCTCAAAACTGTGTTTTGTCCTTTCCGTTAAGTGATATTTCTTGTATCGAAGTTTGTATAACATAAATAAATTTAATTAAACATTTGAAGGTCAACATTTGTCACTATTATTTAATTTCAATTAAGATTCATTGCAATATATTTGAGTGTTTCTAAATTAATTATAACTATAACTTGTCAATCAATTTACGAAATATTTCTACATTAACCATACGAATACATTTGTCCAGTTCAGTCAATTATTAGAAAATCAAAAGAACTTAATAAATAAAATGTCTGCAAAAAAAACTTCAAAAATAATCATAAATTTATATAACTCTTTGTTTATATTAATAACAATATTTTTAGGTTTGGATTTTGGATATTTAAAAAGTACATCAAAACCTATAAAATGTTTAATAAACATGATTCATATAATTCGCACATCTATAGTATCAGTAGTATTATTTTTATATTCTGGTATCCAAAATGATTTTAGTATACTCACAATTCTTTGGTATATCACTAATAATATACAATACTTAACATGTATTTTTATGTCTCTCTTTTCATCAACCAAAAACAATCTCTTCTCATTCCAAAAAAATATAATTAAGATCGATAAAGAACTGGGTGTGTCTGGGAACAATTACAATTTAGAATTCAAATTTTCTTTGATCTATATATTTTTGATATGTTTCGAAATTGCTGTTACAATTTATTTCTGTGCATTATCCTCGGAAACTTGTGGCCCTCCAATTTATTTTTCCTATTTTTTCAACTGTCCTATAGTGACGGCAGATACATTCTTTATAGTGTTTGCGTTTCTTTTTTATTCAGTGTATTATCGTATGAAAACTTTTACAAATATCATCTCCAATTGTACGAATGATTTTAATTATTGCTTAAGAGTTTATCGCAAGTTGGCTGATGTGACAGATAGCGGTAGAGTTATTTTCAATTATATGGTAAGCATTTCATTATTTGATCAACACTAGAACAAATCTATTTTTGATGGGAAATATTATTTATTGATGATCTATGTTAATGTTTCCTTTGTTAAAAATGACTGATATTTCTATAAAATTTTGTTGATCTACTTCATGACCAGTAAAAAGCCAAGTGCTAAGACTACATGGATGTTTATCTATAATTGTATTTGTTATAAAATAGAGTATTGTTGAGTTAATATCCCACAACATAAGTACTGTGGGGCTAACTCAATCTGTGTGTTTTGTGCCTATTATTTATTTACAAGATATTTTTATTTTCAGTTTTTCTGGTGCTTGATGTTCTACGTGTCAGAGACAATGGTTGCAATATATTCTCCGCTAACTCGAATTTATTCCAAGGTAAATTATAAAAAGGTCATTTGAATATAAGTCTCATCATCATTTTTAGTTCAGTCACTTATAATTCATTGCTTTTATTTCAATTTCAAGAAGCTCGAAAGGCTTTGGAGAAACTCGGTCATCAGTGTGCATAGATAATTGTCCTTTAAACCCATACAAAAATGAACATTATAAGTGATCTCTATTTAAACAAAAATTCATTAAAAAAATACAAAAGCAACAAAAAACAAAAGTAGCCTTCCAACGCGCCACAAATCAACTCAAACATTTTTTTTATTAATTAAATTCACAGGTGGCCTACTACCATCTCTTAAATCCATGCAAGAATGAGTAAGTAACAGCCCAATACACAAAGAATTTCGAATCGCGAAATTTTTAAATCTATGGCAATACAAGATGTAAGGCGACATCTCCCTTGCTCAATTGTTCTTGCATGATTTTAAACAAAGAATTTGGAATTGCGCGCGGTCTCAATGGCGAAGTTCTTTAATCTATGGTTTTAAAAGATGGTGGCAAGCCACCAGGGAGTTCATCACTGCCATTTTTTGCAGAAAAATTTACTGGATTACCTAGCTGCGAACATTACAGTGATCCCGTCCCTCATTATTATATTCTCACCAGTATACACCGCCAGCCAGTTGTCAGCACAGGTCGACAAGTTAAAGCTGATGTTATATGACAGAATGATCCGTGATCGAGGTTAGATTGTAGAATTAAATGCCAATAAAATCATATTAATTTCTGAGGAGCTCGATATCCTAGCGCGGCGCGCGTGTTCGTAACGATAGTGCGCGTCAAGCGACGGCGACGGCGAGTGCGCGGACATGTTTGGATTGGTCGCCATTAGTGGCATTTCTATCTTGAGCTCCTCCGTGCTTCGGAAGGCACGTTAAGCCGTTGGTCCCGGCTGTTATCGGTAGATGGCAGTCGTTAAGCTATGTCAGATGCCTTTAGGCAGCCTGAAAATCTTGATTAATAGCATACCCTGGGGTCTGAAGCGTAAGCTTGTATAGGTATATGTAACCGGGAAACACGTTCGGACGAAGAAGAAGAAAACCATATTAATTTCTAAACCAATTATATTTGCATAGGGTGCAGCGAAATTAGACGATGAATGGAAGGCCGTAAATCCATTCAGTCGCTTCTTTGTCAGCCTTGTGGTCCTTATAGATGCCATCCTTGATGGAAAGAAGAGGACAAGAATCGGTGAAGTTTTATACTTTGTGTTTCTCCGCATCTGCATAGCATTTAAACCGGGATCCCTTTCATTGATATAATGTATTTGTTACTAAAATATTAGGGCATAACGAAAAAGGCATATTTTTTTGCATAATGTTTCCCTGTCATAATTGATTTTTAGAACAATGTTTTTAGGTTAGGTTAGGTATTGTTTTTAAAAAAAATATGCTAAATTTGTTATGGATAATAATATTATGCGTAAATATCATTAGTATGAATAACCATATGCCAACATATTTTAACAAGATCCACTTCGGGTCGCTGAGCCAGCGGAGTAAGTAAGTAAGTAACATGTGCTACTTATTTCTATAGAAATATTATTAATTAAAATTAAATTAAATATCATTTATTTCAAATGACACAGATCCATACAATTGACATTAATACTAAATTAAAACTATTAATTAATTATAAATAATTATTAAAAATTAAAATTTATTTTTCAGATAAAGACCACTATGTAGAATTGAAGAAATTCATCAGCTACATCGAAGCCCGTCCATTCAGGTTTACAATAGCTGGTATTATACCTTTGGACTGGTCACTGGTGGCTATAGTTCTCAATATCATTATCACATATATCGTAGTTTTGCTACAGATGACTTCTAAATTTTAGTTTTACATTACAATTACGTATATCTCCAATAACCAAAGAATTTATATAAAACACTAGAATGCTTACGGCAGACAAAAGCCGTTCCGAAATAAAAACTAAAGTTTGTAGGTGTCTCTTTCTAATAGGTTGTATAAAATTCAAGAGGAAAAGGGACACCTACAAATTTTGGACCTCTCACTGAAACTTTAGGTATTTGTATGTAGGCTTTAAAGAAAAATCAACTTTGATGCAGAGTAATAAGGATTTATTTTGAATGTTGTTTTTTGAGATTATTATTATTAAGCATTCTATTGTTTTATATAAATTCATTGCCTATAACAGTATAAGTATTATACTTCCTCCCTACAAGCATCTCTCTCACTCGCTGGTTGACTGTAAGAGATCCCTTTCTGGAATAAGTCCGCCATTGTACTTCTGTTTTTAATTGTATGATTTTGTATTTACTTTCTTTTTTTGGTCCAATAAAGTTATAAATAAGTCCAATAAACAAACAGACAATTGATGTGAATATTTAATTTGAAATATTTTGTTCTTCATAGCGTGTCGACTCTCCCTGATTTATATTTGTGAGAACCAATACTCCGCCACTATATTTTTTACTTTAATTGTGTATTGAATAATATATACGTTTTATAATTTTAATGTGCGATATTGGTCCCTAATTAAGACTTCAACCCACTTTTATTAATTTGTTTTTATCGAATGTAACTCTTTAAGAAATTAATTGTCAACAGCATTTGTA
The DNA here is from genome assembly GCA_947044815.1 of Apomyelois bistriatella. Taxonomy (NCBI): domain Eukaryota; kingdom Metazoa; phylum Arthropoda; class Insecta; order Lepidoptera; family Pyralidae; genus Apomyelois; species Apomyelois bistriatella. The sequence goes on along the minus strand of OX345706.1, from coordinate 11,206,389 downwards.
TTTTGATATGTTGACGACCTCCGTGGCGTAATGGTTAACATGCCTGACCGCTACTGAGTAGGTCCCGGGTTCGATCCCCGGTCAGGTCAAAATGAAAAATGATCTTTTTCCGATTGGCCTGGGTCTTGGATGTTTATCTATATGTATATGTTGTAAAATATAGTATCGTTGAGTTAGTATCCCATAACACAAGTCTCGAACTTACTTTGGGGCTAACTCAATCTGTGTGATTTGTCCCTATATATTTATATTTATTTATTTATTTAAATATGTCATTCGTATTTTAAACTGCCTTTCAATATGTCCCATAGATAAAAAAAAAGAATTGCCTAGACCGCGTGCGATTCGAAATTCTTTGATATGTCCACTCCAAATCAAACTAATAATTTTGTAAACGATGTCTTTGAAACGTGCCATATTTCCAAATCTCTTACAATTTTTTTCTTACTTTAGAATTATTATTTGCTCTCAACTTGCAAGAAAACCATTAAATCAAAGTATATTTTTCTCAGATATTTTCAAACGATGTATAAGTTTTTTGTTTTTATTATATTATTTTCTCTTTGTATTTCTAAGACCCAACTCAGCAAATTGGTACATTATTTATGGAGTGCAGTACATGACTTATTTCGCACATTCATATTCAATCAAATTTTTGTATGTGCAAAAAGTGTTCATTTATTCATTCATTCATAAATATATTTTAGACATAGTTAAATATTCAATATTTTAAGAAATAAACCTTCGTATCCATTAATCACTTTATAAGCAATAAACTAAGTGTATGCCTTAATAAATTACTTTTTAATATTCTGTCATTCTTTCAAAAAAACTTGTGTCTGATGTAAGTCATGAATAAAGTAGGGCCATTGGTACCAAAAATAAATACAATTACCACTCAAAATGACTCTATAATAATACTCAAATTATATAAATTTTTATTTAACATAATTATGGTTTTCCTAGGCATCGATTTCGGATACATTAAGAACAGGTCAAATGAATTTCAAAAATTTATGTACATTGTCCATTTTATAAAAATATCTATCGTATTAGTTGTTTTATATTTACATTCGGGTATCCGTGAAGATTTAGACGTCCTCACTATTGTTTGGTATATAACTAATAATATACAATATTTGACTTGTGTGTTTGTGTCACTATTTTCTAAAAAGGAGAATAGTTTTGCTACTTTCCAGGATAATTTGGGTTTAATAGACGAAGAATTGGGTATGCCTGGGTGCGTTTACAAATTCGAATTGAAATTTGTCGTGTCCTATACATTGGCTTTATTTTACGAAGTGTCAGTTATAACCTATTTTTGTTTATATTTCACCGAATATTGTGGGACTCCAATTTACTACCTCTTTTTCGTTAATTGCCCCTTGCTGGTAGCGGATGCATTATTAGTAGTTTACACGTTTGTTTTCTATGCTGTCTACTGTCGAATGAGAACTCTTACTGATTTGGTATCAAAATGTGCAAGTGATTTTAATATTTGCTACAATGTTTATCAAAAACTGGCTGATGTCACAGACACGGTGATTTCAATTTTCAATTATATGGTAAGTGTTTTATTAAAATTATTAGATCTTCCTTATCTTGGATTTGGAATTTGCTTTGATGTATTTATGTAATTGGTTTAATAAAGTGTTTATTAATTCATTTGCTTGATTTTAACCTTATTTTAGAAAGCTGTTTCTGGTAAAAAGGAACAGCCCAAAATAAACTTATTCATACTCGCGCTCCAATGTTTCTTGTTTCTCTCTACCCTAAGGTTGGCTGGAAGAAATTGCATTAGCGATAAGTCCGCCTTTGTACTAATTTTTATCTTTGATCCTGTACAATCCAATGATGTATTTTTGTAATTGGTGCAATAAAGTGTTTATTCATTCATTCATTCATTATATCATAAATGCAAAAGCCTATCTGTCCATCTGTCTGTCTTTCTGTCCATTACACTTTCACGGCTAAACCACCGGACCGATTTTGATGAAATTTGGTATGGATATAGTTAAATACCGGGGTCAAACAGATTACTTTTTGGAAGATATAACAGTGTATCACGCGGAGCCACGGTCGTCAGCTAGTAATGTAATATAGCTTTTCCACTTCAAAGATAATTAAGCCTTATCCGCTTATGTAGTAAGCCTTATAAATAAAATACAATTAGGTTAGGTATTATTTCCATTGATGTACCTATAAAATCTTGCTTTTTGTTCTAGTTTGTCTGCAGCTTTATATTCTACGTGTCAGAAACAATGATAACAGTATTTTTTCCACTCACTAAAATTGATTCTCAGGTACGTGTGAGAGAATAGATACTATTTACTTAATCCACTGGCTCAGTGAATCGGAGTGGATCTTGGCGGAACGAGAGAGCACCACAGTTTTTAGGGTTCCGTACAAAAATGTAAAAACGGAACCCTTACAGGATCACTCGTGCGTCTGTCTGTCCGTCCGTCCGTCTGTCACAGCCAATTTACTCCGAACCTACTGGTCCAAAACAGATGAAATTTGGTAGGATGGCGTAATCCTGTGACCCAAACACAGATGTGCAAAGTAAATAATTTTTTTTATCAATTAAGTACCATTTTCGAGGGACAAATTAGAAATTTAAAAAATTAAGTTTAGCAAACCTTACCGTGTTATATATCAAAAGAAAGGGCTCGTTATGAGGATTTCAAGTATATTTTTGTTATAATTGTAACATAAATAGTCTTGATTGAACGTTTTAGTTCACTAAAACACCACTAGATGGCGATAGTAGTAGTTAGTTGAAATACCACAATTGAATTTAAAAACTGACAATGGCATTGTACGAAACCCTCTCCACGCGAGTTCAACTCGCACTTGACCTGTTTATTTCTGCGCGATGGCTCGCTAGTTTACAGCGCCCATCTCACGCAGGTCAGCGTGCATAAAATCGAATAGATAGAGAGAATAGATAAATGTTGTTAAATGAATGAATAAATTAATGAATGTATGAATCGCCACAGTTTCAAAAGAAATCTCTTCTAGTAGACCACTACACACTTTCTTTAGTAAGAGGAGAAATATAATATTGACAATAGATGCCTCTAAGGCTGGTTTATGCATAATAATATAATATATTGGTTTACAGGAAAACTTTCTGGAATTCGTATCAGCGAATATCACAGTGATTCCATCATTAGTTATTTTATTCGCGCCAGTGTATACAGCCAGCCAGCTGACGTCACAGGTCAACGATTTGAAGTTAATATTGTACGATAGACTGATCCACGATAGAGGTAAGAGGTTTCTTTTTTGATTAAAGGGAAAATGGGGGCAAAAAGGGGGAAAGTTTTCTGTAACGTTGTTAACGAACGAATCCTTATGAAACTTGGCGCACGTGTTCGTTGACTTTTTTGATTTTTTTTGTCGACAGTTTTTTTTGATTGGGGGAAAATGGGGGGCATAAATTGAGGAAGTTTGCTATTTTTAGTTTTATTTTTGTTTAGAGTTATGAAAAAAAGGGAAAGGGGGTTAACGGAGGAGGGTCGCGAGGTCTACTTGTTCACAGAAGCACTAGTAAATAGTATATTTCAAGTAACGACTATACCATAGTTTGCAAAAAATAAAATACTGGACGTCTAGCGGCCCGGATGGGTCGATGATATTAAAAAAATTGCTGGCAACAACAGGATTGTGGTGGCTTAGGGATGGAAAGCGTAGCTATGGGAGACTTATGCCCAGCAGTGGGCTTAAGACAGCTGACAATGTTGATGAAATGAATTTAAACAGGACCCTACTAATAACGTCTGTGGCGACACTAGCGCCACAACAATATCTACAAAGACCGCACCACAGATGGCGTTAAAAGCAACAATCTCAGAATTGCATACAAGATGGCAATCTACTATGAAAGTCTAAATCGCGCTTGCAAAGTTTCTACGGATTGGAGCATAAATACAACCTCCGACAAGACATCGTCGGAGCCGCGGTTCCCCAGGCATAACACCCAGCCTGGCGGGAAGATCTTCCCTTTGTGGCGGTCGAGCATATAAACACTATCGCTCCCGTCACATACTCCAAAACGTCCTTATTGCACTTTGGAACACTTTCATATTTATCGAAAGGTTAAACTGAGATTCCTGTGACATGGCTAGCCAAACTTAATGGCGACCAATTTAAGCATGGCCGCGCAATAGCCGTCTCCGTCGCTTGGCTATCGATTTCCTCAAAAATAAACAAAAATATCCTCAATCTTTCAATTTATTTTCAGATAAAAATCACTACACAGCTTTGCAAAAGTTCATAAGCTACATCGAAGCTCGGCCTTTTAAGTATGTAATAGCTAACATTATACCTCTAGACTGGTCACTTGTAGCTATAGTACTCAATGTCATAATTACCTACAATATTGTTTTACTACAAATGAACCCGAAGACATAAGACTAACAATAAATTTATTTTGTATTAAAAATTAAATATTTTTTATTTTTCTCACGGTCCTTTTGTTACCCAAAGAACCGATCAGAGCGTTTTTAAATTCAATTGTGGTATATCAACAAACTACTACTATCGCCATCTAGTGGTTTTTTAGTGAACTATTTTCCGTGAACGTTTTATATTGAATTTACCACTTAATTTTCAATTGACAGAGTTCTTGTAGATTTTTCTGTAATCTACAGGCTATGAACTACATTTTTGTACGGAACCCTAAAAATATTTTCATTGTAGATAGATAGTTTTGACGTTTAGATCAATTATTTGATGTGCAAGTGAAATTATTTGATTATCTATAGAATTAAGGAATCGCGCGCGGTCTCCCAGGCAATTTATTTCTAATCTAGCATATTATCGCACGTCTTGGTAGCTCAGAAAAAGTATAAAATTGAATAAAAGTTGAATTTTTTGAGCATTTATTGGATACCTGGTTATAATAATAAACCAACTTATTATCTACCAACAATTCAAGTAAAATAAAGATTTATAATAAAAATTTACCGCAAGAAGGTCGTTTATGAAACTAAGAATAAATTGCACGAATAACTTCGCGCAATAAGAAGAGGGCATTAATATTAAAATTAGTTTTCATTTTAACTACGTTTGCCGTGACGGGTTTGGACGTTGAAAAATTACAGAGAGTCTTACTCGGGAATTTCAATTTGTAAATATTACATCTTTTATGAAAATAACATAAAAGCCACTTTTAGTCAAACTTGCCATATACAAAATAGAAATTCTAGGGATTAATTGTTTTCCTTTCTTGTACATACATACATACATATAATCACGTCTTTTACACATACGGGGTAGACAGAGCCTAGTGCTATAAGACCTTAGACCATGTTTAGCATGATGGTAGTTGAAACAGGAAATCAATAGTGATGGGTTGCTAGCCGCATCGCCTATGACATTATTCTCCCATTCGCTGATTGCCTCAGTCGACTTTTACGGCTTGCGCGGGAAGAGTAGCAGCTGGTACATTCTATGTTTTTCTTTTTCTCCCAGACCAGCATGGAAGCAATCCTCCTTTCTTGTAATTATTTATTTATTTATAATAACTTCATTGTTCCATAAGGACAAAATACTTCTACAATTGGCGGACTTAATGCTAAAAGCTCTACCACTCTACCATTGGGAGAATCAGAAAAACTGTGCGGCGCAAAAAAGTTACAGGGGAAAATAGGTACTTAAAACTAAACAAATTTTCCACAATGGGCATTTTGAATAAAGTTCATAATAAACTACGTAAACATACATACATAAATACTTACATCCTTACTTATATATCTACCCTTATCTACGTATATACTCGTAATAAATATAAGTATTTGCGTAAAATATAAAAATAAAATGTAAGCTGCCAAAAGTACGACTAAGGATGCAGAAGACCGGGCGATGGGGAGGAAAGCGAGCCCTCGACTTCTTAGCAACCGAGAGAAAAGCAACCGGAAAAACGATTAAATGAAAGAGAGAGAAAACGATCTGCAGTACAACACCCTACCCTTCTTGACACACATTCTTCCAAACTTATATAACAGAATACCTAATAGTACTAACCTCAAATAATAAATGCAAAAGTCTGTCTGTCAGCTTTTACGGCTAAACCGTTGAACCGATTTCAATGAAATTTGGCACGGATATAGTTAAAAACCGGGGTTAAAAATAAGATACTTTTTGGCGAGATATTACCAAGTATCACGTCGGCGGAGCGCCGCGGGCAATAGCTAGTTCGATATAAATTTGTTTACACCCGATTAACCGCTTTAAATATTTAAAGGTGGGTATAAAATGCGTACTAAAACAATCGTAAAATTCCGATTGAAGTCTTTAGTCGTAAAATTTAAAAATTTTCAACGTGCGTCCTATTCACAGAGTTTTATGCGACGTATTTATTTCCCTTGTTTATTTTATGTGTGTATTGTAAAATTGCTAATGTGTGTTTATAGCTTTAGATATACAGACTTCAAAGCTACCGATTGTTTGCTATAATCTCTGCGAACGAATAAGAAATAATGAATGAAATGAGTGTCGTCAGGTTCTATCGTTGGTAATAGCGTTCTTGGCTTCAAATACAGAGGTAGGCAGAAGAAAACTAAAGTTTTATCACTTGCCGCAGTCCTTGCAGGATAGACCTCCCTCGCTTCCTTCCTTCACATTCATCACGGAAGTAATGAGTGTGAAGGATAGGATAGGATGCCTAATTTTGACTTTAAAATCAAAATGCCTAAGGTTGACTGGAAGAGATTGCTTTAGCGATGAGTCCACCTTTGTGTTTTTAATAATAATACTTATAAGAATTAAGAGTGGGTGGTACTCAGAGCAAAATATCTACTAATATCTATACTAATATAATAAAGCTGAAGAGTTTGTTTATTTGAACGCGTATAACTTGAAAACTATGGTCGGATTTGCAAAAATCTTTTTGTATATGAAAATTTAATCGGTACACGGAAAAAAAAGATTCTGCAATTATTTTCCACCAAGATTATACACATTCTTGAAAATATTGACTTATTTCAAGAATGTTTTATTTTCAGTCTAAAGTTGTTTCTTACCTAGAGATACTGGTTCTCTTAACTGAAAAAAACCAAAATATTTTTTTCTAAGATTACATATCTTCGGTCAAGAAACCAAAGTTTATTGTTCCGAAGAAATTACAGTTTACTTCATTAAAGAGATCTAAAAATCTTGTTTCAATATCTGGTTGTAATTGATTCGAGATATTTCGTCTTCTTTAACAAAAAAAATGCTTTTTTCATAGAAGATAAAAGGGCTCTTAGTAAAAAAAAAAAATTTCCCTTTGAGAATACGTTTTTTATTTTAATATCAGGTAACTACATTACTTTCTCAGTGTACAAATAATGTGAAATTATAGGATTGCGAAATCGCATTGTTGATTTCGTAAATACCACAAATTATATATTTACTACTACTATTTACAAATTTTATGTACAAAAGAATAAATAAAAAATGAAATAAAAAAAAATAAAAATAAAATATGTTAAAATTCTAATGCTTCGTCCTCTTGCCCGTGAAGCATAGTAGCAAGAACACTGGCTGCGTTCCCCCTCTGGATAGCTATGCTAATCCTTTGGGCGAAGAAGCAGCCAGCCCTCTTGTCACCAGCGGCGGCGATCAGTCGCGGAGAGATCTTTTTGAAAAGATCTCTTGCGCTAGGGCCCCAAGGTCCAAACGTCTCAACACCAAACGGCACAAATATGTAATCTTGGTTAAGAGAAGCATATTTGCGCCGCTTAGCGACTTCAGCGCTTTCAGCTGCTGACCCAGCTCTCACGGAAGATCCCTTGAGATGGGAAGGCGCCAATGTATCGACGCATGTAGCATCCCAGACTAGAGCCTTCCCGCGATCCCAAGGGATCAATGACATACCATCGGGCCTCTTGCCATCATCACGAACTACACCTCGGGGTTCCAAAGTGCATGGTACGTCAATGGTGGCAAGAGCCTTTTTGATAATATCATTCAGAGAGCCGTGTCGAGGTAGCCTACCAGCACTGAAGTGACAATGTAGACCATGATGCCCAAACTGATCGACGTCGTTGCCACACGGGCAAGGATGAGGCGAGCATACGGGAGTCCCAAGGCGGAGACCTACCGCTATACGGAAGGAATTGTTATCCAGCAATGTCCCGATGTTATACGAGGGGATGGCGTAAAGCCAATGGCTGGATTCCTTCGAGGCAACTGCTAAGAGCCTAGCGCGGTCAATTTCATTATCAGAATTTTGAGTCAAAAATCGGATTGTCCTCTGCACCAAAGGAGCATCCCAGAGTTTTTGTTGGTTTGTTTCCACTGGGATACTCTCTCCGGGACAGAGGGATAACCAAGCTTCCCTTGCCTCTGCTAATTGATCAATGTTAAGGTCTTCGTCATTGAGAATTTTATTGCAAAGTTTTGATACGCTATTAGCAGAGGAAAGGAAAGCAGGTAGGGCAACACAAAGAATTTTCCGTACGCCTAAGCCACCGTCTTTTATAGGTAGTGTAAGTTGGGTCCACGAATTATCGTTGAAGCGTAAATTTAGAATTTTTTCTAAGACGGTATGTAGGCGTGTATCAATATCATTTAGATAATCCGAAAATTTCCAGATTGGACTTGCACGAAGGAGGTAAGTAAATTTTGGGACAAATAGACAATATTTTAAAATGGTATATGCTATGTGAGAATTTAAAATTTCCAATCTGGAACTAGCAAAAACAAAATTTTCCATAACTTTATTCAAAAGGGGCGGTATACTTTCGATAAGTAGAGGGGCACCAAGGAGGTGCAAAGATTCATTATATATCAACTTAATGTCCGGATAGATTTTATGAAATTTGTCTATAATGATGTTCCTAGATGAGTCGGATATATGATCAGGTATATACAATTCGCATTTTTTAAAATTTAGTTCTAAACCGATTTTATTAAATTTATCTATGAGTCTGAAAGTCGGTGAAAACAGAATCTTTGCTGCCTCCAATGATCCCATCATCTAAGTACCAAACGTTTAATTTTGAAGTTAGAGATGAGATAATTGGATGAATACCTAAACTAAAAAGCGCTGGCCCTAAAGGATCGCCTTGTTGCACACCATTAGATGAAAAGATAATTTGGTCACGGTATATCAATTTTGAGGGAGAAGAATAACACTGGGAAATATATGGAAAAAGGTCAGGCAGATGATTTGAAACTTCTTGCAACAAGGCGTTCCTATCAATTGAGTTGAAGGCATTCTTCACATCAACTTTCAGCAGTACCTCGGCACGATTGTTGTTGAGGAAAGTGCGAACCGAGTGAACTGCTGCTTCACATCCACCCCTGCTACCAAAACCCAATTGTATTGGCTCAAATTTATTTTTTAAAGAGTAAGCTATGTGCTTGCAAGCAAGTTTGGATGTCAGGCGACGTAAGGTACAGCCAATGGCTATAGGCCTTACGCCGCCGTCTTTCTTCTTGAAAGCACATAGCCTAGCTCCATATAAAAATTCTGTAAAAGTATTATTTACTTTTCCTGAAAGTAAAAAGCTGCAAAATTTTGTTAACTCCCTTAGAAGTTGCCTTCCGGCGTCACCGGCGGAAACACTCACCAAATCTTTAAGATGTTGCGGAGTAAGTCCGTCAATGCCGCCAGAGGAACCATTAGGGAACGATAAAATGGTCGAAAGTGTGTCCTCATCTTTAATATTGATAAAATTTTATGTCAGGGGTTGAGTTGGTAAAGGGGTGGTAGAGTTGAGCGAAGGATGCTTCTCTCGAAGGCAATCCAGTGTTTCTTGTGTAGGAGGAGCAAGAGTATCGTCTGAAAACAGAATACGCGCTGCATTTCTCAAGTCCCCATTCATGACCTTGTCCTCTACGGTTTTTTTTATGTTGAAAGCATGATGATTTGAGAATGAATGATGAGGTGGTATTATTAATGTGGAAGGCTTTACGGAATTCGATTTTAAAGATTTTGTTAAGGAATCTGATGATTTTTCGACATGAAGGAGGCGGTATGGAAATGTGAAAAGATTGTGCCAATCGGTTAATGAGTTGGATAAGCATTTTTGCAAGGTCTCTGATAAAGACTTGGCCAACGATACTCTCGCTCCTCTTGGGATTCTTTTCACTAGAGGTTTGGCTCTATGCAAATAAGTAATAAGGTCCTCAAAGGGGAGAGGATTGACAGAGATCGAGACTGATGGTTGCGGCTGTGAGGAAATCTGAATACGTTGAGATATTTGGGAATGATTATTGTGACATTTAGAAATATGAATATTGAGTCCTCTTCGCCCTCTGAAGACTTTACCATCGTTACATTGCTGGCAGCACAAGAACTCCGGCTGGGACATAAAAAAATTTGCCCTTACCAATTAAAACACTTAATATATACACATACACAACAAATAAATCAACAAAAATCACTACTACACTATATAAAAACAAAGTTCCAATATTTGACGTTTGGCGACAAAATGACCCGTCGAGGAAGAGCGTAGGCGTCTTTTTCTCTTTGGAAATATTTCATTTTAACGTAGGTTCCATCCATGGCAGGTTCATATTATATTGAATAGAGCTGGGAAGACATGTCAGTAGTAAAAAGTCATAGTACAACATGACATATATTCGCAAAATGGAGCTCTTCTTTAAACGAATTGTCAATTTGAAAATAACATGATTGCAAGCTCATTTATAAAAATATATATCCACAATTTACAATCCTTTATCGATTACTACGATTGATATAGTCAATTGCTCCCGCAATCAATTTTAAAGAATATTTTAAAATAGCTTGGTCGGATTCAATACGCCATTTTTGACAGTTTGTATATAATTTGTTTATTTATAATTTGCGTACCTATTTGAAATTTCGGCAGTAACAAGCAAAGCATGTTGGCCTATCGGTAGAGGTTGCGGATCATTTTTTTAAGTAGAGGGTTCGAATCCTGCTAGACATCACTTCTTTTGTTTTTACCCTTTTTTTGTTTTGTATTAATTTTTTAGAAGTCTTATTTTTTAAAAATATTTTAGTAAAGAAATGTTTCTAGAAAGTAGCTGTATCGAATCCTGCCACAAACAATAATTTTTTGTTTTCGTTTTTTATTTGTTTTCTAGAATTATTTTCTTACTTAGAGAAAGCTCTTAGCGTTAATTCCGTTAATATAAAAGTATTTTGTACTAATCTATCTATACATATAATAAGACAGTAAAAATCGAGTGTCTGTACATTAAATATTTTTCTAAAAAACCTCTACGGGGCAATTAAAGAAGAGTAATAAAAACAAAAAAAAAACAATTTTTGCAATTTTTGTCTGTCTATCTTTTTGTCTGTGTGGTGCGTTATAATTTCAAAACTTCTCAACAGATTTGAACGCTGTTTTCACAGGTGAATTACATATAATTAGGAGCGTTGTAAAATCTTTGTTTCATCAAAATCGGTTAAGGGAAATAGAAGTTATGGTCATTTAAAGTTTACTACAAGCACTGCTTCAAAACTTTTAAACAGTTGAATGCGATTTACATAAACGTATTTAATTTAGATAAAGCTAGAATTTCTACTTATATTAATAAAGACAAAAACACACTGCATTCTCTATTAAATTTTAATAAAATAACACTTTATATGTTTGTGGGCGTATGATTTAGTTACATAAAATATCAATAGATGGCGCTGACTTTATTTTAAAAGCAGATTGAAATTTTTCCTTACGGCAGCAATTAAGTCTAATTATTTTTTAAAAAATTTGGCTGTTGATTTAGTACTATTGGTTGGTTTGTTTATCGGTCGTTTGTTGTGTTGTATTGTAAGCTATTTGAATTAATTGGTTGGTTTGGTTTGGCTTTGATTTAAAAAATAATCAAATCAGTGTTTGACGGAACATACGGTCGTGTCGTAAGGACTAATTTATCTGACTTATCACTATTTATTGAGATTTTCTCCACTTTTCACGCCCACTAAAACTTTGGGAGTGGATTTTAGGTCCTAATGACTCTATAATAGGCTGCGTCTACTCTTTTAGAGACAAAGATTGATAGTATGAATGTTAAGGGCTCCTTCTTCTGAAGGTCCGTTGGCCGTAAGCCGCGTAGTCGCGGCGCTCACTCATTTTGTAGGCATTTAGACATCATATTTGGGAAAATAACACTACAAAATCTACTTCAGCGATTTTCACTATATAAATACTTTATCTAAAGGCTGGTATAAAAAGCAGGACAATAAGTTTATTATTTTAGGCATAGTATTGAAAATAAACTTCCAAAGGAGGCAACTTAGATTTTTCTATCGAGCGAATTTTGTTGATATTGTTACTGTTACTGTAAGCGAATTTCACTCTGCTAGATCCTCAACTAAAAACATATATTTTTTCAGAATTTTACGACAGTTTAATACTGATTCCTATTGATTTTAAAAACGGTATTTGAGAAAGAAGTGGCCCTAATATTTAATGATATCGTAGCAATGTAATGGCTTTATAAAATTGGCACGGGAAAAGGATACAATAGAATTAACTATAGGTCTGGATAGTTGTAGTTTCCACAGGTTACGCGAAAAGCGACCTACACGCGGGCGGAGCCGCGGGCAACAGCTAGTATTATATATTGCTATAAAATTACAGTTTATTCAACATGCAAATTTCAATTTGATTTTTGTATTCACTTAAAATCTTGTATTTACTTCAAAATCTCTTTTATTGTGCTTACTGTTGTGTTGTATGCTATTTTTGTAGGCAAAATGTAAATGGCTGAGAATAAATCATTTATCTATCTCATGATAATCTTTCTTTCTATCTTCTCATGTGTCTACTCCAGAGCGAAAACCATACTGGCTCACAGAATCCTATTCTTACGAAAATCTCTCTTTTATGGCGAAATATTATAGATGTTAAGAGCGTATATCAGTTATAGTATGTTAGGTCTATCGATGCTACAATTAATTAAAATTCTCACTGCGATTCTGAGTAACAAGGAACTCTGCTTGCTTTTCCAAACGATTCTTCACTACATAGTGTAAAACAAAGTCGCTTTCTTTGTCCCTGTCCCTTTGTATGCTTAAATCTTTAAAACTAAGCAACGGATTTTGATGCGGTTTTTTTAATAGATAGGGTGATTCAAAATGAAGGTGAATGCGAAGCCGGGGCAGGTCGCTAGTATAATATAAATCCGAAATATTACTTTTCCATTTTTGGTTTAATAAATTTTTTTTTAGTTATTTAAAGTAAATAAATTATTTTGAATTATAAATATTCCGAAGTTCAATATAAACTGTTCGTAACTCATAACCGTAACATAACCGTGCAACAGTTAACCAGTAAACGAAAAGGTAAATAAAAAAAGTGTTATCATGAGTGGCGGTTGGACAGAGTTATCTCTCTTATGTATAAATATGTAGATAATTTATCTTTGACTTATCATTTATCAGTTTTATATTTAGAGTTATTGACAGTCACAACAGTAGTGTATTTTATTGCAGGTGATCGTAAACATTGTTATTTTTTATTTAAATCGAACGAAATAGTTTTTTAAATATAAGTAGCCACATGAGCCGATTCTAGACTGTCCAGAGTTATCGAGATAAGGTAAATTAAGTCTGCCATCTTATTTTTATCTTGAAATCGACACTACTCGGTATGGGAAAATTATTATATAAGCTTAGCCAAAGTCACAATTTCTAAACGTTAAAGAAAATCGACCATAACAAAATGTATGGGATTGATAGCCGCGTAACAACGTGCACTGAGCCAAAATTATTGTCATTTACACAACAAAACATTAACCACACACAACTCTTCAAGTAACTTATTCAATAACGCCGTTTTTATTGTCAGATTTTTGTATGCAATTTCTCTGACCTCTCAAAGTATCGCAAGCGTTAGACTTCGGTGACAATAAGCCGTACGCATGATTAATAATTCATTTACTAGATCTACAAAAGATAAATAATCCAACACGTCGTCGTCGGTAGAGGGTGCTATTGCTGAGCCTCTGGTTTGTTGATGTGATGATGTTATCAAGTTTATTTAATTTTATTGACCGAGCGAGCGAAGCGAGCGAGAGTTTCCATTTCGAGACTGGCAAATTTTGCTTTTGTCCGGATGTCTGTTTGTTCCGGGCTAGAGGTCGCATTTCTGAACGGATCCTAATGAAACTTGGCACACGTGTTCCTTGGTTTTTTTGTTTTGTGTTGAATTATATTGTAATGATAGTATCTATGTCCTCACTGTTTTTACATGTGTGATTGCAGCAACAAATAAAGAGTTTATCTATCTATCTATCTAATAAATTACTTTTCGTCAAGAAAGAAACTAATGGTTTACTTTACTTCAAGAAATGGGTGGTTTTGCGTGGCTCCTGATCGCGGCAGTCGGTCTGGTTCACGTTTGTGATGGCTACAAGATTCTGGTGGTGTTCCCCTTGGCCGGCAAGAGCCACGGCATATTGGGCAGTGGGCTAGTGCGGCACCTGCTTCAGGCTGGACACGAGGTACGAAATAATTCTTATTCCTGAATTGAGTTAAGCAAGTAACAGTTTTAACTGTATTTCTTTTTTTATTATTATAGTTCATAGTTATCTGACGAAGAATTTTGGGTGTCTTGAGTTAGCCTATCTACATAATAATTGCCACCGTGGTCCAGTGGTTAAGGTGTTTGCCTGTAGACTCGTGTTCATGGGTTCGATTCGCACGGAGAGCATACACTTGTTTAGTAGTTTCCAGTTTGGTTAAGACATTGCTTGCATTACTTGACTGTCTGATAATAAAGATGATTCCGTGCTTCGAAGGTTCGAATGGGAAGGTTAAGCCATTGGTCCTGGCTGCCATCTTGTAGTCGTTAAAGAAACCTCGCCAGAGCGGTTTCTGCCTCTCTCTAGAGGCGGTTTCGAAGAATTCTGACACCAGGTTGTGCATAGTCAATCGACCGTGTCATCTACACGAAATGATGATGATCCTACATAATATTATTAAAATATATCCTTAATCGGCTTTCAGGTGACCTACGTCACACCTTTCCCTGAAGAGAATCCTCCGCCTAATCTCCATTATGTGGATGTTAGCAACCCTGCCGATTCGGAAATGCAGAGTAAGTTTATCTATATATATAAAAGAAAGTCGTGTTAGTTACTCCACTTATAACTCAAGAACGGCTGAACCGATTTAGCTGAAAATTGTCAGGGAGGTAGTTTAGAGCCAGGAGAAGGAAATAGGGTACCTTTCATCCTGGGAAAAAGCACTGTTCCCGAGGGAAGTACACGCGGGCGAAGCCGCGGGCAAAAGCTAGTTTGTTATAAAAATTAAAGTAACATAAAAAGAAACCTTTCTGCAACGTAGTAGAAGAAAAATTGCACCCGAAATGGCATTGAACGGAGACTAGTGACAGGCCAACCCAGTATCGCCACTTTCAACCTTATTTCATTACAAGTACGTACTATAATCGCACTTCACTCCTCTTAAATACCTAAGTGTTGGGGATACAATGCCTTAAGATAAATAATGATTTTCTATGTATGTATTTTTGTTATATATTTTAGTCTTTGATTATGATAGTATCGTTGGGTTAGAATCCCTCGAAGTAAATTTGGGGCTAACTCAATCTGTGAGATTTGTCTCTATAAATTAATTATTATTACCGATATGCGAAAGGAGAAATAACTTTCGTTCATACCAGTACCTTTTCAGTACCCCTAGTATGAGATTTTATAAATGCAGACGCTAGCGACTTCATTAGGATGTTGCATGGATTTTCTTAGTTGCCTTACCTACTATCAGCCAGGGATGCTGTACAAGGGCTTTGCCCACAGATAAAGAAACATATTCGTCCTCCTTTTTAGGAAGTTTGTTGATATACTTACAATATTTTTCAGACAAAATGCTGAACGTGACCGCTTTGCTAGATGGCACAATCCGCATGGATATGTTTTCGATGATAGAATTTATGAAGGTTAAGAACAGAGATATATTCATCAATCCCAACATGGTGAAACTTATGAGCGACACTACAAAGAATTTCGATGCTGTCATTACAGAATGGTTGTACAACGATATTTTTGCTGGGTGAGTATTTTGAATCGTCACCATGACGTCTCATATGAGAATTTCAGAATCCCATAGTTGGATTCAAAATTCTTGCATGATTATTTCGAAACTGGCAAGGATATAAAAGCAGCTAGTTTCTGTTCTGGGTCACCAAGAAAGCCTATGCGATTACCTCTTTCTTCAGAGATCGAATATCTCTAAAAACCTTGCAAAAGTGATTGTAAGGGAGATGTCGCCTTACACCATGTATTACGCCATCTCGCTTACTTAATATGTTTTGAATGATATTAAGAGATGACAGTAAGCCACCTGGTTAAAATAATGATACCATTATTCTTACGTTTCTGCTCGACTAATCTCAAAAGTGTCCATACCAGGTATTCTCCATTTCCATTTACCAACTCAAAGACCGTTATTTTTGGGTCTTGAGAATGCTGGATTGACGCAGGGATATCGCTGCTCTCAAGAGAAAACTCTTAATTACTACCTATGAAACTTAAAGAGAAACTATGTTATAAATAAAATAAATAAATATAGGGACAAATCACACAGATTTCGAGACTTGTGTTATGGGATTCTAACAACAATACAATATTTTATAATAAATACATAATTATATAGATAAACATCCAATGTTATTTATCCATTGTTCCTTCTTTCAGATTGGGTTATGTTTTTAACAGCCCGTTCATTTGGGTGTCGACTGTTGAACCTCACTGGGCTATACTCAGCCTCATAGACGAGGCTACCAATCCGGCTTACGTCCCAGATGCTATATCTAACAACGTATCTCCATTTAACTTCAAAGCGAGAGTAAAAGAGTTGTTCTTTCAAATTTCTAGAATGGCGCTTGGAGTTTTGTAAGTGGATGATTTTTTTGGGATTATAATTACAAGAACTAAGGTAGCCGACAAAGTGGGAAGAGTTAATAACGTGATACTGATAACGTATCTCGCTAGTCACATGCACGCCTGCCTACTAACGCAGAAATGAAATTTTGTAATAAGGTCGCCGTCAGTGGAACTGGATAATGAGTCATCATCATCACAGTCTCGTCATAATGACTACACGAAAAGGAGAGCTGATCTTTTGAGTTTGTTATCGTTAGTAAAACGTCACTTAGCTTATAGTAGACCAGGCATGTCTGCATGCCATCTGCATACTCAAGGATATGAGAGAAACTACTGATAATACCTTGTCTATGTCGTTAGTACTGTCTGATACACTGATAGTATTTATTCTGTCGGTGGCGAAGTTTTGATCTTCACAAATATAATATGTTAGAGTCATTAGGTAAGAAAAAGGAGTACCTCTTTGAAAAATTCTGAGATGTTACGTATTATCCGATCGGCTTTAATTCGTTTTGGGATCATTATCGCTTTATTAAAATGATGACTATTTTTACTATTCAGCTATATGAATGGCTTCCGAAGCCAAGTGTTTGAAGAGCTAATGGGTCCTCACATCATCAAGAGAGGAAGACCGTTGGTGCCTTTTGAGACTGTGAAGTACAACGCTTCGTTGATCCTGGGCAATTCCCACGTGTCACTCGGTCAGGCGACCAGGCTGCCGCAGGCTTACAAGCCCATTGCTGGGTACCACATCGACACCGTGGTTAAACCTCTGCCAGATGTAAGTTACAATATAAATTTATAAAAAGAAAATGAGAATTGATAACTATAAAGTATTAGTACCAAAAGCGCAAGTTCTGGTCAAAAATAATTTAAGTGTCAAGCCATTTCGACCCGACAAGAAGAAGACCAAAAGCGCATAATGCCACAAGTATTTTAAATACTATTTTCTTTCACAGATGTTACACTATTATACAAGATACCACCCGCTGATAAACAAATGGAACAATGAATATCGAAATCTTAGTAATTATTAAGTAAAAGGCCCCTGATTATTGTAGACATTTGTAGAGTTTGTCTACAAATATCTACAATATTCAGATCATCAAATGTAAAGGTCCAGAGATGCTGCCCTGGGGGACTCCACAAAAAACTTTTATGTAAATAATTCGCCTTTTATTATAGGATTTGAAGAAGCTATTAGATAACGCGAAGAACGGTTTGATCTACTTCAGCATGGGCTCCAATCTGAAGAGCAAAGACCTGCCAGAGTCGATCAAAAAAGATATACTGGCAATATTTGGGGGTCTGAAGCAAACCGTTCTGTGGAAGTTTGAAGAGGTGCTGCCCAATCTGCCGTCGAATGTACATATTGTAAACTGGGCACCACAACAAAGTATATTAGGTATATCCATAAACTATTATAAAATTTTCAATAAGTTTAGATAATATCTTGTAATAATTGGTTCACTTGTTTTTGCGTTTACTCACTCAATAGAATATTGCGCCCTATTAAGTGAGTAAATGCAAATCTATCCATCAGGGATGAGAACGACAGATGTTTCATCATTTGGATAATGTACCAACTGCCTTCTTTACAAAGAAAGTGTGATTTGGTTTTTGACGTTCCATATTATATTTCTAAGCCATTAATACCATGGAAGAGGATAATTTTACTTTTATTAGGAACCACGTCAGAGACCGAGAGGCGGTTCCGAAGAACTCTAATACCAGGGTGTGCATGGTCGATTGACCGTGTGACCTACACGAAATGATGATGATAATATTTTTTAACAAAACAAGCTAGCGGTCTACAAATTCAAATCTGTAAAATACAAATTTATATTTTCAAATGCGTGTACGTTCATACACATATATATTACTTCAAGGTTCTTACTTAGAAATGTGAATCTATTTGTACTTTGATTGTTAAAATCATACAAGTATCTTTTTCTCAGCTCATCCCAACTGCATCCTCTTTATTACTCATGGCGGTCTCTTGTCTACCACCGAGGCTGTCCACTTTGGCAAGCCCATCATTGGGATTCCGGTCTTCGCAGACCAGTTCAACAATATCGACAAAGCTGTTAGAAGGGGCTTCGCTTTGAGAGTGGATCTTGCTTATGATATGAAAGATAATTTGAAAACTGCTATCAGTGATCTTCTACATGATAAAAGGTAGGTTATTTAATTGTAAAATTTTGTGAAGTATGTAAAAGAACATTTTAGCGTAAGGAGAATACAAATTGAAGATTTAAATTGTATCGTTCACCCAATTCATAATGAAGTTAGACAAAAATTGTCAGATGGCTTCTAATCAGATTTAAAAAGAATCTGGTATTTTAAGATATTATTAAGATTTGTAATTCTATAAGCAGTATTGTTCGTATGACCAATGTCAAATAAAACAATATACTTACGTCTTATACAATTAATAGTCCGGTCAAATTAGACATTTGACCCACGACAAATTCAGGGGAAGCTGAAAATTCTTATAATTGTTTAAATCATAATTATAAACATTGTCTTAAAAGTCCCAATCGATCCCATGTAAGGAAAAAAAATTTAGCGGGGTAAAAAGGTCCAAAAAAATGGGTTTTTCGCGATTTTCTTGAAAACGGTAAGTTTTATCGCAAATTTACCTCAGACATAATTTGTAGATCAGGAAATTTCCTATAAAAAGGTATTAATAATTTTTTTCTTAAAAGCCACCGCTTCTGAGATATAACGATGCAAAAAATTGCAACTTGTAAGCGCGCGCCCATATACTTGCGCTAAGTACACTACCTCAGAGGTGGCGTGGAAACGTGTGCGTTTATGACGCTTGCAATTTTTTGCATCGTTATATCTCAGAAGCGGTGGCTTTTAAGAAAAAAATTATTAATACCTTTTTTATAGGAAATTTTCTGATCTACAAATTATGTCTGAGGTAATTTTGCGATAAAACTCACCGTTTTCAAGAAAATCGCGAAAAACCCATTTTTTGGACCTTTTTACCCCGCTAAATTTTTTTCCTTACATGGGATCGATTGGGACTTTTAAGACAATGTTTATAATTATGATTTAAACAATTGTAAGAATTTTCAGCTTCCCCTGAATTTGTCGTGGGTTTACTAATTTTTTGGTCTAATTTGACCGGACTATAAGAAATATGAAAAAGAACACAACATACTTATGTCTAATACAGACGCCGTTGTTTTGACTTTTATAAAAACAAAAATATTTTTTTTTTTAATTTCTAGTTACACAATAAAGGCGAAAGAGCTATCGTTGGTCTACCACGACCGACCAGTGCTCCCAGGCAAGGAGCTGGTACATTGGGTGGAGCACGTGGTAAAGACACGAGGCGCCCCGCACCTCCGCTCACCAGCTTTGGACGTGCCACTCTACCAAAAGCTGTATTTGGATCTGATTGGATTAGTATTAGTGGTCTTGTACTCACTAAAAATGATTATCGTAAAGGTGTGCTGCTCAAGAAAAACAATAAACAAGAAGAGGAAGACCGACTAGAATAAGAAACTTATTAAAATTATTATTTAGGTTAAATTCACTTAGGTAAATATAAATAATCTGTAAATAATAAACCAGATAAATGAAACACTAATTGTGATAGAAATTTACTGTGTATATTAGTTTAGTGGATATTCCTCTAAATATCGTTTCGAGAACTCTGACACCGAAATAACGATGATGACCTTTAATTAAATTAAATAATTTTCATTTTATGAATTTGTTTATTTTTATTTCTAATTCACATATACAGTGGCAGCAACTACAACGTTTTAAAATTTATGATGAAACAAAACATTATGCACGTGCTCAAATATTTATATTAACGAACGAACTATACTGCTGGTATTGCATAGATAGGCGACACTATAGAGAACTTATAGGGAGATCAAGCAGGTGCGACTGGAAAGAGATGCGAAATGCAAGTACAGCGCACTCTCCCGAGATTCGGCTCGTATCACCGAGAGGTTGGTAGAGCCATGGGAGGTGGAGGGAGTGCTGGTATTGAGGTCATCGCTGTTGTCTATGTTTTAATACGTATGAGTGATTTGAAGGATGACGATGAGATATGTGACGCAAGTGTTCAACACGAGGATCAGGAGTCTCCAGTTCAGCGGGATGATCTTCAGAATCTTGAACTTAAAGGGACGGGCTTCGATGTAATTGATGAAATGTTTTATATCAGAGGCATATTCCTGGTCTGTAAGGATGAATGAAATATATTTCAAATTACTTACGCGGTTACATGATCGTATGTGCACAGTGTTGATGTGTATTTATTCATAATAATATTTTTTTATTTAACATTATGACAACTATCTATATTTTTGCCTATATGTGCCTGTTTATATAAGTATATTATATGTATATATATTTACGTAGGTTTATTTATGTACATAAAATTTGCAATTTGACTTGTTCTATGTAGATTTACAAATTTTCTTTCTTTTTGTCAACAATCACTTTATATTTAGGTTGTCTGGAAGTGATTGCACTAGCGATAAGGCCGCCTATTGTATTATCTAAGTTTGTAATTTCCTTATTTTTTTTTTTACTGGTGCAATAAAGAATTATTGTCTTGTCTATATCTTAAATCACATATCTTATTCTTCGTTCGAGAGTGTTTCCTAGTTGGTTCTTCAGTCTATGTTAATCTTGGTCCTAGATTTGGCGGTACTTGTAATTACAATGGAGCGACTGCCGCATTACCCTCTCTTAGGTCACAACTGCGCTTAATATCTGATGGGGTTTTAAAATTAAAATACCATACCATACGTGCTAGGTGGGGTTTCTCTGACAGCAGCCTGTGTGACTGCGGCGCGGTGCAGTCGATGGTTCACCTTTTGTCGTGCCCTAGCTGCCCTGTCTCCTGAACAATGGGGGATTTGAACGAGGCAAACGACCGGGCGGTGAAGGTGGCCAAGTAATGGGCAAAGTCAATATAGTCTATATAGCCATTATGACTCGAAAAGAAGAAGAATACCATACCACGTTCACGGAGCTGTCTGTCATAGAGATTTAATCTAAAAGCGTCTATTTTGTCTTCAAGTCGACTGGCCACCACGACTGGCGCAAAAATAAGTCCGAATTTTATCAAACAGGATGTTAGAGCCGCTACATGTCTGAAGAATTGAGCCTGAAATTGATATAGTAGATATACATACAGGAAAAATATTACTTTCTTTGAATTATTATACTAATGTGTTTTTTCTTCCATTCCCGTCTTATATTCAATGTCATCATCACCATTTTAGCCACAGGCTGTCCACTGCTAGACATGGCCTCCCATCAAGGATGGAAGAAGGTTGCCATCTGATAGTCGTTAAAGGAACCACGTCAGAGGCCGAAAGGCGGTTCCGAAGACATCTGACACCAGGGTGTGCATGGTCGATTGACCGTGACACCTACTTGAAATGATGATCAAGGAATTCCAAAATGAGCTGTTGGAAGCGGCCTCTATCCTACGCCTGTCTGCGAACTTTTTCAGGACATCTGAACATCTGACAGTGGGTATATACATCTGATATTAAGTGTAGATGTGGTCTAAGATGGACCTCTTTGGTGTATTTATTTAGAATCGCCTTCAGGCAGCTTGTAAATTCTGACAGTATTGATTCCAAACATACTTGTTAAGAATAACCAGTTAACTAGTAGAACACTCATTGCTACGAGACTATAATTCTATATTGAAAATTACAAACATAGATAACTAGTTGTCGCCCGCGGCTCCGCCCGCATGAATTTTCCATGAGTACAGTGCTTTTTCCGAATAAAAGGTACTCTATGTCCTTCTTAATACTCCTAGTTATGTGTATGCGAAATTTCAGGAATATTGGTTCAGTAGATAGGACATGAAGAGGTAACAAACAAACAAACAAATCCATACTTCCATACTAATATTATAAATGCGAAAGTCTGTCTGTCTGTCTGTCTGTCTGTCACCTCTTCACGGCTAAACTGCTGGACCGATTGTGATGAAATTTGGTAGGGATGTAGTTAACGACCTGAGGTCAAACATAGGCTACTTTTGGGCGCGAAATTTACTTCCCATTTCGAAGCCAGCTACGAAATCTGGCTACGAAATGGGACTAAGGGGATATAACCGAGTCCCACGCGGGGCGAAGCCGCGGGGAACAGCTAGTCTAAATATAAATATATGGCTACGTAGCCAATGAAAGGAAATTAGACTTACAGAGGACCACCAATTTTTATGTACCAAATCATGTATCAATTCAAACATGATAATCATTTGGTCCAATGTGAAGCTTACAACTGACAGCGCGAACTGTAAGGAATTAAATATATAGTTACACAGTTACTTTTACTTTTTTTTAAAGTATTTTCAGCTATAAATCATGCCACTCTACCAGTCGTAAAGAATAAGAGATAAAGTCTTAGATTTCAAGTGCTATACCTACTTACAGATGGCAGGATAGAGAGGCATGACCAACATGGAAATTAAATGAAATTGACTATTCTCAATATAGAATATTCTTATCACTTATTGACGTCATGCATCACTACATCACTATCACTACATAGTGTAAAACAAAGTCGCTTTTTCTGTCCCTATATGTCCCTATGTATGCTTAAATCTTTAAAACTACGCAACGGATTTTGATGTGTTTTTTTTTAAGAGATAGTGTTTCAAGAAGAAGGTTTTTATGCCCATGCGAAGCCGGGGCGGGTCGCTAGTTACTTATATTTTACTACCACTATCAAAGTGCAAGTGGAGAAGAAGCGGCGCCACAAACTCTACTGCAGCATTTTCTTTAAGTCTCAAGTTATCTATTTCAAAACATGTGGCCATGTGACCATCGAAAATTATGAATCATATACTTACAATAACGTCAAAGGTCTTCAAAACACGTTCAATGCTGAGATACATTGACTTATAAATTTGCTGACTTATAACAATGGTAAAATTTCTTTCTTTTACTTTGTTAACGAAAATTTTCACTCTTAAATACACGGTATAAAAAATGAAGAAGTAAACAATTAATATTAATCCAGCACAAACTGCTATCATGCTAAATATTGACAGATTCACTGATAAAAATGAAGAGGATTTGTGAAATATACACACACATATTAAAAATATCACTCTATGAAAAGTAACAAAGCATGCGTATAACAACATATGTAGAGATATGTCTAAGGTTTCACTATCAATGCCTAATGATATATCAATGGCTAAGAGGTCTTGGTAGAAGGACTTAAATGAGTTATCCCCATGGTAATACAATACAACGATGTTAAGAAGGTAATGAAAGCCATGGTAAGAGAATCTGGCCATAAAACTTGCTGAAGAATTTCTACAAAAATATGCACAGATAAAAATAGATCTGAGAATCGAAATTGATCTAACGATACATTTTAAAAGTTTTGATCTTATGTTTGTAAATCCAAAATCTAATCCGAGGAACAGATGTATCAGATTGAAAAATACTTTGAATCTTTTCAAAAAAGTGTCGTTTCTTTCCAGAAAATGTATTGTTATTTTGTTTTTTGTATTATTTTTAGACATCATAAAGATAATACTGCTCTAGCACATAGCTCGAATGATACTTGTTGTAATAAGTTTGCACATAAGTATTCATTAATTCGTATCATTAGCTGAAAAGGATGCCATTTGTTGATTAATTCGTATTTTTATCTGACTGTAGTGTATCTTTTTGTATTTGATGCAATAAAGATATATTGTATTGTAATTATGCAAGAATATGGTGCCAGGCTAAGGACACTTTGAATATTAGGTACAGTGCCAAGCCATATTGGCGACCTAGTTTCATATAAGTACAAATGGTAAAATTGGACGCGCGACATGTTGTACAGCACTGTTGCAATGTTGAACTTTACTCAACAGAGTAAACAGAAAATAAAGGATTTGCCTTCAAACATTTCATTTTTACAGCCACATTGATTTCTGGTAATGATGAATTTGATTAAGGACTCGAGAGAGAGGACTGTTGCGACAAAGTATCCTATCTGGGAAAGATATCAGGAAGACGGGCAGTCACTGCCCCAGATATCGCTGGAGCATGCTGTGCAGGCTGACCTGCGTGTGATGGGCGCTGTAAACAGCCATCGCGCAGAATACAAAACTGTAGCATTCTCCCTTTTCCTTAACCATAGTCCAACGCCAGGCAGATATGAATACTTTTGAAAAAGTAGATCATTAGTTTAGACATTGTTTTTGTTGTATTTCTTGAAAAGAATTAAGGTGGGTTGCACCAAAATACCAGATATCGTAACAGTTAAAGTCAAATGTAAAAGTAACATTACTGCTAACTATAAAGCGTTGAAGCGACAGGTTGCACCGTCGTATTTTGTAGCATAGTTAGTTAGTTACCATGGTTACAAGTATAATGACGTCCGTGGAGGTTGCTCGACTCATCTGACAGATAAGTTGACAATAACAATAGCGCTAACCGGTCAAGTTTGGGCGGTTACGGTTAGCGTAAAAGTTATGACGTATTTTGACGATTGACAAAATTTCACCCCATTTTCACCTAACTAGTACTTTGACTACATAGTTATTGTTATAGTAAGTTGGTGCAACCCAGCCTTATTTTATTTCTGTTCATGTTTTTTTTTTCATAAACTAATTAAAACACAACAATTGTAGAAATACATCATAGATTAAAAAAGAAAAAATTGCCTTGCGTCAAAGACCGCGCGCGTTCAAATTTACTATTACTATAATACATTAATTGAATTCCATAGGGATTCTAAGCTATATTTATGACTTACGTTCGATATCTTATATCTATGATACAAATGGATAGACTGTAGATTAAGTAATTAATGATCAATCATTTTGATGGCAATCAATTCGATTTTTTAATTATAGGAAGCCAAAGTCATTAACTCATAAAAATGTATGAGTTGATGAAATGAACTTTTAGCATTTAATATAAGTATAACTTTCATTTATTTTTTAAATATAAATAAGAAGAAAAAGAAAATGAAGACCTTTCAAATCTACAATAGCTGGCATTTTTACTTACCTCTGGACTGGTCGCTGGTAGCTATTGTACTCAATGTCATGATTACATACCTAATTGTAAAATTATGTAAACTAAGAAAATGAATATTATTTTGAAATTTTTATGCTGTGTTATCTTAAAACTTCTTCTCTTTTCCAAAAATATTACTAATTATTAGAAATTCTAAAGTTAAATGATTATAATAAAAAAAAGTGTAAAATCTAAAAAACTACCCCACTCACTACCAAAATCAGTTTTCTGAAAACGTTCTTTGCTCTCAAAACTGTGTTTTGTCCTTTCCGTTAAGTGATATTTCTTGTATCGAAGTTTGTATAACATATATAAATTTAATTAAACATTTGAAGGTCAACATTTGTCACTATTATTTAATTTCAATTAAGATTCATTGCAATATATTTGAGTGTTTCTAAATTAATTATAACTATAACTTGTCAATCAATTTACGAAATATTTCTACATTAACCATACGATACATTTGTCCAGTTCAGTCAATTATTAGAAAATCAAAAGAACTTAATAAATAAAATGTCTGCAAAAAACACTTCAAAAATAATCATAAATTTATATAACTCTTTGTTTATATTAATAACAATATTTTTAGGTTTGGATTTTGGATATTTAAAAAGTACATCAAAACCTATAAAATGTTTAATAAACATGATTCATATAATTCGCATATCTATAGTATCAGTAGTATTATTTTTATATTCTGGTATCCAAAATGATTTTAGTATACTCACAATTCTTTGGTATATCACTAATAATATACAATACTTAACATGTATTTTTATGTCTCTCTTTTCATCAACCAAAAACAATCTCTACTCATTCCAAAAAAATATAATTAAGATCGATAAAGAACTGGGTGTGTCTGGGAACAATTACAATTTAGAATTAAAATTTTCTTTGATCTATATATTTTTGATATGTTACGAAATTGCTGTTACAATTTATTTCTGTGCATTATCCTCGGAAACTTGTGGCCCTCCAATTTATTTTTCCTATTTTTTCAACTGTCCTATAGTGACGGCAGATACATTCTTTATAGTGTTTGCGTTTCTTTTTTATTCAGTGTATTATCGTATGAAAACTTTTACAAACATCATCTCCAATTGTACGAATGATTTTAATTATTGCTTAAGAGTTTACCGCAAGTTGGCTGATGTGACAGATAGCGGTAGAGTTATTTTCAATTATATGGTAAGCATTTCATTATTTGATCAACACTAGAACAAATCTATTTTTGATGGGAAATATTATTTATTGATGATCTATGTTAATGTTTCCTTTGTTAAAAATGACTGATATTTCTATAAAATTTTGTTGATCTACTTCATGACCAGTAAAAAGCCAAGTGCTAAGACTACATGGATATTTATCTATATTTGTATTTGTTGTAAAATAGGGTATTGTTGAGTTAGTATCCCACAACATAAGTACTGTGGGGCTAACTCAATCTGTGTGTTTTGTGCCTACTAGTTATTTACAAGATATTTTTATTTTCAGTTTTTCTGGTGCTTGATGTTCTACGTGTCAGAGACAATGGTTGCAATATATTCTCCACTAACTCGAATTTACTCCAAGGTAAATTATGAAGAGATCATATTAACATAAGTATCATAATTTTTAATTCAGTTACTTATAATTTTCATTGTTTCTTTTTCAATTTCAAGAAGCTTGAGAGGCTTAATTGCTTCCTTAACTGTTCTTACAACCTACACAAAGTGATCTCTATTTACCCAAAAATACATAAAAAAATACAACAGCAACAAAAAATACAAAAGTAGTCTTCCAACGCGCCACATATCAACTCAAACATTTATTTTATTAATTAAATTCACAGGTGGCCTACTACCATCTCTTAAATCCATGCAAGAATGAGTAAGTAACAGCCCAATACACAAAGAATTTCAAATCGCGAAATTTTTAAATCTATGGCAATACAAGATGTAAGGCGACAACTCCCTTGCTCAATTGTTGTTGCATGATTTTAATCAAAGAATTTGGAATTGCGCGCGGTCTCAATGGCGAAGTTCTTTAATCTATGGTTTTAAAAGATGGTGGTAAGCCACCAGGGAGTTCATCACTGCCATTTTTTGCAGAAAAATTTACTGGATTACCTAGCTGCGAACATTACAGTGATCCCGTCCCTCATTATTATATTCTCACCAGTATACACCGCCAGCCAGTTGTCAGCACAGGTCGACAAGTTAAAGCTGATGTTATATGACAGAATGATCCGTGATCGAGGTTAGATTGTAGAATTAAATGCCAATAAAATCATATTAATTTCTGAGGAGCTCGATATCCTAGCGCGGCGCGCGTGTTCGTAACGATAGTGCGCGTCAAGCGACGGCGACGGCGAGTGCGCGGACATGTTTGGATTGGTCGCCATTAGTGGCATTTCTATCTTGAGCTCCTCCGTGCTTCGGAAGGCACGTTAAGCCGTTGGTCCCGGCTGTTATCGGTAGATGGCAGTTGTTAAGCTATGTCAGATGCCTTTAGGCAGCCTGAAAATCTTGATTAATAGCATACCCTGGGGTCTGAAGCGTAAGCTTGTATAGGTATATGTAACCGGGAAACACGTTCGGACGAAGAAGAAGAAAACCATATTAATTTCTAAACCAGTTATATTTGCATAGGGTGCAGCGAAATTAGACGATGAATGGAAGGCCGTAAATCCATTCAGTCGCTTCTTTGTCAGCCTTGTGGTCCTTATAGATGCCATCCTTGATGGAAAGAAGAGGACAAGAATCGGTGAAGTTTTATACTTTGTGTTTCTCCGAATCTGCATAGCATTTAAACCCTTTCATTGATATAATGTATTTGTTACTAAAATATTTGGGCAAAACGAAATATGTATATTTTTTTGCATAATGTTTCCCTGTCATAATTGATTTTTAGAACAATGTTTTTAGGTTTTTTTTTTTTTTTATAAATCTGTACCACCAACTAACAGGATATGTTGGTGCCTATGCGAACTTGCGCCTTTTTCATTCCAGTTCTATCATCTATTCCTCTCGCACTTTCATGCTTCATCCTTACCTTTCATGCTTCGTATCTTTTATATTTACTACGGGAGGGATGCCCGTCTACTTTTCTAATCTAACTATTCTAATGTTTTTATTTCAGTTTTTGTGGGGTTTTAGGAAGATAATGACACATTTTTCTTTATTTTTCCAATTTTACAACTTAATGTTTTTAGGTTAGGTTAGGTATTGTTTTAAAAAAAAATATGCTAAATTTGTAATTAATTTTAATAATATTATGCGTAAATATCATTAGTATGAATAACCATATGCCAACATATTTAAACAAGATCCACTTCGGGTCGCTGAGCCAGCGGAGTAAGTAAGTAAGTAACATGTGCTACTTATTTCTATAGAAATATTATTAATTAAAATTAAATATCATTTATTTCAAATGACACAGATCCATACAATTGACATTAATACTAAATTAAAACTATTAATTAATTATTTTTCAGATAAAGACCACTATGTAGAATTGAAGAAATTCATCAGCTACATCGAAGCCCGTCCATTCAGGTTTACAATAGCTGGTATTATACCTTTGGACTGGTCACTGGTGGCTATAGTTCTCAATATCATTATCACATATATCGTAGTTTTGCTACAGATGACTTCTAAATTTTAGTTTTACATTACAATTACGTATATCTCCAATAACCAAAGAAATTTTATAAAACACTAGAATGCTTACGGCAGACAAAAGCCGTTCCGAAATAAAAACTAAAGTTTGTAGGTGTCTCTTTTTAATAGGTTGTATAAAACTCAAGAGGAAAAGGGACACCTACAAATTTTGGACCTCTCACTGAAACTTTAGGTATTTGTATGTAGGCTTTAAAGAAAAATCAACTTTGCTGCAGAGTAATAAGGATTAATTTTGAATGTTGTTTTTTGAGATGATTATTATTCGTAAGCATTCTAGTGTTTTATATAAATTCATTGCCTATAACAGTATAAGTATTATACTTCCTCCTTACAAGCATCTCTCTCACTCGCTGGTTGACTGTAAGAGATCCCTTTCTGGGATAAGTCCGCCATTGTACTTCTGTTTTTAATTGTATGCTCTTGTATTTACTTTCTTTTTTTGGTCCAATAAAGTTATTATAAACAAACAGACAATTGATGTGAATATTTAATTGGAAATATATTTGTTCTTCTTAGCGTGTCGACTCTCCCTGATTTATATTTGTGAGAACCAATACTCCGCCACTATATTTTTTACTATAATTGTGTATTGAATAATATTATTCAATACACAATTATAGTAAAAAATATATTACGTTTTATAATTTTAATGTGCGATATTGGTCCCTAATTAAGACTTCAACCCACTTATATTAATTTGTTTTTATCTAATTATTATTTTCTCTTTGTATTTCTAAAACCCAACTCAGCAAATTGGTACATTATTTATGGAGTGCAGTACATGACTTATATCATTGTACATTCATATTCAATCAAATTTTTGTATGTGCAAAAAGTGTTCATTTATTCATTCATTCATAAATATTATTTAGGCATAGTGAAATATTCAATATATTTAGAAATAAACCTTCATATCCATTAATCACTTTATAAGCAATAAACTAAGTGTATGCCTTAATAAATTACTTTTTAATATTCTATCATTCTTTTAAAAAAACTTGTGTCTTTTGTAAGTCATGAATAAAGTAGGGCCATTGGTACCAAAAATAAATACAATTACCACTCAAAATGACTCTATAATAATACTCGAATTATATAAATTTTTATTTAACATAATTATGGTTTTCCTAGGCATCGATTTCGGATATATTAAGAACAGGTCAAATGAATTTCAAAAATTTATGTACATTGTCCATTTTATAAAAATATCTATCGTATTAGTTGTTTTATATTTACATTCGGGTATCCGTGAAGATTTAGACGTCCTCACTATTATTTGGTATATAACTAATAATATACAATATTTGACTTGTGTGTTTGTGTCACTATTTTCTAAAAAGGAGAATAGTTTTGCTACTTTCCAGGATAATTTGGGTTTAATAGACGAAGAATTGGGTATGCCTGGGTGCGTTTACAAATTCGAATTGAAATTTGTCGTGTCCTATACATTGGCTTTATTTTACGAAGTGTCAGTTATAACCTATTTTTGTTTATATTTCACCGAATATTGTGGGACTCCAATTTACTACCTCTTTTTCGTTAATTGCCCCTTGCTGGTAGCGGATGCATTATTAGTAGTTTACACGTTTGTCTTTTATGCTGTCTACTGTCGAATGAGAACTCTTACTGATTTGGTATCAAAATGTGCAAGTGATTTTAATATTTGCTACAATGTTTATCAAAAACTGGCTGATGTCACAGACACGGTGATTTCAATTTTTAATTATATGGTAAGTGTTTTATTAAAATTATTAGATCTTCCTTATCTTGGATTTAGAATTTGCTTTGATGTATTTATGTAATTGGTTCAATAAAGTGTTTATTAATTCATTTGCTTGATTTTAACCTTATTTTAGAAAGCTGTTTCTGGTGAAAAGGAACAGCACAAAAATAAACTTATTCATATTATACTTATATCATAAATGCAAAAGCCTGTCTGTCCATATGTCTGTCTTTCTGTCCATTACACTTTCACGGCTAAACCACCGGACCGATTTTGATGAAATTTGGTATGGATATAGTAAAATACCGGGGGTCAAACAGATTACTTTTTGGAAGATATAACAGTGTATCACGCGGAGCCACGGTCGTCAGCTAGTAATGTAATATAGCTTTTCCACTTCAAAGATAATTAAGCCTTATCCAGTTATGTAGTAAGCCTTATAAATAAAATACAATTAGTTTAGGTATTATTTCCATTGATGTACCTATGAAATCTTGCTTTTTGTTCTAGTTTGTCTGCAGCTTTGTATTCTACGTGTCAGAAACAATGATAACAGTATTTTTTCCACTCACTAAAATCAATTCTCAGGTACGTGAGAGAATAGATACTATTTACTTACTCCGCTGGCTCAGTGAATCGGAGTGGATCTTGGCGGAACCCTTACCCTCGTGCGTCTGTCTGTCCGTCCGTCCGTCTGTCACAGCCAATTTACTCCGAACCTACTGGTCCAAAACAGATGAAATTTGGTAGGATGGCGTAATCCTGTGACCCAAACACAGATGTGCAAAGTAAATAATTTTTTTTATCAAATAAGTACCATTTTCGGGGAACAAATTAGAAATTTAAAAAATTAAGTTTAGCAAACCTTACCGTGTTATATTTCAAAAGAAAGGGCTCGTTATGAGGATTTCAAGTATATTTTTGTTATAATTGTAACATAAATAGTCTTGATTGAACGTTTTAGTTCACTAAAACACCACTAGATGGCGATAGTAGTAGTTAGTTGAAATACCACAATTGAATTTAAAAACTGACAATGGCATTGTACGAAACCCTCTACACGCGAGTTAAACTCGCACTTGACCGGTTTTTTTCTGCGCGATGGCTCGCTAGTTTACAGCGCCCATCTCACGCAGGTCAGCGTGCATAAAATCGAATAGATAGAGAGAATAGATAAATGTTGTTGAATGAATGAATAAATTAATTAATGTATGAATCGCCACAGTTTCAAAAGAAATCTCTTCTAGTAGACCACTACACACTTTCTTTAGTAAGAGGAGAAATATAATATTGACATAAGATGCCTCTAAGGCTGGCTTATGCATAATAATATATCGGTTTACAGGAAAACTTTCTGGAATTCGTATCAGCGAATATCACAGTGATTCCATCATTAGTTATTTTATTCGCGCCAGTGTATACAGCCAGCCAGCTGACGTCACAGGTCAACGATTTGAAGTTAATATTGTACGAAAGACTGATCCACGATAGAGGTGAGGTTTCTTTTTTGATTAAAGGGAAAATGGGGGCAAAAAGGGGGAAAGTTTTCTGTAACGTTGTTAACGAACGAATCCTTATGAAACTTGGCGTACGTATTCGTTGACTTTTTTTTTTAATTTTTTGTCGACACCTTTTTTTGATTGGGGGAAAATGGGGGGCATAAATTGAGGAAGTTTGCTATTTTTAGTTTTATTTTTATTTTTGTTTAGAGTTATGAAAAAAAGGGAAATGGGGTTAACGGAGGAGGGTCGCGAGGTCTACTCGTTCACAGAACCAGTAGTAAATAGTTTATTTCAAGTAACGACTAAGTATACCACTGTTTGCAAAAAATAAAAGAATTTAAGAAATACTGGACGTCAAGTGGCCCGGATGGGTCGATGATATTAGAAAAGTTACTGGCAACAACTGGATTGTGGTGGCTTAGGGATGGAAAGCGTAGCTATGGGAGACTTATGCCCAGCAGTGGGCTTAAGACAGCTGACAATGTTGATGAAATGAATTTAAACAGGACCCTACTAATAACGTCCTTATTGCACTTTGGAACACTTTCATATTTATCGAAAGGTTAAACTGAGATTCCTGTGACATGGCTAGCCAAACTTAATGGCGACCAATTTAAGTATGGCCGCGCAATAGCCGTCTCCGTCGCTTAAATTGGCTATCGATTTCCTCAAAAATAAACAAAAATATCCTCAATAATTGATTATATCTTTCAATTTATTTTCAGATAAAAATCACTACACAGCTTTGCAAAAGTTCATAAGCTACATCGAAGCTCGGCCTTTTAAGTATGTAATAGCTAACATTATACCTCTAGACTGGTCACTTGTAGCTATAGTACTCAATGTCATAATTACCTACAATATTGTTTTACTACAAATGAACCCGAAGACATAAGACTAACAATAAATTTATTTTGTATTAAAAATTAAATATTTTTTATTTTTCTCACGGTCCTTTTGTTACCCAAAGAACCGATCAGAGCGTTTTTAAATTCAATTGTGGTATATCAACAAACTACTACTATCGCCATCTAGTGGTTTTTTAGTGAACTATTTTCCGTGAACGTTTTATATTGAATTTACCACTTAATTTTCAATTGACAGAGTTTTTGTAGATTTTCCTGTAATCTACAGGCTATGAACTACATTTTTGTACGGAACCCTAAAAATATTTTCATTGTAGATAGATAGATTTGACGTTTAGATCAATTATTTGATGTGCAAGTGGAATTATTTGATTATCTTTAGAATTAAGAAATCGCGCGCGATCCCTCAGACAACTTTTTTTAATCTAGGATATTATCGCACGTCTTGGTATAATAAAAGTTGAATTTTTTGAGCATTTATTGGATACCTGGTTATAATAATAAACCAACTTATTATCTACTTATTATGCAAGTAAAATAAAGATTTATAATAATAAAAATGTACCGCAAGAAGGTCGTTTATGAAACTAAGAATAAATTGCACGAATAACTTCGCGCAATAAGAAGAGGGCATTAATATTAAAATTAGTTTTCATTTTAACTACGTTTGCCTGACGGGTTTGGACGTTGAAAAATTACAGAGAGTCTTACTCGGGAATTTCAATTTGTAAATATTACATCTTTTATGAAAATAACATAAAAGCCACTTTTAGTCAAACTTGCCATATACAAAATAGAAATTCTAGGGATTAATTGTTTTCCTTTCTTGTACATACATACATACATATAATCACGTCTTTTACACATACGGGGTAGACAGAGCCTAGTGCTATAAGACCTTAGACCATGTTTAGCATGATGGTAGTTGAAACAGGAAATAAATAGTGATGGGTTGCTAGCCGCATCGCCTATGACATGATTCCCCCATTCGCCGATTCCTTCACTCGACTTTTACGGCTTGCGCGGGAAGAGTAGCAGCTGGTACATTCTATGTTTTTCTTTTTCTCCCAGACCAGCATGGAAGCAATCCTCCTTTCTTGTAATTATTTATTTATTTATTTATTTATAATAACTTCATTGTTCCATAAGGACAAAATACTTCTACAATTGGCGGACTTAATGCTAAAAGCTCTACCACTCTACCATTGGGAGAATCAGAAAAACTGTGCGGCGCAAAAAAGTTACAGGGGAAAATAGGTACTTAAAACTAAACAAATTTTCCACAATGGGCATTTTGAATAAAGTTCATAATAAACTACGTAAACATACATACATAAATACTTACATCCTTACTTATATATCTACCCTTATCTACGTATATACTCGTAATAGATATAAGTATTTGCGTAAAATATAAAAATAAAATGTAAGCTGCCAAAAGTACGACTAAGGATGCAGAAGACCGGGCGATGGGGAGGAAAGCGAGCCCTGGACTTCTTAGCAACCGAGAGAAAAGCAACCGGAAAAACGATTAAATGAAAGAGAGAGAAAACGATCTGCAGTACAACACCCTACCCTTCTTGACACACATTCTTCCAAACTTATATCACAGAATACCTAATAGTACTAACCTCTAATAATAAATGCAAAAGTCTGTCTGTCTGTCAGCTTTTACGGCTAAACCGTTGGACCGATTTCAATGAAATTTGGCACGGATATAGTTAAAAACCGGGGTCAAAAATAAGATACTTTTTGGCGAGATATTACCAAGTATCACGTCGGCGGAGCGCCACGGGCAATAGCTAATTCGATATAAATTTGTTTACACCCGATTAACCGCTTTAAATATTTAAAGGTGGGTATAAAATGCGTACTAAAACAATCGTAAAATTCCGATTGAAGTCTTTAGTCGTAAAATTTAAAAATTTTCAACGTGCGTCCTATTCACAGAGTTTTATGCGACGTATTTATATGGTCCCTTGTTTATTTTATGTGTGTATTGTAAAATTGCTAATGTGTGTTTATAGCTTTAGATATACAGACTTCAAAGCTACCGATTGTTTGCTATAATCTCTGCGAACGAATTAGAAATAATGAATGAAATTAGTGTCGTCAGGTTCTATCGTTGGTAATAGCGTTTCTGGCTTCAAATACAGGGGAAGGCAGAAGAAAACTAAAGTTTTATCACTTGCCGCAGTCCTTGCAGGATAGACCTCCCTCGCTTCCTTCCTTCACACTCATCATGGAAGTAATGAGTGTGAAGAATAGGATGCCTAATTTTGACTTTAAAATCAAAATGCCTAAGGTTGACTGGAAGAGATTGCTTTAGCGATGAGTCCACCTTTGTGTTTTTAATAATAATACTTATAAGAATTAAAAGTGGGTGGTCCTCAGAGCAAAATATCTACTAATATCTATACTAATATAATAAAGCTGGAGAGTTTCTTTGTTTGAACGCGTATAACTTGAAAACTATGGTCGGATTTGCAAAAATCTTTTTGTATATGAAAATTTAATCGGTAGAGTCTTGTTATTGGCACAGTCCAACATTCTAATTGTATTCTATACTAGTACTATATTAAGCTGTAAGACACTCGAAAAACAAATACATAAATAATTAAATAAGCCTGATTCTTGGGAAAGGTATACACACAAATGGCGAGTAAAACCGCGGGGAACAGCTAGTGTTAGATATTTTTATTTATTGTTTGCCATCAAGTAGCAATAAGTAGGTAGCCGGCGGTGCCACTTTAGTATTACTCATCTGCAGTTTCACATTATCTCGCATTGTTATGCGGATTTTGTGGGGGATTTACCGACATAGGACGTAACTGTACTGTTGTGGTGAAAATATTAGGATTTTCGCATTTTTGTTAGCATTGGATTTATTTTATATTTCTACATATATACAGATTTAATGCTTAGAGTATTCTCTATCAGTAAACTATTGGCAGAAGTTAGAAACAGTAATTTATGTGGTGCAGAAAAGTTACGGAAGAATATAAGAAAGTCTTGTTAGTTACACTATTTATAATTCAAGAATATAAATTGATTTGGCTGAAAATTTGTGGGGAGGTAGCTTATAAGAACCAGAAGAAGGTTGGGGTAAAGGGTACCTTTTATTCTGGGAAAATCACTGTTACCGAGGAAAGTTCACCGGGGCGAAGCCCCGGGCAAAAGATAGTTTACATTTTAAAAAGTAAATTTTCCTTTTATCTATGTTCCAAGTTTAACTGTTTAAACTTTTTATGTTTAGACCTCAGGAATTTAGGCTTTTTAATAAAATAAACGTTTTGAAAACGTTCGAAAAATCTCTTCACCAAATTTATATTACCTACTACAACTGTCTTTTTTGCGTAGAGGCTTGTTATCCTTTTTGTACGTAGTTACGTCGTATGGTCGTAGTTATTAGCATATTAGGCGGCGCCCAGGGCGACACCGACTCAAACGCAGCTTTTTGTCAGCGAAATCTACCTTTCTTATACAGGAGGTACTGAAAATATATCCGAAATTATTTATGTTTGTTCGGAGAGTGGGAATTTTGGGATAATGTGTTTTCTGATTCTAGACTCGCGGTATTTGCATTTTTTTGATTTGCTGAAAATGTTTTTGTTCTTAAATGTAACATAGATCTGTCACCTCAGGAGCTCTGAAAAACCCAATATTAGTAAACGTCTTCACTATCACTACATGTTATAAAACAAAGTCGCTTTCTCTGTCCTATGTCCCTTTGTACGCTTAAATCTTTAAAGCTACGCAACGGATTTTGATGCGGTTTTTTAATAGATAGTGTGATTCAAGAGGAAGGATTTTATGCCCATGCAAAGCCGGGGCGGGTCGCTAATATAGATAAATAGGAAAAAAATTGTCGTAATTTTTTTATAGCTATGTGTGAAGTTTCGGCAAGCGTAAGTAGGTTAATTTTAACTTGCAAGATTCCATCCGAACAAACATTATTGCATACATTACATAAATACTTACTTATATACATTACAAGTTAAATAAAAGCTTGTAAAATCATTAAATAGTAGAAAATAGAACATCCTGTAACGTTTTGTTTCACGTTTGAGAGGCCGCATAGAAGGCACAAAGCGAACACAGATAATAATATATCATGCGAAACGTCATTGGAACATACATTATTTATGACGGTTTTGCATACCTGTTTCCTGTAAGAAATGGAAAAAAAGAAAATTAACATTAGACTTTACAGTAGGATCAGTAAGTATTTGTAGATTAAATAAAAATGAAGTTAAAAATCTATCACCCGACTACGTGGTGTCTAAAAAGGATGAATACATACATACATACATATCATCACGCCTGTCTCCCGTAGGGGTAGGCAGAGACTAGAGATTTCCATTGGCTACGATCCTTACATACCTCTCGCCTCCTCCACACTCATCACTCTCGTCATACACGCTCGCCGATTTCGGGTACTCCTAATGTCTCCCTTTTTCAAAAGGTCTGCGATTTGGTCGCAGTATGTTTTAAAAAGGATGAAACAAGGACATAATTGAAATAGAAATCCAGAAATACATACGTACATAAATGGTAAAGCCGTGGTTGTGTAAAAAAAAACCGCGCATCATTTCATTTCGTAAATACGAGTATACTAACTTACTCCATTGGCTCAGCGACCCGAAGTGGATCTTGGCCTCCGAGACGAGAGAGTGCAGTTTTCTATTTTGCGAGATGGCTCACCAGTTTAGGTACAGTTTCGTAATTCTATGACTTTCAATTTTATTCTGTTAGAGAGAGATTCCGTAGTGCCGATGTTTACCTTAAATACCCTTGGATTTCCAAAACTGGGCCATCCTTACAGTGCTCTCTGTAGCCTTGTACAAAGCTGGTTCATTTAATAAACGGGGTTTAAAAAATTCCAATAAGGTCAGATGACAAGCGTTCTGTTGTAAACCGTGTCGTCTACGACTACTACTATAGCGTGACTCGGAATGGAAACACGCTCGAAAGAAGTAGGATCCTGCCTCAGAGAAACATCAACCTCTTTCGCCATAGACCAAAAAGAAATTGCCGCGCGCGATTTTTAATTCTATGCCTTTCGCAAAAGAATTTCCGACTAGAAATAAAATAAGAAATATGATTTTACCTGGACATATATTATTTTTATCATTACCGAAAACACATAAAATAAATAAAGCGGTGTCAAAGGTCCCGACTATCATAATACTATTATTTGGGTGCAATAAAAAAAGATATTAAGTTGAGTTATTGTCTTACCTATAGGGGTCGTGGACTTTGGCCGACGAATCTATCACTTTTTATTGTTTGTATTATGGGACTTGGTCTAACTAAGATTTCCGCACCAACACAACAGGTTGTTTTTAGGTTTATGTTTCTTTTAAGTAATGTGTGAAATTTGATTTTAATTATTTACTTATATTCTTTAAATTTTACATCTTTTGATCGCGTTTTCGTATAACTTTGACTATTAAGTATGTTATAAATTAACTTGATATGTTACTGTGTTCCGACAAACAGACAGACGGACAGCAAAATTTTCAGACATTAAAGTCCATAGAGCGGGTTATTAGGTTATGCTAGTACTGATGTGTAACGGCAAATATAGGTGAGATTAGGTACATAATCAGACGATCTTTGCATAAAGATCTACCTCCAAAATATCGCATAACATAGCCTCAAGCCATACGGAAATATGCAAATTACTATTAATGTAGTCATCCATTAAATTTGCGGATGCCTCAAGCGATAGCAAAGATCTTTGACTAATTGAGCGAAAGCACATTAACTTGGTCAGAAATACTATACAATGTACATATATATCTATTATGTGGATTGAATTACGCGGTATTGGATTCGATCTGTACATATTAATTGGCTCGGAAGCTATTTGTCCTAATTTCTCTACTATTAACAACTGCCTCAATGGTCCAGTGGTTAAGGCGTTTGCCTGTAGACCCGGGGGTCGTGGGTTCAATTCCCACAGGAAGCATATTTCGTCGTCGTCGTTTAGTTGTTTCCAGTTTGGTTAGGACTTTGCAGACTTGAATCACCTGACGAACGAGCTTCCGAAGCACGGCATCATCTTTATTATTAGACAATCAGTTATTCAAACTTGCAATATCCTTACCAAACAAATAAAGAATGCTGCCGTGGAAATCGAACCTTCGACTCTCGGGTCGACAGGCAAACGCCTTAACCACTGGACCACGGAGGCAGTTATCTTAAGTCGAAGATCCCAAATAATGATTTCGAATGAATTCAGAATGCTAGGAAGAAAGAGATTGGTATCCAAAACTAGGATTCCATTATAATCATAAAACAACAGACAGTTCCACTGGGGTCGTAAAACGGAGGAATAGAAGCAATCGGGCTGAAAATTCGCAGTTTACGATTTCAACACTCAATAGCTTTTATGGGTTTCGCTTGTTAAGCTTGGCTCGTTATAGCTCGGGATTTGCTGAATGGGTAGCTCGATGCAATGATTTGAATCTTTTAAACTTATGAAACCAAACGGTAAAGACATAGCATTCTTGAATTACCTGATTGTATACTAATAAAGATGTTTTTAAGCTTCTACACTTTCAGAAGAGGCGGAGAGTCGCTTTCGAAGAAGTCTGACACCAGAATGTACCAAGTCGGTTGGCCTAATAGATTTAGAGTCACTACTTTAGGTATTATGATGGTTAGGCTATGGTTGGCCTTGTGACCCACACGATACGAACGAGCTCACTAGATGTACCCCTAGATTTTATAAACGCAGACGCTAGCGACTGCGTTAGCGATTTTGTATGACAAACCAGCACTCGTAGCCAAGTGACAATTCCAAAACGCTAACGAACGTCGACAAGAACAAAATGTGGGATTGACATAAGCTGTGGTAATTCACGTGGTCAATCTTATGTCAATCCCATACATTTTGTTCTTGTCTTACGTCGTTGACGTTTTGCGATTGTGGATTTGGCTAAGCCCCATGTACAGCTCTCCTGGATAATAGTAAAGCAAATAAGAAAGTCCATACGAAATCCTAACACAGTCGCTATAAGCGAACGCGTTTTTTTTTAATCTTGTCCTAGGGGTACTGTTGCCATGTCCGAGTGTGACTGTGTCTCATCGAGCAAGCGGAGTAAGTATAGTAAAGTCAAAATAATTGTGTGCGATTTTTTCATTATACTACTACCACACTTGGCTATTTGTATGTATGTAAAAACTTTATTGTACAGAAAGAACATTGATGATACAACATAGAACACAACAATAGGCGGACTTATCCCTAACAGGGATCTCTTCCAGTCAACCTGTATAATAAAGGAAAAAGAGTACATGGGCATTAAAGAGGGTACATCGCAAAGAATACACAAATGAAATTATAAACTAATAATAATTAATTGTATACGAATATTTGCCTATTTGACCATGTGTGGACGGTATATTTGCCAAAGGTTTTGCGTTATTTGCCTATTCGTCAAACATTTTGGCAAATAGGCGAATAGCCTAGTGTGGTGGTAGCATTAGGTACAGTTAATTTGCCTGTTTGTCAAAAATTTTGGCAAATACGCGAATAGCCAAGTGTGGTAGTAGCATTAGGTACAGTTACTTTGCTTTTTTGTCAAAATTTTTGGCAAATACACGAATAGCCAAGTGGTAGTATTAACATTAAATGCATATTGTACGAGGAACCTAAATACAAATTGAACCTAGTACTAACATACTCGTAACATTAGAATAATTTGCATTTACAAGTACTGTAATAACGTTTACTTCTCGTGTAACTCGTAAGCAAACTACACTTCAATTTGGCTAAGTTAAAATATTAGGTTACCACTTCAAATGGTAGAGCTCAAGATAATTTTCACATTTGTCGAGGTAAAATGCTAGTCAAATGGCAAGTGTGTCGAAAATTCATACCAGTGGTAATCTCCTGGCTATGAAAAGTACCAATACTAAAGTTTTAATTTTACTGCACATATTTATTTTATGAGAAAGGCACTTCAACAACGCCTATGTGGCTTAAATGCGTGTTCCCTAGGTAAATAAAGGTACAAAATAATCAATCTTTTCATAAATTTTGATTTGTGTTTTAACCAATTTCATTCATATTCTTTCTATAAGTCGGCTTTAAAGTGTAAAATAAAACACAAAAAACTAAGGGCAGTATACAGGTACTTTTTCAATTTTTTATGCTACTGCATAGATGCTAAGTCTACAAGTCTAAGAGAGCACGCAAATGAACATTTGTAAGTTTTACGTGCTTTTCAAACTTGCCATAAGTTGTAAACAAATTTTACAACTTATGGCAAGTCAACTCGCACAATCTGATCAATTCTTTAGTTTCTCAGATCAAATGCGGGCCCGAGGCGATAATTCTCCTAATGTTGCGAAAACCGCAGTTAATGTAATGGAATAACTTAAAAGGGTCAAGTTAATTGAATATCTTATTACTGTAACAGTTTCCAAACCACGTCGAATAAACAACAAATTTAGTAAATTTAATAACTATCATCATCATCATTTCGTATAGGTGTCACGATCAATAGACCATGCACACCCTGGTGTCAGAGTTCTTCGGAACCGCCGCTCGGCCACTGACGTGGATCCTTTCAACGATCACCAGATGTCAGCCGGGACAAACGGCTTAACGTGCCTTCCAAAGCACGGAATCGTCTTTATTATCAGACAATCAGGTGATTCATGCCTGCATTGTCCTAACCAAACTGAAGAAATCTAAACAAAGTATGCTTCTCATGGAAATCGAACCAATGAACCCCCGGGTCTACAGGCAAAATCACTGGACCACGGAGGCAGATATCTATCAGAATAACTATCTTAAGGTATATATTAAGTATGTTTGGGAAAGTAACCGGCGTAACGAGAAGTGTGAATGGGGGACAAAGAATAAGAAGAGAAATCTTAAGAATAGTTTTAGAAGGGAAAGGCCCAAGGAGCCTACATAGACCAAACAAAAGTGAACATGAAGTCGTTTCGCAAAGAGATGTAAAACGAATAGCCGAAGACAGGACTGAAGTGCCAGTCCTAAGTAATCTTTTAAAATACGGGACATGGTCGATTGCTCCTAGGTGCTTTCTTTATCTCTCGTGATAAAATATTTTGCTTTAGGATAGGATTCTTCAAATTCTTTCCCTTACTACTTTGACCGAAGGTAGCTAATACATTGGAATAACACATAGGGTATAGTTTTTATTCCCGGTAACACCGCGGCGTGCAGCTAGTACAATATAAAAACTGAAGTAATATCAAATAATATTATAAAAACGCAGACAAATAACCGCGCTGATGTAGTCAGTCGATGGAAATAAATAATTTGGTTACACGTGTGAAATATGAACGGATATTTGTTTGGCATAATAGGGCTGAAGAATATCAAGTATAAATAAAATGGATGCGGCAACCTGGTCACTGGTACAGAATTTGCTTTCAGATCTACATGCTTGTAGGTATTTAGTATCATTATAATGTCCTTAAAGAACATTTAACTACATTAGGTTCATTTAAACATTTAACTACATTAGGTTTGCCATAAATATCACAAGTTAAAAGTGTACAGTTTTTCCCAAGTATTACAAGTATACAATTACAAGTAAGTATGTATACGTGGATGCCAGGGAAAAGTAAAAAAAAAGAAACAGACTATAAATTCGATTATAGAATGCTAGTATAAGTAACATAAATATTATAAATTCAACTATTTACTCATAAAAGTATTGTTCGTATCATAAAAAAAATGAACGACGGCGAGGCAAATGCTTATACTAACCTTTGAAACCATTGAAAACAA
Organism: Apomyelois bistriatella; assembly: GCA_947044815.1. NCBI lineage: Eukaryota > Metazoa > Arthropoda > Insecta > Lepidoptera > Pyralidae > Apomyelois > Apomyelois bistriatella. The sequence continues at coordinate 11,162,990 of OX345706.1, read as the reverse complement.
AACTTTGAAAGTGCCACATCCAAAAAACAGAACATTCTTCATCCACGTTTGTGCAATGGAATTGAACCCCGTGTGCAAATGTGATGATACACATTAGGGCCTCATTTCACCGAGCGGGGAGAGCGGGGAGAGCGGGGGCGGGGTTTGATCGCACACATTTGTCAGTCGAGATGTCGACTGCTGCCCGTCTCGATTCAATCGACATTCGGAATAAAATCAACTTATTTTGAATTTTTATCATCCCCTATATTTTATTATGATGAACGCGATTGTTTTGAGACCGCGCTAGTAAAATTAGAAAAATGAAAATTGTAAAACAATTTTGTAATTTTCTTTTACTTGATTCTTACTTAGCTTCACTACATAGTATAAAACAATGTCGCTTTCTCTGTCCCTTTGTATGCTTAAATCTTTAAAACTACGCAACCGATTTTGATGCGGTTTTTTTAATAGATAGAGTGATTCAAGAGGAAGGTTTTTATGCCCATGCGAAGCCGGGCGGGTCCCTAGTTACTAATAAAACTAATTTCGGTCAGACGGAAAAACTGTGCAATTTTATTACGCTAAACAGCTCCCGGAAATAGTACCTTTTGAAATATACTATTTCCGGGATGCTGGTCTGGGAGAAAAGAAAAACATAGAATGTACCAGCCGCTTCTCTTCCCGCGCAAGCCGTAAAAGTCGTCTGAGGGAATCGCAGAATGGGGAAATCATGACATAGGCGATGCGGCTAGCAACCCATCACTATTGATTTCCTGTTTCAACTACCATTATGCTAAACGTGGCCTAAGGTCTTATGGCCCTAGGCTCTGTCTACCCCGTATGGGATAAAGACGTAATAATATGTATGTATGTATGTATGGTCTGGGAAAAAAGAAAAACAGAATGTACCAGCACAAGCCGTAAAATCGACTAAGGGAATTGGCTAATGGAGGAATCATGAAATATCAATTACTATCATGCTAGGAGTGGCTTAAGGTCTCATGGCCTTAGGGGTTGACTACCCCGTAGGGGATGAAGACGTGTTTATATGTGTGTATGTTTGATTATTTGTATATATGTATAAATACTGATGACAGAATATGGAATAGACCGGGATTATGAAAGCTTGGCCCTAACACAATCGTACTACCATGTTTTCGCAAAATAAATATATTTCTATTTCTTTAAGAAAGTCTATAACAAGTGAATCACCCCCACTTTACTATAAGCTCTATTAAAAACAGAATATTCAAATATGAATTAAATACATAAACAAGATTATTCAACATTTATCCTATGCATGTGTAAGTTAAAGCAGGTTAAAGCAAATAAAAACAGATCCTTCATTCAAAACAAAAAACAAACTACGAATTCATTAAATCCCTGTTCGAAAGCGCACCTGCGCCATTTTGTTTTTCCGCCATCTTGTTTTGCATATGTCTGACGGATTACTCTTCTGAGCAGTGTAATAAAATATTTCCCTGTAGAATAATTCACGGTTATTAGTTGATGAGCGTAATTAAGAAGGGAGGTAGGATTAAGTTCTAATTAGGGATATTACTGTCTATCCCATTTAGCAGGGCAGCCTTTGTACTTTTTCTTTTTCTTGATTGTCTAATTTGAAAATTGAATCTTATGAAAGTTTTATTTTTTAACTCGCTGTTTTCATGTTAAATATCGCTCAATCAAAAGCGGAATAAGTATTTAAAACTCATAACTGTAAATAAATAATAGATAAATTACACGAAAAATACAAAATGAACAATCTTATCTTTGGCTAAATTCATCTTTCGTCATTCTTTGGCTACTTACATAGTTTGAAAAAATGATTTAAACAATTTTTTGATGCAATATAGAGTTGTTCTATTCTATTTATTTAAGTATTCTAAATTCAATACAAATATTAAATATTTTAATAATTTCTTTGGCTCCTTAAAAATAGTTTTTTTACCATTACATGGAAGTATTCCTTTTTTCAGGTATGAATTTGATCATAATAATATAGACATAACTAATACCCACAGGGCAGAAAAATCAACACATTTTTTACATACACGAAATAATAAGTCAAAAAAAGTATCACATAAACATTATACCAGTAATAACAAGCAACAGTTGATCTCTCAAAAGTCATAACTCACTTCGCCCGCGGGTTTTGTGGAATCGAGAAACGCTAGATAACTGGTTCAGCTACTGAGAAAACTCTAGGTTTCAAATTCAGTTACCATTGAACTCAGTACAATACTGTCGAGGCCTGAAATAAAGCAATTTACGGCCGAGTCTTGCCAAAACTAATTGACCATAACACCCGAATCATGTTCTCATTGGTCTGGTTACTCTGTAAAATGGATAACGAAGGTGAGGCGATAGTCGCTCCATTGAAATAACCAGGTGGCTTATCACCATATCTTAAAACCATGCAAGAACGATTGAGTAAGGGAGATGTCACCTTACTTCATATATTGCGCTATCTCGCTTACTCACTCGTTGTTGCATGGTTTTAAGAGATGGTAGTAAGAAGCCACCAGTACCGTCATATCTAGGACCATGATTAAAAGCGTACCCGGGACTATATAGCGTGCGCTGATTATGCAACTGGAAAATGCGATCGTATGATGATGTATATTGTCAAGTAATTTTATAAAGAAAACGAGCTTGTAGAGTACTTTTCTTACATGAGGAAACATCGAATAAGCGCTTTCGTTACGAACACGCATGCCTCTGACCTATCTACTTACCTCAATACAGATAACCAAATACTATAGGACACCTACCTACCTACTAGTAAAGATGTTCATCCGCCAAACAAAGAAACTAAGGTACTACTTAATAGAGTCCTCCCCATACCGAAGTATATAAAATGTCATCTATCTATATAAATACAAGCACTATATCAGTTTGTGGTAGGATGACTATACTTTCAAAAATCATGGTTTAATATTCACACATTTTGAATGTATTCAATTATTTTAGCACCACCTATTGTCAAGAAAAAGAACTTAATCTCTTTCAGGAACATGCCTCTGATAAGGTGTCATCACTACTCACTACATAGTATAAAACAGAGTCGCTTTTTCTGTTCCTATATTTCCTATATCCCTATTATGCTTGAATCTTAAAAACTACGCAACGGATTTTGATGCGGTTTTTTTAATAGATAGAGTGATTCAAGAGGAAGGTTTTTATGCCCATGCGAAGCCAGGGCGCTAGTAATAAATAAAAATACGTATATATAGACAAAGCACACAGATTGAGTAAACGCCAAAGTACGAGTAAGTTCGAGACTTGTGTTATGGGATACGAGCTCAACGATGCTGACTCGTCTGATTTGACTCAAATTTTGTGAATTGACGTTTTTGAAGAAAATGCTGCTGTGGAGTTTGTGGCTCCACTTCTTCTCCACTTGCGCTTTGGAAGTGGTGGTAAACTTAAGTAACAAAAATAAGTAACAATTGACGTCAATAAGTGATAAGTATATCTTATATTGAAAATAAATAATTTGAATTTGAATTTTGCGAGTGTGAATCGTTCGAAAACGTACCTTGGTAGTTTCCACCGAGATAGCTTGCTGCAGGCGAAACATGCATTATGTATAAGTTTTTACAAGGCGCCTCACAAAATGCAATTTGAAACAAAGTATCAAGTTAATGCGATCCAGATTAAAACTAGACTTCGCTCCGAGCGAGTCATAGAGCCAGGATAGCTTTATTGAATCACCTTTACTTTGAACCGTTATAGTTTTATTACTGTAAAAAGCAACGGTAGAAAAAAGCTGAAATTTAACATGGCCTTATAACCATAACATAATTCATCGCTACTTAGGATGGAATCGAAAAAACGTTGATATAATTATTATTCTTCTTCGTCCGAGCGTGTTTCCCGGTTGCATCTTAAGCTTACGCTTCAGAGCCCAGGGTACGCTACTTTCTAAAACTTGAGAATGGCTGGACCGATTTTGGTCTTTAAATATTTGTGGAAGTTCAGCAAAGGTTTAAACGGTAAGAACAGTGCGTTCAGGCGGTACGGAGTTCGCCAGGTCAGCTAGTTACTTATAAAGATGGCGCAGCAATCCAAAGTGAGGCTTGGCCACAAACAATAAGGATCTATATTACGATCTGCCCAACGCCATCTCTTAACACTTGTGAATTAAAAACTATTTACGTTAAAAACATTTTCTCCTAGTAATCACTATCACTATCAATCACTACATAGTATAAAACAAAGTAGCTTTCTCTGTCCCTATATCCCTTTGTATGCTTAAATCTTTAAAACTACGCAACGCATTTTGATGCCGTTTTTTTAATAGATAGAGTGATTCAAGAGGAAGGTTTTTATGTCCATGCGAAGCCGGGCGGGTCGCTAGTCCATACTAATATTATAAATGCGAAAGTCTGTCTGTCTGTCTGTCTGTCTGTCTGTCTGTCACCTCTTCACGGCTAAACTGCTGGACCGATTGTGATGAAATTTAGTAGGGATGTAGTCAACGACCTGAGGTTAAACATAGGCTACTTTTGGGCGCGATATAACCGAGTCCCACGCGGGGCGAAGCCGCGGGGAACAGCTAGTTAGTAAATAAATCCTAACCTAAGTAAATACTTGCAAAGCGAGGATATGATTACTAATTCACGAAGTGAGTGTGTATTTACTCATGTATGCCGTTGTAATTAAAATGTTTTAATAATATATTAAAATTGTGTGCTTTCAACAACCATTTGCACACGTTATTAGCATAGATAGATTACGAGGGATTATAAATTTTCAATGCATACTTATTTAAAATACATAAATTTAGGTACAAAACCGAACCAGAAGTATAAGACCTAGAAAAGGACATATCGTGCGGCTTACAAAGTCAATCGACCATGCACATCCTGATCAGAGTTCTTCGGAACCGCCTCTCGGCCTCTGACGAAACTGAAGTAATCATCTTTAACGACTGCCAGGTGGCAGCCGGGACCAATGGCTTAACGTGCCTTCTGAAGCACTAAATTACCAGACAGTCAGGTAATTCAAGCCTGCAACGTCCTAACCAACAGCTAAACAAAGTATGCTTCCCGTGGGAATCGAAGCCATGACCCTCTTTTCTGTAGGTAACACTGGACTGGCACTGGAAGTTTGTCATGATAATAACCAACACAAAAGAATTATCCAATTTAGTGCATTCGTTAGAAATCAAACATGCCTTGAGTTCAAATATCCAATTTAGTGCATTCGTTAGAAATCAAACATGCCTTGAGTTCAAATATCCAATTCAGTGCATTCGTTAGAAATCAAACATGCCTTGAGTTCATTCAAACGACGATAACTTTTTTTTTAATGAACCAATTTTCATGAAACAAACTTTAGATTACCGAGTTAGAACAAAACAATTGGTGAAAATTTTAAGCAAATCGGTTGAGTATTTTCGGAGATAAGCGTGATCATATCAGACAAACAAAAAATTCAAAACATTTTTTTTTTTGCTTTCTGTTATTAATTTTAAATGTCCCTCTATCCATTTAAGTTAAAATGACTAAATGTACAAAATATTTTTCATTAGTATTTTATCATATGTATAGATAGACATATAGATATAGATAAGTATTAGGGTATTGTATTCCATTTGGCCCACTGTATTAAGAGTGATAAACAACCAAGTGTTCAATATTATAGTTTCGCAAACATTTTCTTTACGAGCATAGGGTTATGACGGATGGGCCCATAAAGCTACAGTGGGCCACATAAAAAGTGTACAATATAAGTTGTAAGTGTAGGGTAACGTGGTAATACTTTTCATGCGATATACTGTACGACAATGCTGACTTCACATTCTCGTGATAAACATTTTATTATTTATGAACTGCGATTTAGTATTACGAGCACTTATGGAATATTATCTCGTTTAGTTGGTAAATATTTGAATTTGATAAAAATGGATATATTTTGCAACCGACATGCATAGGTAATGGAGGAAGAGAGAGAGAGAGAGAGAGAATAATAACATGGAAGATATCTAAATATATCTAATGTCTAATTTAGAGATTATTATCTATTCTATTAATATCATATCATTATCATTTCAGCCGCATACTGTCCATTGCTGAATATAGGCATCCCCCAGGGATCTCCAAAATGTTCGGTCGGAAGCGACCTGCATCCAGCGCCTGCTAGCGACCTTCCTCAGGTCATCCGACCATCTGGTCGGTGAATGTCCGATGCTGCGCTTACCGGTGCGTGGTCCCCATTCAAGAACCTTTCTGCCCAATCGGCCATCGGTTCGTCGCACTATGCACTTCAAAGAGCTAATGCGCTTGACTATGTCAGCAACCTTTGTTCTGCTACGGATCTCCTCATTTCTGATTCGGTCTCGTAGGGTATTAATATCTTGTATTGATATTTTAGTCAAATATGTTAGCGCCCGGTAACATCACGTGACAGATATCTCCCCACTACAGGTAAACCCCTCTTGGCAGTAGTAGTGTCGGGGTGAGTATGAGTGTAACGCTCTATTCTCCTTGGGTTCGCCGAGCGGTGCAGACGTGTATTGTGCTCTAGTGATTTAACATGGCCTTTTAGTATTTGATATTGATATGATATTGCTGTTGATAATTTTAATATGTGTTCAAATGTAACTGTAGATTAACATAGTTAGGCACGGACGAGGGATTGGTACGCGTTAGGCTGGATCCCAGTGATAGGAGCGGGGTTGGTGCTCCTATCTTTATCGTGATTAGTGCCAAAGCTTAGACACGAATGGGTAATTCGGTCCTAGCTAATAAATAGATGAGTAAATTGTATAATAACGATGAGATACGTGACAAACATGCTGAATAAAGTTGCAAGTAGTCGAAGGCGGAGGGGTATGATACCGCACACTCTGTACTCCATCGGATTGGCAGCATGTATATATGCGAAAGCCAGTATGTCTGATTGTTAGGTTTTACTGCTAAACCGATTTTGATGAAATTTGGTATGTGTACAGTTAAGAAACAAGGGTAAAGCATAGGTTTCTTTTTGGTGCGATATAGAATAGAATAGAAAAACTCTTTATTGCACCAAACAAATGTATACATAATTTTGTTAAAAACTAGGTAAGGTACAAAGGCGGACTTATCGCTAATGCAATCTCTTCCAGTCAACCTTAGGGTGGATGGAAAACAAAACCAAGACAAATCAAAAGGCGAAGGCGATATAACCGAGTATCACGTGGAGCCGTGGGCAAAAGCTAGTAAATAAATGAATAGATGTCGCTATTACTTCTTTTATCTTGTCCTGGACATTTGGAGAGCTGTATGAAGCCACTGACAATGCTTCATAAGTGGAAATTTTGGTCCTCACAAATATAATTTTCCAAGAAGACTCACTTTGAAAAAAAAAGAAATGAATGGGAAAGGACAAAGTAAACTAGTGCCAGAGCACATAATACCTAATAGTAGCCAAAGTAAGTTTTAAACTTGTATAATAGGACCTGTGTGTGCAAGGTACACTGTCTTAACTATTAATCACTATCGCTACATAGTATAAAACAAAGTCGCTTTATCTGTCCCTATGTCCTTTTATGCTTAAATCTTTAAAACTACGCAACGGATTTTGATGCAGTTTTTTTAAATAGATAGAGTGATTCAATGGGAAGGTTTTTGTGCTTATGCGAAGCTGGGGCAGGTCGCTAGTCCATACTAATATTATAAATGCGAAAGTCTGTCTGTCTGTCACCTCTTCACGGCTATAAACTGCTGGACCGATTGTGATGAAATTTGGTAGGGATGTAGTTAACGACCTGAGGTCAAACATAGGCTACTTTTGGGCGCGATATAACCGAGTCCCACGCGGGGCGAAGCCGCGGGGAACAGCTAGTATTCTTATAAATGTTGATAAAAATTCAAATGAAAGGATAATTTTAAAAATTAGCTACTGGCTTGGGTTAGAAGTCGACCTCACCTCGATGGTCGATAACAGAGTCATTAGTTATGAACTTTATATCATTGTCTTAAAGGTCATTCTGTGATTATAGATCTTCTTTAAAGATTTCCATCCAGTTAAAATTTTACTCAGTTACCAGCACAAAACAGAGAAATTTTACAGTTCTGTGGTTATCAGACTTTTTCATTCTTCATTGTTCAGTTTAGGTAAACGAAGCAGCAATATCTCGTCAACACGCTATAGCTAGCATGGCATTTTGGTGCTAACTTCTTTTTTAAAATTTAATACATTTATTTGCAAGCAAACCCGGTCAAAGTACATGTTATACAATATTGATTTACATTGTAGAATGAACAAGCGTGTCTTTATGATTTATGTATACAAACTAACTCACATGGGCGGAGCTGTGGGCAACAGCTAGTGAACCGAATAAAAAAAACAAAATATGAAACCGTTACTCGAAAAAAACATTTTTTTTTTTAAATACACAATAATTTTATTAAAACCGTCATTGCAATTTTAAGTAAATAAAGTAACATTATTTACTTCATCAATTAACTATTGTACTCTAAATATATGTTCAGAAGTTTCAAATTCCATAACTAATTATCATAAACATGTGACATTTGAATTATGACAATAACATAAGTAGTGCACAGGCTAATGAGAGACACAGGTAGTCGGAGATCTAAAGGCACAATTCCCCAAATTTTCCTTCTAAGTGGCTGTGCTTCCATGAAGTTTAGAAGACGTTGAATGTTTTTGTTCGTTTCAGTACCTAAAACAGAAATAGGTATATTTAATAAAATAAATGTGAGATCAAATTTTTTAATTAGAGTTTTTGAATTAAGCCCTTGGATATGTAGTACTCTACAGATTAACACTTTCGCTGGCACTGTTATGGTTATCTCGTTTACTGTCAGAGAAAGTGTTAAGTAGGCTATCATTCTATACGTGTTGCTGTCTACATTAGTAAAAATAATGTCAAGAGAATTGTCTGTCTGTGTAGCAGATAGACAGGACACAGAAATGGTACCAATGGTACAGATGGTCCGGGGAAATGAGAAACGTTTGATAAGCCCATTTTAACTAAAATATGTTTTGGCTCTTTCTCTCTTACCTGACTCATGTGAAAGAACGAGATGAAACACATTTAAAATAGGCTTAACAAACATTTCTTATTTCGGGGGTAAGAGTTTTCTCTTGTCGTTCTAAGTTCCTCTTCTTCTCCAGCCCATCGTCACCCAATGCTGAGTGTAAGGCATCTAGCAATGCACGCCATTCCTCTCGGTCTTGTGCTTTTCTCATTCAACTCCTTACGAAAACTTTGACCAAGTTCTAAGTTACAGAAAAATAAACATTGATAATTTAAAAAAACTATGCTACTCTATTCTTACCCCCTCTTAAAATAATATCAAGTTCAGCTTACATTCAGCACGGTTGTCTTTCAATAACTTGTTATGTAGAACTGCATTGACTTCTTCTATATTGGAATTGATTGACTGTGCTATAATTGCCGGTACTACTATATTAAAACACGTGGAAAACATCATTATTACTTCACTTAGTACCGAAACTCGAAACTGAAAACAAAGATTCGTTTTGGCTAATAGTGATATCAATAATATAATATATAACACATAGTATAAAACAAAGTAGCTTCCCGCTATATCTGTCACTATGTAAGTATGCTTAGATCTTTGAAACTACGCAACGGATTCTGATGAGGTTCTTTTAAATAGATAGAGAGTGATTCAAGAGGATGGTTTATATGTATAATACATGTATTATATAACATTGCGCCCGTGCGAAGCCGGGGCGAGTCGCTAGACATTAAATAATTAAATACGCGATATGATAATCTTCTATATCAAAATCATAAACGACATACTGAGACGTAACTTTATAACATTTTTACTTTTGGACTTAAATAAATTGTTATAAAATGATACCTTTCATCGCATTTCTCATCATCGACAGGAAATAGGCATAATAACATGATCTTCAAATAGAAAAAAAATGATTTTCTTTTTTCTATAGCGATTAGCTTAAAAATGGTCTACATTAAAAAAAAAAGAAATAATAATTCAGAATGTTGAGTTTGAGACCGACTTTATGTGGACTTAGCATGTGGATTTAATGGCATGGCCACACTTAAACTGAACTCATGGATATAGACCTATTATGAAGCTGTGTATTGTGCTTGGTTGTCCAAGGAGGAGATTTAACGTCTAGAATATGGGCCATTGTAATTCCTGCCTTATTATTTTCACATTATGTTTCATTGCGAGGCGACAGTTTACCATGTAATGATTCCTATTGGTTATATTTATTTACCTGTTTATGTAAAAAGAAAATAACGTATGTTATAGTCAGCAAAATTCTAGGCATATCAGCGATTAGCTGCACAATAAGCTGGAAAAGAAGAAATAATAAATAAATAAAATATTTGTAATTGCCAGACGAAAAAATAGTTGAAATTGTGTTAACGCTTACCAACTTATTGTGAAAAGGGAGAATTTGATCAAAACAATTTTCAATATTGACATACAGCTCTTGTAGCTTTTTCACGTCGAAAGAATTTTCGGACATGATTTTAAATTTTTTGACACACCAATGCAAATATATGAAGATAACGATATGCATAGTAGGTATAACATCCACAGACCAAATCGCAATACAATATAACATTTGTGGTATGGGATCATATTCTGTATAATAAGATGCACATATTCCATTATTATTATATGTGCAATAAAATTCGCAAATCATGCATTTTGTTAAACCCACAAGTATGAAAGAACAAATTGTAGCTCTGATACCACTTTTGTTAAGAAAGTCTTCTTGTATCTTATGGATGTCTATAATGAAATCATAAAAAATATATTGAGACGTAGATTGTATAATAAAATAAGCGATACACTGCACAACAAAAGTAAAGTGCCAATAAGCGGCGAGAGGTCTTAAAATGCAGAGAATAATTAATAGAAGGATTTTAACAACAGAAATAAATAATCTTAAAGTATTTGCGATTAGTTGATATCTTGGATCTATCATTTTGTTAAAACCTAAATTGTGACCAAAAAAAAATTCTAATATTATACCAAATATACTCAAACATTTAGGGATTAAAGATTTAGGGTTTTTTTTTACGAAGTTGTTTACAAGAGTATTTTTATTATGATAAACCATGTTTATGGTTTGAAGTACGCCTTAAATGTTTCAAAGTCAATGGAATAATGAAGGTTCAATTTATTATGTCTGTTAGTTACGACTTACATTATTAAGAACATCAAAGTAGGCATTATGTTATTGCTTTTTGAATATATTTTAGGAAATTATCATTAACATAGTTATATCGCTCTTTCTTTCAGTGTTATCATGGCATTTTTTATGTATACATAATGACTAACGATGATTACGACATCAATTTCATCTGCGGATCTGATATTAAGTGCATATCATATATTATAGATTATTATGTTTTATAAGGATATATTATAATAAGGATTAATAACTAGCTGCATCTGCGGTTAAGGTGATACCTCGGTGAACACTAGCGCCACCGTCATTTAAAAATCATTACTCACTGAAAACACAAGTTATCAAAAATCCCTCTGCTGTAATTAAGGTTATGGATCTGAAGTTAATTTTAAACATATTAAATTATTAAATTTAAATTCCCTATAGTTACAAATTGCATTATTGCTTAAAACGGCCACTTTTAGCAGTTTTGCAATTTGTAACTATATGGAACTATAATTTAATAATTGAATATGATTAAAATTAACATCAGATCCAGAACCATAATTACACCAGAGGGATTTTTGATAACTTGTGTTTTCAGTGAGAAATGATTTTTAAATGACGGTGGCGCTAGTGTTCACCGAGGTATCACCTTAATCAAACACTGCAGCGACATCTACTTTATAAAGAGCCATTGATTACCAAAGTGTTTAAGACGAGACCTTGGTGAACACTAGCGCCACCATCAACTAAAAATAATTATTCCTGAAAACACAATTTATCAAAAATCCGTGTTAAATAATTAAGGTTCTGGATGTGAAGTTAATTTTGATCATATTAAATTATAGTTCCATATAGTTACAAATTGCAAAACTGCTAAAAGTGGCCGTTGTAAGCAATATTGCAATTTGTAACTACCTATAGGGTACTATAATTTAATAATTTAATATGTTACCAAACCTATGGGAATCACGTACTTTTCGAGGTAAAAAGTACCATACCTATATGTCCAAGGTAAGTATTTATTTACTTTTAAATGTATTTGCTAAATGTATAAAAAAAAATCATAAAAATTGACCCGTTTGAGCGTGAAGAAGTAACAGATATATTCACAAACTTTCGCCTTTATAATATTAGTAGGTGTTGATGGCAACTGCACGACCATCGACCAGGGTGTCGATTCTGCTAACGTTAAATCACAATCGTGTCAAAATAGTGTTTCAATGGTAGTGCTTTTTTACACACTAGTTACAAGAAATGTATATTTTTTTTATATCACTTCTGATGATCACACCACATACTAAATTCACATCACATTATACTGTCATAACTCTTGTAAATAGTGTCTAAAGGCACTACTATTGAAAAACTATTTTGATACGATTTTGTCTTAACGTTAGCAGAATCGACGCCCAGGATCCGCGGGCGGTACCCCGCGCACCTCTCATCGAAACGTCAGAATCAATGACACATTGCTTCACCGATTGTGCTACGAGCCGTGTCGACTTTATTGTCGGGTTACATTGATTATACCTTAATACAGTCCATTGAATTTTATTATACTCGCATTAGGGATTCCTAGTATTCTCCATAGACGGGCACCTATAGCAACATAATTGTCCTTCGCGATTTTCGCCAAGAAAACGAATAATTGGGCGCGACCAGCTGACTGTCAAAATTCAAAAATTGAAGAAGTACGGCGGTTACAACGGTCACCAAGTCATCGAAATTCCTGCTAATCCAGCACCATTTTCGTGTTTCCTGGCTGTATCATCGGGTCTAAGGCGGACTCATCACATCGGTAACGCAGAAGTACAGACCTGCCCATCGTGAAGAAGATTCTCCGCCACAGGGAGGAACAAGGATAAGGGCACCAAAATCGTGAGATCGACCCAATTTACTTTACTTTCACTCATCTTCACTTTTCACTATTATTTAGTGCTCATTTCTCCATTTCATTTTCATCATCTGTGCTTAATAGTTGTTGGCATTTCATCATTTTGTAGTTTGAAAATCGTAGGTTACGTATCATTTCATTTGAAAAATCATAGCGTATTTACTAGTTTGTGTGGTTAAGTAGTGTGTACGTAGTTTTGGTGTATTTAGTGGATATTTTTCACCAAGATTACCCATCGCAAATTTTCAACATCCCGTAAAATCATCAATCACCTCATAATTTCATCACATCATATTCATTCGTAAATCTGGCAAGGATAGGATTGGGTGATGGGATACTTTAACAAATGAATTGGACACAATTTTATTGAAACAAACTCTTTAATATAATTCTGTTACACAATCAGTTCTACAGTTAATTTGACTTTGAAATTATATGAATAAAAAATAATATAACAATTTAAATCATAATTTTATTTATTCAAATTGACGATTGTAATGAAATGCACTAGTTATCATAGATATGTGACATCTGAATTATGACAATAACATAAGTAGTACACAGGCTAATGAGAGACACAGGTAGTCGGAGATCTAAAGGCACAACTCCCCAAATTTTCCGTCTTAGCGGCTGCGCTTCCATGAAATGTAGAAGTTGCTGAATGTTCTCGTTGCGATGGGTATCTATAAAAATATACATATATCCATACTAATATTATAAATGCGAAAGTCTGTCTGTCTGTCTGTCTGTCACCTCTTCACGGCTAAACTGCTGGACCGATTGTGATGAAATATGGTAGGGATGTAGTTAACGACCTGAGGTTAAATATAGGCTACTTTTGGGCGCGATATAACCGAGTCCCACGCGGGGCGAAGCTGCGGGGAACAGCTAGTCTTCTATATATATAATAATAAGTCGTGTAAGTTATACTATTTATAATTCAAGAACGGCTGAACTGATTTGGCTGAAAATTTGGTGGGGAGGTAGCTTAGAACCAGGAGAAGGGCATAGGGAACAACTTTTAATCGCGGGAAAAAGCACTGTTTCCTAGAGATGTTCACCTGAACGAAGCCGCGGGCAAAAGTTAGTAGTTTTATAAAAATAGCCGTGACTATTATATATGCTGAGAAATTCCTCGCGGACGAAGTCGAATTGACGAAAAGGTTATTGTTCAGTTAGCAAAATTTAACGATCTAAAATCAAAGTAGCCTAGTGACTTCTTACTACCTACATCAAGCTATGTCAGTGAAAGTCCCGTCAAAAATAGGTTGTGCCGTAGAGATTAGCCGGATTAAAAAGACAGATAGATAGACACACAAACATTGTAAATAATTTTATTTTGGCACCCGGTTCTACCTGAATTTCTACAATAAACCCAAATAGGTACTAAAACATAATTTATATTTTCTTTTACATACAACATAATTTTTATTTTTGTAGCTATGTATTTCCGGATTTCTATCTCAATTATTACCTTGTTTCATCCTTTTTAGACACCTTTTAACGTAGTCGGGTTATAGTTTTTATAACTTACTTTTACAAGCGACCCGCCCCGGCTGCGTATGGGCATAAAAACCTTCTTCTTGAATCACTATCTATTAAAAAAAACCGCATCAAAAGCCGTTGCGTAGTTTTAAAGATTTAAGCACACAAAGGGACATAAGGACAGAGAAAGCGACTTTGTTTTATACTATTTAGTGATACTGATAGTAATAACTTTGCTCCTCCTATTGCACTAAGTATAGAAATAATTACACTTACGTTCAGCAAAGGTGTCATTCAGTAGTTTGTTATGTAAAATTGCTTTGATTTCATCGATATTGGAGTTGATCAACTCTGCAATAACTGTTGGTACCACTATATTAATGGTTGCAGAAATCAAGAAAAGCACTTCACTTAATACTGCATATTCAATCTGAAAACAAACAGTTATTTATTTGTCTTAGGCAACTACATGTTATGTATTAACAATAGGGCCATATAATTTATACCTTATACAGTATTCTGTGCTTATACAATAAATTATATAAATAAAATATATAATGTTCTCTTTCATATGTTACTAGGTTTCGTCCGCGGCTTCGCCGGCGTGATATTCCCTTCCCTCGGGAACAGTGCTTTTTCCCGTAATGAAAGGTACCTTGTCTTTCTCAATACTCCTAGCTATGTGTATGCGAGAGTTAGCGTACCACCGGCCAGTTTCCTTGCTAGTCATTTTCACTAATTCACCAGTTTACTTATTCGTTCGTTTCTGGATTCGCCAATTTCACGCACGATAAAACGCAATGCGGCGTTACCTCGCTCTGAGGCGTTCCATTTCTTATGACGTTGTCACGTTCAACTATCGTCAGTAAACCGACTTTACAGACAACCGACTTTTTTTTTTTACTTTCAAAATTAAGGCGTCTCCAGTTAGTTTAGTGATCTAAGTATATATACCAAAATAGTATGTATTACCTGTTCTCGTAAAAAGAAAAGACTAAAAGATATAGTTATTAATAGTCTTGGGATGTCGGCTAATAACTGCACTATGAGCTGAAAAGGAAGATAAAATTTTATAAATATGAAATAAAATAAAAAGTATTTCTGCTTGGATTGCGCACTAATATGCCACAACAATAGGTTTTTCTATTGTGCCTGGATTAGAGCTAACGGTTTCTAAATTCCCTAGAAGAAAGGTTCAACTAAAACGGGTTAAAAATTTACGTTTCAGCAAAGTTTGTCAATTAGTTTGTAATTTCATTATTGTACTTTAAAGAAAATTAATGTGTTTTTTACACAATTAACAATATATACTTATAATGGAGGACTTATCCCATGGAGGGACCTCTTTATTAAGGAAAAGTCCTTGTAATGGGACAAAAGACCCAAACAGCCTATCAAAAAAAAAAAAATGTTGATCATGGTATGGTTATTTCTCATATAGCCGAAGTAGTTAAGTAGAATATTTTTTCAGTGCTGGTGATTCACGCCTGCAATGTCCACCAAAGTATTTCAAGAACCCTTTTCAACATTTTCCTTTCAATATTAAAGTTCAGTGTTAATTAAATTAGAACTTACCAACTTGTTGTAATTAGGAAGAATTTGATCAAAACAATTTTCAATGTTAACATATAACTCTTGAAGTTTTTCTATATTGAAAGAACTTTGGGCCATAATTCTGAATTTTCTAACGCAACAGTGCAAATAGAAGAAGATAATAATATGCGTAACTGGTATTACGTCGACAGTCCATATTGAAATACAATAAAATAATTCTGTTATGCCATTGTAATTAGTAAGTTTTATAAAGCAAATTACGTTATCATTATACATGCAATAGAAATAGCAAACCATAAATTTTGTAATACCCATAACAAAGAAAAGGACAATGATAGCTCTTATAGCAACTCTGTTGAATATATCTCCATAAATCTTATGAGTATCTAGAATAAAGTCGTAAACATTATACTCAGACATGAATTCTATAATGAAATAAGCGATGCACTGCGCTGTATGAATTCCTACCCAGTAAGCTCCATATGGTCTTTGTAAGCATATAAATACAAGTAAACTTATGTTTAAAAACGAAACACACAGTTTTAATATATTTGCAATAGTTTGGTATTTTATGTTGACAGTTTTGTAAAAGCCCAAATTGTGACCAAAACCAAATTCTAAAATTAAACCAAAGATATTTATCGATTTAGGTATATTAAAAGCTTTGGGTTTGTTTTTATTATTTATAAAGTTGTTTAGAATTGTATTTTTATTTTGTATAGACATCTTGACGGATGAAATATGTGGTTGATGTCCTAAAATACGAATGATAGTGACAGTTCAATTTATTTCTGTTAGCTGCAATTTTCATTATTAGTTGCTTACATTACGTTACCTTTATATATAATTGACATCATGTTATTGTTTATCGATAAGGAGACTGCGACCGAAATTATGAATATTTAAGTTCACTATACTTAATTATAATAAAAGATCTTATTAATTTATATATTTTTGTTGTGTTACTCATTTTATTTATCGATTATTTATTATTTAACGAAGACAAAATTGATAATATCTACATTGAATATTTGACTTAGGAGTAAACTTTTTATATTATTCTGTATTTATATAAACATCGAACTGCAATCTATCAACACACAATCACATTAGTCACTTTTATTCATAACAGCTTCATTTTACCTACCCCTGAGTATTGGGTCTCTTTTATATGCTAAATTGATGTATGTAATACTCTTAAGTATTTTAATACTATTTAATTTAAATACATGAAGGCGACCCCCCTACTAAAAGTATAAGATCACCGGTCATACTGTTTATACTTATGCGTATGTATTTTTTTTGCTTGTGTCCAATAAATTTGTCAAGAGTGTGCGTAGTATAGCGACGTATTAGAATAATGCGTTAGTGTGTTTCGTCACCCCTCGCGCAGAATGTGACGTTTTCACATAGAAATAAATGCGCGTGTCGTCTCCTATTGGTTTTATGCTCTAAGATGTATACGAACTAATTAATGGATAAGACGAAACTACATGTTTAAGAACAAAATTGGTATAATTTACTCAATTACATGTGACATTTGAATTATGACTATAATGTAAGTGGTACACAGGCTAATAAGAGTTACAGGTAGGCGCAGATCGAAAGGCATAACTCCCCAAATTTTCCGATTTAGAGGCTGTGCTTCCATGAAACGTAAAAGACGTAGAATGTCTTCTTGATTATCACGATCTAAAAAAAAGTAATACAAGGTAATCAAACAAATAAACGATTTTTGATAAGCTCTGGTCAATGAAAGGAGTAAGTACAATTAACTACTCAAAATAATAAACGAAGGGAAAATAGAAGCGAGGAGAGAGAAAATGGTAAGTAAGGCCAAGGAAATACCAAATAAAAAGAAGGCTGAAGCCGTGTTGTAGAGAAATGTAAAACGGATGGTTGAAGACAACGACACATGATAATCACTCCATTGGTAAGAAACAAAGAATTTCGAATCGCGCGCAGTTTGAAGCGAGGCAAATTTTTTTAAAATTAATGTTAATAAAGAACAATCCTTTAAATAATATATTGATAATCAATAATGGTGATGAAAATGAAACTTTGGGTAATAAAAATATTTTTTGTCTCATTTACGTCTAGCTAATACGTTTACCTTATAATAATAAAGTCATAAAAAACAAACGATCAACGAAACACATTGTAGTTTTTATGTACTAAATGTTAACTTACAATCAATATAATTATCTTTGAGCAATTTATTATGAAGAATTGCTTTGACAACATCGATATTAGAGTTAACGGATTCTGCAATTAATGATGGTATAGCAATTTGTAATGTTGTGGATATTATATATATAATTTCACTCATCATTAAAAATCCATACTGAAATGAAAATAAAATTGTAAGATAATTTCTGAAAGAGTATAAATATAACAAATAAAAAGACATTTTTTTTTATCAATAGCAGATGTGTGGCTTTGATATGAATTTATATGGACATTGAGAACTAAAATAGATTAATTACCATATTATCCATGTTTATTTATTTTATCATCATCATCATTTCAGCCGCAGGCTGTCCACTGCTGGACATAGGCCTCCCCCAACGATTTCTAAAATGACTAAATGGAAGCGGCTTGCATCCAGCGCCTGCCTGAGACTTTCCTTAGGTCATCTGACCATCTGGTCGGTGGTTGTCCGACGCTGCGCTTACCGGTGCGTGGTCGCTATTCGAGAACCTTTCTGCCCCATCGGCCGTCGGTTCGTCGCGCTATGTTATTTCTTTATTTATAAAAAAAATATTGTTACATACATACATATCATCACGCCTGTCTCCCGTAGGGGTTGGCAGAGACTAGAGATTTCCATTGGCTACGATCCTTACATACCTTTATTGTTCCATAAGTACAAAATACTTATACAATTGACGGACTTAATGCTAAAAGCATTCTCTACCAGTCAACCATTGGGAGAAACAGAAACATTTTGTGTCCCAGCTATTATCACAAGATGGCAGACGATAGATGGAGTTAGACATGTCAGATGCTTTTTGGCAGCCTTAAAAAGCTGACAGTGAACCAATTACTATTGGTCTAGTTTCCATGTAAGGGTTATGTATGAGGATTAGACGGTAGCTATCACTCCATTGTAAAATCAGTACCAGCAAATCAAAGACATGATGAAAAGAATACCCTTGGCTCTGTAGCAGAGCTGAATGAAGATGCAACTAGAAAATATGCTAAGATAAAGAAGAAGACCTATTTATTGAATTTTTATTTATCTATTTAATTCATGTACACTCAAATACAAACATAGGAAACTTAAAAATTGGGAAATATAGTATACAAGGGTGCTACTTATTTCTATAGAGATTTCTTCCAGCAGACCCGCGATAGAAATATGAATTTATTTATAATCTATTTATTTTTTATGTACTTAATTAAATTCTAAAGGTAAATTGTAAAGTGTACCTGATTCTTTCCAAGAAACAGACATGCTGATACCATCATCAACAGCCGAGGTCCATCGGTTAGTAACTGTAAAAGTAGCTAGAAAAAAAATTAAATTTTTTAATAAATAAATATATAAGGGGACAAATCACACAGATTAATTCGAGACTAATGTTATGGGATACTTACTCAAGGATACTATATTATTGTATATTTAAAAAAAACACGTGAGCATGGTGTCGGCCACGCGTGAGGAACGACGTTCCTTATGCGTACAGCGCACTACAGTGCGTGCGCTAGTGGAGGGGGTATTTAACGCAGAGATTTTCTGGGCTAGCCCCGTCTTCGCCAGCGTGCGAAAAGGAACGTCGTTCCAATACATATATTGATATAAACATTTAAGACACAGGTCAATCAGAAAAAATATCATTTTTCATCTTGACCTGATCGGAGATCGAACCCGAGATCTTCTGAGAAGCAGTCAGGCATGAGGTCGTCTATAATGAAACTTAGTATCAAATCAACAGTACTCACCAACTTGCTGTAATTGGGAATTATTTTATTAAAACAGTTTTCTAAAATAGCATACATATCCATAAGGTTTTTAACATTGTATGAAACCTCAGCCTTAGTTCTTAGCATTTTTACACAGCAATGTAAATAATAGAACATAATAATATTCATAGTGGGTATGACATCAAGAGACCATACAGCGATACAGTAAAATATATATGGTATGTAATCGTATTTACTTAAGTTAGAATAACATATAAAACTAATGTCTGTGCAATGGAAACTACAAATAATAACTTTTATACAGCCCACAATAATAACAACAGGCGTAAAAACTTCAGCAACATATTTGTTCTTTAACTCTTTATTAATCTTATGAACGTCTATAATAAAATCACAAACAAGGTATTCTGATGAAGATTGTATAACCGAAAAGGCAATATACTGCACCAAGTAAATGCTATACCAAGTTACTGAATTTGGTTTAAATACACAGACGGAAATTATTAAAATAATAATAATCAAGGCAACACATTGTCTCAAAACGCCAGCAACGGATCGGTACTTTGAGTTAAGTGTTTTTTTAAAACCTATATTAAGGCCACATACAAATTCTAAAGCTAGGGCGAATATGATGACAGACTTAGGAACATTTTTTGATTGCGGGGTATTTTTAATATAATTGTTGATGTTAGGATTCTTATAATTCACAGACATATCCAACGATAATTTGAAAGACGTGCTTGTTATATAATAAATACAATGGAAAAATGGCTTTGTCCTTCCAAAATATAATAACAATTAATGTACAAGCAATTTATTTTATTTTGATGACAAAATTTCATTACTATATTTATTTGTAGTAACACGATATTAATTATCTTCTTCTAATGAAGCTTTTGTCAATGGAGTTTTTTAGTGATCTGAACACTAAAATTTAAATTCATAGTAGAAGCGGTATCTGGGTTTCAAAGCAACTGAGTAATTTTTATTTAAATTCAAAATTATTTGTTTCTAAAATAAAAATAAAAAAATATTCAATATTTTAGGCGTAGTGACAAATAGGTTCAAGCATACCAATAAGAGCTTTAAAACCATTAATAACAAATGCTGCACTATTATGATTAGAATAATGGATATCATTAATTTAGCCATATCCATTTGTAATATTACGGCGACAAAATAGACAAACTTAATCAATAGCTTACATATTTACTTATAACTGTCTAGTTACATCAGTTGTTATTGTTGGTTTCTAAATATGAGAAGTAATAAAGTAAAAGTTTTATATAATATCAACGATATCACAAAACCGATGATCTATTTCTTCAAAGTCATACATATTTTCCTTGCCTTAGATTTTGGTTTTATAAAATTTGATAGCACTGGATATAGGTGTGCCATTGCCCGTTTTATTTCATTAACTTATGCTGTACTTCTTAGCACAGTATGTGTGCTTGTTTTTATTTACAATTTAAAAGCTGCACAAATTGTATGGTATTCATCGTATGTCTTAATATATTTGCTTCAAGTGTTCATATTGGCATTTTCCAATGATTATAGTTTTTGTTCCCTGCAAAACGATTTGCTTTCTATCGATACTCAACTAGGAATTAGTAGCAAAATTTACAATGTAACCTCAAAAATTTGTTTATACACATCAGCAGTCATTCTATACAGAATAATAATTCCAACTACATATTGTAATATATTACCAGAAAATTGTATAAACTTTGTATTAGGAACAATGTTCTTCTTGGTACCTTTGTTTGCCATAAATATGGTTCTCATTATATATTTTTTCGTCTTCTATTCAATATACTGCCGTGTTACAAAAATTGTTACCTGTAACACGACGTTTACTATGAATACGAGTTCACTATGAATACGTCACCGGCGGCCTCCCACCAGTCCCGCGTCACACGGCGCGCATATAAAAGGCGCGCCGCTGTTCAAGCAGTCAGTCGTTCGCTAGACAGCTCCGAGTACGATTGCTCCCGTAGTCTGCTCAGAGCTCAGTGCTTAACTTGATCGATGCCCCGCGTCATCAAGTTACAGCTAGCTAGGAGGATATTAGGGTTGCGATGCTCCGCGTCCTACCCAGGATCCTAAATAGGTTACCGTATGAAATACGATTTGTACGCGATTGTATGCCATAAGTATTATATGTATGCACATGTACTAAGCTATGTGAGACACGCAATAAACACTACTTTCGTACATCGTGGGTATCATTTCATACGCCAACCCTATATACCTTAATTGAAAATAAAAAATTGAGTATTGATGCATGTCGACACATTTACAAGTTTCTTCTCAAATCTGCAGAGAGAGTAATTAAAAATTTTAACAAAGTGGTAAGTTTATCAATATACTATGATTTCTTTACGGATCAGAAGGTAGTTTCTTTATTATTTTTCTCTTTATCTCACATTGCACTATATGGAAGAATTCGGTTCTGCCCGCGTCTTTGCTTGCGGGCTTAAAGTAGCCTATGTCCTTCCGCATGGTTAAAGATACCCATGAAAAATTTAATCAAAAACGTTTCGACGTGAAAACGTGATAAACATACAAACACACACACACACAAGTTTGGATCACAGAGCATGGAATTCTAATATCACAAAAATTTCGAATTCAAATAACAAAAACAGCTGAGCGAGCTCAATTAATAAATTAACTGTTTTGTTTTTCAGTTTCTAGTATCTCTTCTGTTTACTATACCCAACGTTATGGTTTCCATTTCTACTTCAATCATAGAACTGCAATCACACAGAAGAAGTTTGGTAAGCGCATATACTTTTACCTCTTCTTGTGTTATGACTTGATCACTTCATTGGATCTCATTGAGTAGTATTACAAGTGCAGTCGACCCGAGTTATTATATTTGAAATACGTATATTTCAGGTGCTCGTGAATGTTTTCGGTTATTGGCTTGGTGTATCGTCTACGATACATTCTCTTTTTTTACTTTTCGCACCGACTGTCGCTGCTGGCTTATTGTCATCACGAGGAGATGCTTTAAAATCAGTATTATATGATCGGATGATAGACGAAAAAGGTATAATATTTACTGAAACAGGTTTAGATCTTAAAGCGGAGCATACAGTGCCATACATAACAGAGCTCAATGAAAATTCACATACTTGTCAGTGCATCTGCTAAAAGTGAAAATTCATTTGCGTTTTGCCCTGTGGTTTTGAAAGTAGTATTTTAGGTACAAATCAAAATAAAATTATTTAAAAGAAATAATTCTGTTCTTAATGATATTAATTAATGAAATGTTGCCAGTATTCTAGGTACATTGCCTCATGTGGCGCGTTGGAAGACTATTTTTATTTATGATTTTCAAATTGTGATTAATTTATGTAATTTGTTTTTGCCAATAATTAATGTTAACTTTTATTATTTCAGATATTCTGGAATCACAAAAAATTGAGAAATTAGCTCGCTACATTGAAGCGCGCCCTTTAAAATTCACAGTCTGTAAAATTTTAAAAATTGATTGGTCGTTCCCCGTCGTCATATTGAACTTGGTTATCACCTATCTCATCGTTATTTTACAGTTCAATCCTCCGACTTAATGTTTCCACTTGGTTCGCGCACGAATATGCCACATAACAATAGATTTCCTATTGTGTTTGCATTCTGTGAGCCGTCGATTTTAGGATACCAAAAACGCTGTAAAAAACTAAGTTACAGCCCCGCAACCTTCAGACATTTATTGATAATTGAGATTATAATATAGTGTTCGTGTTCTATTTCGTTTTTCAGTCATACCAATTTTTATGGTCTTTTGTTATGTTCAATTATTATCTTTTATTAATACATGTTTTTGTAATACGTCCTTTTTAAATCCTTTGGAAGAAATTAATGATTTAGTGTAGTACTTAGTGACTAGTAACGGCATGTTTTGCGCAAGCTTATGGGTTAAATGCATAACATCTTTATTACTCAGTTCAATCTTTATTGCACAAAATACAATTATTATAGAAAAATATGTGTAATATTCACTATGATCAGTATGACATATTAAGAAATTCAAATTTCAAAAATAAGTTTATTAAAATTTTGAATTAACGTCACTTTTATATAAAAATGATTTATTTATCAAATAAATGTGACATTTGAATAATAACAATGACATAAGTAGTGCACAGGCTCATAAGAGACACAGGTAGACGGAGATCTAAAGGCACGATTCCCCAAATTTTACGATTCAGTGGACAGGCTTCCATGAAGTTTAAAAGGCGTTGAATGTTTTCATTTCTTTCGAAATCTAAAATAAAAAAATAAAAAGTATTAATTGTGAGTGAGAGAAAAGAGTGCTATTGTGCAAGAGACATGGCAGTTAGGGCACGACAGAAGGCCATCGACTGCACTGGCCGCAGTCACACAGGCTGCTGTCAGAGAAACCCCACCTAACACGGCTCTCTTGACATCTTCCAACAACAGCCTGAAAGTCTGTTAAGTGACTTCCAGAATGCTCAGGGAAGGTCACTGCCAGGAAGGAGTTTCTCTGCTGGTGGTAGGCACGCCGATGATGGGTAATAACAGCCCTTCCACTTCTCTAATATAGCAGCAACATCTCCAGTTTCCAAGTATTAATGACCAGCAAAGCTACTGCGGCTCTTCACGCGTCTAGGTGAAGGAACATGGGCGTAAAGCGGATGCCTTTCATCTTGGAGCTGCTGCTCATATTACTTATAATTGCCTTTGTCAAAGGTCGTCTACTTCACCTATTTCTGCTGGGGTTTTCAAGCAGGCTATGCTTGCATTATTTTGTTCTGGTTTGTAGGATTAAAGAGTGCAATTGCGGGGTACTGTAGCGAAACATATAAAGCCACAAATCGACAGCGTGCTAGTGGCGGTTATAAAGCGTCAAGCACAAGCTTATCTTCTTCTTTCAAGTTCCATATAGAGTTGAGGGCGTGACTACCATAATACAAATTGGCAACAAGTCTTCCAGTCGAATCTGTTCTGGACCTAGTGTATAACCTGTTGGGTGTTGATTTCAAAGCTGCAAGGAGTGTAACTAAACAACCTATACAAGCTACTTCTTTATGGACGTATGTTAGACTGACAAAGTAATCGTATACAAAAAATCCTTAAAGATAAACTTACATTCAGTACGTGTCTCATTCATCAACTTATTATGTAGAATTGTTTTAATCGCACCAATATTAATTTTGATTGATTCAGCAATAATTGTTGGTGCAACAATATAAAAAATTGTAGAAACCGTGAAAACGATACTACTTAATATTAAAAAACCAAACTGAAAGAGAATGTTCTGTTAAATTAAAGTTTAATGTAAAAATCAATAATCTACCAGCTAGCATTGTTGTTACATTTCACTCTCATCATAAACGGTCGCCGAATTCAAGATCTTCGGATATCTATCTATCTTTAACATAAATTATGTGATTATTTAGGTCATCGACACGAAGAAGAAAAAGAGGCATATTTTCTGAGCCCGACCAACTCTCCCTGTCAACTCTCCTTACTATAGCAAGAGTTCGATTTTTCCAGATGATTAGGCTAATGCCTACCACTAGACCACAAAGGCAGACGACTATGATGCGATATAAGTTTTTTATTTACCTGTTTATTTAAAATAAAAACGCTATATGATATTGTTATTAAAATTCTAGGAATATCAGCTAATAGCTGCACAATTAGCTGAAAAAAAAAACATCAACAAAAGGTTATGAAATACTAAAATCATAATAACCAAATTTTAAGTATGTTACTTCGCTTACCAACTTGCTGTGAAAAGGAAGAATTTGAACAAAACATCTTTCAATATTAACATATAGTTCTCGAAGGTTTTTTATGTCGAAGGAAACTTCGGTCATAATTTTTAATTTTTTAACACAGCTATGCAAATATAGAAAGATAACAATTTGCGTAGCAGGTATTATATCGATCGACCATATTGCGATGCAATAAATAAATTCTGGTAAAAGATTGTAGTTCATAATTGTGACACATAATGTATTGGAATTTAGAGAGCAATGTAAATTGCATACAACAAATTTTATAAAACTCACAAAAACAAAAGAAAAAATTGTAACTTTAGCAGCTGTTTTGTTGATAAAATTTACATTAATCTTTTGAACGTCTAGAATAAAATCATAAACGACGTATTTAGACGAAGATTGTATAATGAAATAAGCAATGCATTGCATAGTATTAATTGAATGCCAATATTTTCCTTCAGATCTTAGTACGCCCAGATATATAAGTAAAGATATCTTAGCAAAAGTGAGAATTAATCGTAATGTATTTGCAATCGGTCGATATTTTGGACGCACACTTTTACAGAAACCCAAGTTGAGACCAAATACAAATTCCAAAGTTAATCCAAACACACTCGTAGAATAAGGTAAAACTTGTTTCGGGTTATTTTTGACAAAACTGTTTATAAGAGTATTTTTGTTATTTATATACATAGTTATAGTTTGAAGTAAGTACGTCTTCGGACTTTCAAAATACGAATGATAGTGACAGTTCAATTTGTTATAAGTATTGGTAGTTACAATTCTCATTATAATGTATTAAATAGAAGTGACATTATGTTATTGCTCATCGACTTAAAATAGAAGTGACTACTTAAAAAACATGAAAATTAAAAGTAGTATATTTTTACTTAACGACCTAATTTCTACTTCAAGGGTGCCTGTTCAACTAGTAAAGGTTTGCAATTAGTATAATTACGTTCATTTAGCAATATAAATTCATTCACTTTGTTAATATTTAAAAAAAAAAAAAAAATCCTGTTTGGTTAAATATATAGCGTAAGTTCTAATATTTAAAATATAAAGATTAAAATTAAATGAAACTATCAAGATAAGATTTAAAGAGATATATTCAAATGAAAGTATTAGTTTCATTACACACTTGGAACTAATGGTTACCATAAAAAAAGTCGAATCTGAAGAAGATTATAATTTGCCGAAATTTCAAGCATTTACTTCTTATATAACGTCATCACGATATCTCTTAATAATATCCCGACTCCTGGCTTTTTGCAAAATTTAATCATATAAATGAGACATTTGAATGATGACAATAACATAGGTAGTACACAGGCTGATAAGAGAGACAGGCAGACTCAGGTCTAAGGGCACAACTCCCCAAATTTTACGTTTTAGAGGCTGTGCTTCCATGAAATTTAGAAGTCGCAGAATATCTTCGTTTCTGACAGAATCTGTAAAAGTGATAAAGAAATGAAATTTGATCATAATCGTCATTATCATCATGACGATGATGAATGATGATGATGTGATGATGATATATAAATTCAATAATGAAATCCTCAATAGGTTTTATGGATTGAATGGACATGCACATTTGTACTCACTAATTTCTGAGAGAGAAACACAAAAAGATGCATGTTATTGGATATAAATAACTTACATTCACTATTGTCTTCATCTAACAACTTTTCATGTAGGATTGCTTTGACTGCATCTATATTAGAGTTTATTGACTCTGCAATCAATGCCGGTACAACAATGTGTAACGTTGTATTGAATGTGCATACCATTTCACTTACTATTAAATATACACACTAAAATAGAATAGGAAAACGGTAAAAATACATTTTTGAAATAAGTTTTTGTATAAATACTTCATTATCATCATAAATTTAAGAGCCAAGTTATTGTCAATAGAGTTTCTTCCATTTTTGTCTATCAGTTGCTAGTTCCCATATTCCTTAATATAAAATCTACGTAAGTTTTCTCCTTTATCTGTTTTATATAACTATGTCTTGGTCTACCTGGACCCCTTTTTACTATCTTTCCTTCAATTATGTTTTTGATAAAATCATCGTGTAGTATTAAGTCTTTCTTTAGTGGTCAACCCTGATACTGCGTGTTTGTGTGCATTTACATCTACTACATCTTCATTGCTGAACTATATGCATTGTTCTCTAAAACCAAGGTTTTTGATGAAACTACAGGGAAATCGTCTTTATAGATTAAATGTTATGGTGCATACAGAGCATTTGATTTAAAAAATGTGTTAGTATTCTTTCAGCTGGTGTTACATTTATTTATATTTATAACTTTTTTATCATAGATTATTGGTTTAATTATTCGTATATTAAGATACTGACCCGTGTTTTAATGAAAAATAGAGCATCCGATACCAACATTAAAAGTCTTGGTAAATCCGCTAATAACTGGAAAATTAGCTAAAAAGAAATTATAAAGATCGATCAATGATTCGAGTATGATATAAATAGGTGTATAATTCAAAAATCTCATTTACTACTTACCAATTTGTTGTGATTGGGAAAAATATTATCGAAACATTTTTCTATATTCACGTATAATTCTAGAAGAGTTTTCACATTGAATGAGACTTCAGTCAACATTCTTAGCTTTTTTACACAACTATGTAGATAAAAGAAGGTAATTGTGTTCATGATGGGTACAACATCTACAGACCATTGTGCGATACAGTAAATAAAGTCTGGTATGTGATCGTACTTTCTCAATTCAGAATAACAAAACTTCTCAACATATGTACAATATATCGTGCAAAAAAACAGTTTTATAACACCCGGAAAAATAATAGCAGACAATAGAATTACAGCTACGTTTTTGTTGATTAAATCTTTGTGAAATTTGTAAACGTCAATAAAAAAATCACAAAAAAGGTATTCAGATGAGAACTGTACAATGATATAAGCAATATATTGAATAACGTATAATATAAACCAAATTATTGAATTTGGTCTGAATACACAGACTAAAATTAATAAGGTTATCATGATAAAAGTGACACAATTTCTTATAATGTTAGCGACGTGTCGATATTTTGATTTAAGAGTTTTGTTAAAACCTAGGTTAATACCAAACGCAAATTCTAAACTTAGAGAAAATAATGTTAAAAATTCAGGAATTTTAGCTTCTGAAATATCTTGTATACTATTGATCATGTTTATATTTTTATCACTTAAAACCTGATAGACGTCTTTCTCATTCCAAGACATTGATGAATCTACAAACAATTTAATTACTATAACCACTCTTGTGAGTGCAAAATTTCATTACTTTGTTTATAAGTAATGACTTGGCGGTATATTAGAACAGTAAGATATACAGTAAATGGATATAAACAGAAAGAAGGGCGTATTATATTTGCCTTTGGTGTTATTTATATTTGCTCTTTACCTCATTATTATCGAGCGTAATTGCTTAGCGAGGCATGCACATTTGTAATGATCGTGTATATCAAGCGACGACGAGCATGGTTTGACTTGGATTGGTCGTCACAAGCATTTCTTTCTTATGATCTTCCGTGTCTAATTTTTAGATTTATTTTCGCATTCGTAGTAGACCCCCAGTTCATCAGTAATGATGGTCGATAATAGCAAAATATCCACGTCTTAGAACCAGTTTGTGTAATCGATAAAATACTGATAACATTGAATCGCAGATAAAAAAGGTTATGCACCAGAAATACTGAAAAATAAAACCAATGTGTCAATTTCACAATATTATATCATATTGTCAAAAAAAAAAGCAGAATTCATTTGCTTTCTTATTAATAAATGGCGTCACAAGACTAATCATTTTATTTAAGATCCCGTTTATTTTTAGCCATAAATTTAGTTCTGATTTTTAAGAACAGTGTCTACCTATTGGAATCGATAGATGGCGTTAGTGTAGTGTGTAATGATTAACGTCAATAAGTGATAAGAATGTCCTATATTGAGAGTAAATAATTTGAATTTGAATTTGTGGTTTAGGTACACTAGATCATATTAGTATATTTAATTACCATGCAGATAAAATTCAGTCTTTTAATAAGTTTGTTTGTTTTTTGGTTTGTTGTTATAGACATTGTTCGATTTAGTTTTTACTTGAATGAAATAAATACAATACAAAACAAACTATCAAGGATGGAACTATTAGATTAATTGCTTCATATTATAATTATCAAGTAAGTAATTAATTTACAGAACATTGGCCAAGTGCAAGTTCACTAGAGTCCACACATTGCATCAATTTTTTATAGTTTTCATGTAATCTATGGGTAAAATCCCTTCTTTTTTGAGTGACTATAATAAAACTGACCAAATTCATTGACTATTGTTAAACCTTTGGTATTAAATTAAGATTAAATTGGTTCAATAAATTCGATTAAAATCGAGATTTCTAGTCAGTCCTAGGTTGATATAAACGGAAACTAGATGGCGCTCAGAATCAACCATTTTTTGCATCACTCATTTGGTTGACTAGTAGTAATTTTACTACCATTTACCATTTTTAGGATTTCCTCAGACTTTTAAGATCTAGATCGCTGACGATTCAAAAGTAAAAACATTCCAAACTAATATGCACTTTATTGATGTTATGTAGTACAGAGTGATTGTTTAAGATGCAAATCTAGTCATATATGTGTGACATCTGAATAATGACAATAACGTAAGTAGTACACAGACTAATAACGGACAAAGGTAGACGGAGATCTAAAGGCACAACTCCCCATATTTTTCGTTTCAATGGTCGTGCTTCCATGTAGCGTAGAAGGCACATAATAGTCTCCCTTTTTTCAGAATCTGTAAGAAACATTTTAGATAGTAAAAATGCAGCTCATTCTACCGAATCACGCTTGCAAAAAATGAAAAAATGTGGCAAAAACGCCGTGCCGCTATCAGTCTATTCAGCCATGAGAAAAGATGTGGCAAACACACCAACTGAAAGTGTGATTATGAGTAAGTATAACACAGCCGCTGCAAGAATCATCTGTAAAAGATGTGCTGGCCAATGATGATTGAATAGAAGATCAAGATGATGATGACTGAAATACTAACTACAAAGTCTAAATAACTACTGAACTTATGAAGCTGAAAATTGGCAGATAGGAACAATACAAATAATACACTTAAATTGGAATGGAATTCCGAATGGGGTTACTGAAATTCTTAAAGAAGCGTAGCCCTGGGCGGCCAGAACTTTATAGAAATATAAAGATATAAAAAATACAAATCAACTAGCCTATCATTGTACTTGTCGCTTGATAGTTGCTTGATCGAAAAAGAAGTCCATCAGCATACGTTTGTTTTCAAAAAATATTACATTTATCGGAGGTTACATTATTAACAATCACTGACAAATGTGATTAATTTAAAATGATAGACATTTATTAATAATTTTCAATTAATTACTCTTACCGTAACATATACATTAACAGTTAAAAATTTATATGGGTTAATTTGTTCGCGGTGTGGTCCAATAGTTAAGAATTTTTTACTCCCTTTCTTTCCATAGGCATCGTACTTGTACCTTTATCAACGAAATATTCAATGGGGTTGACCACAGTTATGCAGCCACTAATAAAAAATATGCTCTTTTTTAATGTCTTTAGTATGTCATGGAGGGAAAATAATAAGATATCGCGTTCATTCTCCATATAAGCTAGTACGATAATAAACTTACATTCCTTTTTGTTTTCACTTATCAATTCTATATGTAGGATTGCTTTGACCTCATCGATATTAGAATTGACAGACTCTGCAATTACTGCTGGTATAGCAATATTCAAAGTTGTGGAGATTGTAAACACCATTTCACTCATAACTAGATACCCGTACTGAAAAAAGAAATACATTGTGTTAACTGAGTATTAGTCTCAAGTTGTTATGAGATGAAAAGTAGTGTATTTTAACTATTAGAAGTATAATAATAATTATTTTTTGTCTAATTATAACGATTTCAAATATCTAATTTTATGGCAAGGGGAAGCTTACCCCTTTTAATCATTTTTTTTTATCTCTTCTCTCCCTTTTATGTATTTATTATTATATCCCTTATTATTTAATTTCCTATTATTTATAATTTTTATGTTTATTTTGTTAAATAATTTAAAGACATAAATAGCATTTAACTTACCTGTTTTTCTATAAAAAACAGACTCAAAGATACCATCATCAAAAGTCTAGGAATATCTCCTAGTAACTGAGTCACGAGCTAGTAAAAGTATTAAAGATATTAATGTTATATTTCAGTTAACAGTATTAAATGAACCCGATATCATTTGTAAAATATTATCAACACTTACCAATTTACTGTAATTGGGAAGAATTTTAGCAAAACATCTTTCTATTTTTATGTACAACTCAAGAACAGTTTTTACATTAAATGAAACTTCAGTCACTAATCTTAGTTTTTTTACACAATAATGTAAATAAAAGAATGTGATTATATTCATAATGGTTATAACATCAAGAGACCATATAGCAAAACAGTAAAATATTTCTGGTATTTCATAAGAAATGCTCAAATCAGAATAACACAAATCAGAAATATATATGCAATAGAAACAGCAAACAATAAGTTTAATAAGACCCGCAATAATAAAAGCTATCGTTGCCACAATCGCAACGTTTTTGGTGATCAAATTTTCATTAAACTTATGAACATCTAAAATAAAATCATAAACGAGATATTGTGATGCACTTTGAACAATAAAAAAAGATATGTACTGCATAAGGTAAATGCCATACCAATAAATTGAATTTGGTCTGAATACACAAACTAAAACTAATAAAAGTAAGACTATCAATGATGTGCAATGTCTTGTAATTTTAGCAATTGGTCGATATTTTGGAACAAGAGTTTTGTTGAAACCTAACGTAAGACCAAACAAAAATTCTAAAGTCAAAGCGAATATTTTTAATGATTTTGGAATATAGACTTTAGTAGAATCTTCTTTATGAAAATTATTTATTTTAGTAATTTTATTATTTGCAGACATGACGATTTGTTGAACGATGTCTTTGTAATTCCAATACATTAATAGCGTTTGAACCTATTAATTTTATTACCTGCCAAACCCATTTGATAACGAAATTTCATTAATTAATTGCTTAGTAAATTTACAATATGTATACATACATGTTGATCTTTATTTATATTACATCAAATTAAGCACACAAAACAATACATTAAAATTCACTGTATTTTCCTTTTATAAAATTATAATTCACTTATAATTTTGTTTTAATTATTCGAACTAATTACTTACCGATTTCAAATAATAACTCCCGTTTTAAGTCAATTTCTTTTAAAATGAGTTAAAAATAGCATTGATAGAGGAGTTTTTGTACAGCAACTTAAAAATAGAATTGACAAAAAGATTTTCAACCTTGGGGAGTATGTTATAAATAAGGAATAGAAGATAATGAGGTCTTGTCAAGGCAATGATAAAAAAAAAGGTTTCAAAAGCTCCTGATAGATGGCTATAGTTGCACATCAAATGTCAAAATTTGTCGCAGGCTGTATACTTCGATCTCATTCTTTCTTTGTCTACTCACTCACTCTCTTCGAATAAAGGAAGCAAAGCCAAAGAGTAAATTAATGAAAAGAAGTTGTGTTTGTTGTCTAGTGGTAGAGCCATAATTTTTGTCCATTATGGATAAATATCCAAGTAAAACGCCGGCTGGAGGCGTTACGAGGCAGCGGAGTCCAGTTAACGATAACAAGATCAATCA
The DNA here is from genome assembly GCA_947044815.1 of Apomyelois bistriatella. NCBI lineage: Eukaryota > Metazoa > Arthropoda > Insecta > Lepidoptera > Pyralidae > Apomyelois > Apomyelois bistriatella. The sequence continues at coordinate 11,129,490 of OX345706.1, read as the reverse complement.
GGTAGGCAAGATTCAGAGACCAGTGTTAACAGTACGAGGTTAATCAGGTAGGCAAGATTCAGCATAGAACTAGGAACGCGGCTCTAATAGAAGTAGCATGACAAGCTAAACTGTCTTACCACTCATACACGATATTTACGTGTATGCCATCCTTGGGTTCACAGTCTACTAATGTCTATTGCGGAGTTTATACAAGGACAACAAAAAAAAATCAATTTTGGGTATTAATGCCGATTTATGCCTTCACAATATGTAAAAATAATTGTATAAATCCAAATATGAGTTCTCCTGATACTTCTTTTTACGTTTTATACAAGTTAAAGCCTTATATTATGTAAAATACTACAGCAAAATCAACGCCATTTTGAATGAAAAAAATATTATTCAGTCAAGAACATGTGCTAAGCATAGTGTTGTTGCTCTTACGTTTCTTTCGTCAAGTATCGATAAACGAAGTTAGAAGGCAAGTTTGGAGTAAAATTCGGGTTTAATTATCAACATAATTCTTGTAGGTAAATGTCAACGGGAAATGAATGAAGAAACCAGTTTTCAAATTGCTAGTGTTACCATTAAATTCCGGAAGATGCCAATTATTCTTGTTTGTAACGTCTTACTAAAAATGTTTACTTATTATATGACAATCTTCGGGATCGAAAAGAAAAAAACGAAATGCCTGGTTTTCTTATCTCCCTGTGACATCTGTTGAAGTAAAACTAGACGTGGGTTTTAAAGTCAAACCCAGAGAGATGGTTAAGAAAAGTCAGATAATCGGATTTTCAAAGTCCAATGGACTACAAAATCATAATAGTGGCATTCACGCAATTTTTAACCCAAAAAGAGGGGTATTATTATATATATATAAGTTTGACGTATCTGTCTGTAGTAATGGATAAAGCGATTTCAGTTTCGTTTTTTTTGTGTTAACGGTGACTTATGTTCGAGTGTTTTTAGATATATGTTTGATAAAAATCGGTTGAGTCGTTTGTAACTTGTGGGGGTGAAAAGGGAAAAGAATAACCGCATGCCTGCAAATATATACTCGAGTGGGGTCTGAAATGAAAACGCATCACGTCCACAGTACAAAATAAAATGTTCAATGAAAATAGGTAAAGCTGTGAAAAAGCTCCAGGGGTATTAGTGGGGAAAATACCTAATGCCTGGAAAATATATGGGTGAGGGGGAGAGGGGGAGAAATAAGTCGAACTACAGACAAAATTGACATTTCATTAATTTTTTTATCAAAACAATGATGCCAGGACTTAGAGGGTCCAATGACCTCTGTGACGCAAGAGTGTGCAGGGTGAATTGAGCTTTTACCCACTTGATATGAATTAATAATCAAAAAGGACGTAATATAAAAGCTGGCACGTTTTGGGTTTGCCCCTTCCACCATACCAAGCCCCGTGGGAGGTGGCATGGTCAAGACACCTGTTTCCACGAGACGTGATCGTACCACCGCAGGCCACTCTTTTGAAGCTTATCTATCTACTATGTTATGGATATGAAGGCTGTCCCGAATGTGGTGGGAGTTTCTAACGCGGTCTTTTCGCGATATTTCACACATCCAGCGCAGCGGACAGTTCTAATAATGGTTATATAGACCTGACCCTTAAACCTGACTGGCATTCTGGAATCACAAGTGAAACCAGTCATCTCAGGCCATTATGCTCATGATCCTGTTTGCTTCGACTTCTGGTTATTTTTTCATATTGTTTCATGATATACTTATCGTATCGAGTCTGGCTAATGACCACCACCGCCAGATGCACTGTTTGTGACTTAATAGTTTAATAAATAGTATTCTTCATGTCAGACCATGCTAGCCCATACAGATATAAACAGTAAATTATGATTAAATTTAAAAAGTGCAATAAAATCAAATATTAATAAAAACCAATAAAAAAATAACAATAATAATTCAACGTATTCTCGATATATCGATGCTACGCGAATCTGTTACTTCACTAATTTTGCCTGCTGTCATGTCAAAATGGCAACAAATAGACGTAATAATTATACAAATGGAATGAGTTATTACTTTTTAGAGTGACGATAAGCATTGAACATCGTGTCTCTGTCACTCTGAAAAATATATATAATATGGCCATCGCGTGAAAACACATTATTATCTCACTAATGATACAAACAAGAATATGGTTTCATGCGATTGGCAAGTCATCCTGGTTATTTAGAAGATTAGAAGATGTTTTTAAGTTAGCTTATTACGCAACAAGCGACCCGCCCCGGCTTTGCATGGGCATAATAACCTTGCTCTTAAATCACTCTATCTATAAAAAAACCGCATCAAAATCCGTTACGTAGTTTTAAAGATTTAAGCATACAAAGGGATATAGGGACAGAGAAAGCGAATTTGTTTTATACTATGTAGTGATAACCGAAGACAAGAGGTCCGCTTAAGAAGGGACTAAATAAATTAACCGGCTTGGTATTACATGGATCTCACAACTTTTGACGGTAGAACAACTAAGGGAGACTTGGAATTTTTATAAGTTTTGTTTTTGATGGTATCCCACTTCTTTTTGTAGATTACAGAGAACTACTTTACGACATACATATTGCCTCTTGATAACGCGGGCGAAGTATAAGTATGCAGGTACACTGGTTCGTTCACTGCGAATGTAACTTTGTTATCCTATATATTTATATGGGACTAGCAGTTCCCCGCGGCTTCGCCCCGCGTGGGACTCGGTTATATCGCGCCCAAAAGTAGCCTATGTTTGACCTCAGGTCGTTAACTACATCCCTACCAAATTTCATCACAATCAGTCCAGCAGTTTAGCCGTGAAGAGGTGACAGACAGACAGACAGACAGACAGACAAACAGACAGACAGACTTTCGCATTTATAATATTAGTATGGAAGTATGGATTACAAAGTTATTTATGCAGTTGGTGTATCTAGAAAACTGGACCGAAATTGCAAAATATTTTAGTTTTCCTTTGGGTTATACACTAAACATTAATTACATTCTAAATTTGAAGCTTATGTATATGCTGCAGTGCTACTACCGCGCTCCAAGATTCTTGCTCTGACTGCAACAACGAAATTTTCTGATATAACTGCAAATCTATTAACAGATTTGGTACTTAACATTTGGTCAAAGCCTAGAGGACCTATAGATACCAGCTCATTAAGATTAGTTCAGTTTATCATATTCAGTGCTGTTATTTGAAAGAGCGAGTAAAATTAATTTTATAATGTTGCTCTAGTTTATGGAACTTAAGTAAACTGTGACTAATAGAGAAGACATATATCGGGCATTAATGCATACCAATTTTCCAGTCAGAATTTCAAAAGAGAATTTTATTGTAAGAACACTCATCTATAAGTAGGTACATATAAATTCGAGGATGAAATGGCTTCGTTTTCCTGTCTATCTATTTAATTAGATCATGTATTCAAACCTAACAATAAATAATAGTACTTACTAGTAATATCACGCTAGTGACAGGTATCAGTACTGTTATCTATTCTGTGGTATCACGAGCGTAAATAGGCTAAAGTAACTGTGCGCTCATCTTTCCCGGCCTTATTTTATATTATGATTATATACTATATATTTATTTTTATATCTTCGCTCTAGCGTGTTTTTCCCGGTTGCATCTTCAGCTTACGTTTCAGAGCCCAGGGTACGCTATTAATCATGGTTCAATGGAGCGATTGACGTCTGACCTATGTATCCTATTTATTTATATATATTAGTAATTATAAATAAAAAAATAGTATGTACTTGGTAAATAACAGTCGTATTGAGAACGAGAAGGTATCTTTATCTCCAGACCAGAACAAAACCTACGCTCAAACATTACAAACGGCAATACCGTACGTACACTTCGAACTTTTTTACGAATGTGAACTTTTTTCTATTGCTCGAGAATATACATAGAAATTTAATTATTTCCTGCTCAGACTCATCTTTTTGTGTAGGTGAGACGGTCAATCGACCATGTACACCCTGGTGTCAGAGTTCGTCGGAAGCTTCTTCCGGCCTTTAAAATGGTTCCTATAACGACTACCAGATGGCAGCCGGGACCAACGGCTTAACGTGCATTCCGAAACACAGAATCATCTTTATTATCAGACAGTCAGGTGAATCAGGCCTGCAATGTCCTAACCAAACTGGAAACAACTAAATAAGCTCTCACGACCCCTGGGTCTAATAGGCTCAGACTGCTTAGTTGGTCGGGGTGGAAATACAGTGCATTTGTACTAAGCCTTAATCCTGTATCATAAAGTCATTTTTGTTTGATTTTGCATTAAGAATAGTTTGTGAACTCATTCCATAATGTGTGTATTTGGTGACGGACCCCCCTCCTACCCTCCTTTACCTCAGCCCTTACCCCCCGCAAACGGCGCGGCTGGTTCCCATACATTTAGTGTCATATGTTATATCTATTTTAAGTGACGCGATTTTTTTTTTTAATCTATGGGTAGGCAAGATTCAGAGACCAGTGTTAACAGTACGAGGTTAATCAGGTAGGCAAGATTCAGAGTCCAGTTCACAGCGCGAGGTCAATCAGGAAGGCAAGATTCAAAGTCCGGTTCACAAGCACGTATTTCACTGTAGGTTTAGCAATCCAAATAACACCACCAACAATGACAGTATGCTGATATGCTGACACAAGACAACAAACAAAATCTATCAACAACATTAAAAAAAGGCGTCTGTCAACGTTTTTTTTACGTGACATTGACAGTTGATCTTTTGCTAAAGCCTAAAACTATTAGCAATAAAAGAAAAATCTTTTTTTTTCTTTCGCAAATGTCATTTTGAAAAGACCTCATTATGCTCTAGTTGACGTTGCAAATAAAAATGAATAAATGAATAAAAAAGATATGATTCAATATTTAAGGAAACAGCAACAATACATCAAAATAAATCACGTATTGACTTATACCTATATTTTAATTCTATATCATCATCATAAATTTAAGAGCTAGGCTCTTGACGGTGGAGCTCCTTCCATCTCTGTCTATCATTAGTAAGTTCCTTTATTTCTTGATAATTCTATATAGACTTGTTTAAAAATCAGTAATTTTTGAAGACATCTGCAGCAATACAATGATGTAAGTAATCATAACGTTTAAAACCATGACTACGAGTGGCCAGTCTAGTGGAATAATGTTAGCAATAGTGTACTTGAAGGGACGAGCTTCGATGTAGCGAATAAACTTCTTTAAAACAATGTAGTCTTCTTTATCTGAAAAATAAATTAATAAATAAATGAGTGGTAAAAGTCGGTACAAGGGCCCGAAATAGAACAAATCAACTGTATGGTCAGACATCGTCTGAGACAGCAAGTTGAATATTTAATTTATAATGTAAAAAATCAATCAAATAATGTTCCCGAATTCCATATGTAACTCTGTAAGAATTCCGAAGACTTACAAAGAGAAGAAGTAGGAAAGTGGACCCTGAAATGCAAAGGAACTAACTAAAGATGAATGGAGCGGCTGCTCCGTTATCCTTTGGACCAGACCAAAAAGATCATCACTGATGTGTTTATAGCCAACACTTAGATTTTTCTGGTTGTCTAAATGCTTCTGACACAATCTTAAGAAAACAGCCAGCAATCCTAATCCTAACTAATATTATAAATGCGAAAGTGAGTTTGTGTGTTTGTTTGTTACGCTTTCACGATCTATTTACTAACCCAATAAATCAATCTTCTCGAAATTGACATAGGATACTTTTCATCCCGGGAAAAACACTGTTTGCGAGGGATTATTACGCGCGTGAAGCCGCGGTCAAAAGCTAGTATATAGAAATAAAACAAATAATAATTAGTTTAAAAGCATAAAAAACATGCTTTTAGCACGCACTAAAAATTAAAACACTTGGATTTAATTCACGTGACTATTACTTTCGTATTCCTGACAACAAACCCTTTCATTTGATGTCAAATTGAGATTCCAAGATTTTCTTACATACATACTTAGTTACAAGTAAAGCTAATAAAAACGTGGTAAAAAGAACTCTCACCTCTGTCACTTATTAATCTGTCATACAATATCATTCTTAGTTTGTTCACTTGTGAAGATAGCTTGCTGGCGGTGTGGATCGGGGCGAAAATCAACAAAAGAGTTGGTATTACGGTGATGTTTGCTGAAAGGAAGTCCTCTAAAGATGTCTGCAAAAAATTTAGATAATTTCAAGAGAGGTGCAGAAATACAGAATGTATAGTCAAAGTGTGTCATTTAAGAACTGCTGCACCCGTAGCCATATGACAATTTCAAAACGCTAACGAATATCGACAAGAACAAAATGTATGGGATTGACATAAGCTGCGGTAAATCACGTGGTCAATCTTATGTCTATCTCATACATTTTGTTCTTGTACACTCGTTAACGTTTTGCGATTGAGACTTTGGCTAAGCCCCTGAAATTAGTATAGATTTAGACATGGACAATATTAGTATAGATAGAAGTATAGATTTAGAAGAAAATGCGCATGTAAAGAAATAAGAACGTATAACTTTTGTAGATGGATTGGAGACATATTATAAAGACGCGGTTTCCCAGGTATTACACCTCGACAAACATGCATGGCGTAAGCAGAGGGAGGCTTATGCCCAGCAGTGGGTTGTAGACAGCTGATGATGATGAAACAGGTAGATCATTTCTTTACAGCAGTGGGGTATATCGCATTCGCTTTCATCTATACAAATAGTTACTAGGACTTATTTTTGTCAGTGTTTTTAAAAACGTATTTATTATACTTAAGAAGAAATTTATAATATCATAAATTCACATACCTGATAATTAATCTTTATTAATGGGTATAAAACCGACAACATTGTATCGGAGACAAAAAATATCAAACACCAGAAATACTGAAAAAAAAAAACGAAGTGTTTATCCTATCTAGTAAAAGCAAACAAATAAAAGCTCACAAAAAGTCAACCAACAACACCAATCATGAAAAAGTTTAATAAATAGACTATATAAGTGGATAAGTTCTTAAAAAATAAAGCTAATTAGTTTGTTTCTGTTTATTTATTTATTTTATTTCGCTTGTGCCTTTGCACGATTATAACTTTATATTAGAACTAGCAACCCGCCCCGGCTTCGCATGGGTATAAAAACCTTCCTCTTGAATCACAAAACCGCAACAAAATCCGTTGCGTAGTTTTAAAGACTTAAGCATACATAGGGCTTAAGTCTTTAAAACTACGCAACGGATTTGTCTCTATATCCCTATAATATAGAGACAAAGAAAGCGACTTTGTTTTATACTATGTAGTTATGACTAATGGCCGGACTTGAAAAAATCCTTCTCGATTTTTATGTCCCATATCGAAACCAGTTAAAAAAAAAGAAATGGTCCGAAAGAGTATTTTGTGTATCTCATGGTTAAACATGATAATCAATAAAAAATTATAGATGTTACCTACTTGAAGCCAAGCCACTGAAAATACCTTATCAAAGCAAAGTTTTAGTTCACACGGATAAATTAACCAGAGTCGATTTATTCAGAATAAAATCTCAAAAGCTTCCTAGTCACAACGAATTATAAAAATACCACTTACCATACAGCTAAAGTTAGATCGTCCCTGAGATGTCACTTCGGCCAATTTTCGATAAATAGTATAACAATAATAGTAGTCTTCTTTACAGTTTATAATCAAATCCGTAAGAGTAAGCATGCGATAGTAAACTGAATAAAAAACAAAAGCGAATACTATAGCAACGATCTGTGCCGCAATAAGTGGACCCAGATAGAAAAACATTAAATAAAACGAAACGTCACAATAGGCTGTATAATAAAAACAAAAATAAAATACAACACCTATTGTATACATTTGAGATGATACATAAATGACAATTAACTTTAATTCGACATTATAAGCAGATTTAGTGAACCCAAATTTCTCGTCAATCAAATAAAGGTTTTTATGAAAAGAAAAGAACGTATATTGTTCTTTGGAAACGTCTAGTGCAAGTATGCTTGTTACATATTAATATTTATATACCAAAGTATTGTAAGGATATGCACGTCATTTTGAATAGTATTATAAATATATATAACAACCAAGTTAATAAATACGTGAATTATATGTATTAATTTCATTATATATTTAATTGTTTTAGAGCCATATTTTATGTATCCGAAGTCTAAAGAAGTTAATATCATTATAAATATAAAGAGGAAATTGTGTATTTTTTGCACAATTTTAGATGTATTTCGATTTATTATTGAAAGCATTTTTAAGTTTATTAATAATTAATTATAACACAACTTTACTTTGATGAGTAAAGTAACTATATAGGTAGGATGAATACAAATAATGTATAAAGTAAAACATATCATCAATTAAGGAAAAATCTATTAAGTTGATTGCTTTTTGTGACGTATCTCAATTAATTTTGATAATAACGAAAGGACCCGAAGACCCGACGTAGTTTTTTGAATTAAGAACCGCATACTCAAAATCAATAAACAGAGTAAAAAATGGCTTTATTCTTTTAAAAAAACGGTCTACTGCGAATCGGATTCTGTAGAATAATTGAAAAATATTTACGAGGTACCTACAAATTTGTTAGGAATAAGTAAGTTTTTAAGAATAGATATATTAGATATATGATACAAAAAGTCCGATTGCACCTTGTTAAAACAATTTTGGAAGGAAAGAAAGAAAGTATTTATTTGCATTGAATAGGTGCAAATGGTAATTTATGTTTAAGTTGTGCATTATTCTTCTCTTGCAGAAATCAAGGTTTAGATTTCATAAAACATAAGAATTAAAACGACTATTATGTGTTTATTCATCCATTTTAAATTCAAGCAATAAAATAAAACATAAACTAATTAATATAACAACTAAATACTTAAATATATTAAATTAAATAAAATATAGAGCCCAAATTGCTGTCGTCGCAAGAAGGTAAAGTGCCCAAGAGGCTGGCTGCATTTCCACGCTGTATGGCCAGACTAATACGCTGGCCAAAATAAGCGCCGGCCCTTGGGTCACCAGAGACGTCGACTAAGCGTGCGGATATCTCTATAAATAAAACTTTTGCATCCGCACCCCAAGGCCCCAAGGTCTCCACAGCAAAAGGCGTAAATATGTACGACTCTCCTAGAGCCGCATATTTACGTCTCTTATTAGCCTCCGCCGCAGTCGCAGCCGCACCTGCCGTACTGGATGTCGCTTTAATATAAGTGTGTGAACTGTATGGCAACAATCAAGTAAGTAACGCTGATATTGATAATCATGATAGGAAGGGTCCAATCCATTGGGATAATCTTGCAGATTGTGAACTTGAAGGGCCTGACTTCAGTATATCTAATGAATCGTTTTACATCCCTGCTTTTAACAACATCTGAAATAAATAACTGAAGTTATAATATCTACAAAGACCCGAACCACTGCAAATGATAATTTTAATAGTAATTAATACCTGTCTCTTCCATTAAAATATTGTGAAGAGCGAGTTTCAAATTTTCACTTTCAGCTAATAGTTTTCCAGCAAAATATGATGGCAAAAATATCAAAACTAAAGCTTGAAATATAGTCATACCAGCAGATAGGATGAACGGTAGATTCTGTAAAATAGTCAAAATGTTTATACTAATTAAATTAGACAATACTCATATAAACTTTCTGCAAGTGTTATTTCAAACAAATCAACAAATATGATTTACACTACTAATTAATATAAAGATATCAATGAAAGACAAGAATGATATGGACAAAGTAACCATTAACAAAAATAATTGGAGAAGGTCGATATACGAACGGAACAACAAAAAGAAAGGAAAATAGCGAATCTATTAATGAAATTGTGTTCTGCTATTGATGCCTTGATACAGATGGCTGCAGAAAAATGTAACCAGCTCTCAGTAGCGTCATTAGTGATATTGAGGTTAAATGTATCTGTAGCTGTCTGTATATATGTGAAATGCATTTTTGAAATAAATCCTAGAATTTAAACACTTACAGCTATTCCACCAACGTCATTGTTTTGTATAAGTGCTAGAACAAAATAGACTGTCATCATGACTTGAGGAGCATTGCAGAGGAAACAGATGATAAACTGAAAATGAATTAGCAAAGTAGTCAATAAATTTTATCTCTTAATGCACGTGAGCGATGCTAAATTTTAATATGAATAGTCTTATACTTACAACAGCTTCAAAAGTTTTCATGGTTTTCTGAGTAGAGTCGATTATAGATTTGTAGATATACTCACAAGATACTATGTCACTGCTGCCTACTCTTTGTAAGAACTCTGCGAACTTTACAATCCGGCAACTTACAGAATAAAACGCGAACATGTAAGTCATCATCATGACGTCATTGCTCAGATAGGGAGGGATATAAATTAGAATTACAAATGTTAATATCAAACAATTGTCGCCAGTCAGGTAACAAAAGAAATAGGAGAAGGCAAATCTTTGCAGTATAACAAAAGATAACCAGAACATCATTTTGAAATCCAAGTTATAAGTGTTACTGTCAACTGCAATCTCAGAATCAATAGCAAGCATATCGTTTTGAAAATCGTAAAAGGTCTTATCCCTTATGAAAGATGTTGATAAGACGTAGAGAAAATACTCAATCGTATAGAAGATATACCATACTAACATAAATGGGCTATCGATGCTTTTAAATGAGAAAGCACTTATGATACACACTAAAATGGACTGAATTATTGTGACTATTTTCATTATGATCCTGGCCCTGAAAGATTTGAACTTTATGAAACCGAAGTCAAGACCCAAATAAATGTGTATTATTTTGAAGAGGTAAATTATTTTTTTCGACAAACATCGATTCTCTTGGGCACATTTTACTAAAAATTTTATTTTAGGCGTCTTTGGGGTATTAAACATGTTTCGATACACATGTGAAACAATATATTAGCAGAGTAGAAGGAAGATACAAGAATGACCGAACAAACAAATATTTTAGTCCAAGTCCATCAAATATGAACATCAATTATTTTAATAGCTAACATGAGTTAGTGTATACTCGTAATCTATTCTTTACGTCATATCTATAATGATATTATTGGAAAATAGGTTTTATAGTCATAGGTATCATCATAATTTCAGGAGCAGGCTGTCAGCTGCTGGTCATAGGCCTTCTCCAAGAATTTCCTGAATGGCCGGTTATAAGCGGTCTGCATCCAGCGCCAGCCTGCGACCTTTTTCAGGTCAGACCAGATGGTCAAATGACCTGAAAAAGGTCGCAGGCATCATACCTATACTGGAGGACTATGATCTAATAATGGAGCTGGGAAGTCAATAAGAACTCCGTAACAAAATGACACCGCTCAGTCAAGTTTGAACAAGTTTGATTCAAATTGAGAGAGACCTTGAAAGGCCCTAGTGAATCGTAATAAAACGACACAATCCCATCGAGTTAAGGTTCATTTAAATTGCCTTGACGATGATGCCTTGATTACTGCATTGGAATTTGTGGCCCGTTATTTTCTCCACTGGCGCTTTGGTAATGGTTGTAACAAACTTAATGCAAGTAAAAAATGATGAATAAGTGATATACGCCCGAATACTCAAACGCTAATCAATTTTGAGAGCTGCTCAAGTATCATGCTTCCTGTCACTGTCATTTCGTTGACGATCAGCGCTCAAGTATCATACTTGAGCAGAGCAGTTCTTAAATATTAAATAAAAGCTTGGGAAGTTATTGGAGGGAAAGTTGTTTGAGTATTGGGAAGTGGTACAGTAACGATCACGTGACTTTAATATTTGTCATCAAAATCTCCAAATTATTGTTAAGTGAAATTTTCCACCGCTTCTTTGACTCTGATTAGCATCGCTTGACCAGACTACTGACTTGACGTTGTTGCATTGATTAAGGAAGAATGAAAAAGATAATTAAATTCAAGAAAGGCCCCAAAGGACTCATTTCTAGGACTGTAAATATTATGAAATGGTTGTTGTAATTTTTTTTATCTTGTATTTTAATTATAATCTTTGATCTCAAAAATCATGTAATTAGTGCTGTTCACAGTCAGGATAATAATACTTTTGTCATTAAGATAATAAATTTAATACAAATGAGTAAACTGTATAGCGACAATTAAGTATGTGACAATGATATTGAAGATGAGCACTGGCAGTGTCCAGTCCAAGGTGATGACCTTACAGATGGTAAACTTGAATGGTCTGACTTCTATATACCGGATAAAACGTTTCAAGTTCTTGCATTGGTCTGCATCTAAAACAATACTCAGGCACAATATAATGTTTAATGAAAAATAAAAAAAATAGTAAAAAAATACACTAGTGGTTGCAGAACTATCTATAGTTTGACTATCGATAATTGACTTTGAAAACCAGTAATAATATTTATTTAATCATAGAAAAATTGTACAATATTATAGTTTGAAAACCAAAGCGTTGCACAACTTAAAGTAGGACACAGATTCATTCATCCTTTGCACAAAATAGTAATATTTCTCTCACCAAACGCTCGAACCTGTCAGCAAAAAGATCACATTCGGCACCTTGTACCGATGACAGGAACGCGTTGAGTTCAGTAAGTCCACGCAACACAGAAATATCGATAAAGTCAATAGGAATATCGATGATAGCCAATAGATTTTGATACTATTTATCACAGATAGAACCATACATTCTTCCGATGTTTTACAAATAATTCTATCGATATCATCAATCCTAATTAATACTGTTATTAGTTAACAATCAATACTTTTCATTGTTATAGAAAGCATCAATAGCTTGATTGATTTTTTATAAGCTACTAGCTTTCGCCCGCGGCTTCACCTGCATGAATTTCCCTCGGGAACAGTGCTTTTACCGAGATGAAAGGTACCTTGTGTCCTTCTCAATACTCCTGGCTATGTGTATGCGATTTCAGGAAGATTGGTTCAGAAGAGGTTACAAATAAACAAATAATACAAACTCACTTTCGTATTTATAATATTAGTTGTAATAGTAGTTATCGATAGGCGCATAACTCTAGTTGGCGGATGAAAATGGGCGAAAGAAATGGGGCTTCTTCATTTATGTCAGTCAAATTCTCGGCTTAGACATACTTTTAAATTGAAGTCTTTAAAAACTTGAAAACAAAACAAACATTATTATTGCAAAAGACGAAATTTAACACGTCCGCGGACGGTTTTGAAAACACAATAGAAGTTTGATTGTTATAACGTCTATAGACGCCGTGCATCCGCTAACGTGTTAACAAAGGAATTTTCTCTACTGATTGCAAAACTATCTACAAAGTACCCTGCATCTTAGAAACAAGGAATTGTTTTCAATTCTAAAACAGGCAGCTAAAAGAAAAAAAATAATAAGAAATTTATGTACAGTCTAAAAATTAAAAAAAAACAGCCTGACAAATCTGAGAGTGTTCTCCACTATCGCACCCGTATAATTGTCCTATTGGTCTTATCTCCCTCCCACAGTCATTCTTTTGTAGTTAACATATCCATGTAGAGTAAGCTGAGAATGTAACTAGGAAACACGCTCGGATGAAGAAAAAAATTATTTTCATCATTCCTATAAGCATTTGTCTATTCCCGGTTACCACTGGCTTTGTTGCCAATGGGGACAAATTGTAAAAGTAATCCCGATTGTCACCAGTGGCGACGTATAACACATAAATGGGACTAAGGGATATTTTCCCAGTTGTATCACTTTAGATAAAAAGAAATTGATTGTATTGTTACATACCTGTTTCTTGCAATAACTTATTACTTAGAACTAACTTTAGTTTTTCGTTCTCTGTAAGTAGTTTCCCAGCAAAAAAAGCTGGCAAAAATATCATAACCAATGCTTGAAATATATTCACTCCAGATGTAGTCAAGAATTGAGTCTAAAAAATAAACAAAAATAATTGCCTACTACAAGCTATGCTTAGTGCAGGGTCTATAGTCCAATGAATGAACTCTGTCCTGTACAAACCTTAGTATAAGTTAATTTTATGTATGGGATTGTATTGTATATTTTTTTGGCAAATAAAGATTTATTATTATATTATTATCTTGTATCTCCTTTGAGGATCACGGGTCTATACACCCCGGACTTTTGAGAGGCTTGCGCGAGGATATTGATCCAAAGCGTAGAGGCCCTTTGGAGAAGTTGATGTTATGTGGTGCTCCTGCCAAAACCCGTTCCCGGCTATATCAATAGATGATATATCCATGACCAGGTCTTGGCAGGAGGAGGAACTAGATCTAATCAGTGAAAAGAAAATATGGGTTATGGAAATGAAGTTTGGATGGATAGAAACTGGGCTATTGTCATACAAAATCGGACACCTGCCGTAATCATGATAACTGACTTTTTGTGGCAGGCGGTGACTCGCCACTCAGTGGATGGGCCCCCCAAATCAGTCACCGAATTCGGCAACAGAGGGGCAACATTGGAATGAGCGGCTAAGGGTGTCGAGAGGTGCGGCACCGGTTTCACCATCGCGAGGATCGCTTCGTGAGCGGGTTTCCTCGTTATTATACCATTACGTGCAATACACTTCCACCCTTCAAGTATATAGCTCTTGCGACTCCACTCTGGCCAGCCGGCTAAGGCAAGCCAGAGGTAGGGGCCTGTCACCTCATCGGTGTCAAATCCGGCCTTGGTGGAGGAAGGCCGGAGGTGAGGAGCAGGGGCTTCCCCTGGGAGCACTCAGATCCGCGGTGTCGCCACTCACCAACAGCTCGCCACAAGCCGCCCTGCGTTGACTGACTGCACTGGGATCGAAACCCAGTGGGCGATGGGGTCGTCACATCCCTACGCCGATATTATTATTACTAAGATTTCATACACAATTAGCAGATAAGTTGTGCGAGAATTTCGAATGATCTTACTTACAGAAATATAAATTAATTTTTCAATACTTTAGTTTACTAGCGCTGGTAGCAGCCTTAAGATAATACTTAGACTAGCGGTTCAATCATTCTTTTGTGGTGGTCGAGAAACAACGCCATCGCTGCCTACTTTTCACAAAACTAATAATTATCAGTACTAACCGATGTCCCATCTTCACTATTAGTTTTGAAGTAAGCAAGTACAAAATAAATAGTCATCATGATCTGGGGAGTGTTACACATCAGGCATACGGTAAACTGAAAAAAAAAATCAAAATTTAAGTACATATAGGTCATGTAAAAATTAAACAATATATTTTACATCTAACTAATTACCATACACCTACTCATATATCTTGCCTTACAATCACTTTCATTTAATCTGTTATGGAATTGCCATCTATTTCAAAAATCCTAACTAATATTATAAATACAAAAGTGAGTTTGTTTGTTTGTTTGTTTGTTATCACACGCCTATCTACAGCACTAATCTGCCTGAAATTTCGCGTACACATAGCTAGGAGTATTGAGAAGGCCATAAGTTACCTCTTTCATCCCGAAAAAACACTGTTCTCGAGGGCTAAAAAGTACCAAATTTTGCAATAAGATGATACCGTGCTGTTAATGCACGTTAAGCCATTGATCCCGGCTGCCATCTTGTGGTCTTTAAAGGAACTACGTCAGGGACTAAAAGGCGGTTCATTCACCTAGATTTTCATGGCCAGTGACCTTGTAACTTAGATATGAATGAATGGTATGAATGAGAAACATATACTATAAAACAATGACTTGTCGAACAACACAGAGGAGACTAGTCGGAAGTCGGGAGAAAAAGCATTTGTGATACTTACAACAGTTTCGAAGATCTTCATAGCGTTTTGGGTAGTGTCAATCATGTACTTGTAGATAAACTCGCATGATACGATATCACTTCCATTGTTTTGAATAAAGTCTGTGAATCTGTTCAATCGACAGCTTACGGAATAAAATGTAAACATAAACATAACCATCATTACATCGTTGCTCATATATATTGGAATAAATAAAATATTGAAAATTGTCACTAAAAGGCACTGGGTTTGACTAAAAACACATGACAATTGAGAAAAGAAAATCCTTTGAAAAATAGCGATTAACAACCCAAATAAAATTTTGTACTCTAGATTGTAAGAATGGCTGTCAGCTCCAATTTCTGAGTCTATTCCAAGCAAGTCATTTTGGAGATCATAAAATGAATTTTGTGAGTAGAAAAAAGTTGTTGCCATGACATAAATAATATACTGGATGCAATAACAAATATGCCATACTATGAGAAATGATACATTAACTCTGATTACTGCTAGTGTACACAATATACATATAATAATGCATTGAGTAATAGATATCACTTTCATAATAGACTTTACTCTCGAAGATTTGAACTTTATAAATCCGAAGTTCAAGCTTAGGTAAACATGTATAAATAAAAATAAATATTTCAACTTTTTTGACAAATAATAATCGTTGGTCTTAGATTTTACAAGGAATTTAATTTTAAGAGTTTTGGGAGCACCAATGTCGATCATTTTTGATAATTTAACATCGAAGATGTACAACAATAGTTATTGAAGTATTGGCACTTAATGTACGCTGCAGAAGCAAATGGTATTGGACAAACATACGAGTACATTAAATAAATTAGTATTGTAGCTAAAAGTATTGTTATTCTTTTTAATGTCGAGTGACTTAGATAAATTACATTCAAAGATAAACACAAGTTCTACAGTTGAATACAATCAATCATTTGTCTATTATTGCAACAGTAAAATATGTTTCTATATACTCAAACAGTAAGGTGACACTTATACACAGCAGAATCTACTCACATATCCAACAGATGTTGCGACGGAGCTTCAGTTCAAATACTTTAACACAACGCTTACTGAGTTGATAAATTAAACGTTAATGTTGACATGAACAAAATGTATGGGGTTGACGTAAGCTGCGGTAAATCATGTCGTACGTCGTTAACGTTTTGCGATTGTGAAATTGGCTAAGCCCCCAAATTCGACTTCGCGTAACTCTACCTCACGGTTGACTAGTAGCAAAACAGTAAAATTCAAATTCAAATTGTTTATTTTCAATATAGGACATTCTTATCACTTATTGACCAAAAGTTTCCCTGACATCGTAATCAAGTTAAACTGGTAAAAAAATCTATGATTTAAGTTGTTGTTTATAAAACATAATATTTTAAGCTCCACTATCACTATCATCACTATATATAAAACAAAGTCGCTTTCTCTGTCCCTATGTCCTTTTGTATGCTTAAATCTTTAAAACTACGCAACAGATTTTGATGCGGTTTTAATAGATAGAGTGATTCAAGAGAAAGGTTTTTATGCCTGCTATTTATGCAATTTCATGTTTTAGGCGGGTCGCTAGTTTAATATACAAAGATTTTGATGATGATAATTTAATAAAGATGAGTAAACTGGATAGCGACAATTAAGTATGTAACAACGATATTGATGAAGATCACAGGTAGTGTCCAGTCCATGGGAATGATCTTGCAGATTGTGAACTTAAAGGGCCTGACTTCGATGTATCGGATGAACCGCTTAATGTCCTTACACTTCACAGCATCTAGAAAAATACGCAGTCTGAAACAGTTAATACAAGGAAAACAATATAAATGTCATGAATTAGATGAAATCGAACCATGACAGAAAATTCATATTACCCAAAAACAACTTGCCAATTAAGAATGTACATTTTTACCTGTTTCATTAAGCAACATGTTGTTCAGAACTAGTTTCAGTTTCTCATTCTCAGAGAATAGTTTCCCAGCGAAAAATGCTGGCGAAAATATCAAAATCAATGCTTGACATAAAGATGCTCCAAATGTTATCATAAACTCAGTGTACTGCAAAAAAATACGCATATATAAAATCACCTTATCAAAAAAGCAAATTGAAAAAATGCTTGGAGTTCTGTTAAACTTTAAATCTTTTACAGAACTTATTTTATAAGATTTATCTGTAAGAACAAAACTATTCACTTTCACACCGAACCTAAGCTAGCTTTTACGGTGCTAAAAAAAAAAAAAATTGTTGAATAAGTATCTATGTAACGAAGCTGTAAGAAACAATAAATAAGATCAAGTGAGTGGTTAAACATGCATCTGGTGAAAAAATAAATAAATGTGTAATTCATTAAATTACGAAATCAATTACATTAAAAAATATCATACACATTAGGTAAAAATAATTAATCCGCATCACGCTTCGGCCAAAGTACAAAAATGAATCGATAACAAGCTTCGTCAATATAACAACACATTATTTAATCAGCAACAGTCTTCGTCATGCAAATTTTAGTCTAAAAGGCATTGCATGGCAGGGCAATGTGTGATTACGCACTTACCGATATTTCACTTTCATCAGCATTTTTTATATAAACGATTGTATAATAAATCGTCATCATAACTTGAGGAGTATTACACAGCAGGCACACAATAAACTTAAAAAGACACAAAATGAGTAATTGTAGTTGTCATTATTAGACATCATTGTTTATTTAGACAAAAACAGCCATTGTTGGACATAGGCACAAACTCTACAGATATTGACTGCGCAGGAGTGACCTTACATTAAGCTTATGAATGCTTTTTTAATCGTTCGATCGTTAGCGCAGGTCTCAAACTGCGCTAACGATCTTTTCTATTGATCATCGAAAACTAATTTTAAAATCACATAAGTCCTGTTGAACTCTTTGCTTATTATTTTGTTTGTAGTAACTTTATTGTACTAAGCAAAAGTGAAAAGCATAGAAATAAAACAAAAGCACTGTTCTGCAATACTTACGGCGGTTTCAAAAGTCGTCATGGCTTTTTGGGTTGAGTCAATCATATACTTGTAGATAAACTCACAAGACACAATATCTTTTTCATTCTTGTGTACAAATTTGGCAAATTTTTTCATACGACAACTAACAGAGTAAAATGTGAACATGTACATCACCATCATGACATCGTTGCTCATATAAATAGGAATGAAGAAGATAATTAAAATTGAAACGACGATGCAATAGCTTTTATTAAAGAAACATGGGACGTGGGAAAAGAAAACCCTTTGAAAAATAGTAGTAGATAACCCAAACATAATTTTGTACTCTAGATTATAGGAATGGCTGTCAGCTCCGA
This sequence comes from Apomyelois bistriatella, assembly GCA_947044815.1. Lineage (NCBI taxonomy): Eukaryota > Metazoa > Arthropoda > Insecta > Lepidoptera > Pyralidae > Apomyelois > Apomyelois bistriatella. The sequence goes on along the minus strand of OX345706.1, from coordinate 11,110,480 downwards.
TTTCAGAATCGATGGCAAGTAAATCATTTTGAAGATCGTAAAATGATTTTTGAGGATTCAAAATGGATGTCGCCATAACATAAAGAAAATACTGTATGCAGTTACAGATATGCCATATGGTGTTGTTTAAACTGACATTTTTTAATAGTAAATATATGGATAATAAACATGAAAGTGTACACTGTGTCGTGGAAATTAATATCATAGCGAATTTAGTTTTCGAAGATTTGAGCTTCATAAATCCAAAATCCAGGCCTAGATAAATATGTATTAGCAGAAAGAAATATTTGAATTTTTTTGAAAAATAATTATTCTCGGTTGAATTTACTAGGAATTTTATATTTAATGATTTAGTTGCACTTGGTTGGATCATTGTTGATAAATCCTTTAGATCGCACAAACAACCAGTAGATCTGACAATAGTTTTTGAAGTAATGATCACTTTATTTTCTAGTTGCTTTATTTGGTTGATATTCAATTAGTTTAAATGGTAGTCAAGTTTTGGATTGTCTTCAAGGTAAGGCTAAAACAATTTCAATTTTGACGTAAATACAAATTCGACAGTTTAATCTAATCAATCATTTGGAACATGAAAGAACCACTTAAAGAAAATGTTATTACGATATGTAGTTTTATTGTCAAACTAGTGGGCTCACAACTTTAAATACCTGTAATTTTTTTCGTGGTATAATTTAGCTTACTTTTTACCAAATCATCAAGCAATACAGCAATATATTTTTGCTGGCCGATGCCAAACGCTTGTGTACATATACAAAGTATATACACACAAGCGATGCGTAGCAAGCGCAAAGCGATATTTATGCAGAAAGTATAAACTTTTTACAAAATAATTAAAATCAAACTTTTTCTAACTCAGATCTGACAACAAATAAAAAATCATACAAGTTAGTAACATAGTAGATTAAATGGAATTTAAAAGTCATCAATGTAAGAACTATTTTATTCTTAAGGCACATAGAGCATAGATAGATAGATTTACTCTTTATTGTACCATTAGCTTACAAATTATACATGTTGATACAACTACAAATAATGTGTACAAAAGCGGACTTATCGCTAATACAAAATTATTATACCATATTTTTTACAATTTTGAGGATTATTTTTTAAAGTCACAACAAAAGGTGAACTCTCACCTTGGTGGGAGTCATAAGAGAAGATAATTATTTCAACGAAATAGCAATTTTATATAAAGAACATAATTAAACATTTAACAACCAATCAATACAGTTATTTGATTAATTATGTCTATCCGACAAATCCTTTGGTGATAGTTGTAGTAAAACGATAATATATGTAATTATGATGTTCAACAAAATAGTCACTAGAGTCCAGTCCAATGGTATTGTGCTAGCTATGATGAACCGGAATGGTCGAGTTTCAATGTATCGGATGAATTTCTTGAGAGCCATACAATCTCTATCTGGAATGGTAAAATGGCAGATGATGACCAGAAAAAGGTCGCAGACAAAGCTGAATCAAACATCTAAATTTGTGGTTATAAAATTTGGGATCTGTTAGAACGCATCAGTCTTGCTCCAGTACTAGTGACGCCAACAAATGTAATCACTAATGATCAATGATAGTTACAAATAACAGAAGCCCCAAAGACGATTTACGATGATAATATTGATCAGGGGGCTTAACCAAATTTACAATATCAAAACGTTAACGGAGTTTGACAAGAACAAAATGTATGGGAATAACATTCATTTGACCAGTGATTTAGCGCAGCTTATATCAATCCCGTACATTTTGTTCTTGTCGAATTTCGTTAACGTTTTGAAATTGTAACTTTAGCTAAGCCCCTGATTAGCGATTTTCATTATTTACGACACGGTGTTCACTGTTTAGCTATTTTTACATATATTGGCATCACTAGTTTTGTTGTAGTAGTTAGTATTGTTGAGCTGCCTAGCGATCAGCTGACCGCCGCCGACGGTCGTGAATTATCAACAAGTAATGAGACCTATGCGCAGGCAACTAATAAAACAAATGCCGTGTGGACAGTTGTCCAAAAAAGGAAAAGTAAGTCGAAAAACCGAATCGAAGGGAAATCCGGCACTGTGGTAATTGAATCAGGCGAAACGTTCAGAGCGGCGGAGCGGAAAACTCCCGTTTTCATAACGAATGTTCACCAAGACACTTGTCAGTCGGACATTATAAAATACATTTGTAAGATGACCCAAGAAACAGTTAAACTGGAAAAAATAGCCATTAAACGCCAATGTGACTACAACGCTTACAAATTCTTTGTACCCAGTAATAAACTATCTTTATTCCTTGATGAAAAGATATGGCCTAAAGGAATAATTTTTCGTCGTTTCGTCAATTTCAAACTGAAACGTAAAGATTTATCTTCTGATAAAGATAATCGGCCCATCTAAATAAAAAAATAAATAAAAAAATGGATATATGTAGATTTGTGTCTTTTAACTGTAAAGGTGTGAAACGCTCAATAGATAATATTCGAGATATATGCAAGTCAAACCAGGTAATCGCCTTGCAAGAAACATGGTTATCGGAGGATGATTTGCCCTTTTTGAGCACAATAAGTAACGATTTTAGCTGTACAGGAGTATCTGCGATGGATTTGACCGCGGGTCCGTTAAGAGGCCGACCGTACGGTGGCGTCGCTCTGCTGTGGAATCGCTGTGTTTTTGATAATGTGGTCGTTATTCAGTGCAACAATCCGCGTATCTGTGCTATCAAAATAGTGATGAAAGAAAGGTCTTTTCTGATACTTAATGTGTATATGCCTACGGATGACAGTGTTAATTTGCCGGAGTTCACGGATATTTTAAGTTCGGTGAGTGCTATTATAGACAGCTGTAGCGTAGACTGTGCTTATATACTGGGAGACTATAATGCTCATCCTCATGAACAATTTCACTATGAGCTAATGAACTTCTGTACGGATCAGGAATGGTCCTGTATTGACTACAATATGCTAGGTATATGTTCCAACACATATACGTATGTTAGTGATATAAATGGTTCCAGGCGATGGCTTGATCACTGTCTAGTAACAAAAGCAGCGATTATTTCTGTTCAAAATGTATATGTTATTCACGATGTTTTCTGGTCCGATCACTACCCCCTTGTAGTAGAATGTAATTTAAATGTTGTTTTGCCCTTGAGACCGTCATGCCATTATACAGTTAGTCTTAGTGAAGTTGTTTGGGGTGAACGGACACCTGCTCAAATAAAGTTATATCAGGAAGAGTGTCATAAAAGGCTAAAGCTTATTGACTTTCCCCCCGAGTTACACAAGTGTAGTGACAGTATGTGTGAAATTTCTAGACATAGAAGTGTAATAGACGCATTTTACAATAGTATAGTTCAGGCTCTTAAAGATTCCTCTATAATATCTTGCGAGAGAAACAAACCTACAAAAAAAAAAAAGGTTGTTGCGGGCTGGAACAAGCATGTCGCTGGGGCTCACGGGCTGGCCAGGCTAAAATTCCAGATGTGGGTCTTGAAGGGTAAACCTAAAGATGGTGCTGCATATAAAGAAATGTACGAAACTAGAAAAATTTTTAAGTCCCGGTTGAAATGGTGTCAAGACCATGAAACTCAAATAAAGATGGACATTCTAGCATCCCACCATTCCAAAAACGACTTTCGTTCGTTTTGGAAACACACCAACCACTGCAAGGTAGGCCCAATCAGCCCGTAAGCGTTGGCGGGGTGAGTGATTCTAAGAGTATCGCTGATCTTTTTGTGGATCGTTTTACTGTAAAATCACCTCTTGGGCCCTCTTCACATATGAAACTGAATACTGAGCCTAACGTGAAAAGGGAATTATATTTCTCAATAAAGAATATAGCTACAATAGTAAAATCGATGTCTAGGGGTAAATCACCTGGCCACGACGGGCTCAGTATTGAGCATCTTAAATTTGCGGGTCCGCACTTGCCGCGAGTGTTATATTTACTGTTTAATTTTTGTATAGGTCATGGGTACATGCCTAGCGATATGTTGCGGACAATAGTGGTACCTATAGTTAAAAATAAGACCGGGGATCTCGGAGATATAAATAACTATAGACCTATATCTTTAGCTACCATAATATCAAAGGTATTTGATGGCGTGCTTAATATACAACTAAATAATCGAATAAAACTGCATGATAATCAATTTGGGTTTAGGCCCAATTTGTCTACTGAAACTGCAGTTCTGTGTCTTAAGCACGCTGTCTCTTACTACTCAGAGCGCAAAACTCCAGTCTTCACCTGTTTCCTAGACTTGTCGACAGCTTTTGACCTGGTTTCATACGACATCTTGTGGGAAAAACTTGAAAAAGCCAACGTTCCTGTTGATATCATAAATATTTTTAAATTTTGGTATTCAAACCAGGTCAGTAATGTGCGATGGGATGGGGTCCTGTCCAGATCGTATGGATTGGAGTGCGGGGTGAGGCAGGGGGGATTAAGTTCACCCTCGCTCTTCAATCTGTATATTAATGATATGATAGAGGAGCTCGGCAGCGCTGGCGTCGGTTGTCACATAGACGGTGTGTGCGTTAATAACATCAGTTACGCGGACGATATGGCGCTGCTGAGTGCTTCTGTCTGTGGGCTGCGAACGTTGGTCGCGGTATGCGAGGCCTACGCCCTCTCTCATGGTTTGATTTACAATGTCAAAAAAAGTCAAGTCATGGTCTTTGGGGAAGGGAGGAAACAATATGACAAATTTCCTCCAGTGTATCTAAATGACACTATACTCTAGAGGGTGTATAAATTTAAATATCTCGGCCATATACTGACTCCCGACCTGAAGGATGATGAAGACATCGAGAGGGAGCGGAGGGCTTTGTCAGTAAGAGCGAACATGCTTGCTCGCAGATTTGCTCGTTGTTCTGGAGACGTAAAAATTACACTATTTAAAGCTTTTTGCTGTTCTTTTTACACGTGCAGTCTGTGGGCAAGATATACTCAAAAGGCTTACAAGGCCCTTCGCGTGCAGTACAATAATGCGTTTAGGATGCTATTGAGGTTGCCTCGCTTTTGTAGTGCATCAGGGATGTTCGCTGATGCGCGGGTGGATTGCTTTAACGCCATAATGCGGAAGAGATGTGCGTCCCTGGTGCGCCGAGTGCGGGGGAGCAACAATAGCGTTCTGCGCATGGTCGCAGGCAGGCTAGACTGCGAGTATGTCAACCATTGCTGCACCACAGCCGGGGGGGTGGTGCAGGAATGGCCTCCGCAATGAACTGAAATATTACGTTATATTTCAATTTTAAAATTTTTATTACTAATATAGCGTAAGTCTTACTAACATATGAGTCATGGTCACTTGAATTAATAAATTTTCATTCATTCATTCATTCATTCACTAGTAATGGCAAAAGACCGATGCGTTCTAAGGGATCTTGAGTCCCCAAGGACATTTTTATATAAGATTTGGAAGAATTTTGTCATGCTGTCTAAGAAAATACTTTATACCTTACCTCTCTCACATAAAAGCTTGTTATACATAATCATCTTGATTTTATTTACTTGTGCAGCCAATTTGCTGGCAGTATACACTGGCAAAAACAACATGATCAGAGACGGAATGACTTCAAAAATGGACGACAGAAAGCCGTGAAAAGACTTTACTGATTTCTATAAACCAAAAAAAAAGCTAATAATAATAATAGTAGGTAATGTATTTTTAATTGGTTCAAGGAAAAAAGGTATTATAGTAAATGGTTTAGCTTCTACATTTTTCTTGTCATGCAAAGTCTGTCCATCTTTCCGTCTATCTACCTATCTGTTACACTTTTTTGATTGATCCGCTTATTTTGATGAAAATTTATATATCATCTCATAAATGACACTCCTGGTTCAATGGATTGAACTCAGTTCTTGTAGTCAGATCTGGACAATATAATATGAAACCCATTGATTTTGATATACATAGATGATTTGTTAATTTAAATTTATTTGCTGTACTTAGTACAGTTGTGTGTTACTAAGAAGTAAGTTTTGTAATATAATGATAAAATACCTAATAATAACATTATATGGACATTAATTACCACAGAATGTATATCTAATTTTAGTTATCTACCCATTATCTACCACTGAGTGTATTAGATGCAATGTTTTTATTGATTTGAAATGTAATGAAGTTCTAAAGGTCAATATTACATCATGATTGAAAACTTGTACCTACATTAATTTTACTAGTGATGGCCCGGGGAACCGCTGTGGTGAGAAATAGTATCTGTACAGTATTTCTAGTATTATAGAATTCACAATAATTTAAGATATGAATTTAATCTTTGATTATTAGTACTATAATATTAATTTGCTTGTATATTTAAGTGCAAAGTAAAATTCTAGTAATTAGTAGAAGTCTTCTTCGTAATGTATATAAGTATGTATTATCTACGCATGTTTTTTGTAAAAAAACTCTATATTCTTGTAATGTATATCTGTGCTTAATTTTAATTGTGTTATCATAAAATATAAAGACATTAATATGAATTTTATGAAAATATACCTTTATAATACAAATGAATCAACTCTTCAGAATAAAAGTAAATTTAAAAGTATATTTTATTATATAATTTGTAATATACCTTTGGATGATTCAATAATTAGGAATTAGACGAACTTACCCAGTGAAGTTCTATTCCAGATATGAAGACCGAAGACGATTATATAATACTAGCTGTTCCCCGCGGCTTCGCCCCGCGTGGGACACGGTTATATGGTTAGCCTATGTTTGACTCCTAGTGCATAACTATATCCATACCAAATTTCATCACAATCGGTCCAGCAGTTTAGCCGTGAAGAGATGACAGACAGACAGACAGACAGATAGACAGAAAGACAGACTTTCGCATTTATAATATTAGTATTAAGTATTAATTAATAGTATTAACTTACAGCAGCACGAGATATTGCTTTCTCATAAACTTTTGAATAATATATACTGCTAATAATATAATGGGTGAAAATAACTAAACCAAACACAAAAGCGCAACCTTTCCAACATTAATTAATACAACAATTTCCCCCGTCCCCGCTCGAACTCTGTATCAGACGCGAGTACCGTCTGCAAATAAATCATGTGAAGTGACGTCCCGCCCCGCCTTGAATTGCTGAGAGGTTTAATGCACTTTTTGTTTTGCTAGCGGTACCTGATGGGTTCGTGCTGGGAAAATATGGAGTTTATAGTAAGAAGTAAATTTCTTTACAAAAAAATTATTTTTCCACATACTTATATTTTTTATTTTTACAACTGGCGGGCTGATAAGAATCATTATTATACAAAATGTTAATTGATGTTTTTGAAATAAAATATTAGCGTAAGATGACATGGTCATTGTAGCTTCTTTACAATTATGGTTTGTTAACACGTTGGTGGACGGTTTTGAAAACACAATAGGAAGTTTAATTGTTATAACATCTATAGACGTAGTGCGTCCACCAACGTGTTAAGAGTGTCAGTAAAGCGCTGCCAACTCGTGGCAGTCGTGGCTTAAGTTGTAATGCCATAGTACCCAGTATATATATTGACTCTCTCATCCTTAGACTCTAAACCAACCGGAGTGGCTACCGACAGGCGACCCCCTATGCCAAATGTTTATGATTGCGTCGATCTGCTAGTACTTGTGTGCGGTTATTTTTTGCTTGTGTAGATATTTTTGTCAAGTGTGTGCGTAGCGACGCGTTCGAATAATAAATTAGTGTTAATGTGTGCGTGTTTCCTCACTCCGCGCGCAGAATGTGCCAGACTTTTTCTCGTAGAAATAAGTGCGCGTGCCGCCTTCGGTTAGTTTAATACTGTAAGCTCTCCTTCAAATGCGCTTATTTGTCGTATAAATGTGTCATCTGTATAATAATGATGATGTAAGTGGTACAAAGTCCGAACAAAGTCACGGGCAGCCGCATGTCTAGTGGAATAATACCCCAGATCTTGCGCCGTAGAGGTCTCGCCTTCATGAAACGAAGTAATGCCTTAATTTTGGCAGCTTCATTAGCATCTAAAAATGAGACAATAAATATATTATTCTCATCATATAAAGAGTACTTGACATAGACATTTTCCAAACTTTGAGTGTCGGTCAAAATTAGCTTTTACAAAATATTTGAAAAATTTGAGCAGGGAAATTACGCTGTGTATTTGTTTTCTAAAATTTTTGTTTTTTTTATATCTGTCTTGACTAACATGACTGACTACTGACTTGACTTGACCCTGTCACTTGACCAAATGAAGAAGTTCTTTATTCAAATAAAAACTTGATACTGGCAAAAATAAGCTATAAGTTTGATAGCCAATTCCACAAAAAAAAAAGCCTATAAGAATCTTACCTTTATCATCAGCACATTGTAGAAGTCTATCATGTAGCATTTTCATTATTTTGTTTATTTCACAATTGATCATTTCAGCTATAATAGGTGGCGTGACGTAGTGTATGATTGAGCAAGTTATGTAGAAACATTGACTGTATATGTAAAACCAACTGCTCTGAAAATTATATATTACCAGGGGGCTTAGCCAAAGCCACAATCCCAAAACGTTAACGAAGTACGACAAGAACAAAATGTATGGGATTGACATAAAATTGACTACGTGATTTACCGAGGCTTATGTCAATCCCATACATTTTGTTCTTGTCAACATTTGTCAACGTTTTGAAATTGTGACTTTGCCTAAGCCCTCTGGCCCGCTTAAGGCGCTGTATCCCCAACCCTTAGGTACTCGTATTTAAGAGGAGTGAAGTACGATTATAGTACGTACGTGTAATGAAATAAGGTTGAAAGTGGCGATACTGGGTTGGCCTGTCACTAGTCTTCGTTCAATGCCATTTCGGGTGAAATTTTCCAGTTTTAATTTAATATTTCAATAATTATGACTAAATCTTGTAATTTTTTTAAGTATCCATCTGGGTCATTATGTTATTCTTTTTATAGACATAAAAAAATTGGTAGTTGTCGCTGAAGATATCAAGTAATTCGCGACGAAACCTTTTCTGGATATAGCTTTTTTGCTATTTTATTTAGCTAGGTTTTAATTATTATTGTCCTTGAACTATACCTCGTATTTTTTCATGCTTGTATTCAATGAAGAATAAAGCTAACTGCGCGACGAAAAAATAGACGTTTTACGGTATTCCCCTGATGCACAGCGCCTTGAATATGCGTGAATTATTACCATCATTTCGTATAGGTGACTTGGCCAGTCAAACATGCACACCCTGGTGTCAGAGTTTGTCCATACCGCCTTACCAAGATTTGTAAAATAATTATCATGATGGTACACTTAGAAATCAATGCACCATTAGATCGATCGAGTTTGCTACCAAGGATGAGAGATAAAGCAATGTATCAAGCATCTGTAAAAAAAACCACTTAGGTTTGCATGAACTGATGGTGGAAGCACGCTAAGTTTGTATTGATGTTGTAAACTTACCTTCATTTGAATGAAGAATAGGCTGTGATATAATTTTAACATGAATCTTGGTCCGTCTACGAGCAGAATGACTATGAGCTGAAAGAAAAAGATAATGTTAATAAAAACTAGCTGTTGTTCGCCCGTCTTGGACTCTGTTATATCGCGTCCATTCATATTTTGATATAAGTTTATTTGGAAAAGTAGCTCAGTGTAGTCTAAATCTGCCTTTAAAATTTTTGCAGTTGATTTGTTAGTGAATTAAATAAATGCGTGTTTTGTCTTTGGCAGAAAAAGGGTTTAAATCCAGTAAAGCCAATCACAATAATATTAACAACTTACCAATAGGCTTGTGTCCATTAAGAATAAATATAATGGATAGGGGTTTATAATGATTAATTATATTATGGAGAAATTAACAAACAATTTTATTTATTAAAAGCGTTAAAGATTAATTATATTTTTAAAAAATAAATTTCGTAAAATGAAACCTTTAGTCACGTGACAGTGAACACCAATCAGAAAGCGTTACGTCACGCCGTGCGAAACTCCAATCTTGTCTTTGACGTTTCGAGTATCACTACCGGTTCTTGATAAAATTTTGGTTTTTAACAACTAATATCAAGTTGATACAGTTTTTGCTAATTATAATTTGAAAGAATTAACCATGGAATCTGGATTCAGCAAAGCAGACAGTAATAATTTGCCCAGAATCGATGCCTGCGATGTTATGCTTGGAATTTTTTTCGCGTCGAACAGTAACTTTTGCTCATCTGAATTTCGCAATGTTAAAACTTCCTTGTAAGTAAAAAATATTTATTATAAGCTTAAATGCTATGTGATATTTCAGTTCGGTTCACACTATAACGGTAACACTAGAACTTAATGTTGTGACGTACATTTTGCAAGATACTGTTTACTATTTTACTGTTCCCTTCATATGATACTCCATATAATTAGTCATATCATTTGGCAACTAGAATAATAAAAAGAGTATGTTTGTAACATTAATTAGAAAACTAAAATGAAACGTTCACTCCTAAAAGTGAAACAACTTAACCTGAACTCATGTATTTATTATTTAGAAAATAGGGATTCTACAAAACACATCTAGTTTGCTCGAATTAAGTAATAGATTGTATTGTGTGAAATACTTAATCAAAATGATCTTCACAAAAATACATTCTTGAACCTGTTGATAAAGTTTGTTTGTTTGTAATATCTTTATTGCTTTAAAATACATAGTAAATAGAACATTATTAAAATCAGAAGACAATGGCGGACTTATCCCAGGAAGGGATCTCTTAGCATAAAGTATGATCTCTAAAGTATGAGCATCATCTCTTCTTGCAAGTTTTAGCCACTTTTTCCGTATTTCTCCATTGTTTGGAACATATATAAATAACTTGTTTGGCGTTTTTATAGTCGTGCTATCACACTGGGGCACTATACAGTACTTATAATATGAGAAATTTATTTTTAAACGATTAAAACTAGCTATAACGTACGAAGACACGATCGCTCTTTGGTTTGTTTCGCACGGCGTGACGTCATTCAAGACGCCATGACAGTCTTGTGCGTTTTGGAACCAAGTTGAAAAATGGTTTTTTAAAACGCGAAATTTATAATGTAAACGCTCGATTAAAAATAAATAAACCTTTTTTTTCGATAAAATGCCTAATAAGCTAAAATATTAAGCAGTTATTGAAATTTTGTCAACTAGCCTATTTGCTATAAAAAGGCAAAACGAGCTCAAAACACTTGACTGTTTCCAAATACTGATGTTTGATATACTTAACATCAAGATTCTGTTGGGTTAATTTCCTATATTTTTTTACCCAGTAATACAAATAGTAAAATACAATAATTTGAAATATACACACAGTATCAACAGTATATGTAGGCATACATAGCAGAAATTTGGGAACATAATAGATTAGATGCAAAAAACCACATTTGTCTTCATTAGGACCACAATAATTAATACAGATAAAAAACTTTGCAGATACGTTAATCAATGTATAACAAAATATAGTAATATGAAAATAGTTGTTACTACGCAAATCACTGTTGATTTCATACATTTTTATACAATAATCATAGAACAAAAATTTTGATGATGATTTTGCAATAAAGTATCCAATAAATTGTAGAATAAAAGATACATGCCATTTAGATGGCTCATCTAAATATGATAATATAATAAATAGTAATATTATTAATAATACTGATCGAGTTATTATTGTTGCTAGCGTATACATTGAATTCAATGATTTGTTGAAACCGAGGTCGATACCAAAAATGAAATTCGTTACAAAAAACATTATATGTATAATAATGGGATCTCTTTCATTCTTAACTAAATTGTTCACTTTCGGCACTGCAATCATATGTAATAATAATATATTTAATATAAAACGACTTGTATCTTTGCTACTTGACACTAGTAGTAGTAAAATACAATTTCTTAATGGACATACGTCTTATATCGGTGATGGCTTGAGACAGAACGGAAGCAATAACATTCATTAATGTTTTCATTACATAAATGCCTACGTGTGTGTAATCATAAATTGAGGTCGCATGATTCATTGTTGTGGCAGTGTATTTATTTGAAATTTAACTAGACCTTGTCCATAGAAAAATTTAAAGTTATGGAATACTTAATTGGAGATTTCTTCCTCATACATAACATAAAAGAAAGTCGTTTTAGGGACAGTCATGTGTCCCTAGGTATGCATAAATCTTTAAAACTACCTATGTGTACCATGTTTTTTTGTGAATCTACCACTTAAGATTCGTAAGGCTCAAACTCGCTTGGCTTTTAAGAATAAAGTTCGTGCACATTTTCTTCAAAGTCTGTCAGATAGTTCATAATTGTATATGTAGTATATGTATTGTCTTTTGTCATATTTGATATTATTATGTATTATTCATAAGTAGTATATTGATAAAGTTCCTAAATATAATATAATTTGGTTGTTGTTATGCCCCATTATCATAATTAATTCAAAATTTTGCACTACCCCCTACTTTTCTCTGCATCACTCATTTGGTTGACTGGTAGATAAAGCCTCAGGCTTTAAGTCCGCCGTTTACAATTGTGTAATAAAGTTAAATAAATAAATAAATAAATAAATAAAGATATACTTACTTACTTACTTACCCAACGGATTTTGATGCGCTTTTTTTAAATAGATAGAGTGATTCAAGAGAAAGGTTTTTATGCCCAAGTGAAGCCGGAACGGGTCGCTAGTTTAGTATGTTTAGAACATAATTTATATATTTCATCAACTGCATATTGACATTCTATTAGATATCAAAAACAAAATATATTATATGTTAGTAAATTTTCTGTCAAAATAAATAAAATCTTTCTTATGGAGTAAATTGAATTAAAAGCAAACATTGCAATGAAATTTCGTTATTATAATATATGATTACATATTATTTTCACTGTTTTTCATTCGATTCGTTACTTCAGTCTATTACTAATAATAAACATAACCCTATTCTAATTACATATCAAAAGATTCCCTTAACTTATCCCAAAAATTTTACAGAGGTCTTAGTGATAACAGAAGGGAGCCAACATTTGTCAAAGAAAATGATTACGCGTCTTTTTGGCCCTAAATTTTTAATGAAATTTACATCTGTAAAAGCGTATATTGTTATCAGAGCGATCAATATGATCGGTAGCATCGTGGCATGTTGTATTGATTGCATTTTCAATATCTAATACTAATCATTTGCCGATATGTGAAATGCGTGTTCATTATTGAATATTTCTTCTACGCTAATAAATATCTATCGTTTATACAAATTAAGTCATTTAATAAGTAATCTTCAATATGATTTATTTTTTATTGATTCCAAAATCTTTTGGTTGTCCGCTGTTGCAATCAAACGGTTTTTTCTAGTTATTGCTTTTGCTGCTTTATCGGTGAAGAACAATAAATGTTTTATCTAGTACTGTCTAAGATAATGTCAATGGAGTTATCTATTCTGAAAACAGTACCCGTAGCCAAGTGTCAAAGCAATTCTCGTGCATTCTTTGTCAATACTTGAAAGCTTGCGTCACACATATCGCGTTCTATCGTTACTATCACGCGATGTCGAGCTTCTCGCTCCTTTAATAATCTATTATTTGCTTAAATGTAATTTGAAGCAGAGACCTCAAGCGCTTTATCTGGTACATTGAAGCCAGATCCTTCAAATTCACTGTCAACAAGTTCATCCCCATGGATTGGAGTCTACCTGTGATAATGATCACAGATGAGATTTTTATCACTTACTTGATCGTCGCTATTCATTTCATACAAGTTTAATCTACTAGCATTGAGAGAAATTGTGCTTTCAATATCGTAAATTAAATTTAAAAAATGTGTTAGTTAGCATCAGATCAAAAACATTTAAATAAAAATAATTTTAAATTTATTTATTAATCAAGTATCATTAATTATTGAAAAATGTACATTACAAAATGTGTTTTCAATCACTTTTCATAATATTAGTTTAGGCTACATTTAGTTCAATTTGTCCATTAAAAGTGACATAAAAAAACTTCATTATTTTAAGTAGAATTCTTAGTAAACAAAATTTAATAAAGAAATTTGTGTATATTTGCATCAATTTTATTTCAAACTATCCAAAGCTCTAGAAATCATCAGACATCATTATTGTTATGAAAATGTCCGTAAATCTTGAAAATATTCAAGTAGACAATTTTGTGAAAATTGACCCAAAAAAATATATTCCGAAGACTTTGGTTTCATTCTTTCTTGTATTAGAACTTGCTCTGGGATACAATTTTGGTTTTATAAAATCGCTTCATCCAAATTATCGATTCGCCGCAAACTTATTCAGAAGATGTGTAACTACTGTTATGTTCATTTTGTTTATATTACTTTGTTTATCAAGACCAGCGACAATTTGTTGGTATTGTATATATTTGGCACAATACTTTGCTTATTATATTATACAAACAACATCTAATTACGAATTATATGATTTTATTATAGACATTCAAAAATTTAATAAAGATGTAATTAAGACATACATTGGTATAGTTGCAATAGTTGCTTTGTGTATTGCATGTGTTACAAAAGTGATCATTTGTCAATTATATTGTCATTTCAATGGCATTCTATGTAATTCAGAAATTATTAATAACCAGTCAATCCCAGAAATATTTTACTGTTTGATAATGTGGTCTATTGATTTAGTGCCTACTACACAGATTATAATTTGTTACTATTTGCACTGCTGCGTTAAAAAATTAAGGATCATGTCAGATAAATCTTTCAATATAAAGAACCTTCGTCAACTGTATTTCAATATAGAAACATGTTTTGACAAAATTTTCGTCAACTATTACAGTCCTTCGGTGAGTTCATTGTAACATTTATTTTTGATCAAATTTATTAACATTCAGATGTATCAAATCTTTTTCTACATTATAGTAGGTTACATAAGTGCTGAATGCAGGCCGCTTCAAACCAGTCATCCTGGAAATTCTAGAAGCAGGCCTATGTCCAGCAATGGACAGCCTGTGGCTGAAATGATGATGATGACATATAGGGTAAATTTGAAATAAGTTAGTTCTAATGATACACACCTCCCTCACTTCTTCCACAATCATTATTTACTATAGTTTATGTATTTCAGCTCATCGTTCAATTATTAGCCGATATTCCTAGACTAATGTTGATGATTTCCATTGGTATTTTTTTCATAAAGAAACAGGTAACCTAAATATATATATTATTTGTTCTTCAGTCTGTTTCTCGACATTAAATATATTTAAATTCTGATTGATTTCATTGTCTTTTTAGATGGAATTTTTGATTTTGAGCGAAGTAGTATACACCAGCATAACTATCTTATATATAGTTATACCCGCAGTTATTATAGAATTGATCAACACTGATATCAATGCAGTTAAAAAAAATCTACATAAAAAGCTATTCACTCAGTACAGTCATGAATGTAAGTATTTTTTCAAATAATATTATTTCTCTCATTTCAATATTTTCTAAGTTACATTCTTAAATGGATTTCTTTAGAGATAATACATTAAACGCAATATTATAATGACTTCCTCATAATAATTATTATTGTAGATGATGGATATTTCATATGATATATTTTCTACTAGCTAATGAGCTTTTTAAAATGATATCTGATCACAACCAGACAATTTTATTTAAAAAAAAAAAAACAATATTTGTCTTCTATTTCTTATATTTGCAAGAATTGAGTACCTTTGCATCAAATGAATTTCGTTATTATGATAAAAACCACATGTTATTCTAATAGAAAAGTAGAGTTTTTAAAAGTCAATAGCCTCATTTCAGACTCAATTAAGTATGTAATAAAAAAATGTATCACTTTCTTTCCTTAAATTAAGGAATCAAGGATTAGGTAATTAGGGTTATTTACTATTTTAAACATGTGCATTTTTTCTTTTAAGATTCAGAACGAAATGAGGATATCCTACGTCTACTGAGGTACATGGAAGCACTGCCATTGCGACGGAAGATTTGGGGGATTGTTCCTTTAGACCTTCGTCTACTGGTATCTGTTATCAGTCTGTGTACCACGTACGTCATTGTCATTGTCCAGATGTCCCATATTTATAACTAGATTATTAGCTGTTTGGAATTCATCGAAATATTTGTGTTTACTTTAATCTAATGTAAATTATTTGAGTTTTATTCGTTTACATTGATGATTAAATTATTGTGTGTGATAATTTCTGTTTTTAAATTAAAACTATCTTCTTATCTTCTAGTATAAACTTTAAAGTTTTTGATGTTAGATGTTTAAAGCCATTTCTGGACAAAAGCTAATATTAACAGTTACTGTCTCAATCCTTAACTATGCAAAGTTAAACTGTCACAGAATAAAAAATATATGAATGTATTAGCTTACGACATTCCTTCCTTATTCTCCTGGTTATTTTCTGGTAGTCTTTAATAGAACCACTTCAGAGGTGGTTTCGAAGAAATCAAACACCTGATAATGATAACTGTCTAGAACTGGGTTATAGAAATCAACATTACAACATTAACACAAAATAAACACAAGCTAGTTTGAAGTCAGGTAACCTTACATCTACTGGAAGAGGTTTCTTTTGAAATAAGTAGTGTCTTTCTACTCACTGTGTTTTACATTGTATCATAAGTTTGTATTTTTGTGGTAAAATTATCGAAATCAAAGCCAATTCTTTTCAATCTTTTTTATTAATAAAAATATCTTTAAAATCACACCAAATAGGATGTATAACAACATCTTAAGACGACCATTTGCTTCCCTGCCTGGGACAGATACGAAATAATTGACTCTTTACATAGATCTTTATTTCATAACTTCTTAGATTCGTCTATCAAAATATTGTAAGGCAGCAATCCTGACATATTTTTTTGAAGATTCCCATCTATCTGCAACAGTCAGGACCATTCAGTGGGAGTTTGCAAATCAAGTTCCATTTGCGTCATTTCCTTTATTCATCAATCAGATTTTTTATATCATCGTCATTATCTAACTTGGTCACATCGCTATCATTGACATCAAAACCAATAGCTGTAATCTCCGACGCAGCTCCACTTTCTTCTTCAATCATAAATACTTCGAACGTCTGATGTTTGCCCCTTTCAACTCGTACTTCGGATCCTTTGGCGGCAATGTGTATTTTCCCATTTCAACCCAAGGGCTGATATTAATCTCCGTATTATTAATAGCGTCAACGATCATTCGCGTAGTAATGTAAATTAGTGTAATTACCAAAAATATTATCAGGGCATCTAATAACACGACATTTTTCTCGATGACTTTGAGGATACTATAAAGAACATACATTTGTCGCTGCCTGAAGATATCGCAAGGCGAGTCCATAGCTGAGAACGGGATGGACAAACAGATCAGGATGCAGATTATCGATAGAAGTATTGAAATGTACAAATTTAAGGTCTGGTCAGTCTTCAGCTTGGTTTTGTGAGGTTTCTTTGGCTTCTTTTTTAGTAATTTCATGCGCTGTATTTCTGCTGCTGACGGTTGACCAATTTGAAAGTAGTCTATCAATCTGAAACAAAATTGTATAGTGTTTATTTTGCTATGAACATTGTTGAGAATGGTAAAGTAAGGGAACCAGCAAATTAACTCTACTTTTACAACTTTCATTCATCTAATAAATAAATTACCAATACAATTTATCACTACATAGTATAAATCAAAGTCGATTTCTCTGGTCTCTATGCTCAAATTTAATTAATTTAACTATTTGTATGTAACTAACGGATTTCGACGCGGTTTTTTTTTATTTGATAGAGTGATTCAAAAGGGTTTTTATGCCCATGCGAAGCCGGAGCTGGTCGCTAGTTATAAGATAAATTTACTGCCTGCAGCTGAAATGAATATGATGATTTACTCTCCCTTTTTAACTTATACCGTCCCAATAAATAAATAATCTTAATCCCTATATTTTTATTGTCTAAATCATAAAGTAAAACTCAACTTACCTTTGTATTGCTAATCTGTAAAAAATCATTTTGAATTTTTCAAAACACTGCAATTCACTTCAGTAATATGAATATTTCTCTTTGAAATATCACAATATTACAAAACAATATAGTTTTTATATACGTGTTACACTGTCACCTGACACTCAAATAATAAACTGATGTTACTCTAAAAATGATTTACTAATGATTTCTGCAATTAAATAAATAGATCATTTATCAATCGCTTTGGTTAAATATGTTAATGATTCTGTGACTAACATTAATTCACAGACTACAAATTATGAGATCTTTTTGTCAGGGTTCCGAGAATAAATTATTGAAATGAATAATACTGCTAAGCCTATGTTGTCTGTTCTTCTATCTGTCGTGAGCCGTAATAGATAGACCGTATGTCTGTGTGCCTACTAAATGATATAAAAAAGGAAGAGACTAAAAAATTTAGTATTTTTTATATAATATCTACATACAGATTTTATGGTACAGTCGCGGGTACCCCTGAAAAAAGGTAATCCTCGCAAATAAGATAACTCCATTGCGATAGGCTTTTTCTATCAGTCAACTAAGACATAGTGCGCAGAAAATAATGCGAAAGTCTATCTGTCTATTAGCTTTCAGGCTAAACTGCTGGCAAATTTGGATAAAATAATTTAGCATGGATTATGGGTTTTTGCCTATAACCACACAAGTAGTGGCTAGGGTTCAAACATAGGTGATTTTTGGACGTGGTATAACCCAGTCCCACGCAGACGGAGCCATGGAAAACAACCTGTTACCTATTATTATGGTATGTATATATACCTACTTAAATCTCTTTATCTGAAGGAATCACCAAATGGGGAAATCATGACATAGGCGATGCGGCTAGCAACCAATCACTATTGATTTCCTGTTTCAACTACCATTATGCTAAACGTGGTCTAAGATCTTATGGCTCTAGGCTCTGTCTACCCCGCATTGGATAAATGTGGATTATATGTATGTATGTATGTACCTACTTACATCTCTTTAACAAAAATACTATTGAATCTCAAAATAACTCCGCAGTAAAAGCATATCCAATTTACCAGAGATACCTATTCAAACATCCCCATATTTAGATAAGTCGTCCAAATAATCTTTTCAAAGGTAAGTGAATTGTGTATCGTATTTTGTTAGAAAATGTGATACGTTCCGATTTGTAACGATACTTGTTTGTTTTGTTAGCAAAATGTAAGTGGTTTCAGTATTTGTGTTACATTTGCTTATAGTGCAGTCTTTGACGAAAAAAACTCGCAAACAAATTATGAGTTTGTTTTGCATTCAATATTATCTTTATTTATTTCCGTGATGTATTTATACAATTTTTTAATGGTAACTACTTTAAAAAGAAATTGTAAGCTTTTTATGCCCATGCGAAGCCGGGGCGGGTCGCTAGTAAAAAATAAAATCAAAAAATGTTCCACTATCTACTCGTGTGAGTCATCAACCCATTTCTATAAATTCCACAGTAACTATCACAGTGGACCTCCTGTTGGAACCTTAAAAATGAATATTTATGTCCAGCCCAATATCCTCCCATGCCGTGCCACGCAATGGACAATTGTGCTTCCGTAGTCTGCGTGTGGTCCAAGTTAAAAAATATTGTGCCTTTGAAGTGGAAGTGAGCAGATCACAGCGCGACGAACCGATGGCCGATGGGCGGATAGGTTTAGTAGTCATTGGCTCTATTAAAGACTTCACTTCCAGTAGGTGTCGAAGTGATCAAGGTATAAACAGAAGTCTCAATTTGCTTGTTTGCCGTGACCTGTCAGACTAATCTGCACCCGTAGACAAATTTACAATTTCAAAACGCTAACGAATGTCGACAAGAACAAAATGTATGGGATTTACATAAGCTGCGGTTAATCACGTGGTCAATCTTATATCAATCTAATATATTTTGTTTTTGTCATACTTCGTTAACGTTTTGCGATTGTGAATTTGGCTAAGCCCCCAGATCAGCGATATTATCATCTATCCCAACAACAAATGCGATTTTTCATAATGTTGTCTACGGAACTCGCACTGAGCCGGTTTTGATTGATGATGGCGCAAACAAAAACACTTATGGTTTTTGTTTAGCAGGTTTTCTTCATCTTATAACTTGCGCCATCGTCCCACACTGTACGCACAAACAGTAAGTCAGGTTATGGACGTGGCATTGTTAATTTCGCGAGCTCCAACTTGTGGTTTATTCCCACGGACGCTCCCGGGGTGATTTAAGGAGGCTTGATAGCGCTGCTAAATTTCAACCTGAATGGTCCAGCCTGAATTGTCCGGAATTCTGGTGACATTTTCTGTGGAACAAAGGAATTGGGTAGAAATTTACTTTTGACATTTAGGAAAATGGCAAAAGTAAATTTCCATTGCCATTCATTTATTCATTTAAAACTATTCATTCCTATTCAATCAACTCATCTCAGACAGTGAAATAACTGGGTACTTACTCTGAAATAAAGAATATGAATTTCTTCAAAGTTTCTCTTTCCTCTTTATTTTCTAAAATCTACGACGATACCACATTTCAAATGCAAGTATAGCATAACATGAAGCAGTCTTTTTAATCAGAATAAAAGACAAACATATATAATACCTTTGTTTGTTTCTGCGTTAAATCAAAACCGACAATACACTGTAGTCCAATCAAGGGAGTGGTCACAATGGTCACACAGGCGACAGCTGTGCACTGACGGGTTAATTTCGCATGCTAATGTAGCTTGTATCGTACTATTAAAATATGGGACCCTACCACGATTATCCATCTCACCATTTTCTCGAAAATCAATATCATCATCCAGTTGCATCTCCAGTCGTTGTCCCTTTGAGTTCACTTCTACTGCAAGTAGTGTAGGAACATATCAAAAGGTAGGGTATTATTTGAACTGACATTGTACGTTGACTGAATATCCCCATTTCTTTAGGTTTGATTTGTAGCTGTTAAATATTATATTTGCTCCATGATAACAACCATGATTAAAATGCGGAGCTGAGTAGTGAGCTAAAGATACAACTAAGAAACACGATGAATAATTTTTCAGAGGACTTCTCTCTTCACGTAAAGTGTATGATAGATAATGTTACCCATAGTACTAACCTTGGTTCCAAATTACGCGTTCTTTTTATTTAACATTCTGACAGCATTACACCGAGGTATCCTTTGTTTGCTTCCAATTCTGGCTTCGATATTTATAACAGCTTTTACACCTACGAATTTTCGTACTTATAATAAATTACCTTATTTATCACTACCACTATCACTACATAGTATAAAAAAAAGTCGCTTTCTCTGTCCCTATATCTTTTTGTATGCTTAAATCTTTGAAACTACGCAACGGATTCTGATGCGGTTTTTTTTTAATAGATAGAGTGATTCAAGAGGAAGGTTTTTATGCCCATGCGAAGCCGGAGTTAGAGACCCGCCCCGGCTTCCGGCCCCGTGATGATATAAATGAGAAAAGATGTCGCGATTTACTCTCGGGATGGTACTTGATTCAAAAGATATACATTGCCATTCAAACAAGCAACATAACTAGCGTGATGGGTACCCTCTATGAAAAGTCCTCGGAAATCCTTTTTTTCAACAAAAACTTGATAATCCCACCTCAAAGTACGAGACAAAACAAAAACTTTACTTATTAATTTATTTCCTTTTGTGTAGTGCGAGCGGCTTCATTCTCTCAGAATCTTCACAATAAAAGGGTTCTTGAAAGAGATTCTAGATAGTGCTCATTAA
Organism: Apomyelois bistriatella; assembly: GCA_947044815.1. Lineage (NCBI taxonomy): Eukaryota > Metazoa > Arthropoda > Insecta > Lepidoptera > Pyralidae > Apomyelois > Apomyelois bistriatella. The sequence goes on along the minus strand of OX345706.1, from coordinate 11,088,796 downwards.
TCATGGCTGGAAGTAGATTTTTGGACCATGATAATAAAGATTTATGACCTTAACGACGTTTATGCTGTGTAAAATATAAAATGTTTTGCTAATTGCGAAACTAAAAACAATAGGCTTAGTCAATGATAACGATTGGGATTTCTTAATAAGTTTTGTCTCAAATTTTGTAAATTGACGGTTTTGGAGAATATCAAGCTGCTGGAAAAGAAGAGACACCACAAATTTCACTATTTGTGGCGTCTCTGCTTCTCCACTTGGAAGTGCTGGTAAACTTAATATAAGTAGATAATTGATTATGAATGACATCATTAAGGTAAGAATATCCTATTTTGAAAATAAATGATTTAATTTCAGTCTAAATATGCCGATATAAATATAAATCTGCCGAATTGAGAACCTCTTCCTTTTTTGGAAGTCGGTTGAAAAGTATAAGTATTACAAACGTTCCGATCTCTGCTTGACCCAAAGGTTGACTGTTAGATATTGCACTTAGCACTAAATTCGCGAATTGTGCTACCACTGTATTTTGTACAATATTGTTAGTTTGTGGTGCTGCTTCTTCTCCACTTGCGCTTTGGAAGAGGTGGTAAACCTAACGTAAGTGATGAATGACATCAAAAATGACAAGAATATCCTTTATTGAGAATCAATAATCAATAATCATTTATGTTTTGTAAAGATAGTAAAGTAAGGATGTTACATAATAAACAATTTCATTTCAATAAATTTTGAATAGATAAATAAATATTTTCTCACAATTTATAACCGAAGCCCATACAACGTAACATTGTTACAGTAACAAAATACGCTTGACGGATCCAGATATATGGCGAGTCAGTAATTACGACTCAAACAAAGGCTTGTATAAATATACAGATATTGCGGACAGACGTATGTGAAAATTATACGATAGTAACGGGCAGGGTACTCCCGTTGCGGCATGGATTTTATCCTTTACTTACAATTAAGAAGTTATCCAGAGGCAACGATACCATAGAGGCAATCGTAGAGTTCGTATGGTCTGTGGTGCGCTCTGAGCGGGAAACTCGAAGTGATAGTAGTTGTCAATATAATTGGCCGATTCGAATTTGTTTTTGCAATAGTTGGGATTACATTATTTGTTCATAAAATTATTATTTTGTCTTCGCGCTCGCGAAATGGGCATTGTCTTAAATTTATCTCTTATTTTTTTTATATTTTTTTCGTATAGCTTTCTATATTTTATGATACCTATTTGAATATTTCTGATTTATATACCTTAGATTAATTTATATTAATTTTTAAATTTTTTCACGCGTGACGTCACGCGTGGTTGTACAATGCAGTAGATAGTCAGACGGAAATTAAAAAATATACTCGTGTCAAATATGCCAATGTCACCTTTCAGAATTTGGTCATTGGAAATATTTCAAATAACCTCAAACAATAATTTGTGCCTGTGGTTTTATTTTCATTACCTATCTTTCATTTGGTTTAATTTTCATTAAGTACTTACAACATAAGCAACTTTGAGAAAGCTGATTCACGCAACTTACCTAAAGTTGAAAATGTGATGATACTGGAGTATATTATTACGAGCAGCAAACATAATGTAGCCGGAATAAGAGGAGCGAAGATGCTAATGTAAGTGTACATATTTGTCGAATCGTTTTTACATATTGGGACAAAACATTTTCTGTTATAATTCATCTTTAGATTCACAAGCAATCACTTTTATTATTAATATGATTGAGATGAGGTTATGTTTTTGTTTAGGCAATGTTTGAACAGAGCGGATAGACGTTGACTTGACATAACAGTGACATTTTTCTTATCGCTCAATATTAAGGCAAAGGAAAAAAAAAATACACAGCGCATACAGCCAACAGTGACGTCATAGAAGGCAAATAAAAGTCAAAATTATTTATTTAAAAATAATATTATTTACTGCATCTTTTTTTATTTTGATAACAGAAAATTAAACACTAAGCTTATTCCTCCAAATGGTTTTTCAATCAGAACTACTTTGAAATAATGGACAATGCCCATTGAAAGATCTTGCCTTTGACATGAGATTACGCTATTTTTTGCGATTTTAGAATAATCGTTGTTTGGCGCCAACTCCGAATAAAGAAAAACACTTTTGAACGCTCGCGTAAAAGTGCTGGTAATCCATAGTGGATCTTGGCTTTACATCAGGATGTGCATGGTCGATTAAACATGTCACTTACACAAAATAATGACCATTCTAACTGTGAATTTTTTCCTCTTTTTACAAATTATGGCTTTTAAGTTTATGTCATAAGGTCTAAATGTATATATATATAAAAAGTTCTATCATATAAGAAGGACCCAGCGGGTCTACTTTATATGGTAGAACATTATATGTCAGAATATAATTATGCATAATAGCGAAAGGCAGAAACTTCATTTCGTAGAAGTTCGATTGATAAGCCCACGCCGACCGAATGCGCCGACCGTAACAAGAGTGGCGCCCTAAAGGTTGGTCATTAAATAGGGATTTGAAGGGTCGAATGGACCGAAATAAAGTTAGTCCCAGACTAGTCCATTCAGTTAAGTGAACAGGTAATTTAGCGCTGGATTAATCGCTTGATAATCTTTACTGATGTGGAGTAGGCCTTTGAGATTTATTTTGGGATATGTTTGATTACTTTGTTATTTATACGTCTGGAAAACCGGGTTTTGCAATTTTGATGATATTTCATTAGTATAGGCCTTTTATTTCTCGAGTATTTTGCAATTATGTTAATTTACAAGGTATTTAATAGATTCAAGCATTATTTTGCGGTAGTCAAATTTATTTAGGTACCAAATTACTTTGCGCGCTTTCGCCACGTCGTCATATTGTTTACGGGAACTGGGGGCAGAAGCACTCTGAGTAATTTGGTATGAACTTGTTGATGTTTTTTTTTTAATTTGGTAAATATTTATAACTAGCGACCCACCCCAGCTTCGCATGGGCATAAAAACCTTCCTCTTGAATCACTCTATTAAAAAAAACCGCTTCAAAATCCGTTGCGTAGTTTTAAAGATTTAAGTATACATAGGGATATAAGGACAGAGAAAGCTACTTTGGTTTATACTATGTAGTGATGTTATTTTTTTGGGTTATATTTTCTTTTTAAACGGAAATGATGATGAATTGTGATATTTTTAGTTATAGTCAAGTCTTAAACGTATGTATGACGCTTAAATTTAAAAAAAAATGTAGAGTTATTTACATTTACATAATTAAAAATCTATTTCTACTAGACAATGAATAACCAAATCCGCCATTGCATTTATCTTGTGTAAAGTATTTTTGTAATTTTTATGCAATATAACGAGATAAATAAAAGATGATATTAGAAATATACGGTAGTATTTATTTCGAGTTATACGATGAAAGTTAGGGTCGTGGATAGTACAAGCAAAAAGTTGGTGACTGAAGTAAGAAAAGCAGTAATGTACTCAACTGACAGATGTCAAGCGAAAGAGGACGAACAACTACCAGTCGAGCCATTTATAGGGCCCACGGGGACGCCGCGGTGAGGGGAGGTGGTCGGGCACAGGGGCTGGTAGTGTCAGCAGCGCCATAAGCTATTACAAGCAAACAAACAAGCCAATGTTTTGTATATTCAAGTTAAGTTTACAGTTTAGACACTTCTTTGCTTCCATGCTGTTCTTGCTTCCATGCTGGTCTGGGAGAAAAAGAAAAACATAGAATGTACCAGCCGTTTCTCTTCCCGCGCAAGCCGTAAAAGTTGTCTGAGGGAATCGCCGAATGGGGAAATCATGACATAGGCGATGCGGCTAGCAGCCCATCACTATTGATTTCCTGTTTCAACTACCATTATGCTAAACGTGGCCTAAGGTCTTATGGCTCTAGGCTCTGTCTACCCCGTATGGGATAAAGACGTGATTATATGTATGTATGTAAGTTAAGTTTACATGCTTTTTATGATTTTTTATTTGACTCAAAATGTACGAGTCAAATTTACAATATTAGTGTGTTACACGATTTCGGATAGCGTCAGGAATGTTTCCGATCACTAAACATGATAAATGGAAGTCCGTCCGCGTTTGTGATATATTGCGATCGCAACACGTCTGTTAACTAGCGCATGTGTTCATTGTAGTCTGATTTATGTGGTGGATAATGTTACAGAGAATCGTACTTTAACAATTAGGTAACTAAATAAGCGCAAAAAACAGGGGTTGAGTTTACAGGTTAACTCGTTAACGGACAAATGATAATTATGATGATGTCCTCCTCAATCTCGAAGTTTGAGTCTTGCGCATGAGTCGATTACAGTCCTTACTTTCTGGAGTCTGCTGAAGCAGTTATAACAATAAAACTTTTTTTGTGTTTTTGTCAGAACATGTTAAGAACAAATCACTTCATTTTTGTCTATCGGTTTAACGGAAACAAGTGTTTTCTTGACGATAGGAGTATCAAGTGACAACGAGCGGTGCCTATCTTAATCACCGTTTGTGGCATTTATTTTTTATTTCGGCAACATTCCCGTGGCAACTCATCTGTGCTTTGGAAGGCATGTAAAGCCGTTAATCACAGCTATTATCGATTTGTGGCATACGATAGAAGCCTTTAGACAGCCTGAAAAATCTGACAGTATTGGCTACTATCCTTTTGATCTGATTTCCTTGTAAAAGGTAAGGAGGTCAAATTGCAGTCGCTACATCAATATGGAGTACCATGATTAAAGCGAAGCCCATGATTAAATCGAAGTCTTGAGTAACTAACTAATTTGAAATAAATAAATAAATAAATAAATAGGGACGAATCACACAGATTGAGTTAGCCCCAAAGTAAGTTCGAGACTTGTGTTATGGGATACTAACTCAACGATACTAATTTTTATAACAAATACATATATAGATAAACATCCAAGACCCAGGCCAATCGGAAAAAGATCATTTTTCATCTTGACCTGACCGGGGATCGAACCCGGGACCTTTTGAGTAGCGGTCAGGCATGCTAACCATTACGCCACTGAGGTCGTCTGTTTGGCATTTATTTTTTATTTCGGCAACATTCCCCTGGCAACTCATCTGTGCTTTGGAAGGCATGTAAAGCCGTTGATCACAGCTATTATCGCTTGGTGGCATACGATATGATGAGTAAGAAGCCTTTAGACAGCCTGAAAAATTTGACAGTATTAGCTACTATCAATTTGATCTGATTTCCTTGTAAAAGGATGAGAAGGTCAAATTGCAGTCGCTACATCCATATGGAGGACCATGATTAAAGCGAAGACCATTGATTAAATCGAAGTCTTGAGTACTGAACTAACTTGAGTTACTAATTAAGATAGGGATGTAACTGTGAAACATGCTCTTATGAAGATAATGCAATTATTTCTGCGCCATAAGTAGCGTCACTAAGCGCGCTAACTACTGTGACCACAATTTGAAACTATCACGGACTTTCCCGGATGAGAGTTAAATATGATTAATGTGTTGGCAACCAAACAGGCGCATTATCGTGGAAATATTCGCGGGTAATTTATTTCGGAGATAACTGGCATGCGCGTTAATTTGTGTGATTTAAGGTTTAACTTTAATGGACTGGATAATGAAACGAATTAATATATATTGTTTTAATTATGAAGTTTTAAATTTGTTTAAAAAATTCTTCGGGTTACTGAACTAGCGGTGTAAGCACAAGATTTCTGTGGATGAAGTTTATTTACTTACTCCGCTGGCTCAATGACCCGAAGTGGATCTTGGCCTCCAAAACAAGAGAGGGCCGCAGTTTTCTATTTTGCGCGATTTGCCGATTCTGAAGAAATATTTTACGCTATCTTGAAGAACCTATCAGCTAAGGACCGAATTATCCATTCGTGTCTTAGCTTTGGCACTAATCACGGTAAAGATAGGAGCACCAACCCCGCTCCTATCACTGGGATCCAGCCTGAAGCGTACCAATCCCTCGTCCGTGCCTAACTATGTTAATCTACAGTTACATTTGAACTCATATTAAAATTATCAACAGCAATATCATATCAATATCAAATACTAATAAAGGCCATGTTAAATCACTAGAGCACAATACACGTCTGCACCGCTCGGCGAACCCAAGGAGAAGAGAGCGTTACACTCATACTCACCCCGACACTACTACTGCCAAGAGGGGTTTACCTGTAGTGGGGAGATATCTGTCACGTGATGTTACCGGGCGATAACAAACCCTATGTTGTAGTCACTTGGGAAAACCATGGCAGGAAAAAAAACCAAGCATTGCTGTTTGGCGGCTTATTTAGGTTAGAATGCGGTCCCAACTAAAATAGAAATAAAAATAGTTAAATAATCTCATTTCATTAAAGTTTTGTTTACCTTAAAAGAGAATTGAAGGGACCGTCTTTAAAATATTGTCCTTTTGTCTATTAATAACATTTACTTCTTTACCAATAATTTTTCGTGTACTTCTTGGTTTTGTCAATATTCTGAAACCAGATTGTTTTATGTTCGAGCCTCTTGATTTGTATTTTTCATCAGAAATAACTTCAAAACTAATAGTGAAATGGGTAGAAAATCGTTGTCTTTCGTGAAAATTTATAGTTTTCTTCAAAGAATTCACATTTATCTTGTTCTTGATTTTGGGTTTTTAGAAAAACCGGGAACTTCAAGAGGAAGAAAAGTAAGTACTGCACATGTCTCGGCCAAAATTTACGCTCTCGTATTTTGGGACCTCAGGTTCGCCTCGTAATTTTAAAAGCACTTAGCAGTTTTAATAGGCCATCTTTATTTTCGGCCTCGACAGTAATGTACTAATATATAATATCTAGTGTACTTACTTAGTTGTGTATTTTCCAAATTACTGTTAGATTCCATTGTAAAGTAATAAATGCACCGCATAAAAATAATTATGTTATTACATACAGGTTCAATATCGTAAGTAGTATTATTCAGAAGATCAATAACACAACATATAAAGCGAAATATTCAGTGAAGTTGGGTGCTGACGCATTTTATATAATCATGAAAATTGATATCAAGTCAATGAAACAAAAACCAAAACGAAACATACCAAAAACAGTTGTAATATTCTTTTTGGCAATATAATATGGTTTTGTCTCTGTCTCTTTTCTTTCATGCGTCCCTGTCCTGTGTTACTTCTTTTTCGAAGATTCTTTAGTCATCTGACCATTTTGATCTTTCTGATAGATTGATGAATACAAATGAAATATGTTTTTCATTTGCATTTTTTACAATATAATAAAATAAGGTCAATTAGAGGGATTTTTGTAGAAAAAGAAGATCGTAAAAATATACCTAATTTTTAATAGATAGTCAAAAATACAAAGTTATAATGTCAAGGGTAAAACAAATAACTCATAAATATTTATAAAAATTCTCATTTATTAAAAATCAACGGCTGAACCATTTTAAGACTGCTATTTTCAATTACTTTGTAAGTAATGTAGGAGTATTACTTTTTTCTGCACCCGACTTTACGTTTACGAAGAAAACTTTAGTTTCGTATAAATTTAAAGTTTTGGATAATATTCAAATTGATTTGACAAAGTACTAAGTAGATTGACATAAAACATCTTCTTATGAATATTTACTGGTCGAGATGGGTGATCTGAATGACAACAACCATGTAGGTGATGCAGAATTTGACAATAGACACAGGCAAATTCAAGTCCATGTGTATTAAACGCCACACACGTTTCTTAAGCGGTCTTAAATCCATATAGTGAAGAAAACGAAGAACCTGCGATTCTGTTGTTGCATCTAGAAAAAAATATAAATAAAATATCAGAAATATGGAAAAATATGATAACCACTTTTATTTATTACTAGCGATGAGGCCCCCGGCTTCGCACGGGCGCTATACTATATAATACATGTATTATACATATATATAAACCATCCTCTTGAATCACTTAATCTATTAAAAAAAACCTCATCAAAATTCGTTGCGTAGTTTCAAAGATCTAAGCGTACATACAGACAGCGGACAATGACTTTGCTTTATAATTCAAAAAAATTCAAAATTCAAATTGTTTATTTTCAATATAGGATATTCTTATCACTTATTGATGTCAATTATTACTTATTTTAAGTTTACCACCACTTCCAAAGCGCAAGTGAACAAACTCCACAGCAGCATTTTCTTCAAAAACGTCAATTCACAAAGTTTGAGTCAAATCAGACGAGTTTACATTTGAATATTTTTATAATTACCATAAGTTTATTATTAAATTATTTAATATTGAGGATTATTGAAATAATTTAACAAAAATGTTAAGTAATAAAAGATGTCATGATATAATAATAAAAAAATTATAATAATAATGTACTGAATGTACATATGATCAATTTTTAGCTATAGTTTGGAGGACTCCGCACCAAGCTTAAGTTACACATCCTTGTCATTGAGAAAATCATGAGCGCTATAATAGGCTATGTAGTGATAGTGATAGTTAAAACAGAAATATGCATTATGAAATTTTTGAATGTAAGTATAGTTAACAGTAGGTATCAAAAGATATTAAAACTAAATACAAAAAGATCATAATGATCTTACTTTCCCTTACCTTCTTTTTGCATCAAACGGTTTTGAAGTAAAATTTTTATGTTGACTATTTCACTGTCCATTTTGTCTCCAATAATAGATGGTACTGCTAATTGTATGGCCATGTGTAATATATATAAAATATTAATTATCAATAACATTGTGTCTATTGTCTGAAAGCAAATTGTTACATAATTACCTTAATAAAATGTTCAATTAATATTTTTCAAAGATTTGCCAAATAAATCAATATTATTAATAAAGCTATATGTATATATTATAAACATAACAAATGTAATAAAAAATTTGCTAAAAGATCTGGGCTGGTATAATAATAAACCACTTTAACAGGAATCCCATTAATCATATGTGAATAAACCAATTGTTATAACTATTGTTGCAATTTTATTAACAGAAAATCGTTTAAAGTACAACGTATTATTTAAATACTTCTAACACTTAAATAAAACGAAATTAAGACTAAGATTCTCTAAAAATGAAAAATAGAGTAGAAAGGAATGAACGATTTCATTCGAACACTTACATTTGTATTTTTTAAATATAGTATGTAATAAAGTATACTCAACATAAGTTTGGGAACATTCTGCAAGAGTTGCAAAATAACCTAAAATTTAAGAATTACGAAATGAAATGTCAAGTACAATAGACGTAAAGTATACATGAAAAACTAAATTCTAATTAAAAAACGTTAAAACTTGTATAAAATAACTAACTGGCTGAAATTTGTATACTGAAGAAAAATATTCATTTCATAATTTTATTAGTGACTTACTAAAAAACTACACAAAGGATGGATTCTGTCAATACAGTCAGCAATCATCATGTATTGTTTGCTTCCGTCGGCCAAATTATTTGAATTGTTCAATGATAGTCTCAAATTTTTGACGCAAGCGTACTGAAGATATGCTATTATTGTGAGTGCTATAGTTAATACATTTACAGCTTCAGAAATAATATAATACACATAGTCAGGCACTATATACAAGTAACAGTTTCTTAACGTTATACAAAGGTAAATAATTATAAAAATTTTGAGGAAATATGAAAAAGTGAAAATTAATATACTGATATAATATAAGCGGTCATTTTTGAAGCTTTTGTTGAAGTTTTGGATGTCAATAAGAAAATCGTAAAGATTATGTTTGCAAAACATGCTACATGTAACATAAAAGATGTAGGTACTCCAGTCACAACAAAAATACAAGATATCCAATTTTGACAACCTCATAAAGCTTACTACTATAACACCCATTATCGCAAAATTTACGAAACTGCATAAACATTTTAAAACAAAACGATATTCTTTTTTTATTAATTTAAAAAATCCAAAATTAAGACCAAAACAACATTCAAAAATTATGAAAAATATCGCAATAGGCTTTGATATCTTTTGTTTGCGCATATCTTTTTCTCTAAATGATTGGATTTTATTTTTCATTTTCATATAAGAACTAAAGTACTATCATGTATTTCGGACTAAAACTTCATGTAAGATATAGTTATGTTGAGTTCTGTCCTCACAAATATAAATCAGCCGAAGTCGACTCGCTAAGATGAAGAAAAATATATGTTTACAGTGTCAGTGTAGAATAAGTGCAGATACTAAGTTTCCTATAATACAAATGAATATTGTGATGTAAATGGGCCGACTTCTCCCCGGAATTGACGTGATGGTGACAGTTCGATAATTAATCAATAAACATTAATATTTGAATACAAGATCAATTGAAGTAAAAGTTTTAATACCATTATTGTAAGGTAGTTCATACATTTAAAGACATTTAAGATATTAAAACTAATATTCGTTTAACGTTCATTTTTAAAAACTGACACAGGCACATCAGAGGCCAAGAGGCAGAAAACCTCTTGTCACCAGAATGTGAAAATTCGATTTTTTGCTAGCATTTATTATTTACCCTATGGCGCTACTTGTCGCTGTGCTTACTCGTAATCTTAAACGACACGTCTTTAAATAGTCAACAGCTTCACTCGAGAGGTCCTTGAACTCCATTTGCACTCCATATTTGGTATTAGGACATTCACGTTTTGCTTAAGACGATACCTTGAAAAAATTGTTAAAAGTGGCCGTTCTAAGCAATATTGCAATTTGTAGCTATAGGGAACTATAATTAATAATTTAATATGTTTAAAATTAACAGCCGTTAACGCTTTACACTGATTTTTGTAGACTATCCCACGATAACAAGCACTGTAATAAAGATTTAAGTTTTAGCAAAGACTTTACGAGAACGTCAACATTAATATATCTTTTGTAGAAAATTAATGAAAATTGTATTTGCAACACGAAAGTCTTCAAGTCTATTAAATGCCTTACATTAAAGTAATAAAAGATCTTTCATGGCTGACTAACACAATTGAACATACACATTAATTAGCTTAACAAAATGAAATAAAAGTAACAGGAATGGTATCTAATAGTAATGTTTACTATATACACTTTATTTAAACAAGGTAACACTAAGTATCACTACAACATTTCAAATATTGACTACACAATAAAAAAATGATTGTGAAACCTCAAATTTCATCGTTAAGAACAAAATCGAAACAAAAGGAAGACATATCTAAAATCCTAATAACTTTCTTTATCTGTGTTGAATGTTGTTTCGGTCTTGATTTTGGATTCAATAAATTTCTTAAGGATCAACTTAAAACAATTCAGAAATTGATAAGTCGTCTTGCATTATTTCTAATGATCGGGATTTTGATAACAATATACGGAACATACGTGAATATTTTATGGACTTTATTTTCTTCAACTGTGATATAATCGCTTATGTTTCTATCTTTATAAATAGCTTATTTTGCAAATATAATATATGTGATTTCATTATTGATATAAAAACTTTCAATTGTAACATCAAATATGGTGGCATTGGTATTTTATGTATCGTTTACTTTTCTTTCTATTTTATTATTAAAGTTTCTATCATATTTGGCACATGTGCTATATATGCAGAAGTATGTTACACTTATGTTTTGCCACAACATCTATATTATATCGCCAGTGCTGGAATAGATATGCTCAGTGTGGTGTCTATAATAATATATTTTCTCATGTTATCTTGCATTAAAAATTTAAAGATATCAGTAATTCAATCAAGTAGTTTGTTGGAAGTAAACCAACAATATTTAAAAATAGCTGATTGTGTGGATCGAATCCAACCTGTCAACAGTTTATTGGTAAGTAAATTACTTGCCATTACCTATTTTCAATCATTGCACCTCTCGCTATCGCCAAAGTATCCATTTTAAGTGTCTGCGAATGTACTTCGACCATGGCACACCTATTTTTCGTATCGTATCCCGCATCGCCACATCGTTTTCTATGTACGACTTGATGGAGGCAAATCGGAAAGCCATTGAGGTGGCCTTGAGATGGGCTAACCATATTTAGTCATTTATTATTGACACAAAAAGAAGATCTTGAATCCGAAGGTATCACGAGCAGTACTTCGAGGGGGGTTTTCTCCCTCTTACGCTGCTATTTTGGAATTAATTCCCTGTAATGATCTTCCTGAATGACTACAATATGGGAGCTTTCAAGAGTGAAAAGATTTTGGGTCAACAATGTTATAATATTAGTGGGATGTACCTACCTTTATAACGTAGGTAGAATTTACTAATTACTTAAGGTATGTGTGAGGAGAGAAGATAAATCCAGGTTTCAGCGAATCGCACAATATTTATTATTTGTACTTTACAACAGGTTAGACTCTTAAGGATAACCGTTAATGAGAGATTATAGGGGTCGTGAGATCAAAGTAGGCACGAGATCCAGTCAGGCAGCCGCTATGAAATAGCCAGCCACTTAACTTGAGATGGTGAGATCAGCCGAAAGAGGTCTTCCAGTGGACGCGCGCAGCCTTATATATGGCCCTCGGGGTAATGCGGTGCGGGGCAGCGAGGAAGGACCGCCGTAGGAGAATGCGCGACGTCACACCTTACCTTTTGGATTTTCCTTTAGTGGGATTCCTAAAGGAATTATAGAAAACAAAGGAAAAAGTGGGAGTCGTAGTGGTAGTCGTCTCGTATCAGATCGTGAAAAGGCTAGCGGAAGATAAAATAGAAGCACCTGGAAGATACTCCACCGTCAAAAGCACAGCTCTTAATACTTAGATAGATATAGATAGTATTTTTATACCTAAATAATAAGCTAAGTTCTATTTCGAAATTTCAGATAATTTTGCAACTTGTCAATAACGTTGCAAAAATGATGGTCATGATACTCAATGTCGTGGTATACTTTAAAACCAACGTAAGTTATTATCCGTATCTATTAATAATAATAATGAAACTAAGGATTTTGTTTATATATGAACGCTTATAACATTGTTTCAAATATAAAATTATAGTTAAAATATATTATTAAAAGGAGTCCCTTTAGGCAAGGTTCCGAAGATACTGGCAGCATTCCCCCTTTGCATAGCTAATAAAATTTAATTTAACATTGTTTCTGTATGTGATGATGGCGTGATTTTGGGGGAAGGTATTACTTTAGTAGATACGCAATACGGACCATAAAATAAATTGATAAATTTGATCGTCTTCATAATTTTATTTATTTTTACTTCAAACTGGTATCCAATTTTTTCAATGTTTCAGAGTTTTTTGGTTTAAGATATTTTAATTTACTGAATGACAACAGAACGTGGTCTGGCCTATTCACTCTAGCCATAAAAATACCCAGGTGTAAAAAGTGTCTGAAAATATATGTATAAGCCGGTAAAGAATTCCATTCCTTCGCCGTACATATAACAAACGAAGAGGTAAAATGACCTGTGCTAGCTGTTGTGGTTTTGAAAACATACGGATGAAGTCTATCACCATGTCTGAGTGAATGTGAAATCCCAAATCAATCAATCATTTATTCGCATAAAATGTATGAATTTAATATGGTCATTATACTTTTAACCTCTAACGGAAATGTGCAGAATTAAAATAAATGTCATAAGCAAAAGCTTCGTGTTGCAGTTGAGTCGTTTTTTCCTTTAAGATCATATTTGTACAAATTCAATTTATTTAATTTCAGATGATAGATGCAGTCGCAACAATATCTCATTTGGCGTATGTCAGTCACTCCTTGATACAAATAGGAATACCGTCGATCATTGGAGAGCTGATTGATGCTGAAGTAGAATCTATAAAGCTTTTGCTTCACAACCATATGATGAAACAGACAAGTATGAATTTTTTATACAATTATCAACTTAGAACCACGTTAAATACACAAGGGTTACAATTTACACCAACATCGTCATAATTATATATTGCCTTGATTTGTTCGAACGAAAAGCTCAAACGAGAATAAAATCTATCACTGTAGTGCGGGTAATCCATTTGTCCGCTAATAAGGTTTTGAGTTTGAATTCAATTTTTTCTGGGTCTTTCCACAAATTTAAAATAATTTCATACGGATCGTATATGATAAACGAAAAGGTAAAAGTTTGAAGGCTTCATTTGTGTTGTATGTGAGACGATAGCTGGAGTTTTTATAAGTCTGCAAAATCTTAAATTAAAAGGTTCAGTTTCTTTAAGACTAGCTCGATCTATAAGTTTAGTTCTTATATTTTGATTGATTATTTGTATGTCTTCTTACAGATGCAGAAACACAGGCACAAATTCAACGCTTCCTTCATTACATGGATGCACGACCAGTGAAACGACGCATGTGGCGCTTGTTTTATGTGGACCTTAGTCTCCCTATCTCCGTACTCAGCTTTGGCGTCACTTATATGATTCTCGTCATTCAGTTCACTCATTTAGTTTAATAATATTAATTTAATAATATTTGTATCATTAACATATATTATCATCATCAACAAATTCAGCTATTCTTAAAGGGAACGCTATCAGTATCTTCGAAACCTTTTTAGTTAGTTGTAATTTTATATTTTTAAGTCTATTTTTTTTTAGTTTTGAGCTCAATTATAATCATCATCATCATTTACCCGCAAGTTCTTTTATTGCAAGACATAGGCCTCCTCCAATTTTTCAAAAAAGATTTCCAAAATGACCGTTCGGAAGCGGCCTGTATCTAGTTATTCTTATAAACCTGGGTAAGATCTTTTAATATATTTAACTATTGTTTACCTTTAATGTTTGAGTAGTAAACACAAGTCTTGAAATTACTTTGAGGCTAGCATAATCTGTATTTTTTCATATATTTTGATGCTGCTGCTTGAAACAGCGGAGTATTACTACAGTAAATACATACCCAGACGGGCGTTTGTTCCTCATTGAGAAGCAAAACTTTTTAATTGTCGATAATTTTCTAAATCATATGCGAGTATCATACATACTGTAAGATGAACCAGTCGCGCAGGCTTCTCAGCACTTCACTTTCACTTATTATGACTACATAAATAGGTAAAATACCAATGCGCTTGCCATCATTAATAATTTTGAACCATTTGTCATTAACATGATTATTAGCCAAAATATATTAAATGTAATTAATAAATCATTTAGAAGCTTTTATAAGGATAATTAATTAACTCTTTGCAAAAAATTTGGAATCGTTCGCGGTCTCTACTGGGCAATTTTTTTCTAATCTATGACTCTTTGGATGCTGTTACACTTATAAAGTTATATAATAAAAATATAATTTGTTAGCTTTTTCCCGCGGCTCCGCCCGAGTGAGACTCGGTTATATTGCGCCCAAAAGTAGCCTATATTAGACCCTTGGTCCATAAATATATTCATGCTAAAATATCAATGTCATAATTTTCTTTCTAACCAGGAAATAAAAAAAAAAACATTTAATAAAATACATTTATTCATGAATATGGGTCATTTGCATGATGACGATGACGTAAGTGGTACACCAGCTGACTATGGACACTGGTAAGCGAAGATCTAGAGGCACGACCCCCCAAATATCACGATTCACGGGACGAGCATCCATAAATCTAAGTAGATCTAGAATATTCTCATTCCTTTGGCGATCTGAAATATAATGGTAGTCTTTAATCTCTCTCTCTTATCTTAGAGCATCCTTGGTCGTTTCCAGAACTGACTACTTTAAAAAGTATGCCCTTTAAATTTTAACGTATTTAAATGATCCAGAATTCATGCCTCCATTTAAGCGGTTACTGTGAGCGCGTCAAGCGACGGCGATGGCGAGTGCGCGGCCATATTTGGATTGATCGCCATTAGTGGCATTTCTATCTTGAGCTCCTCCGTGCTTCGGAAGGCACGTTAAGTCGTTGGTTCCGGCTGTTATCGGTAGATGGCAGTCATTAAGCTATGTCACATGCCTTTAGGCAGCCTGAAAAAATCTAACGTTGTGATGTAACCGGAAAATACGGTCGGACGACGAAGGTATCTAAGGTGAGCAATCCATATGAATTTTAAAACAACTTTGTTTAGTAAGTTTACTTACATTCCTCGCCTGTTTGCGTTATCATTTTTTTCTGAAGGACAGCTTTGACCCGTTCCATTTCAGAGTTAATTTTCTCAAGAAACAAAGATGGTATGAAAAATTGAAGTAATGTGTACATGGCAAACATGAGTTCACTGATTATTAACATTTTATCCTGTAAAATGCATTTTATGGTAAAACAAAAATTTCGGCTTAAATTATTAACTTAACAATGTTGCAATAACTGAAAAATGAATTAACACTATGAATTCTGTACTTATATTTTACTAGCGACCCGCCCCGGCTTCGCATGGGTGGAATATTATGGGCTTTGCTTACATAAAAACCTTCCTTTTGAATCACACTATCTATTAAAGAAAACCACATCAAAATCCTATATTGGCACAGACAGCGGAAAGCGACTTTGTTTTATACTATGTAAAAATAAAAACCTACTAGATGAAGATAAAGATTGACATCCTAAGGTATCATATTTTTTCCGCCTTGTCTCTTAAGGTGATACCTCGGTGAACACTAGCGCCACCGTCATTTAAAAATCATTACTCACTGAAAACACAAGTTATCAATAATCCCTCTGCTGTAATTAAGGTTCTGGATCTGAAGTTAATTTTAAACATATTAAATTATTAAATTATAATTCCCTATAGTTACAAATTGCATTATTGCTTAAAACGGCCACTTTTAGCAGTTTTGCATTTTGTAACTATATGGAACTATAATTTAATAATTGAATATGATTAAAATTAACTTCAGATCCAGAACCATAATTACAGCAGAGGGATTTTTGATAAATTGTGTTTTCAGTGAGTAATGATTTTTAAATGACGGTGGCGCTAGTGTTCACCGAGGTATCACCTTAAGGCTACTTGAAATATGTGATACTAGTGGATAGAACTTTAAACACAGAAAAGAAGAAACTTAGATAACTATTTTTTTGTTTTTAAAATCAAGCTAAACTTACCTCCTTTTTTATGTATAAAATCATTGCGCTTGCCATCATTAATAATTTTGGACCGTCTGTCATTAACATGATTATTACCTGAAATACATTAAATGCAATTAATAAATCATTTAGAAGCTTTTATAAAGTATAATTGATTAACTCTTTGCAAGTAATTTGGAATCGTTCGCGGTCTCTACCAGGCATTTTTTTTCTAATCTATGACTCTTTGGATGCTGTTAGACTTATAAAGTTATGTAATAAAAATATAATTTATTAGCTTTTTCCCGCGGCTCCGCCCGAATGAGACTCGGTTATATTACGCCCAAAAGTAGCCTATAATAGACCCTTGGTCCATAAATATATATTTATGCTAAATTGCATAAAAATCAGTCCAGCCGTTAAGTCGTATACAGACATACTTTCATATCTATAATATTATTATGAAAGTATTGGATAACACAAACAACATGAATCGAAGCCAGCTACGAAATCAAGCTACAAAATGAGACTAAGGGTTAATATAAGGTGCACACAGCAAAATTTTTCTTTTCATTACATTTTACATCAAAACTTACCAATTTGCTATAATTTGGGTAGATTTTATCAAAACACTGCACCATATTAAAATACATTTGTTGAATAAGTTTTATATTAAAGGCATGTTCGGTAGTAATCCTCATCTTTCTCGCACAGCAGTACAGAGAATACAATATCATTATTTGTGTGACCGGTATCACATCAATAGCAACTATAGGAATGCAATAAACTACACCTGGTATTATATTGTTTAAAATATTATCAGGATTATTAGCGCATATGTCATCATTTGTGTCACAATAAGAATTACAAATTATTGCTTTAAGTATACTATTCACAACCAAAAATGTAAAAGCTATTACACCAATATAATTTTTCTTAATCAAATCTTCATTTGAATTATATATATCAATAATAAAATCGAAAATTCTATACTTAGATAACGATTGAGCAATGTAATAACCGAGATATTGAATGAAGTAAAGTCCAAACCAATAAGCAGCCTTATATCTTGAAATATTTAATATAATCAATAAAGCTACAATAGAAATTGCCACAAATTGTCTTAACACGGTAAATAGAGATCGACATTCTCTTTTAATAGTTATTTCAAATCCAAAATTAAAACCAAAGAAAAATTCTGTAAAATGAAAAAATAGCAACATAGATTTTTGGATTATTTTAAAAATTTTTGGTGAATTGCCAGCTTTAATTGGAGACATTTTATTCCATAAACGTGATGTAACTCTTATGTTTGAAACAACTGTAACAGCATTTTGTGTTTCCCCAGTTATTATCTAACCTGTTATTTTCTATAGAGCTGTTATCAATTATTCACTTATGATATTAAATATTTCCTAATGTTGACACCGAAGGATATTTAATTACCTGAAAGCAGGCAATTGCTGTTTATTGATTTAGTAAATTATTGACTTCCGTGGTTATTACTGTTAAAAAATTCATGTTTTCATCGTGTTTATTTATAAGATTGTACAGCTAGTGAGTAAAATTACTATTTTTTCAAGTAAATTTTGATCAAATGTCAAAAAATTATTTTAATTTTCAAAATTATTGGATAAAAAATTCTATGAAAACACCTAGAATGTAACAACATTCAAAAGTAAATTAATTCAACTGTTAAATATCTAGTAATTTCTAAAAGATTTACACTGGATTTTACATGAAAAACGAATCTTGCAAAGATTTTGAACTTTTTCATAAATACGTGGACTGAATATTAAAAAGGGTCTCACTAGGTTTTAAAA
Source organism: Apomyelois bistriatella (assembly GCA_947044815.1). Classification (NCBI taxonomy): domain Eukaryota; kingdom Metazoa; phylum Arthropoda; class Insecta; order Lepidoptera; family Pyralidae; genus Apomyelois; species Apomyelois bistriatella. Next base: position 11,070,101 of record OX345706.1, on the reverse strand, counting down.
CTGACGCATGCTGAAATACTGTTTTAAAGATTTTTAAGAAAAATAAAAGAAACCATATGTAGTATAATTTTAAGCGTTTTAATTTTGTAATGTGTTTAGTCATAAAGATTGCTCATCTGCATAATGACGATGACGTAAGTCGTGCACCAGCTGATCATGGATACTGGTAATCGAAGATCCAGGGGTACAACACCCAAAATATTGGCATTCAAGGGCCTTGCGTCCATATATCTAAGCGTTTCCAAGATATTATTATTTCTTTCACGGTCTGGAATAGAAATGCAAAAGTTATTAATGTTCATATAAAAGTGATTTCTGGTATTGTTGTTTATATCATGGAAGCCTCAAAGTAAAAAGAACGATTTATAAATGAGTATGAGTATTACAATCAAATTTGGTCAACGATGTTTCTCAAAAACTTTTATTTGTAGTCTTAAAAAATATATAACTGAAAATGGTTACTATTTAGGGTATTAAAAAAAATAATGATGGCATATTTACAATCTATCATTGTATTGAAAGTAAAATGTAGGTAGATATGGTATGACGCACGTGTTGTGTTCTAAATTGTTTGAAATTTTATAATGGCAAAAAATATTGTTTGTTTTTAAATAGATAGGTGTACATTTGGAGCATGTACATCTCACAAGCGTATGTAACACTTGTGAGATGTATGCAGGAATACTCAAACGCTACTCAATTTGAGAGCTGTTCAATTATCACGCTGTTACTGTCATATCGCTGACGTTCAGCGCGACAGCATGACATTTGAGCAGCTTTCAAAATTGAGTAGCGTTTGAGTATTCGGGCGGTAGAGGCTCCAAATGCATTAAACAACATTGAAATATGAAACTTGCAATAATATAAATTGTAGTTACTTACATTCTCCACCATTTTGCGTTATGAGTTTAGTATGTAGTATACCTTCGACTCTATCTAAATCAGATTTTATCTTCACAACAAACACTGATGGTATAAAAACATTTAGCACAGTGTATACTGCAAATACTAGTTCACTGAGTACTAATACTTCATCCTGTAATATAAATTGTAAATTAGATGGTGCAATTTGACTCATTGCATATATTTTAAAATGTATTAATTCATCATTTAGAAGAGTAAAAATTATGATGCTGATCATTATAAACTGAATGGCATCGCACGATGTATTTATTAAAGTAAGAAAAGTGTTGTTTTTCATTATTAAATGTGTCATTATCTCCGTTCGGTTTATCTACTTGTTATATTACTGTGATTGTTTTAAGGAAGTATTTATTTTTTTGCCAGTCTATAATTATATCCTATATTTATTTACTAAATTCATATACAGAGCCACATAAATATATATATATATATATGTATAGCAAAACAAATACATAAACAGGTATAATACATACTAAAATTAAATTAAAAAAGAAATTTTAGAACAAGTACGGTGCATATTAGAAGTTCTTAAGAGATACCTCTTTTTTGATGTAAAATATTATGGATGATATAATCATCAATAATTTAGGGCCATCAGCCATCAACATTATGATGAGCTAAAACAAAAAAAAGAACTATATTGTAACTTTGCCGGGAGGAGTTGGATGAGGATAGCACAAGACCGAAAGGAATGGCGTGCATTGCTAGATGCCTACACTCAGCATTGGGTGACGATGGGCTGAAGAAGAAGAAGAAGATTGTAACTTTGCCATTTTTACACAGTTTTTTTCTAAGTAAGATTCTAATAGGAAGTATAAGAACTTACCAAAATATTCAATCTATAATTAACCACAGATGTTGTATATAAAAAAATAGATTAAAATTACTTACCATGGTAAAATTTTATCAAAACACTGTTCGACATCGATATACATCTGTTGAATCAGTTTTATATTAAATGAGTTCTCTGTAGTGATTCTAATTTTTCTAGCACAGCAATAAAGGCAGTAGAAAACAATCATTTGTGCGATAGGTATGATATCAACAGCTACGATTGGAATACAAAATAAAAAATCCGGGATAACACGACTAAAAGTATTATTGCTCCGAATTTCGTCATCAGAATCCCAATAATTATTACAGACAATAATTTTTAGTATACTATTAATAACGAAGAAGAGAATAGCAATTATACCAATAATATTATTCTCAATCAAGTCGATATTGGCTTTGTAGATGTCGATAATGAAATCGAAGATATTGTACTTGGAGAACCACAAAACGAACAAATAGCCAACATATTGAAAAAAATAAAGACCAAACCAATACATTTCTTGAAATCTGGTAACATTTAATATTATAAACAGAGACACCATAGATAATATAACAAAATGCTTGAATGTGGTGGTGATACATCGAAATTCTTGTTTTATAATTATTCCAAAGCCAAAATTGAATCCGGAGAAAAATTCGGCTACAAGAAAAAATATAAGTATTGATTTTTGTATGAATTTAAAACATTTAAAATTATATTTACACCCGCCAACAACCATTTTTTGTTTTTATACGTCTATTGCCTCTCAAACTAATATTAACAGTAAAAGCATGGTATTATTTCCTAGTGATTAGCTAAGTAAAGTTTTTTTAAACAATTTAGTAGGCAAATAGGTATACAGCCCACCTCATGGTAAGCGGTCACCGCAGCCTATGGACGCCCTCAACACTAGGTTAGTTTTAAATTTATTTAACCAATTTTTATAGGATTTCTAAAAAATTTTAGTTTTTATAAAATTAAATAATACCGTACCTATTTATAATAGACTAAGTATAACGAACTTCTGAAATCATGATAGTACTAGGTATGAAGCACTAACGCTAATAAACTAACAAAAAAAATTAATTTAACTTGCATGCTTTTTTTATTGTTTTCTAAATTGTCTACTTTTTAAATCTATGAGCTTGTGATGTGACTCACCTCAAACCGTCAAGTCAAATAATATTCATTCATCATTTTGCAGTATTTAAAACTAGCTCCAGAAAAAAAAATAACAAAAAAACTTTACATAGCCAATTAACGAAGGGGTAATTTTACTTAGAACCGCTGATCAATATTTATTGATAATTCATGTATGATACGAAATGTGTTCTGTTGACACCAGAGCATATAATTACATAAAAGCAGGCTAATGCTTTGTTATTTTTTATAACAAGGTTTGTTTAAATTATCTGCTACTTATTTTCATTCTATAGGAATTTTGGAAAATCTAGCCATTTCTTTCTTTTTTGGTGTGTATTTTGTACAGAATATCTTCAAATTGAAGTTTGGAGGTCAGCAAACGAAAACCCTTGCGACTATGGGCCGCTATTTTCAGTACTTTGTATCTAACTCCGGTCCAATCCTTTATGTCATTGAACCACTTTCGTCGAAAACGGCCAGGAGATCTTAGAATATACGTACTCAACAATAAATTATGTACATTCAATACAAATTTAAATACTAATAACGTTCTAATCGAACAAATGAGTGAATTGTATGATAATAATGAGGTAGGTGACGAACATGCTGAACAATGACGCTGGCAATCGCAGATCGAGCGGGATAATGTGCCAAACGCGGTGCTCTGTTGACCTGCAGCACATGTAATGGAGCAGCCATTTGATCTCTCGACGAGTTTGCTTATCTGGAAATCAATTCAAATTTCAGTTCAGATTGTTTATTTTCAATATAGGAAATTCTTATCACTTATTGACGTCAATGATCTTATAAGTCAGGAGTTAAGCCGAATTTCAGCTTTTGTATGTAGCTTTTGTTTTAATGGTTAGAAGATCTGTTGCAGTTTATGACTTAATAAAAATTTTAATAAATAAGACAATACGGAAGGCTATTATCGAGCAGTGTGACACTGAAGGTATCAAAAATATTTTCAAGGTTTATTAGTAAGATAATTAAGCTGCTGATAATATTTTCAATTTGGATGTGACTAGCATTTACAGTTAACTATAAAATTGAAATATCTTTACTGTGTGTTGGAAGACAAAGTTCTGACTAATCTAAAAGTATTTACCTGTTTCATGAATCAGTCGGTTATGTAAATTCAATTTAAATGACTTAAATTGAATTGTGACCATTTCGCCCATGGCAGCTGGCATGCACAATAAGAACCCGAGGTGTATGACGTAAGAATAATGTACTAAGAATGCCACCCAGTCTTGCTGTAATAAAAGATGATTTTTAAAGCAATATTAGTAAAATCGAATTAGTAAAACCGCTTACTATTGTTGGTTTTCAAAATGGAAACTAAAAGATGGATAAAAAAATCTTAATATTAATGCTGAATATTTTGCTACTCTTCTTTTTACCATACTTTTTTCATAGAAATATTAAAGAACACCAATTGGATATGTTTACGTCCTATATTAATGTATTCAAAACATAATAAATCATTAATTAAACGTCATTCATGTTTAATGCTGTAAGTCGAACTTGCCATTTATTATTAAGTGGAAGAGGAAAATCTCCCCAATTACATGTTTCGTTAAGTAATTGCGGAGCAAACAAGTAATGAGGTTCAACTGAATTATTTCCTTTGCCACTACCCAAAGGTTGACTACGAGAGAATAATAGAATTTAATTTAAATCAGTTTCTGAGTAAGTTTGGGCATGTAAAGGATATGGATGTAGAGAGAAAAATCACAAAAAGTAAATATTAAATAGAAATTACAGGGAAAGTTGAACAGCCTAAAAAATATATTGAGACCGCTGAAGAATAAGAGAGAGCTGAAGGGAGTAAAAATCTCTGCCAACTACGAGAAGATAATGTAGTATTGTATTGTATTGTGTTTTACTTACCAGTGCTTTAAATGCTTCTAATGACACGTAAGTAATGAACATTCCTTTTGGGAAATTCACCAATAATCCCACTAAGAACTGAAAAAGGAATAGGATTATCATTAATTCTATCAACAAATTATTCTCTTCTACCTACGCCTACTAATTTTCTATTTCTTTATCTCATCGTCACCTAATGCTGATTGTAGGGATCTAGCAATGCCCGTTTTTCCCTCTTATCCATACCATTATCACATAAAGTTTGTTGTGTTATTTTGAATTCACGGGTTATTACATCTAGACTTTTGAGAGGCTTGCGCAGGTTTATTGATCCTATATACTTTATTATAATTTTAACAAAGCCTAATCATGCTGTTACATCAATTTTTTTTAAAGTACAAATTCTGAATAGAAATTCTGGTAATTAAAAGTAGATTTTGATAAATATTTGGTCTCATATTAGATTTCACAACTTTTGATAGATGGCTTTTCTTAATGAACATGGTTTTCTAATACATTAACTTATACGTTATGTATTTAAAGAGATACATAATAACTTGAAATAATAGTTATTTTTACCAATTTATCAAACATTGGCGTTACTTTATCAACTGCATCTAGGATCTCAATATATTTCTTCATAGTCTGTTTCACATCAATTTCACCATTCTTAAAAGCGATATCTATATTTTTCATGCTCAAATAAACAGTGTAAATTATTAGTATTTGAACTACCGTTAAAATATCAACACCAATTGTGACCCAAATATAGAAAAACAATTGCATTGGAATACCTAAGCAATATGGATTTGTAACAGAATAGACACAAAACAAAATAGTCATAGTACATTTAAAAAGAAAACTCATAATAGTAAACACCGCAACTTTTGCACCAATGTAACTATCACTTCTGTTTTTTAAAAAGTCTTTATTTATCAAATGAAATTCAACAATGTAATCGTATAACGTATGATTCGTAAGCAAGAGGACAATCATACAGCCGAAAAATTCTAAATAATGCAACAATACCATGTAGATACTCTCTCTAAAAATGATATAAATAAAATACGGCATCAAAATACCCGGAACGACAATACAGTACACTTTCTCAATAACGATTGTCTTGTTAGAAATGGTTTTCGTAAAACCAAATCGAAAACCGAATAATAATTGGACGATTACAAAGAATGTTAGTAAAGTTTTTGATAATTTTGGCGAGGAAATTGACGCGTTTGGATTCATCGTGGCTGCGAAAAAATACTGAATAACGATTATCATTTGACAGTGGCAGTCAACCTTTTTTGTAGAAATGTCCTGAAATCTTAAAAATTGGTAGTTCAAACTAGTTTGAAAGTTCTACGTTTAACACAATTTTGCCATAATTTTTTTTAGAAATATTTTAATTAAATCCAAACTTTCATACTTAAAAGTACAAAAGTCTGTCTGTCTGTTACGCTTTCACGGCTGAACCGCTGGACCGATTTTGGTGAAATTTGGTATGGATATAGGAGGCATAGATTAAGGACCAGGGGTCAAACATAGGCTACCTTTTGGCGCGTTATAAACTTATCTCACACGGGCAGAGCCGTAGGCAACAGCCTAGTATAATTACAATAAGTTTTAATATTTTGCCTTCGTCTTACTAGATCAAATTTATATAGATTTCAGCCATTTATACGAGTGAAAAAGAATAATTAGCATTGCTATTAGTCAATTTCCTCCTCCTCAGTTCAGAGGTCCTCAGGTTGACAACAACTGCACAAATTGATTACTGTGTGCTTTGCTAATGTTGACGCAAGTTATTAAAGGTGCAGCCTATAGCAATATGGTTATTAATCCTGTTACTCATTTTTTATAGATGATGTACTGGATGATACACACCTTGTGTTTGGCTTTTAGTTTGCTTTTTAACGTAAATTGGCATACTAGCCTATGACTAAACTGAAGGCAAGCGGTTATCGTAACCTGTGATGCTTGCGAAATCCGTCGCAAGCGCTTTGCCTTCCTTGAAAGAATCTTCATAGCCTTTTTGATGACCCCTTTGTTGTAGTCACTTCTGACAGGTAATTTATTACATATTCGCAGCATATACGAAGGAGTAAAATTCTCTGATGCTCATGACACCTCTGGGTCCAAAGAATGAGGCTGAACTACTCATGGCGAGAGGTGTGATGATGATACTTTCATAGCTATTTTTAACACGCACTGACTTCTTTGAACTTAATTTTGACCCACTTTGAACGGTTAGATTTAATTCAAACTTTGTAGAATTATCAAGGACCGATGACAATACAATAATTCGATAAGTTTATCTCTAAAAAGTGGAAAATAAATATAGTTAAAAAAAAAAAACAAAAAAAAAACACGCTTTAATGAGCAATTGAACTAAAAAACGAAAAATAAATTAAACCAAAAAGAGTGTGGGGTGCTTGTACCATATTTTTCATTTGTCGAGCACCCCACACGCGTTTTGGTTTAATTCATTTTTCGTTTTTTAGGTCGATTGCTCATTAAAGCGTGTTTTTTTAACTATATTTATTCTGTATTATCAGCACACTAATTATTTTTTGTGTTACTTGTATTAATTTAAGCTTTTTTTTTATCATTGTTTTAGTGTCTGTGGCAATTCAAATAAACCGTTTCTATTCTATGTCAATTAAGCTTGCAAAATCATAATAAATCCTATTACTGATGAATAAAGTCTTTTTTACGTTAATTTAATAACCCTTCATTGATTTAGTCTTCGTCCGAGCGTTATTCCCAGATGCATCTTCTTCAGCTTACGCTTCAGATCCCAGGGTACGGAACTGATCGGTACGGTATTAATCATGGTCTGATTTAGCTTTAGAACTGGTTATTAAATTCCTTCATCGACTTAGTATATACATATAATCGCGTCTTTACCCGTGTTGTTAGAGTCTCGGGCAATAAGACCTTAGGCCACAGGAATCCAATAGTGATGGCTTGCTAGCCGCATCGCCTATGCCATGATTCTCCTATTCGCCGATTGCCTCTGTTGAATTTTACAAGCTGTGTGGGAAGAGAAGCAAGCTAGTTGATTAAGTACCTTTTGTTATATGTACTTAAGTTTCTTATTCCAAAAAACATCTCGTTTTTAACGTCTGTCTGTATCTTTATTACAATTCTGGATAGCGGATAAAGGGATCAGGGAAATCCCGTGAATGTGGCGCCGGGTCGTAAAACTTGTAAGCTTTTCAGATTTTATCACAGCGATCCGGGATGTGAGTCAGTTGTGACTTGTTGAACTGCTTCTTGGTTCTGAGTTTTGGACTTGTGAGTTTTAAGAAAGCCCTATTTTTAATTTAAACGTGTTTTCCAGTTACTTTTAATAGACAAGATAAGACAAAACAAGACAGACAAAAATTCTTTGCACCAGTAAAAATATACAATGAGGAAATCACAAACATAGATAATACAATAGGCGGCCTTATCGCTTTGTAATACGCTTAATAGATGCGCTTTGAACATGGTTCCAGATACATGAGACTGGCTATTACAATGAATTGACTGTCATCTAACAAAAAATCTTTTTACAGGAATACTAGACCAATAGAATCATAATCTGGGTCAAAACTGTTAGATTTTTAATGTGTAAAGAGATGCCTAAGTGTCTGTCTAAAGACATCTGAGTCAGTAAATCTTACGACTGCTATCTTTGATATGTAGTGACAATGAAAGCATATAAATTGCAATATTTCTTTCTCATTGAGTATTTAGTGGCCAAATTAACATTAGTATCAGTGTTTTTAGCTGCTTTGCTTAACCTTAACAAATTATATTTGATGGAAGCAGTCGTTCTTTCAAAATACAGAGCAGGTCATGATAACATGGCTTTATTGGCGACGTCCAGGAGTGGTATTTTTGAAATCATTGACTCACTTAAACTCATTGACGACTTAATGGTTTGAGATACAGTTTGGCTGCGCCGCAGAATTATTATTTTACTTTTTCTACTTATTGAATTTCCCGCGCTTAAGTCAAAACGCTCCCAATATTTAAATTTATTTTATTGACCACTTCCTGTCCCTATCCTTTTCCCGTACAAACCTGAATACCACAAGTGCGAGAGAGAAGGAAAAAGTGAACGCACGCGCCAATCGGCAACGCTTAAAATTTTCGTTCTTCTTCCGATTTGTAATGGCCACGCGCGCGTCAGTCCGCTAAGAAAAATTAATAATTAATGTGTTAAACTGTGTTAATCAATACAAATTTAGCCAGGATATGTGCATTGACCTTTGGGGGGCCCCCTGTGATAAGTGGTTTTCATGAAATCTACTAACTCAAGCAAGATCATCACGCAACGCGTCCGCCGCACTCATCAAAGGTTTGTGGTACCTATTTCCTTTTATGAAGAACTGTCTACTTCCACATAATTTCTACTCCGCAACAGTTCTTTTTTTCCATGTGTGTGTCAATCAAATCGAGCCAAAAAATACAGTCCACTTAATTTTATTTCCCGCTCATCCATTAATTTTGGTCCTGACGACCCGGATTCGTTACCTATTCAACCAGATCCCTAAAGGATCCAGCCACCCAGTTGGAGTTTTGTCGATTACCATAACATCCCAATACATATACCTACTACGCAATTTCTGATTGCGTCCATCTTTATATCCAAAGGGAAGGTGTCCTAATAAAACTACACAGGTACCTACCTACCTAACATTTCGCAAACGAAAATTACATATTTTCTTTGTCTCTTCGTATTAAAACGATCGCTTTTGGTCTCAAACCTTGTTTGTCGCAACAACTTTGAAATTTTTCATATTTCTATCCCGCATTCATTGTTGTAGCACCTACAAGTACCTACCTAATTTTGCTGCAGCCATTTCTAACCCGCGCACTATACATAAGCGATAGTTTAGTATAGTCCACTGCAGTAAATAATACGCACCGCACCGCAACGCTTATGTACTATAGTACCTACTACCTATAGTTTATTCATCATTCGTTTCAATTTATTGGGAACTGTGGTAATCTGGTTACTTTATTTAAATTGCTTACCTATCTTAATAGGTTAAGTACTTCGCATCTAGGTATTTATAGCCGATAGGCACGGATAGATACTTAAGTAGGTACATTCCACCGCAGGCGCCAGTAGGCGCTCATATTATTATTGTTCATACGTACCTACCTACACTGTAGTTATAGGCAGCTATCGCAATTCGTTAGCTACTTACTATTTAACCTATTTGCTTACAATTCATTGTTTATTTAATCTCGTGTCTGCTTGATCATGGCGGACGAGAATAAGTTGTTACTTCTTAGTGCAAAACGAGACGTGATATTTTCACGTATACAAACAATCGCCGATAAGGGGAAAGACCTATCGGATACTTACACGCGGGAATCCTTTTTATGTGATATCGAAACTATCGACAGGTTACGTACGGATTTCGAAAATATTATGGATAAAATTAATTCCCTTGAATTACAATTAAATCCTAAACATATCGTAAACTATCAACCTCTTATTTCATTTGATGACTTATATTGTCGAATAAAACGTGCAGCGCGATCTGTTGTGCCTGATTCACAATCTGATAAATACCTAAAACGGGACAGGCCGAAGTTACCGCCTATTGAATTACCTGAATTTAATGGAGACATTAAAACATGGTCATTATTTTACTCTACTTTCAAAACTGTTGTACATGAAAATCCGATCCTCTCAGACTCGGAAAAATTGCATTATTTAATAGGTAAATTAACAAACAAGGCTCAATCGGTTTTCTCAGGCATAACTCCTTGTGCTGAAAATTACAAGGTTATTTTTGAGACTTTGATAAATAGGTACGAGGATAAAAGGGTATTGGCCACTTCGTATTTAGATCAAATCTTTGAATTAAAGCCTTCAAGTTCCGCTAGTGTAACTAGTTTACAACTATTTCTGGATAAATTCGCTACTTCGATTTCCGCTCTTAAAAACCTTAAGGTCAATGACCTGTTGGATTTAATATTTTTGTACACCGCTTTAAAAAAGTTAGATCCTGGAACCGCGCGATCATTTGAGTTGGATAATCGTGGGTCCGACATCCCATCCTATGACAACTTAGTCTCATTTGTTCGTGATCAAGTTAAAATCTTACAACGCACTTCGAAACAAGAGGTCGTTAAGAAAACATTCGAACACCGTACGGATACGACATCTAAGACACAAAAGTCTACTCATACTTATGTCAATACGACAACCGCAACTTCACAGTCTCAGTGCTCGTTATGTAATTCGCAACATGAGCATTTATATAAGTGCTCAGGTTTTCAAAAGTTGTCACCTAATGAGCGGTACAAATTTGTCAAGACACATTCTCATTGTGTCAACTGTTTAAGTCCGAAGCACCGTGCTTCTGATTGCAATTCTAATTCAACTTGTCGTAAATGTCAACTTAAGCATCACACAATGTTACATTTTGAAAGTAAAGTTACTGCACCTGCCGCGACCGCGAGCGGCGCTGTCGGCGGCGACGCAGCGCGCCCAGCGAGCGTGACGTCATCGTCGCATGTAAACGTTCCTTCGCGTTCGCGTACAGTAGGAGACACTCCGGGCTCAATTCCTGCGTCGTCGTCCACTACTAACCGCGCTGAAGATGTTGCATTGTGCACATTTTCAGCTTATGGTCGTCGTGTACCTACTACTGTTTTACTTGCTACCGCGCGTGTTTTAATGATTGACTGTCACGGTCGTAAACAGAGCTTCAGGGCCTTACTTGATATCGCAAGTCAAAGTAATTTTATTTCCCGTCAATGTTGTGAACGCTTAGGGTTGAAATCGTCTCAAGGAACGACTTGTCCTGTTGTTAAGGGTATAGGAGGTACCACTAAACCCACTCAGGGTATTGTAAAAGCGGAATTTTATTCACGCCTCAATGAGAACGTAAAGTTTAATATTGAATCTTTAGTCGTAGACAAGGTGACCGAACGTTTGCCAACCGTCAACGTAGATAAATCGTTACTTACAACTTTCAAGGATCCACCATTGGCTGATGATACATATCACATACCCGGTGATATTGATCTTTTATTGGGCGCTTCTATTTTCCCGCACCTTCTTTTATCTCAAAAAATTCAAGATGTATATACTCAAGTCGCGCCTTACGCTCTAGAGACTGTACTTGGTTACGTAATAGTGGGAACTGCTCCTGCCAAACTAAATACGTACAGTATTGTTTCTAACTGTTGCTCCGTTGAGCCTATGGAGTCCACCATTCGTAAGTTCTGGGAACTGGAAGAGGTGCATGTTCCGCCAATCCTAAGTTCAGACGATAGGGAGTGCGAAGATATTTATTGTCGCACTACCACGCGCGAAGTCGATGGTCGTTATACTGTCGCACTTCCCTTTCAGGGAGATCCATCAACTCTCGGTGACTCCCGCCGCTTAGCTGAAAAATGTTTTTTATGCCTCGAACGCAAAATGCTGGCTTCACCTGAACTTAAACAGGCCTATGATGACGTCATTCGTGAATATTTAGATAAAGAGTATCTCTCACTGTCACCTCCTGAAACGGAAGAAAGTAATAATACTCCATCATATATAATACCGCATCATGGCGTCATTAGAACAGATAAACTAACCTCAAAATTGCGCATCGTACTAAACGCAAGTGCGAAAACTAGCACGTCTGTTTCTCTTAATGATATTTTATATAATGGTCAAAATTTGCAAGGAAATCTATTTGATATTATTGTTAATTTTCGCTTGTTTCCTATCGCACTTTCTGCCGACATAAGGCAAATGTTTCTTTGCATTGGAATGCGCGAATGTGATCGCAGATTCCAGCGCATCTTATACCGCTTTTCGCCTGACGAACCGCTTCAGGTCTATCAGTTCAACCGCGTCTGTTTTGGCCTAAAATCGAGTCCTTTTCACGCCCTACGCACTATAAAGCAGTTGGCTGCCGATGAGGGTGAGTCATTTTCTAAAGCAAAGGAAGTTATCCAAACTGGTCTTTATATGGACGATTTCGTCTATTCTTTTGATAATAATCAGGAAGCTATTTCTACTGCTGCAGAAGTTATCTCGCTTATGAAGGCTGGACAATTCGATCTTGTTAAGTGGACCAGCAATTCACAGGCTGTTTTAGATTCAATACCCCCTTCCCATCGGCTTTCATCTGTCAAAGAATTCGACGAGTCTGATTGCCACAAGGTTCTCGGTTTAAATTGGTCACATAAATCTGATTTATTCAGTATTAAGATTTGTAAACCCGCTGATAAATGTACAAAACGCACCATTTTGTCCTGCGTCGCTAGATTATGGGACTTAATGGGATTTGTGGCTCCAGTAGTCTTGTTTGCTAAGCTTCTAATCAAGGAATTATGGCTTAGCAATTGTGATTGGGATGACGCTCCTCCGAAAAATGTTGTAGATTTATGGTCACGTTTTAGAGAAGAGCTGCCCCTACTCGAACAAATCACAATACCGCGCCACGTTGGCATTACCAAATGTAGTGAAATAAACATCGTTGGCTTCGCTGACGCTAGCGAGAAAGCCTTTGGAGGCGTAGTTTATTTTCACGTCAAAAATAATGACGTTTATAAAGTCTACCTTATAAGCGCTAAGTCGAAAGTAGCGCCTAGCAAGGTGGTTTCTCTGGCTAGACTGGAACTCTGCGCAGCACTTTTGCTTGCTAAATTAATAAATAATATAGTCACTGCTTGTAACAACCGTATACCTATCAAGAGCCTATATGCATTCTCAGACTCGACAGTTACTCTATGTTGGATACATGGCTCTCCCCATAGATGGGATACCTTTGTCGCTAATCGCGTATCTAAGATTCAGTCCTTAGTAAATCCGCAACAGTTTTATCATGTATCTGGAATAGAAAACCCAGCTGACTGTCTGTCGCGAGGGCTCAGCCCCGCTCAAATTATTGACCATCCGCTTTGGTTCCATGGCCCGCCCTGGATTACCTCTAGTCCATCTGAGTGGCCTCTAACCATTTTCGACCCTTCAAATGTTTCCAATCCACCGGAGGAGAAAAAACATTCGTTAGTTTCCAATACACCGCAGGAAGAGCTGCCTCTTATTTCCCTAGGAAATCGCTTCTCTTCTTGGTCTAAATTACTGCGTTCCGTAGTTTATGTTTACCGATTTTTAAAGCTACTTCCCAGGCGTGAGTTTATAACAGCATCTGACCTCGATTTTGCTGAATATAAAATCGTCAGGGCATTACAGGTTTCCAGTTTTTCAGATGAAATTGCAAAACTTCAAGCTGGTAAGCCTTGTAATCGTACTTTCCAAAGACTGAAGCCATTTATACAAGATGGTGTTATAAGGGTCGGTGGTCGTTTGTCAAATTCGAATTTGAGTTTCGACCAGAAACACCCGGTCGTTTTGCCACGCAAACACCATATTTTAAATTTATTTGTGGACTATCATCATAAAATTAATTGTCACGCAGGTCCAGATTTGCTAATGTCTATCTTACGCCAAAGGTTTTGGATTCTATCCGCTCGTAACCTGATACGCAACAGGATATACAAATGTATTCCTTGTTTTCGGCTTCGCCCTAAGCCGACTTTTCCGGAAATGTCAGACCATAAATCATGTCGTGTCGTACAAACGGTGAAACCCTTTATGCACACAGGTACTGATTATGCTGGTCCATTTAAGGTGACTATATCTCGTGGTCGTGGTATAAGATCTATCAAAGCTTATGTTTGCCTGTTCGTCTGTATGACAACACGTGCAATCCACATTGAATTAGCAGGCGACCTAAGTACTGCTAGTTTTATGGCAGCCTTTAAGCGTTTTTTATCGCGACGTGGCCCTGTAGGACGCGTGTATTCTGACAACGGTACTAATTACGTCGGTGCTAAGCGTATGTTGTCCGAACTGTATACATTTTTGAACTCAAAACATTTTAATTCTGAATTCACACACGTTCTAAGTGAAAATCGCATTACATGGCTGCTTAATACGCCCGCTGCAAGCCACTTTAATGGTAACTGTGAGACTAACGTAAAAACTCTTAAAACTCATTTATTGCGTGTTGTAGGTGAACAAATCTTGTCATTTGAAGAAATGACGACTGTACTAGCACAAATTGAGGCTATAATGAATACACGACCGCTTTGTAGGACTCTTTCTAGTGACCCTTCCGAGCCACTGGCGCTAACGCCCGCACATTTTTTAAATCTGACGCCCTTAAAGTATTTACCCGCTTTTGATATAAACGAAGACAGACTTCATGTTCTCTCTCGTCATGATCTACTAGATAAATTAGTCCAAACTTTCTGGAAGCGATGGCGGTCAGAGTACCTACATACCCTGCAGTCTCGCGACAAGTGGAATACGCCTACCAACCCGATTACCACAGGGACTGTTGTAGTTCTCATTACAGATAACGCGCCTCCTCTCCACTGGCCTCTGGGCATTGTAGAGGAGGTTTTCCCGTCTACTGATAATGTAGTACGTGTTGTTCGCGTTAGGACGTCTACTGGTTCATACTTACGTCCAGTTGTACGTCTATGCCCATTGCCTAGACAATAGCTTATAATTAGCATTGTCTTTTTTAGGTTAGGATTATTTAGGTTACTTTAATTTACTTAATTTCGAAGGCATCTCCGATCCCTTCAAGCTGGGGGGGAATGGCTGCGCCGCAGAATTATTATTTTACTTTTTCTACTTATTGAATTTCCCGCGCTTAAGTCAAAACGCTCCCAATATTTAAATTTATTTTATTGACCACTTCCTGTCCCTATCCTTTTCCCGTACAAACCTGAATACCACAAGTGCGAGAGAGAAGGAAAAAGTGAACGCACGCGCCAATCGGCAACGCTTAAAATTTTCGTTCTTCTTCCGATTTGTAATGGCCACGCGCGCGTCAGTCCGCTAAGAAAAATTAATAATTAATGTGTTAAACTGTGTTAATCAATACAAATTTAGCCAGGATATGTGCATTGACCTTTGGGGGGCCCCCTGTGATAAGTGGTTTTCATGAAATCTACTAACTCAAGCAAGATCATCACGCAACGCGTCCGCCGCACTCATCAAAGGTTTGTGGTACCTATTTCCTTTTATGAAGAACTGTCTACTTCCACATAATTTCTACTCCGCAACAGTTCTTTTTTTCCATGTGTGTGTCAATCAAATCGAGCCAAAAAATACAGTCCACTTAATTTTATTTCCCGCTCATCCACAGTTTTTATGAAAATAGACCCCAGATTAACTGAAAACCTACCTTAAAATCTTAGCAAAGATGTTACTTTCAGTTGAATATTTTATTTTACAAAAACTATATTTTACTCTACTTACCTTAACGCCATATAACTTTCCGGAACTCAGTGCCGTATTCAGGAACAGTCGTAAATTATGTATGCGAGTTATAAAGCTCAGAATAGCTCGAGATGCCATACTACTGATCCAGCTTGTTTTAATGGCAAGTGCGGTGCACAATGCTGGTTGTTTCATTCGTAGGGTTTCTGATGTGAGGATTCAAGATTAGGTCCGCCAGTTCACTAAAACGTGATGTATTCAACGGATAAGGTATTTGTTACTGATGTGGTGTTTATATTCGCCAATATTTATATATTCGATCATCTGCATATTGGCAACCCTGTCTACATTGTAAATCTTTAGGGAGATTCTCCCTCTTGGCAGCGACCTTCCCTAGGCAACCTGGTAGTTACTCAACAGACTTCAGACTGGTGTTGGAAGATGTCAAGAGAGCCGTGCTAGGTGGGGTTTCTCTGACAGCAGCCGGTGTGTGTGCTGCGCGGTGCAGTCGATGGCTCACCTTCAACGGACCAATGGAGGACTTGAACGAGGCGAACGACCGGGCGGTGGAGGTGGCCAAGTACTTGGCAAAGTCAATAATAGAGTCCGTCATTATGACTCGAAAAGAAGAAGCTGTAAATGGTATCTCATTTTCCTTCTGCTGCAATTTCCTCCATGCAGACTATGTGCAATGAGGAAAAAAGGAACTTTTCAGCCAGGAATAGGTCGGCAAATAAAAAAAAAAGAAATAATGGAATAATGGATGGTCAACGTGCCACGCCTATTGATAAAAAGGTAAAGGCTTTAAAAATGGTGGTCATGTCTAATTATTATGGCCCATATTACATTTTAAAAAACATGTTCACTCTTTATTAACAATGACACTTTAATCATATTCATGCATTTTACTGAGCTGAATTTGGATATGCGAAAATCTCTGCAAAATTCCAATATGAAACATGACAATAAACGTGAAAACGTATTAAGGTATCAGTCGCAAATTGTGAATAATGTGACACGTCATCAACCTAACCAGTATTCGGTTGAAATTATATGAATTATTCAAAACGATTCTCAATACAGAACCAAAAATACATGACCCTGTTGAAGTACTTCAGCTAATAGTAACTGTAGATCAAGATACAATGGATAACATAGACGATTTTGAATACAAGGGTGAAGCCAATGAAAAGACCCCTAATTTAGAAGTAAATATTGGTGAATATGGTTCAGTTTATAATGGTTTCGAAGTCTCATTGACGATACACAATGGTATAAACATCAATCATGCTCAGATTACTGAGTGACATTTTCAAATCAGTCTGGGGTTAGGGGATCGGTTGTAAAAATGAAATGAGTTTTTCTAATCATGTTCGTGAAAGATCTATCATTGAGAAGTTGTTTATGCTCTATTTGATGTCAAAGTGAATAATGTCTTATATAGTTACATTAAAAAAATAAATAGTAACATTCAACTAGTTCTATTAAAGATTGGATTTCAAAATGTTTAAATATAATACATATCTATAACACAATAGAATATAAAAAGGCGCGCGCGCCAGGCAATTTTTTTTAAATCTATGTATAAACCACAATAAATCAACTAGGTATATAGATAACTTTTTAGATGCATATAGCATGAAACCGGGTATAGGGGAATCTGGGCTCTGAAGCAGTCAGCCGAGGAAGCAACCAAGAAGGCGCTAAGATGAAAGAGAGTAGCACGATACCAATTGAAGTGTAAAATATATGAAAAAGCCTATACTCAGCTTTGGATGATACCAAAAAAGGAAGATAATTTACATGTAAACCACTTTAATTTCAATAAATTTTAAGAATATAAAATAATTATGTCTAAAAATATTAAAATTAATTGATTATTAGGTTTTTATTTTTTCTGATAGCATTTCTTATAGTTCTATATACATACTATTGTTTATAAAGCGATAATAACCTATCTGAATCTACTTAAAAGATGTATAATGCGTATCATAAATATTTTTAATTTATTGACGAAACCCCAAAATCTTAATAGAATTCAAAATATAAAACAAGTCATTGAGGAGCGAGTCATAAATAAAATAATAAACCATATTTCCAATTTCAGGCGAGCCTCTTAAATATCCTATAAAATTGTCTTAAAACAATAACTCAGATTACATAAGCAAATAAAACTGCAAGTCACCATTAAAATATTTTATCTGTTATGAATATAATCCAAGTTTTACGGCATCTTAAATTTGGATCATTTTAAGGGCTACTATAAAGATGGTATAAAATTCTAAGTATCGTTCGAAAGGATTATCTAACACCCCTTGTTTTTTGTTATGTTTAGCTTTGATTGTATTTTTTTTAGATGTTTAATTTTATTTTCACCCGCTTTTTTTTAGTTTGTAATATCATTGCATAAAAACAACAACAACAAACTTTGACACTTTGGGTGCCTTAAAAGCACCTAAAATTATTTAAATGGGTTATGGGACATCTGGACCGCGCAAAAACTGGGCCGCGGCCCTAATACTTCTTGTTAAGTATATGCTGGTCTGGGAGAAAAAGAAAAACAGAATTTACCAGCTGCTTCTCTTCCCGCGCAAGCCGTAAAAGTCGTCTTAGGGAATCGCCGAATGGGGAAATCATGACATAGGCGATGCGGCTAGCAACCCATCACTATTGATTTCCTGTTTCAACTACCATTATGCTAAACGTGGCCTAAGGTCTTATGGCTCTAGGCTCTGTCTACCCCTTATGGGATAAAGACGTGATTCTATGTATGTATGTATGTATAGTTTTCTCGGCAGCGAATGTGTTAACAAGGCAAAAGCAATGGCGGACTTATGAAGAGTTCTCTTCCAGGCTACCTTTATTATTAACTAGCTGTTGCCCGCGGCTCCGCCCGCGTGCGCCTCAGAATCAGAATCAGAATCTTTATTTGCATAAAATACGGTACAAAAGGTGTTATAAAAGTTAGTTACTAGCGCACATATTTTACCAACTCAGGCATGCAAATGTTATATAATAAAATTAATTACAAAATGTCATAAAATTTAAAATAACAAACAAATTTTTAATTTTTTTTTTTATAAATTTCTCAAGCAAATAATTCCTGGACTGAATAATTTTTTTTATCTTTTAGCCATTTCTAAAGCCTACGTTTAAATAAATTGTTCGACAAAGATTTAATGTCACTAGGAATGCTATTATAAATTTTTACACACATAAAATTACATTGTTAAATAAAGAGTTAATTTTGGATTGTTAACATGAACAAGTGCCTCGGTTAAATCGCGCCCGAAAGTAGGCTATGTTTGACTCCTAGTGCATAACTATATCCATACCAAATTTCCTCACAATCGGTCCAGCATTTTAGCCGTAAAGAGGTTACAGACAGACAGACTTTCGAATTTATAATATTAGTATGGATATGGAAGTATGGATGGATATTAGTATGGATAGTATGGATTCTTGAACTAAAAATCAAATATATTTTGCAATTTCTAGTTCTAATTCCATTTCCATTCTATTTACATTGTTATTTTACAAATAAAATTATTAACTCAAGGAAATAAAATTTAATTTAATTTTTATTTTTACTGAAAAGATATATTACTTAGTTATTATCCTTCTTTAATAGCCATTTTGGCTATAAACAATATAGAGTCCATATAGCCATTATGACTCGAAAAGAAGAAAATTCTTCTTTTAAACAGACGATTATGCAAAGTTTTTTAAACAATATATGCAACATTTAATCCAGAATATTCTAAGCATAGTTATAGGAAAACAAAGGGACATCTAAGTACCTACCCACTTTAGGAAGTAGACAGATGAGCCACGGTCATCCATCAAAATGGTCCCACGGGACTAGAACAAAGTAAAAGTTAAATTGCCTTGGCCGCATTGTCGGAGTTTAAATTGATACAAGAATACAAACTTTTTGAGTATATTTTTAAATTTTTAAAATATTTTTTTCGTTTTGATATATTCATGTAAAAGATGAATTATCTAATTCATCTTATAATTATTTTCACTTTGGTATGGTAGGAGGAAGCACACAAATACTTTAATTAGTTACCTATATAATACTATATCTGCCATGTGGATTAAATGTGAATTTAAACCTCAATTTTTATAATCATTTAGAATGTTTAGGGCTATTTATTGGACTTGAAATAAGGACTCTACCGAAAAGAGCGTAGTTTTTAAATTAATAGATACGTTAGACAATTTTACTGAATTAAATATGGTAGGTAGCCATGTATGTTTAAAGTATCTACTTTAAATACATATAAAGATTTCTTTATGAAGAGGAAAATAGAAATATCTAATTTTAAGGATGCGACGGGAGAATGGAGCTGGCGCTTTCCTCGGCCAACGAATAAGTTTGGCAATCCAACGAGGAAATGCTGCCAGCATCTTCGGAACATTGCCACATGGACCTTTTCTATAATTTTTGGTATTTTTTTTATTTTTTTATTTAGTTTTATTTAAGTATTTAGTTTTATTTTTTTAAGTTATTGTAATTGTCTTTTAAATAGTATTTAAATATTATTAAATTAAATTTAATATATTTTAAAGGAATCTAAGTTTTAATAATGATGATTGCAATAAATTAAACATTTTAGTATCTCAGTCGAAACGAGACAAACATACATTAATAATGAATTATTCAAGTTGAAATCCGTAGCAAGGCAATAAATTAATATCGAGTGTGGGCTTAACGCCATCAGACAAGCCAACTGTATGCCATACGAATACTGGGCGTAGAGTTAAGAAATTGAGAAAAAGTCATTTAAACTCAAATCATTTTGCTAGTAAAGACCTAGAAGATACCTTGGTGAACACTTGCGCCACTATCAGTTAAAAATCATTATTCACTCAAAACACAAGTTATAAAAACTCCGTCTTCTGTAATTAAGGTTCTAGATCTTAAGTTAATTTTAAACATATTAAATTATTAAATTACAACTGTATTAACTAATTAATTAACTGTAAGCCCTATAAGACCCTTGTAGTAATGTAGAAGTTTTATAAGGTAGTGAAGGAAATTGAAAGTAGAATAGGAAAAATTGAAGGACCTTTGATAAGGCACAATGAATTCCACAATAAGTCTCTAATAGAACCCTAAAAACATAATTTCTTTGTTTCGCAAAGTAACATTTGAATTTACGAAATAAAAATAATTCTAAATGGCATATCTATTCACGTTCTTAATTCACCAGTCGATATTAATAAAGAGTTTGCCGCGCGGCTGAAATATCGACAAACAATTTGTGCAACTGTCGAGTTGCATCCCGAAACTAATGGCAGAAGTGCAACTAATGACATTTATAAGGGAAGCCGGACTTGTATTCAAATTTGTGTTTCGAATAGGATTAAAAATGTCACTTTCAAAAAGTTATTGCCGTAGTTAGCCGTAGAATATGATATCGCGCGCAATATGTCACCATTTTTTTAAATCTATTGATTTAAGTAGCTCAATTCTATAAGTTTCCTATTACCCATTGACAATATAAGGGTGATCCAGTGTATAAGACGTTTTTCTGCGGACCTGGAGATCATGAATTTGATTTCCCTAGGATGCATATTTTGTTAATATGATTCCAGTTTGTTTAAGACAATTAATTTTTTTTTCCGTGATTTGGTGATCACGTTGGTGATCACGAGTAGTGTTCTTCTCGTTTTTATTGTGTCAATTGATTGTCTACCTAAAATCTTACCCAGATAGGATAATTTCGCGCTAAGGTGCTCATCCATTCTTTTGAGGTGACCAAGCCAGCACAGCTGATAAAAATGATGATTTATATAATAATGTACTTCTATGCATAAAATTTGCATACTTTTCTTATGGCAGATTATATGCTATAGTTTCCCAAACACAGACAAAACCGAGAGTAAATTGTAGTTTAAAACTAACTTTAGCTAACGACATCTCCGTTCTGTGACTCAATTCTGAAGTTGGTGCAATTTGCGCAAATTGGCCTGAGGAGCTAAATGGGCATATCGGTTCACGGAAACTACTTAAGCGTTATGTACTCCTGGTAATTTATTTTATTAATTTGAGTTGGTAATATGTACACAGTGTGCAAGGTATATTGCCCTTGTCGATTAGGTAATGGTTGGTACAAACTCCATTGAATTTGTCGTCACATAATCAGTAAGTGCATGTAATTATATAAAAGTTAGTTCTATTCTGCCAATGGTGCTAAATAGGCATATTGGTTCATGGAAACTACTTACGCGTTATGTACTCCTGGTAGTTTGACTCAGTTTTATGCATTACTGTTTAGAGATTTTAATTGATTAGGGTGCAAGGTTGATTGTACTAGAAACGTGCCCGAAAAGTTAGTAGAAGATTCCAGATTCTTACCCTAGTAGGGTCGCCATGTGATGTTAGGTTGTTTAAATGAAACCAATAATGAGCTTTTGATGATTCATTGAAGTGGCAGTGGGCAGTGCACATAGCACGACGGACCGATGGCCGATGTGGCAGAAAGGTTCTCGAACGGCTACCACGCACCGGCAAGCGTAGTGTCGGAGACCATCGGCCAGATGGTAAGATGACCTGAAGAAGGTCGCAGGCAGACGCTGGATGCAGGCCCCTTCCAATCGGTCGTTTTGGAAATTCTTGCGGGAGGCCTATGTTCAAAAGTGGACAGCCTGCGGCTGAAATGATGATGATTGTGATGATACTGAAAATGATGATGACCACATAGAAGTTTAGCAGGATATATTACATCTGACTGTACCTGCGTGCCCAAAGTTAGATATAGTGATAAATGTGGATGTCGCTGTCAATACCCGCAAATGCTAATATACGGCCGGTCGTGATTTATGATCGTCACTTCATTAGATGACCAAGTGGTATAGTTATACATTTGTGTATGCTTTAGTTTAATATTCACTAACGGATTAGGCTATAGAACTTAATATATAGGTAAGAGTTTCGTAGGCTAGGCAGATACTAAGATTTTCACTTCATAATTTCAGCCGCAGGCTGTCCGCTGCCGAAAATAGTCCTTCCCCAAGGATTTCCATTATGAACGGTTGGAAGCGGCCATACAGCGTCTGCCTGTGACCTTCCTCAGGTCATCCAACCATCTGATCGGTGGGTGTTCGATGCTGCGCTTGCCGACGCGTGGTCATAGAGAACCTTTCTGCCCCATCGGCCATCGGTTCGTCGCACTATGTAACCCGCGCACTGCCACCAGCTTTCCACTTGCTATAATCCTAACCACAGACTATGATAGTAAAAAATACTTTATTGACTAGACGTACATTTGAGCCAGTTTATACACGAAACGCAACAGTGGTAGACCATAACGCTGAGCACACGTCTCCTCATAATCAGGTCTTCATTAGCCAAGATTAATTACTACCCTCTGTACACAGAATCATCCTTATTAATGTGTGGTATAAGTCACAAGAGCACAGAGTAGATAATAAAATGACAAGAAGTAAAGTATTTTTACACTCGATATTATTAAAATGTTGTGATAATTTGCTTACTTATAATAAAATCTACAGAATAGAAATTCTCTGGAAAAACTATTAGCTTTTTGCTTTACAATAGGAGATAAAAACATTTATATTAGATTACACCCCACATAACGAAAAGTTACTGCAGTCTGGTCTTGTGTCACTTGTATAAGTTTGTGTATTAATCATGGAAATACATATTCTCACATACATTTCCTTTCGGTGATATCTTCAGTGAAGTTAAGCTATCAAATAGGTTTTGAGCAAAACAATATAATATTAACCACAAGTGCATTATTTTTGTTCATAAATTATTACTTTTAGGAATGATTCAATTAAGAAGTTAAGTTCATGCTTTGGACCACACAACAACGCGCGAATATGAGCAAACAGCATGCTAATCTGTTGACATCTAAGATCTGTCTATGATTCGATCTGGCACGCTTCAACGGAGTTAATACAAGTAAGTGTACAGTGAGCCACATGGTAAACGATAGTAGTAAACCGGTATACCCGATTTCTATTTCAAAAATCTTTAAATACTCTTTATAACACCCATCTGTAAGAAATAACTACAAGTAATATAAAATTTTCAAGTGAAATATGGAATATAAAATGAGTATAATACAAATGCAAGTTGAAGTCTGTCTGTCCAACAAATAAGCCACGTCCAGCGTTGATGAGAAAGCATTACGAATGCAAATGTTTGATCTGTGTGTTGAATTTGTTATGAGGGAGTGTATCAAACTGATTATTTTGCTGTCAAACCTTTATCAGTCTTTATCAGTCAAAAAAATCTTCATTATCAGTTTTTTCATAAGTGTCGATGACAATCGACCGTGCATACATTGGTTTCAGAGTTCTTCGGAACCGTATGTCGGCCTCTGACGTGGTTCCTTTAAAGCCGGGTCCGCTGCGCCGTGTTTTCGTGTTTTCTAACATCCTAACATGTTTGAAAAACAGAATAGGGGCGTGGCCTAACAGTTTTGTTAGCATAACTGCAATAATATGTTTGCGGAGACAAATGGATAACATCCCCCGCTTTCGCCTGCGGGGAGGGGAAGCGTCGCATTTGTGTTCGCGCTCATTGAATCAAGACATTCGTTTGTTCACTCAAGAATTAGGTTATGTTTCACATGGGCTATATTTTATCCCGATATTACCACGGGTGCGGAGCATTAAGTACTTAGATCGTAGTAGGATGTAGATCTATAACTACCTCAAGGGGTTGCAACCCTCAGAATAAAACCCCTTCAAGTTCAACGCACTCTGTGGTGCAGTGGTGTTGCATCCTCTATGTCAGTGTGTCATTTGCACCTCTGCAACCCTCTTAAGTTACTCTTGATATGCCTACAACGACATCTGGTTTTTCATTAATCACCTCTACTCTCACGGGTCTACTGGAAGAGATTTCTATTGAAATAAGTAGTACCATTGTTCTTATTGTGTTTCGCATTATGAGACGGCGAGTCAAAACATGGTTTAAAAAAAACTTAAGGAAACAAGCATCAAATATCTAAAATAGAAAGCAGCCCCTAATGCCCTTATGTGTGTTGTTTACTTTAGGTGTTTTCAGGTGGTATAATTCACCACCTAAACGTATATACTCAATTGTGCTTCTTCATCTAAGCGTGTTTCCTAGTTGCATCTTCAGTCTAAATTTAGGAGGTTTTGCCATTGTAAAAAACATAAAATTAAGATACAATACAAAGTTTTTTACAAAAACATAAAATTAAGATACTCAATTGTGCTTCTTCATCTAAGCGTGTTTCCTAGTTGCATCTTCAGTCTAAATTTAGGAGGTTTTGCCATAAAATTAAGATACAATGGCAAAACCTCCTAAATTTAGTCTGAAGATGCAACTAGGAAACACGCTTAGATGAAGAAGCACAATTGAGTATATACGTTTAGGTGGCGAATTATACCACCTGAAAATACCTAAAGTAAACAAAATACATGAGGGCATTAGGGGCTGCTTTTTATTTTAGATATTTGATGCTTGTTTAACCTTAAGTTTTTTTTTAAACCATGTTTTGACTCGCCGTCTCATAATACATACGCCCGAAGCTTGTTATTTTGCGAAACCAAAACAAAAGTGTATTTTTTCGACGATGTTGTAAAAAACAATGATTTTATGATGTGTTCTTAATTGTACCCAACGTTTGTTTCCTCTAAAATATTTATCATACATATTAAATTTTTATTACGTAACGATTTGCAAAGTAAAAAAACACGCAACAAACTAAATATGCAGCTTAATAAGAAGAGAGAAAAATTTTACGGTAAAATAAGCAATTCTAGTAATAGTGTCTATTTGTTAGCTTTACATACCTAAATTAATAAAGCTTTAACATACAATTTTGCTGTACAAATTACAGAAAAATTGTCTGTTAGTTAAATAGTGTTATTAAATGTTAGTTCAAAGTTAACAAGAATTTTTTGTAAGTAATTCGAGGGACATTATGCGGATTAAGTGATATTTATCAACAAGAGTGTGATCTCTTTATAAGTATAATTTTGAAGCTCGTTTCGATAGCCCATTAATGCAAAATTCAATACATTAAAAAAAGACAGCTGTATTTGTTTGTTAGAGGCTATACACCGGGCCCAGAATAGATATAACTGGAGGATACTAACTGCCAATTTGGATTATGGTGGTCACGACTTTCAGCTATGAGGAACACGACTTGAAAGAAGAATTGTTTTTGTAAATATATTTGTTACATGTTTTTATTATAGAAGGAACCAATGAGAACAAACAGTTTCTACATACGACTCACAAATTCAGAAGCCTTCGGGCTAAATAATTAGAATATATCCCGAATCAGGTAGCTGGCAGGGAAACTGTAAGGTTTTTTTAAAGATGGCATTTGATATTCCGTAGATTTAATGACGTATTTTTTATAGACAATTAATACTAACATAGTATAAAACAAAGTCGCTTTCTCTGTCCCTATGTCCCTTTTTATGCTTAAATCTTTAAATCTGCGCAACGGAGATTGATGCTATTTTTTTTAATAGATAGAGTGATTCAAGAGGAATGTTTATATGCCAATGCGAAGCCGGGACGCGTTGCTAGTTAAATAGATAAAGGAGAATTAAGAAAACCCTCTCTCTCAGAGCATATTGTACATGATTATAAAACGACCGTAATGTAGTAAGTCATGGGAACAAAACGTCCGCAATTTAAAAGGGCCAAGCAACAATTTATCATCAAATATATAGCAATTAAAGTAAATTGTCACTAATTAAAA
This sequence comes from Apomyelois bistriatella, assembly GCA_947044815.1. Lineage (NCBI taxonomy): Eukaryota > Metazoa > Arthropoda > Insecta > Lepidoptera > Pyralidae > Apomyelois > Apomyelois bistriatella. The sequence continues at coordinate 11,043,376 of OX345706.1, read as the reverse complement.
AATACGCACGTATCATAAATTTCAATATCATTTCAATAAATATAATGCCATAAACTTATGGCATTATATTTATTTAATAAGTTTATTACACAAAATACAAAGTATCGCAAAATGCCTATCCTTACGGGAGACAGGCGTGATAATATGTATGTATGTATGTATGTTACAGCAGTGATATCGAAAGAATTGACGTTAAATCCTGTGCGATGAGGAGGAGTTGAAAGAATCAACCGATTTGAAGAACGCAGAAATTTTTCAATAATAACACTTAATAGCATTCCTTCTTCGCGGTGAAACTTAGTAGTCAATAGGCTATAGTTATATTATGTTAAAAATCTAACAACAATTGCCAACAATTTCTTTTGAAAAAACTTATGATACACATACTCCGAGCAATATACTGGGATAATGCTCAGATGACAGAGTGAGGGGAAAGTTTTAATTTCAAGAAAATAGTAAAATGCATCCTATCTAATTGTTAAGCTCTCCCAGTGCAGGGTATAAACCCATCTCACTAATTATTCTTTCAAGTTTTGCACTTGATCTCTCCACTCGCATTTCTTTAATGCCAGGATTAAACGTGGAATAATTATCTTTTTTAATTACCAATGTTTTGTTTTGAATTTGGAATTGTTATTGTTATTTTTTATATTGTAATTAACTTTAAAAAAAAAGAATGATGCTGCTGATTACCGTCCGAAATAATTTGATAGTATACTAGCTTTGAATTTGGTTTTCAAGTTAATTTAACTACATGAGGTATGGTTGACTTGGAAATAATGTTTTAAACATTACACCTATTGTATAAGTACGAGTATGATTCAATACCTAAATGGCCAAATGTATACAAAGTCCTCCACAACATCAGTAATACCCAATCAATGACATTGTTACCTTAACGCCCCCACAGACTATAAAAAGCCGGTCCATTTCCATTCATTCGGAGTATTCGAAAACAATGTTGCACTGCAAATCCATTAGCGGGAAAATCTGAAACGATGAAACAACAAATATGCACTTTGGAGCTCTATTTGTGTAATCCATCGATTTTGAAATCCGAATACGGTTGAATTTATGATTAATTAAACAAATGATTTGTGTTTTTTTCGCTGAATTTTTAAGCTGAGGTTTCGAATTTAGAATAGAACTCATCTTATGAATATTTTATATAATACCTTGCTTAATTAGTTATGATTGCATAGATAAAAAAAAAAAAGTTTTAAAGAATTTATCTTTGTAAAATTATATTATGATGAGAAGAGTATGGGGTTCTTGTTATGTTGGTAATTACTCGTTTTCAATAGCATTTGGTTAAATAACGTACGCTGGTATTGTGGAAACAACTTTGCCATGGTTTTCCCAAAGAACTATAACACGTAGTTTTTCAAAAAACGGCGTGAAAAGATTTCCTAATGGTCGGCAACGCGCACGTGACACTGATGTTTCAGGCGTCCATAGGCTACGGTAACCACTTCTCATAAGGTGGGCTGTCTACCCGTTTGCCTACTAAATGGTTTGAAAAAAAAAAAAACATTCCGGATTTTAAACACCTTTAAATTTTTATTGGCGATTTTCACACGAGCTATCAAAGTCACTCGAAATAAATTTCGGGTGTGGAATTCAGACATCGAGTCATCGGTCGGAGCACTGACTGGTCAGTGCTTCGGAATATGCATATTTATATAGCTTTTCGGCTAGAGTGTTCCATATAATGGCACGTTACATACAATGTGCGTACTGCGTATGTCAGTTTGTTTGTTGATACTAAAATGTACGAATTTATAGGATTACATAGATTTTTTCATGTGAAGTTTTTTATAAACAAATAATAAAATAAGCATGAAACTCGTGTTTGATTAGCATGCAGTAACACCCCCAAGATATATGGTACAATCACAGATGCTATATAAAATTATGAGTTTACGATGTACAATGGCGGTAACAGCCTATTAACGTTCGAGAAATTTTGAGTGTCACTCGCGCATTGCTAACCCATGTCCTAAAATGAGCGAACAGGCAGACAGACTTTCGCATTTATAATATTAGTATGGAAATATGGGTATTGTTTCTCTAAAAGGTTATAGCAGATAATGCTCTTAGAATTAAATCTGCTGTTCCATAGATTTTGGCTACGTAGATATTCCATTTTTTTATGGAACAGCGGACTTTTTTCGCGATGTTGGTCCTCTAATGAAAGTTGTTCACGATCGTGGTCTGAGTCATTCCTTAAAAGTAAAATAATAAATATATGGAGATAAAACACACAGATTGAGTTAGCCCCAAAGTAAGTTCGAGGCTTGTGTTACGGGATACTAACTCAAGGATACTATATTTTATAACAAATACATATATAGATAAACATCCAAGACCCAGGCCAATTAGATAAGATGATTTTCCATCTTGAGCTGACCGGGGATCGAACCCGGGACCTCCTGAGTAGCAAGCAGGCATGTTAACCATTACGCCACGGAGGTCGTCAAAAGGATGCTAATGATTTCAATTTCACCCTGTATATGTATTTTTTTACAAAAATAACAATAAATTTAAATAAAAATAAATAATACGCTCATTTCTTCGAGGCCGTTCAAAAATGATGACGTACCGAATTCAATAGAATAACGCAACTTGATTTATATCGTAAATATTATTATGTAAATTGAAACAGCCTACATTTGGACTGAATAGGTGCCTCTATCTGATGTTCATAAGTATTCCATGAATATCTGATGTCAAAAGGCCTTATCTGAATAGGCTGTGGGGAGCTTTACAATAGTGAAAGCTGATGGGTAAAGTGGGACGTATGTGAGTGTGTGATTTGATATTATTTATGTCTATATCATATTGTTTGTTTGGTTTTATACACCATTGTCTAAGAAAAAGATTTAGTTTTTACTTCATTTTATAAGTTATCAAAATTTGGATCACAGTGACGCAAGTGATAAATAGATGGCGTTAATATGTCTTAGTATGGGAGTACTCTATTGGTATACAAAAATCGGTGCGTTTTTGTATGGTTTATCTGTATTAGCACAAATTACAGAATAAGAATACATATTCAACCGCCCTAAAAGAACACGCATAGATTAAAAAAAATTGGCTCGCGCGATCCCAAATTCTCTGAGGACACGCGACGATTTCTTATGTATGTAGATTGAGTTATTGACGAACAAACAAAAGAGAATATTCAAATTCAATTCAAATTGTTTATTCTCAATATAGGACATTCTTATCACTTATTGACGTCAATCATTACTTATATTATTAAGTTTACCACCACTTCCAAAGCGCAAGTGGAGAAGAAGCGGCGCCACAAACTCCACTGCAGCATTTAAATATAAATTAAAGCAAAAATATTAATAAAACACTTTTACATAAAGTAATTATAATCCAGTGAAATTAACGAACACACGTAAAATTTATGTAACAAAATTTAAAAGCAATCCTATGCCTTTTAGTATTCAAATCGGTGTGTAACACACAAAGGACGTGTAAATGTAGTTACACTTGTTTACCCGGTTATAATGGCGTGGACGTGGACTCTGTGACGGGAGGTAATATGGCGTACAGAGTGCATTTTAAATTGGTCGATTTATTAACACGCCTTTTTGCTATGCAGCTTAGAGTACTTAATCAAGCAAGAAAGGCAGGCGCATCTTTTTCTGCAACATTTTGCATTTATGGAAAAAGTGTAAAAGGAGCTTATCTGAAAATGAAACTTATATGACTTACTTTAAAAAAATAAACAACATACTAAACTAACTATAAACCAAACTAAATTATATCGCTTACCTGTTAATCTGTCCCAATATGCAACCTACCAGGAAGTAAGGAATACCTCATAATAACTAATATCTTTACTCAATGGGACCGATTCGGGGCTGTTCCAAACCGGACATCAATCAAACCCCCAAATTGCATGGAGACAGCTTTAAACGCAGCCCTGCGGTGTATGGCTCGCACTCGTGATGGTTCATATTTAAACAACTTTATATCTTCACTAGTTTTGCCCGCGGCTTCGTCTGCGTGAATTTGACTCGGGAACAATGCTTTTTCCTGGAAAGAAAAGTATCCTATATACTTCTCAATACTTCTATGTATATGCGAAGTTTCAGGAAGATTGGTTTAGTTGATAGGGCGTGAAATCGTAACAAACATAAACAAACAAACTCACTTTCGCATTTACAATATTAGTTGGAAGTTGAATAGTTCATGTAAAATAATGAGACATACGGCAAATGATACCCTCGAAATGCTCAACCGGCAAATTCTGTTTAGTCAGTCTGTTAGGACCTTTTTTCTCTAAAATGTTGGAGTAACTAAGCTGGTATTTGCAAACAAAAACTTATATTTGCTACCCTTTTGGGACAATTAAAATGTCGAACTCTATGCAATCAAGAAATTTAGAGAACTAGTTAGTTTTCTAAGTTAGACAACATAGTCGAACTAAAATTGTGCAAGTTTCATCAAAATTGTTTCAGTAGTTTAATGTGTACAGTTGGGGGCAGATAATAAAGATCACCGTACCGAACCCGCCTTAGTGACAGGTGACTAGTTTATTTGCCCCCGACTGTACTTTTAAAAATGTCGTATTTACCTTCAGTGTTATTCTCAAACATTTCATATGAATGTTGTTTGAAAAGCCTAGAAAACAAATCTTGAGAAAACAAATTGAAAAATGAAATGAAAATGAAATTTTATTGATTTTAGTTTATTTAATAATACTATATGTTATATGTATCTCCGCTGTAGGTATTCTTTTTAATTGATAAAGGAGATCAATATTCAGAATTTACATCCATCAACATCGATTAATCTAAAGCTGTACACACACCAGTTACAATGAGAGTGATAGCTACATTGTAACCGACGATATTCTATCGCGGCTTAATTGTGGATTGATTGCCAATCCTGTCCGCTTTAATATTTCTTTTATTTTCGAGTCTTTGTGGAACAATTGTGAACGAGTTCTCTGAATTGGGAACGGCTTGTGGATTTGCAACTTTGATTTTTTTATTGTAAGCTGTTTCTCATTCTGTTCCATAAAATAGGGTGTGTTTAAAACGACGAAGATTTTTTTTTTTATTTAACCTTTTTTTAAGAGCTATAAGGTTTAAATGAATAAAACTCCGTTAATTTATTTATTATTTGTTTATTATTATTGTCATTACTTTTCTGCGTTAGTGGTTGCCCAAAGAACCGAAGATAATGGGTTCATTATCATTCATACCAAATCCTTACTTATCTATATATATAAAAATGAAACCCGTTTTCTGTTGTCACGACATAGCATGAAAACGGCTTGACCGATTTGGCTGATTTTTTTTTGTAGTTTTCTAATACTTTGTACAAGGTTCTTACGGAAAAAAATATTAAGAAAGGCGGTACGAAGTTTGCCGGGTCAGCTAGTTGTACATAAAATTCCAAAAATCAGGCATTAGGTATGTTTTTGCAAACTCGTTGCATAAAAGATTAAAAAAAATAGTGATAGCAATGCAACTTAAAATGGCATGAGTAGATAAAAATAAAATAAAAATAAGAACTTTATTTGCGTAAATATATGATAATTATTTACATTACAATAATACAAGCACTTAGTTTACACCAACTCAGTGCAAAATCAACAAATTAGTGCAAGGCTGTTCTGATTCACGCACGCTCAATTTAGAGATTTATCAAAATCAGTTCTTGCAAACTAGAATATGTCAATTAAGTAACTAAATAGTAAGACTAACGTTTTTCATCTCTATGCATACAAAATTATATGCAAATAGTGATATGCAACTGAAAATGGTCATGTAAGTAGATTAAAGGCACTTAGCATAGAGCACCGCAGTGCAAAATCAACACATTAGTGCGTCAAAGAGTCGTTCCGTTTCACGCACGCTCAATTTAGAGATTTATCGAAATCGGTTTTTGTATACTAGAATATGTAAATTAAGTAACTAGTTGTATTCATCTCTTTTCATACAAAATACATGAAAATAGTGATATGCAACTGAAAATGGTCATGTAAGTAGATTGAAGGCATTTAGCATAGAGCACCGCAGTGCAAAATCAACACATTAATGAGTCAAAGAGTCGTTCCGTTTCACGCACGCTCAATTTAGAGATTTATCGAAATCGGTTTTTGTATACTAGAATATGTAAATTAAGTAACTAGTTGTATTCATCTCTTTTCATACAAAATACATGCAAATAGTGATATGCAACAGAAAATGGTCATGTGAGTAGATTAAAGGCACTTAGCATAGAGCACCGCAGTGCAAAATCAACACATTAGTGCGTCAAAGAGTCGTTCCGTTTCACGCACGCTCAATTTAGAGATTCATCGAGATTGGTGGTCGTGGACTGGAATATTGAAATTTGACGCCAAAGGTCGCGCTTTTATGATCAAAGGACGACGCTATTCATTTGAATGGAGAATGGTGTTTATAGAAAGTAAGTACTATGGAAGCGGCAGTATAAGAGTTGAAATCTGGTCTTATATTTTGGTCTTACAAAAATAAATGACAAAGTAGACTAATGAACTAATAAGTAGGTTGTGTGGCAACTATCTTAAACTAGCTTTTGCCCGCGGCTTCGCCCGTGTGAACTTAACTCGAGAACTTTTCCCGGGATGTCCTACTTCTAGTTCTAAGCTACCCCCCACCAACTTTCAGCCAAATCAGTTTAGCCGTTCTTGAGTTATAAATAGTGTGACTAATACACCTTTCTTTTTTTATATATATAGAAGACTAGCTGTTCCCCGCAGCTCCGCCCCGCGTGGGACTCGGTTATATCGCGCCCAAAAGTAGCCTATGTTTGACCTTAGGTCGTTAACTACATCCCTACCAAATTTCATCACAATCGGTCCAGCAGTTTAGCCGTGAAGAGGTGACAGACAGACAGACAGACTTTCGCATTAATAATATTAGTATGGAAGTATGGAAGTATGGAAGTATGGAAGTATGGATATGGATAAATATGGATGATGGTGACGGCTCAGTATTACACAAGACATGCGGACTTGACTAGAATTGATTTTCAGCCTCAGTCAGGGTCAATTTTGAAAGAAGGTACATTTTTTCACGAGTGTCATAATAAATCAAACCTTGGAAACGGGAATATTAGGGGTAATTATTATATTAGAATTAGAAACAACATGTATGAAGACAGATATGGATAGAGAAAGTCTCTAAGGATCGTAGCAACTGAAAAACTGCCTACTCCTACGGAAGAAAGGCGTGATGATACTCGTATGTATGTATGTATGTATAACCCCAATACATAGAAATAGAAAGTAAAGATTTGTCATTTCCAGTATCCAATTAATTATCATCCGTGTTTGCGGGTGTTTATTGAATTAGGCTTCCTCTTGTCGCTTTGGGCTTTCAAAGGGAAAAACAAAGTCCCTGTGGTCATGCGACTGATGGACTGATAGACAAATGTCGAGGGCATGTTATGCCTCAAATACGTGATGATATATTAATCAGTTAGGTTTACGATTGAATGGAAATAATAAATAAACTTGTATGCTTATGTCATGCTTCATAATCCAACTGATATTATAAAAGCGAAAGTGAGTTTGTATATTTGTTTATTTCTTTGTTACCTCTTCATGCCCTATCTACTGAACTATCTTCCTGAAATTTTGCATTCACATAGCTAGGAGTATTGAGAAAGATATAGGGTACCTTTCATCCTGTAAAAAACACTGTTTCCGAGGGAATCTCACGCAGGCGAAGCCGCGGGCGAAAGCTAGTTTACTATAAAAGTTTTCTAGTTTCTTCAATTTACGCTTTAGAGTTGGCGGTAACTGGGGGCTTAGCCAAAGTCACAATCGCAAAACGTTAACGAGGTACGACAAGTACAAAATGTATGGTATAGACATAAGATTGACCACATGATTTACCGCAGCTTATGTCAATCTCATACATTTTGTTCTTGTCGATATTCGTTAGCGTTTTGAAGTTTTCACTTGGCCACGGGTGCTGATTATCACAATTAAGCGGCTCCCACCGTCCGATCTTCGAAACTCTGATCCGGATGTGTTAGTAGCTAACACTGAGGTTTTTTACTCTGCTTTATCTAACAATCCAAGACCATGCTAAGGTCGCCTTCCAGTCCAAAACACGGAGAAGCCCAAGACTAAAGATGCCTCCCAGTGGCGACCAATCCAAGTCAGACCACGCTCCCTGTCGCTAGACAAGCTCGATCTCAACAGACCTGACAGGCTTTCGAACTTCTTTTAAGTATTTCGCGTTTCTAGAGTTTCTAGACTCCATCTATTATTATACTACCTCGATGTTTAATAATTCCCACTATCACACACGCAAAAATAAACGCACACAACCACACTGACCCAGATTTTCCCCATTTTTCTGTAATTACTCAGCTTTGTCGCTCCCTCTCCTCGATAGGGGAGGATTATGAAGACCATAGAGAAACTGTGCTACGGTATTACGACAAGTCAAATATGAACTAAGTTTTAGTGGTAGACGTGATCATCTTAGCGGATTCTTAGTTCCATCCCAGGTATGGCTTAAAAGCTCAAAATCTGATAAAACAATGGCTTGATATTTTTTTATGTATTCAAGACAATAAAAGATAAGACAATATTAGTTAGGTATGTATATTTTCATGTTAAAAAATTTATATCGAATTTTGTTAATCGTAATATTTTTTTCTTAATATACATCATGCAGAGAGAGGCTGTTTTAATATAAAAGCTCTTTTTAAATTATATATTAGTCTATCTGATAGATTTTGATAGAATCGAAATCGTTTTATACCTATGTAGGTACTTTCAATTGTGTACTCATTTGTCAGTTTGTATCATAAATTCTTAAAAAAAGTAAGAGATAATTTTTTGACATTAAATAAATATAAAAACCATAAGTCCAAAGTTTTAGTACAATAACTAGACAAAATAATACTCCAGAACATTGTCACCTCACCTATATTTGTAGAGCCTACATCTGTATAGTACACCCTTTGAGATGATAATAGCTGGGGGAGGGGAGTGCATGAAAATCATCGCGCTTTTATCTTCATAAGAGGTGAGAGCAACGACCTTTGATGCATTCTTACTAACCTAGTTTTGTATTTACAGTTTAGTATTTAAAAAAAGAAATACTTAGAATAATTTACTTTATTACAATACAAAAAAATATTTTTGTTCACCAGAGCCTATTTCCAAAACCTTTCACTTTATGCTTCAGAGCTCAGTCTAGCCCAATCCTATATTTTTCCGCCAAAAATATATACACCCCAATATCAAAGAAATACTATTTGAAATCTTATGTCAATTATTGCACTTACGTCAAAGAGTGTATTGTGTCAAGTCGCTTGATACACCCAATTGTTATAATAAGCTCCTTAGCAGAGCTCGTTACAAAGCGAGAAATCGGACCACACAGCAAGGAATTTTCTCAGCTCGGGCGAAAGCAAACTTTTTCCTTGCTCTGTGAAGCCATATTTGCCAAAGTATTTTCATCAATACGTCTCTCATTAAAGAGAAATGCAATTAGGTACACACATCTCCACACAACACCTATACTATACATCGTATTGGCAATCCCGCCGAATGCATTCCTATATCGCCCTTTCACCCAGTCATTCTGATGCCCAATGACGTCATTGCATCCAGAGATGGATTTCGACAATAATTTCAGGACACAACCTCCCTACCACACGATTACATCATCGATAAAATTCTTGTTTCCATCTCTAAATTCGCCATTCATTTCTCGCTTATTTCGTTTATGATTAAACTTCGGTATTACAAAATCAGCAATGGATATGTAAGAGAAATTTTGGTTGTTTGTTGAAATGGTAATTGGGAAGTGACGTGCGTCATTTAGGGGTTGATGGAAGGACATTAGGCTGTCTGCAGCCGTCCATTTGTTAGGGGTTTCGTAATTTTGTAAATGTAAAAAGAGACGTCAGTGACACGGTCAGGAATTTGGTGTTTGCATTTTTAAATAATGGGAATGGGTTCGGGATGTTCGGGTGTGAGATGTCTGTTGTGGTCTATTATTATTTTTTTTTTTTTGTCCGTTTTATATTTTTTTTTATATAGACACTAGCACTGGGGTTTTGCTTTCCTTTGGAATTTCAAAAAATGTAGTGTGTACTTGAAATAAATACATGCGTTATCCTGGTAGGGTATTGGAACCAATCACAGGATAGTAGGGTCCACCAAAGGTAATTTTAACCTTTGCTGGACCCCACTATACTGTGATTAGTTCCAAAACCTTTTTAACTTAAAGCATTATATCATTCAGGGGTTCGAGTTCATATCTTTACTAAGACTAGTCCCAATGCCTACCAGGATAATAAAAGATGATTAAATAATGATAAAGAAATACAAACAGGAAAGCAATTTGAGGTATAGTCATCATTTATTTCATGTGCACTCAAACACAAACAATGTATTGTTCTCGATTGGTTTGCGCACACAATTGTCTCACGACAATAGTTTTGTCTTGATTCTACGTCACAACGGTTTTATTTGTCCCTATATATTTATTTATTTATTTAAAACGCGTTCTTAGACATAATATTATTTTTTCCTTTTTAATTGAATTGGGTTTTTGTACTGTCAACTCGACAATGTTAGCCATTGTTGCATCTGAGTGCACTGATTTCTTTTCCTGATGTTATCAGTCTGAACAATGTTTATTTTTCATCAAGTTTTTACACTTGTGTGCCATCCAATATTACCAATTGTTGCCATATGAAAATAGATTAATTGAAAATTCACATGAATTGTAAGTAAGTATAAGAATTTACAAATAAACTTACCATAAAACATTTACAATGTATACTCAGCACAGCTCTTGTCAAAATAAACAGAATCTATAGCATAGAAATGCTTTCAGAATGGCTACAGACGTTGCACATTTCTGCTCCACTTCCATCCCTTTGTGGTAATAGCAATAAACCTTGAACTTTAGAAAGTGTATCTAGAATCTAGATCTTACTGCGTCCTTGCCCCTGACATTTAATCAGGTTTATTTCTCACTAGTCTAGATATTTGTGCCAGTCACATCATCAGATGAAAAAAAATATATAAAAAAATTAAATGGAGTATTAAATTTTGTCCGCCTATTGTGCGATACAATGTATTTTGTGCAATAAAGGTTCAAATAAATAAATTTTAAATTTAGAGTGTTCTAGTTTACTAATTACCTAATTAAACTCGGTAACACTCACTGGCCAGCGCAGCGTTTACGGCATAGATAAAAAAAATTGCCTGGTGTGCGCGCGATTCCCTAATTTTATGCTTTACGGCTTACTCCTTTTCTAGTAAATATATTGTACGCCCATTTATCACTCATGAAGAAAGGCCCAATGCTCAATTGTAGGCTAAAATATGGCGATACTTATAACAATGCGATAACGATATGGAGATAAAATTTCAATCTCTAGATGCAAACTAAATGGTCCGTTAGGGAACAAACTCTCCAGTTATCCTTGATATTCACCCAAGGTTTCGAGATAACAAAGACTTCTAGATCACTAAGACACGTGTAATTTAGTCCCAAACAATTTCAATTCTAACTTAAATGCTTAGAGTTCAATTTTAAATAAAACTCACTGTAATGTAAATTTAATAAGACTAGTCGCCATAAAATAATGTTTTGATAAAATAAATGTCTTAATAAAAGTAATTTGTATGCAGAAAATATGAATTCTCGAAATTTCTTTAGGAAAAGTTGAAACGTTCATCTTTTACTCTTTTATCGTCTTGTGACTGATAGGTATAATGAAAATTATGATAACATACATACATACATGTAATCACGTCTTTAACCCAAAAACGGGTAGACAGAACCTAGAGCCATAAGACCTTAGAGCACGTTTAGCATAATGGTAGTTGAAACAGGAAATTAATAGTCATGGGTTGCTAGCTGCATCGCCTATGTCATGATTCCCCCCATTTGCGTGTCACGATTCCCTCGGTTGACTTTTACAACCTGCGCGGGAAGAGAAGCAGCTGGTATATTCTAAGTTATTCTTTTTCTCCCAGATCAGCGTGACAGAATTAAGAAATTATGATAACGATCTTACAATAAAGTAAAAAAAAATACAAGTAAATGTAGTTAGTTATATGAATGTAGGTTATATCATGTACATGTATATACATTGCACCCGCACACATCCTATGCTTAACCCAAAAACTGATAGACATAGACAATACTCTTAACATAATCGCCTATTATGCGATATATTGTCTTTTATGCAATAAAAGTTAAATAAATAAATAAAATAAAACTTTTGTCAATAAAATAATACAAACTACTCGAAAATTGCGAGCTTTTCATAAGATAACAATCACACTATGCCCGTAGGCCGGGAAAAGCTCTTTGCAAGCTTTTTCTATAAGCGCTTTGAACTAGTTACTGCCTGAAGTCATACTTTATATTTTCTTATTTACTATTTACTTATAGGTTTGAAAGGATAACGTGTATATCTACTAAACAGCGAAGTTATCGTTAAAGAGGCTTAGTTTTCAATTTTTTTATACGATGGCAGCCAAAAATACGACGAAAATAGTACAAGTATAAATAAATACATCTGGGGCATTACTTTCCTTAGTCACCTCTTACTTCATTGACTCCCACCTCAAAAGAGGGGTTAATCTCGTCTTAACTGAATAAATAGTATCTGTGATATGTACAGTAGGTTATACAGAAAAGTGTACTAACTTTGTAAGTGTAAGGTTACTTATGTTACTGAGCTACATTTTGTATTGCTGTGATCTCAGACCTGGGTGTCGATTCTGCTAACGTTAAATCACAATCGTGTCAAAATAGTGTTTCAATGGTAGTGCTTTTTTACACACTAGTTACAAGAAATGTATATATTTTTTATATCACTGCTGATGATCACACCACACACTAAATTCACGTCACATCATACTGTCATAACTCTTGTAAATAGTGTGTAAAAAGCACTACTATTGAAACACTATTTTGATACGATTTTGTCTTAACGTTAGCAGAATCGACGCCCAGATAAATTACCTAAATAGAAATGTTTTGACGTGGATTTAGTTCCAGGATCAGTGTGGTAGCGTATTCCTTTTTTTATCTTCAATTAATACATGTAAACCACACCACACCTTATTAGAAATGTATTACGTCGTTTACAACAAAGCCACATAATATTATCGACCAATAACAGTGGCAATAAATGACGCAATCAAATTCCCGCCCATTTTTTCTGTGTGAAACGTTGGCTTGCAAGCCAAACTAGTGACACATTTTTCGTGCGCTATTCCACTTCTTGTTAATATTTCTAAATTCTGTGGCTGTGACTGACCAGCAAGCGAATGGGCCTGTTTGGAGCAGCGTACCCTGACCTGAAGGACTATAGGCACTTTGCACCAGGTGATGTTATGAAGCTAATGCAGTCTTTCTTCAGAAATCCCGGTGTTGGTATGGGACGGGGCAAGTACAAAAGGACCCTAAGATTCGACATGCTTCCTTTAAGACCTATTTTTAAAATAAGATAAGTGCAAGGGTAAATTGGAATTATCTTAATCCTAACTAATAAATATAATAAATGCGAAAGTGAGTTTGTTTGTTACGCTTTCACGCCCTATCTACTGCACCAATCTTCCTGAAATTTCGCATACACATAGATAGAAGTATTAAGAAGGACATAGGATACCTTTCATCCCGGAAAAATGCATTCACGCGGGCGAAGCCGCGGGCAGAAGCTAGTTTTTTTATAAAGCACACAGTACCAGTAAGTTTAAAAAAATCCATACCTACGACAACTTCACATCCCTTGACTAGGCGTTACATCTTTAACACCCTCAATGCAACCCCTTATTCTACATAACCCTACCTACTGACCTACTAGGGCCTTACTACCCCGCTCCTTGAGTTTTTTTCAATTATTCAAAGTACTCTCCAGTGGGGGTTGAAAAGGGTTGTTATAAGTTATGCGGCTGCATTTCCATGTTGAATTTTTCTAGAATTTACAGATGACTGAGTAATTATTTCTTTTATATAGTTAAATAAGGTGGTATGGCCAGCGTATTATTCTGGCCATACTAGGTGGTGATGCGGCTAGCCTCTTGGGCACTTTATCTCTTGCATCGACAGTAATTTGTGCTCTATATTTAATCAAATTTAATATAGTTAGTTTTTATACTTATTTTATTTAGTTCATAAAAAATTGTCTTATAAAATACCATGAAAAACTTTCAGTCAATGACATATATATAAATTAAGTTCGTTCAACATCATAACATTAAGAAAACTTATTTTTTACCTTTCATAGTAGCAAAATGTCAAATGAAAATAAAATAACAGTTTTTTGATCATCATTAACATATTTTTATGAGAAAATATGGAGTTACATTACAGATCAATGAATTAAAAACATGAACAAAATATACAAATTTATATCAAAAATTTAAATGAAAAACTCAAAGCGATGAACAACCAAAAACAGAGGGTATTATGCAAAACAAGAAAAATGCCAAAATACACCAAATGAATTCTATATCCATGCCATTGGGCAAAGCTGACTCAAATGAATGCAAAACTGGGTAAAAAAATCATTTGCATAAACGGTCGATATTATGTTCATACGCGTATTAATAACGATTAGGACCCTCGGTGTCCTCCTCTTTTGATCCTTGCCTCCTTTTAAGTCTTTCAAAATAAAAAATAAATCGAATCATTAGCGATCGATCACCAGTTTAGTCGAATGAAAATTAATCGATTCTTAGCTAAGGTAAAGTCCGTGGGTAGACCTTTGTACAAAGAGTGCACTAGTGATACTCTCAAGGTACCTATAACAATCAGAACTTTAAAATGATAACTAAAGTTTAATATAGTTATAATAAACTTGAGGAAGAGTTAAAGGTCAAATAACTTCACTATTTTATAATTAATATCCGTGATTTATTAAAATGTCAAATCAAATCTTTTGTTACAATTTTTGTAAAATTTTAATTAAATCCATACTAATATTATAAATGCGAAAGTCTGTCTGTCTGTCTGTCTGTCTGTCTGTCTGTCACCTCTTCACGGCTAAACTGCTGGACCGATTGTAATGAAATTTGGTAGGGATGTAGTTAACGACCTGAGGTCAAACATAGGCTACTTTTGGGCGCGATATAACCGATTCCTACGCGGGGCGAAGCCGCGGGGAACAGCTAGTAGATAATAAATAAGGGACCTTTCTCATTTCCCTGGACCGAAACTAATAGATCAAATTTGAATGCACTCATATTTGTAAAATGGCATACAAAAAAATGGCGGTCATCCGTGATGCCATTATTAGAATGACTGGTAATTTTTCAGATGTTGAAGGTTTGAGAGTATTAAAACTAATGATTTTAGCTTGCAGGGGAATACTGAATTATATATAAATAGCTGACCCGACGAACTTCGTACCGCCTTTCTTAATATTTTTTTCCGTAAGAACCTTGTACAGAGTATTAGAAATCTACAAAAAAAAAAAAAACAGTCAAATCGGTCAAGCCGTTTTTATGCTATGTCGCGACAACGGAAAACGGGTTTCATTTATATATATATATATATATATATATATATATATATGATTTTATAAGAGATTATTATTATTATATTTATTTCTCGCGCAGAGAATAGCAGTCGCTATTCAGCGCGGGAATGCAGCCGGAGTTCTTGGCACTATGCCGCAAGGACAATTATTAGATTTTTAATAGTTGTGTATTTTATTAGTTTTATTTTAGCTTTATTTTAGTTTTAATTTAGTTTTATTTAATATTTATGTAATTGGTAAATTTAGTACATTAATTAAAATATTTATTGATTATTTTTTATATAAATATTCTTAAATACAAAACTAAATCGCGTTCCATTTTTTTCTCTAAATCATACTCTTATAAGTTTATGCATTATCTTATATTATTTTTAAATATATTATGTACTGGAGATAGAACCCAAAGCGGCTAGCTATATACCTAGAGTCGGTGGATTTTTTTTGGCAAAAAAACAAAAAAAAACGAATTGCAATCTCAAAACAAAGAAAAATCTTTAATGAATCTTTGAGCCTTTTCAAAACTTTGATTTTTAATCTTCTTCATTAATCTTAACAAATAACTGACAGCGGAGATAGGAAATCCAATCGTTTTAGTGCCATGAGACCAGGTCGGAAACAATTAAGTGGAGTGCTGCGCGGAATTATTGTTAAGCCTATTAGGAAGACAACTCTGTTCTAGTTGCTGGTGTGGTCCAAGTTATAAGGGACTGGCGAGTTCACTATAAGGAACACGCGGGTAAACTTGGTTGGTAGGTATTTCCAATAGCAAGCTCTTGGACAAAACGGTTTTAAGGTTGTTGTGGCGATAGGCTTGGAAGCAACCATGACAAGGAAAATAAGGTGAAGTAGTTGTAATCATATTAATGGTGCAAACGAAACAAATTAGTCTCATCTGCACCATTGATGGTGCGGGTCAATGGTGCATTCGGTACGACGGGAAAAGACCTTATAATACCCTAATAACATTATGAATAATAATGCATGTTCAGTCCACTCTCGCTTTTTTTTCCAATTATTGAAAACAACTACAAGAATAGAATAGAATAGAATAGAAAAACTCTGTATTGCACCAAACAAATGTATACATAATTTTGTTAAAAACTAGGTAAGGTACAAAGGCGGACTTATCGCTAATGCAATCTCTTCCAGTCAACCTTAGGGTGGATGGAAAACAAAACCAAGACAAATCAAAAGGCGAAGGCGCAGTATATATACGTAAATAAATATACACACACAAAGATATAAATATAAAATAATATAATATAACCTACACATACTAAATAAAAATAAAAACAAATAAAACAAACATATATACATACATAAAAAAATATATATATATATATATATATACATATATATACATATAAATATATATAATACATATAAATATATATAATACATATAAATATATATAATACATATAAATAAGAGCATACTTAAATATCTCAATAAATAACTGAGCAGATACAAAGCAAATTAGGACAAGGCAGAAAGGTAATGGGATTTGACGAGATTTTTGAACCCGGTCAGAGTCTGAGCTTTCCGGATTTCAAGCGGGAGGGCGTTCCAGAGGAGAACTGTTTGGACGGAGAAAGAGTTAAAGAAAAATTTGGTGTTTTGCATTGGTACTCTAAGTCTAAGAGAGACAGAACTACGTAAATTACGGTCAGCATGCACATCATGGAGATAAATGAAACGATCCTTCAGATAAGGTGGAAAAGATGGATTGAATAGAACGGAATATAGTAAAGACAAGATATGAAGGTTGCGACGAAGGCGAATAGGAAGCCAATTAAGTTGGGAGCGGAAGTGGGAAATATGGTCATATTTACGAACTCCAAATATGAACCTAATAGACAGATTCTGAAGACGTTCTAGTTTATTTAGCTGTTCCTCGGTGAGATTAATAAAACATGAGTCAGCATAATCAAGAAGAGGGAGTAGAAGGGACTGTGTGAGCGCAATTTTGGTATCAAATGGTAAGAAATTCCGGAGTCTTCTCAGAGAACCAAAAGCAGCAAACGTTTTTCTACTTATTTCTTTAATGTGGTGTGACCAAGAAAGAGTTTTGTCAAATACCACTCCCAGATTTTTCACCGAATCACTAAAAGGAATAAGCTCATTATTGAAAATAAGGGAAGGTAAAGTACTCCAGTCAATACGAGAAACGAAATAAGGACTACCAATAATAATAGCCTGAGTCTTGGAAGGATTAACCCTTATACCATAAGATCTACTCCAATCAGATATGCGCTGCAGATCATCGTTAACGGTAGCGATCGCAGATGGCAAATCAGAGATAGTAGCGTGGAAATAAATTTGTAGATCATCTGCATACAGGTGGTAGGATGACTGAAGGTTATCGGTGATGTGATTAATGAAAAGAGCAAACAATAATGGAGAGAGGACACCGCCTTGAGGTACCCCAGCTGAGATGTAGCTCCACGAAGATAGGTTATCTTCTATGCGTACACACTGCCGACGGCCGCCAAGGTACGAACCAAACCAATTAATAGCCGATGGAGATATATTCAGGGTGCGCATAAGACTCAAGAGAACGTCATGATCGACAGAATTAAACGCATTGGTGAAATCTAACAATGTGAGGATAGTTAATTGTGAATTGTCCATGGCAAGACGAATATCATCTGTAATAGTGATAAGAGCAGAGGTTGTACTGTGTCCAGTACGAAACCCTGACTGATAGAGATTAATAATACTGTTTTCAAGAAGGAATGAATTTAGCTGAGACTGAACAATACGTTCAAGGATTTTAGACAGAAATGGGAGAATGGAAATAGGGCGATAATCTGAAAATGAAGAAGGATTGGACTTTTTAGGTAATGGAGTGACCAAAGCATTTTTCCAAATCGAAGGGAAAATACCATAGGAAAGGGAGTTGTTAAAGATTTGAGTTAAAACTGGAAGGATTATATCAAGGATGGGAATTATCATTTTACGACCGATTTCATCAGCCCCTACTGCGTTAGAAGTCACGGCGAGGATACACTCCTGAACACCACATTCGGTAATTGGGCTAAACGAAAAGGGAGAGTAGTCGGGAGTCGAAAGAGAATCTAGGTGGTTAAGTATAGATATTTTTTCATTGCCACCGAAGCCAGAAGAAGAGGAAAAATGACTGTTAAGAGCATTGATATCTAGAAATTTGGAAACATTATGATTATTCTTTCCTACTCCCATTGACTTTAAAAATTTCCAGACCTTACCTGGATCACCATCTTGAACAGATTTGTGAATATGGCGGCGTTGGGCCTCCCTACACATCCTGTTGCAAGTATTACGTGCTTCAATATATCTAGCATAGGTAATACAAGAATAGGTAATCGCTAGGCAAACGAATATTGTTTTTTTTTTTCAAAACTTTAACGTCGTATTTTCATCTCGTAGACTATATATATATACCATCCATGACAACGAAGACAGGCGTAATGATGGATTTAGACCTGTCTTTTAAACCTAGCCAGCATTTATCTCACATCATACATACATATAATCAAGTCTTCACCCCATATGGGGTAGAC
Organism: Apomyelois bistriatella; assembly: GCA_947044815.1. NCBI lineage: Eukaryota > Metazoa > Arthropoda > Insecta > Lepidoptera > Pyralidae > Apomyelois > Apomyelois bistriatella. The sequence goes on along the minus strand of OX345706.1, from coordinate 11,024,303 downwards.
AGAGCCTAGGACCATAAGACCTTAGTCCACGTTTAGCATGATGGTAGTTGAAACAGGAAATCTATAGTGATGGGTTGCTAGCCGCATCGCCTATGTCATGATTGCTCCATTTCACAGATTCGGTTACCGCACGGGAAGAGAAGCAGTTGATACATGCTATGTTTTTCTTTTTCTCTCAAACCAGCATAAGAGACTCACTTCTCTCGCATTACTTATACCATACACTATCGTCGTAACATTGACGTCTATTTATCAATGTCTAGTTGTACCAGATTACGGCGTGACATACTCATTCTCCGGGCGCTGCTCGTTTACTTATAATTCGCCTTTTGACTGCAACGTCATTAATTAACATCACCGACTTGGCCGTTTCCATTACGAAGGGAAATTGTGTTGTCTTGTTTTTATTTGTGGGGCGTTGTTATTGAATACTAATGATAGAGGAAGAAGGAGAATTTGCAGTCTGGTTTCTATATAAGAAACAGATCTTTTAATTTCTTCTAAAAGGTCATCTTTTAAAAGAAATTAAATATTTCTGTTATTTTTAAAAACGTCTAAAGGTTCAAATGAGACGCTTACCTAGTCAATTCTTTTTGAAAATGCCAAACATGTTGATGGAAACCGCGCCTAGATTCGAGCAACAAAGAAACGAGGTCTATTTGCATCTGCATATACATCATACAAGGAAAGAATAGTACTGCTACATGAATCATACACCTATATTACGTACGTTAAGAATTAACCGAGCAAGCTACACATTGTTCGATATCTGCCTAACCGGTAGTCCGATTTTGATAAAATTTGTCATAAGTATTTATGTCGGGAAAACAGTTTAATTGCGTCTACGCAGACCGCCGTACGCGTAGGTACCAGGGCACTTAACTATAGGGCTCGGCATTATAATGTCACCCGGAAAAACGCTGAGATTATGATAAAGTGCTTCAAGCGCCGTCCTGTTCCATTATTCAGCTGATCCATCGACCGTAAAATTTCCACAGCTAAAAATTAATATCAATACTACACACTTTGCATACCAATAAATGCTAGAGATTACAAAACCATAAACCAGGTTTTATTTTCAGCCTCGGTACAAGGCATTGCACTTTCAGATAAATTCACGTGTGGTATTCCGATATGAGAGCAATAAAAATGGTGAATTGCCCCTAGATCTGGATCTAGATCTAAATTTTATTTTGATCTAGCCATTTCCCGTCGCTACATATGTTATGTTTTATTCTAGATATATTGATACCATATATAACTTCATTATCATCTTTCATAATACGTGCTTGCTAATAACGATGTCTTTTTGTTTTTTTTTTTTTTTAAAGTTTACTAAAGACTCATTTTATAAATGTAATTATAAACTAGTGGATGTTATGAAAAAAAAAAACCTTAAACTCATAACTTTCACTTCAATTAAACAAATAAACTATCGTCTAATGAAGCCGTCGGTCCAAATGCTTCCAAATTACATAGTACAGATGGACGGAATGACCAATTAAATTGATATTAGTGAACTCGTTTCTATATCCTACGAATGAGTAATGGCTTGGTATTGGTAGGGTTGGCATATGTTTTTATTGCTATTGTCATGATCATTCTAGCCAGCTCAGGGTTCGCTCAAAGACGTTTTTTATAGCGTTAGATTGAAAAATAAGCATACGGTTAGTGTAGGATGGCAATGAAAAGATTTCCAACGACAGCTACAACAAATTCCAAATAGCGTCTTTTAAATTTTTTGTTTTTTCAAGATATTAATATGTTATTTTTTTCTTTGTTCAGAAAAACCATTACCATTATCAAAAACTAACGACCCGCCCCGGCTTCGCACGGGTGCAACACTATATAATACATGTATTATATATATAAACCTTCCTCTTGAATCACTTTTTATATTAAAAAAAAAACTGCATCTAAATCCGTTGCGTAGTTTCAAAGATCTAAGCATACATAGGGACAGATAGCGGGAAGCGACTTTGTTTTATATTGTGTAGTGATAGTGATAAAAAAATAACATTTTCACAAATTATACTTCAACAATTTTATTTTATAAAATTATAAAAAGTACAGGAAACCTTTTTATATTATTTTTAGGTCATAAGATATTTCCACTACTTGAGAAGGCCATAAAGGAGTCTAACAAATGTGATACATTTTATCACCAATATCGCAGGAATGACATCGTAGTCCGAAATAATCCAATTATTATTTTTAATAGTCCGCCGTAATGAAATCCGGGGATAATAACCGTTGGCATAAAAATAAATAGAGTGCAGAAGTAGCTCTCTTGGAAATTTATTTTCTTCTACAGGGGATAATCGGGCACTTGCATCGGTCGTTAGAAAAAGAAAAAAGACAACTGAAATCAAATTTATAAAAAAATATATTTTAACTGTCATCAATTATATTGCAATTTTATTGTCATCCTGTCTGTGGTCCATGAACCACTTAACCTTTGCTAGTCTTTGGGCAGTTTGCCATGCAAGAACTACTAAGTAGTGAAGTAGGCTTCATTTTTAAGAGCTTTTTTTATTTTAGTAAGTATTGATATATATTTTTTCACATCTGATGAAAATCAATTAAACCACATTTCAGATTTTGTTAGCTGTTGACCCCGACTCGCGAGTACTTTACTAAAGTTTCTATATTTTGTGTTTTCTTCGAAAATGGTGCCTATATATCGTTTTATTTTTTTTTAACTTTATTTTATAAAATACAAATATAAAGCACGATATGCAATATAACACGAATATATTGTTAAATATATAATTTTTTGCATTGATACAGTTAAAATAAAAACCATGTTTTATATTGACAGAAATAATTTTAAGATGTAACGAGGCGACCAAGAACTTATACTTGTATGCCGTAACGGTTAGGCATGTTTGTTTCTAATAGTGATTTGTAAAACCCTACTGCACAACATGTTTACAAGTAATAAATGAATTTGAATTTGAATAATTCATCTGTACTTTCATTAATTTATTCTATTGCAAACGATTCCACTACAGTTCACTAGATTACGACTAATTCGGTTACCTCACTGACTTAACCCTTTCGCAGATGTGCAAAACTCAATTTGTGTCAATTATATTAAATTAAAACTGGTTCGAGACAATGTCCCGTCCAATTGTAATTAAAATGATGTCACATGTTTATTGGTCGTATTTTGTTCTTTATTTGAAATAATTGCTTGCGTTTTTGTAAATTTGAAATAATTAGATTATATTTTAGCATTTAACCCTTCTAAATTTGATTGAATTATAAGATGACATGTTTATTACCCTGATATTTTGTATGTTCTATTAGTAGTCAAATATAAGTATACGGTGGTTACCGTAGCCTATGAGAAGCATGCAATACTACGAATCGTTTAAAGTATTTTTATTCCAAATTAAAAAATCTTTTCTGAAAAAAATATTTTTTATTTAGTTTTCAATCTTAGCCACTTCTTTTTTTAGGTAAGCATAGTAAAAGTCCATCTTACTTTCAATTTTCAGTTTTATTTTAATTTCTTTATTTCATATTTTTAAAAAGGACATTTTAGTAAACGTCTGCCATAATTGCATTTTATTTGTTTTTTACGCATGTCCATGAAGTATACCAGGTACTTTATTGTAAGTAAGTCGCTACTGCTTGCGTTTAGCATAATTCTTATCCCAAACCAACACAAACTCTGTCAACACTGAAGCCACAATATCGCAACATGTTTATCGCTCGTGTGCCGCCGTCACAACCTCGTCTAATCGCACCGCACATTAACAGACTGTGTGCTTGCGACAGCAATACAAGGAATTGGAATTGCAGACTTGATACTTTTCAACAATCACTACATAGAATAAAACAAAGTAGCTTTCTCTGTCCCTATGTCCCTTTGTATGCTTAATTTTTTAAAACTACGTTACGGATTTTGATGCGGTTTTTTATTAGATGGAGTGATTCGCGGGTCGCTAGTTAATAATAAAAAAACAAACAAAAGAGAAAATAACTATTAACTTAACAAAAGTATGATAATTATGGCTCATGCGGCGTTGTTACAAAGATGCTGACAGCATTTCTTTCTCAAATAGCTAACGAATCAGTTTTCCACCATGTAAAAATTATACCTCTGTAACTTTTTTCCCCATGCTTGATCGGTCTACCGATCAACCATGGGGAAAAAAGTTACAGAGGTATAATTTTTAACTAATGTTTTTAGCATTAAATCCCCCAATTGTATAAGTATTTTGCACTTGTAGAACAATAAAGGTTTAGTAAATAAATAAGAATTATATATAAAAAATAATATTTTAAGGCGTCTTGAAAAAGGATTAGAAGTACCAAAAATCGTATATCCCTAAAGTAATGAGTGTCGTGGAAGTGAGGGAGATCTAACTGAAACAAATAGAAATCTTTTGTCTTTTTAGAAAGATTACGTTAGGTATTGAAGTAGGTAATAAAATAGTTTAATATAATTTACTCTTTGGAAAGTCACCGTTGTAAAAACTAGTATGTTTTAGTACCCAAATGTTCACTGTTAGTCGCGAAACGTTACGGGTTCTATTGTCATATATTTATTTAAAATAAAAATGTTTTTTTAGTTGGTAATTTAGTACACTATAAACTTAGATTAAGTTTTTCTCTACACCGGATATATTCATCTCGTAACATACTTCAATACAAATTTTTACAACACATACAAAACAAAACATAGTTCCGAAATTGAATTCAAAAAATCGCTCGTCTACTCAGGCCCAAGTCGTCGGATCAAGTTGCGTGTAAGACCGCCGTCTTCATATCAAATTAAACTAAGACCAAGTCGTTACGTCGAATGCACGTTTGCAATTTGGCGCGGTCACTTGGTAATAGCTTTATTTAATTAGGAACCATGTTAAGCGCAGTACAGTTAGGCAGAATTAATGATCAAACTTAGACCCTTGTTGGTTCTAAATACTATGTATCTTATTATAAATGCGAAAGTATACTTTCAACATGAATGCTTATTGCTTTCAAGAAATCTTTATTATGTGATTGATTCACATTTCCTACTAAAATGCATTGTATAGTTTTTAGTTGGTTCCTAGAAAGCGGCTTAATTGAAACTTAGCAATATATATTTACCAGTAGCTTTGGCTCCGCATAAAAATAATAAAATAACTTTAATTGTTTTTGGCCCTTCAACTTTCAATTTGATTTTTAACACTTATTGTTGTACTATTGCTCATGATTTCATCTAATTGCTCATTTCTCTAGTAGTATTGCTAAAAGACCTATATCTCTGGAAAAGTGTACTATACATGGTAACGTATTTGTGTAACAAAAAGTTAACTTTCAGCATACAAACAAAGTCATAAAATTCGCGGGTACTAAAACCTAAAATGGGCAGATTGGTTCTAGGTACCTTTGGCTGCCGTCATTTAAATGGTACTAATAATCAAACGCAGGCAAGTTTCTTATCATAAAAATGTATAAACTGACTCACTATTTGTCTTTCTAGTTCTACAACTTAAGCATTGTCTACCTCGTAAGAATAACAGACGTAAATACCAAACAAAGAGTCTAAAATTTAGTATTGTGCACAATCGATAGGGTAATTCTGTCGAAGCACGCTACTTTAATAAAGAACCTATTGTGAAAAGTAGCAAAAACCACGGGCGGTCAACTAATTCCAATCTCAATAGCAGATCAAAACCTCTTAGTTCTTATATACAGCTGCAAAGAAAAATACATTTTAAATCAAAAGCATTAAAGCACAATTTCTTTTGACAGAATGCCGGTGGATATTCATACGAAAATGCACTTTAAAATTTATTTATTACAACATAAAATACTATGGCCGAAGTTTCGGAAAATGGGAGCGAGATTTGTTTGAAGAATACTTTAATACTATGAGATAGGGTTCAAATTGGAATAGTATTTTTTAATGGCTATAAAATATTGTAAATCTGCGAACTAATCAAAGAGACACGTGACGGACTGTACGGGGCTTACTTCAGTTTTTATAAGAGATTAAATTGAAAATTATATTTACAACATGTATATCATATAATATTATAAGTAAGAAGAGAGGTAAGTATATAGGCATCTCTTTTTCTAAGCTTAGTGTTATTTGCGGTTGAATCCTCAGCTTAAAGTTTCAGTCTTCTACTATAGGACATTTCTAATGTAGCAATTTTGTATGCCAAATACGTAAAGCGCCCATGACGGACAGTAAGGTAACTAAGAAATTCCATACAAATACTTACGCTTTTCTCATTAGCGACTGCATTTATTAAACGTCAGGGTTATAAAAAATATTTTGCTTTTTATTAGATCTCACTATTCAAGCAATACAAAAGAGTATTGCTCCATGGTCTTTGATCAAAATGGAAAGTTTGATTGAAAAAAAAAATGTTTGTGATACAACATATTATTTACTCACGGCAATTGGGACCACTTGATATCACATAACCCTGCGTCTGCCGATGCGAGTGCAAAAAGTACCCGAAACATATCAAAACCAAATATTATGTATAACATTACGCTGAGTCAACAATGCCGACCCCTCGCCCAAATTGCGATTCATTTCCGTAATATAAACATGTGAACACACACGGAATTGCAAATCGCCCTGTTAATCTAATAAGTCGAGCCAAAGCGACACGGTTCATTTGCGAAAAAAATGTCACGGAATTTCTTTTTTCGTTTCAATAGGGCCGTGACGTTGACAAATATAAAGGCATTTCCCTTTAGTATTGTATATATCTTTTTGTATTTGAACAGATAATGCAGATTGGATGGTTTTGAAATATGCAGCGGCGGGTTAACTTATTATGCTTTTAAGTGAGCAGATGGTATGGTTTTCAATTTAATTTGATAATGGAACATTTTGCAAGTGTCATTTCTTTCTATTTGTGAGTGTCTTTTTTACATCACTATCACTACATAGTATAAAACAGTCGCTTTCTCTGTCCCTATGCCCATTTGTATGCTTAAACCTTTAAAAATACGCAACGGATTTTGATGCGGTTTTTTTAATAGATAGGATGATCCAAGAGGAAGGATTTATGCCCATGCGAAGCCGGGGCGGGTCGCTAGTAATTTTAAATAATGATAAAGAGATATCCGCATGCTTAATCGACGTCTCTGGTGACCCAGGGGCTGGCGCTTATTTTGGCCAGCGTGGAAATGCAGCCAGCCTCTTGGGCACTTTACCTTCTTGCGACGACAGCAATTTGGGCTCTATATTTTATTTAGTTTAATATATTTATGATAAAAAAATCAAATATCGCAACTTGAATTTTCTTTTATAGATGCATTTTACTTAGATTTTTCTTTTTATTTAATGTTAATTTATGTCTGATTGGGAAAATAAGTAGCGATTAATTAAGATTGAATGGTCATCTTCATGAATAAATTGTTACTAGGATTACAGTAAGATAAAACAAATATTTCGATAGTCATACACAAAAATATCAATAAAAAAGTAAGTTCTGTTAATTATGACGTTTTTTTGAAAAAAAAAAAAAAACTTTCAAACAAAATATAATAACACCAATCATTTTTATTAAATATTTTCTTCTATAAAATAAAATTAAATAATATATATTTTTTTAATAAATTTAAGTTTTTAATCTAATAATCATATAAAATCTAATAACATAAAATATTTTGTGCCAGACGAATTTACAGTAAATGTTCATGAAATAGTTTTTTTTACAAACTTATCTAATCTTGTATTTGTGCATATAATTTTTAAGATATAAGCATAATAATCCTTCACCAACCCGCTAAAAGCAATCGAAACCACATGTGACCCATCATTGGTGTGCTGAACGTCCGTAATCTCCAGTAATCTGATTGTTGCTCGTTTGCGTTTAGTTTATGTGACAGAATACAATATCTGTCAAAACCTAATACTGTGAAATGCGCAGTGACGCCCTTTGATGACTACTGGGAGGGTTAAGATGTTGTGTAGTGAAAGCTATAATATATTTACCTATTAGAAATATCAGAAGAGATCTTTATTTCAACACCCCACAAGGGTCCATGTATTTTTTCCCATCAAATGTATGCATGAAAGCGAAATAAAGAATATAGAATTATTTTTACATACATGACATATTTTTCTATCAGTCACAATTTTTTTTAAAAAGATTGGCGTTTTATAAATTAAAATAAATTACATCATATAGCGCTTTGTTTCATAAAAATATGATTGAAAATAAATTGGTATTAAATTGTGAATAAAAAAGGAATTAAATTGTCTAAATATGAGTGTATAGTGAATAGTGCAAGTTAATTTGAATAAACTGTAAACAAAAAAAATTAAAGGCCGTTTCCATTATATTTATTATTTGCTACATAAAAGACATTTTAAATTATTATTTTTTAACTATCGTTAGGTAAATAGCATCTTATGAATAAAATTTGGTTTTATTCGTGAAAAATACAATTCGGATTAAATATATGACAAGTAAAAAAACTGTTATAGCTAAAATGGAATAAAAAGGGCTAAATAAGCACTTAACTGATATATATAGTCGGGGACCAAAGTCACAGTTAACACAGGACATCGCCAAAATATTATCGCTTGCACTACAATCGAACCCTAACAGGCCTAAAAAGGACCCCATCTGCTCTGAAGGGTTAAACTGTTATGCGGCCATTGCGAATAATGAGCAGTGTTTAAAAGAAATTTACAACCCTCTGGGTGGTTTTGTCACGAGGGTAAGAACACAGTCTTGTGGCGAACGGCCACTCGTTTTCGGAAAATTAAAAATATTTTTTTCGTCAGTTTGCACCTTTTTTTCGGGACAAATGAAGGGTTAACGGATTAGGGTAAGAATGGGGTAATTTGAAGATATTGTTTTTAATTTTATTTTGATGTCTGTTTCTGATGATAGGGGTTGGGATGTAGTACTTAGAAGCCATCTGCATTTTGTATTGTTGCCCCTATTTGTCTTTAAAATACAGCTTTAATTGTAAAAAAATGTATCTTTGGCCAAAATTCATCATAGATGGTCTTAATATATTATGATGGACATAGAGATATTCTTCTTAAATTTTCTCTTTTTTATTATGCTATTAAGGAACACATTGATATACCTCTATATAATATCTCAAGTTCTTATAAAATAGTAAAAAAATAGGCATAGCGGTAAGGCGGATCACGGGACTATTAATTCAAATAAAGAAAAAAGATTCAATATACATATTTAATCCATTTTAGGTGATATGTAACAGTAATGTTGCTATTAAGTCAACATCTTTTTAAAACACCATTATTAAAAAAAATAGATACGAATATATGATAATAAAAAAAATCTTTTGGTCTTAAAAATTAAAAAAAATAACGAAATAATAAATTCTTCCATCAAAGTATTGAAACAAACAAAGAATTTGGAAACGCGCGCGGTCGAATTTTTTTTTTTTTGATCTATGGAAACAAAAGATAAAAACATCGTCAAATAATCATACTCATGAATACTAGGGTCTCACTCGATAAATAACATCGACTTTGATAGATCGTGTAACACACTGTATGCCCCCTTAATCACAAATACATCAAACATTTACCGACATCTTTATTTCAAAGCTCATAAGGTCAAATTACCTTGAACTTAACTGTAAAAATGATTTGGTGTGACAAGATAGAGGGTGACTTTTTTCTTAACTGATTTGTCTGAATAAAAAAGTGGAGGTGAAATTATCATTAATATTGTTTTATTTATGTTCGGGAGATATTGATTATGTCGCTTACATTATATTTATTGTTTCTGTATCATTTATTTGTTTAACCAATTATTTATTCATTTAATTTAATAATTATTTTATTGAGTCTAAAATCAACGCACAAAAGAACAATTAATAAGTAGACATCTTGGTTTATATATTCTTTGAAATTTTCACCTATGTGCCTTAGGGCAATAAGTCCACCAATTATACATTAAATTAAGTTATTTTATGCAATAAAGATTTAACCTTAAAAATAGCTTTATTTGGTACATACAAGTATACAATAAGCTTCTACAGCTGCTGTTGCGAAGCCCTAAGTACGCTTGGTATATGTTGTTCTTTTTGTCAATATAATGTGTAAATTTGGTTTTATTTTCAGTTCTCTCGCTATACCTATCTCCCTACTATTAGAATTTATGAGCTTACGTTACCTCAAAGCCTCAATATCTTCAAACAGCATTAACAAACACACAACCACCTCGGGGCTTAATTGGCTAAGTGCTTGTATGTAGCTTAGAATTAATGAACCATAAACATTGTTGGAGATAGATAGATTGAGAGGTAACTTGTTTGCGGTATGCGAGTGTAATCTTGTACATAGAGCATTTCAGACTCCACTTATCACTTCACTATCACTACATAGTGTAAAACAAAGTCGCTTTCTCTGTCCCTATATCCCTATGTATGCTTAAATCTTTAAAACTACGCAACGGATTTTGGTGCGGTTTTTTTTAATAAATAGAGTGGTTCAAGAGGAAGGTTTTTATGCCCATGCGAAGCCAGGGCGGATCGCTAGTAAATACATATATTCCTATGACGACCTCCGTGGCGTAATGATTTACATGTCTGACCGCTACTCAGAAGGTCCGGGGTTCGATCTCCGGTCAGGTCAAGATGTAAAATGGAGTTTTTCTGATTGGCCTGGGTCTTGGATTTTTATCTATTATGTATTTGTTATAAAATATAGTATCACTGAGTTAGTATCCCACGAGTCTCGAACTTACCTTGGGGCTAACTCAATCTGTGTTATTTGTCCCTATATATTTATTTACTTTCAAAATTGAGTCCAGTAACATGACATAATATCAAAATGCTTGCACATCTCCATACTAAACCTCACCTAATTCTGACCATAAAGTGAACAATAAACTTTATGATGAACCTCAGTTATTACAAGCAATAAATTACACGGGCCTATTAGTGGCTTATTTTATACGACTAAAGTTATTAGTCGGTTAGTCGTATAATGATGAATCCACATTACAACAGGCTTTGTTTTATGTCAGAAATTGTCTTTTGGGTGTAATTGCTAGGGATAATTATCTTTGTCAAATGATCTATATCTATATAAATAAATAAAACTCTATTTCACGTTTGTAATGTCAAAATATGAGCTATTTTTGTAAGTAGTCGATGACTAGCGTTCGACCACAATCCCAAATGACAAAAATAAATAATAAAAAAAGCCAATGATGGTATATACCTACAAAATATGACAAAATTTTAACTATTTAATTTTTTTTGCTCCAAAAGAACGCTGGCCCGATTTGGCCGGACTATCACTCAGAGATAGCTAACATTATAAGACATATTAAGTAGACTACTATTATTATACAAAAAAATGTTTTAAATATTCTATAGAAAAGAGCATGGCAGCAGTTCGGCCGTCCAAGAGGCAAGTGGCAAGAGATGGCACAAGACCACAGAATTTAGAAAATTAACAAGAAGTGACATAGGGCACGAAAAACGTGTCACTAGTTTGGCTTGCAAGCCAACGTTTTACACAGACAAAATGGGCGGGAAATTTGATTGCGTCACTAATTGCCACTGTTATTGGTCAATAATATTAGGTGACTTTGTTGTAAACTACGTAATCGGATCGGACAATTTCTCTGTTCTGTGCGCAAGACAGATTGAAATGGAGATCCATATTATCAGAGGCAAAGACTCACTTTGATTCGATACGCCTACACGAAAGACTATACGATAAGAACGAATAATATATATTCAGGTCCAACCAATATACTTACATGAAAATCTTCACACAAAAGGCACATCGAATCAAAGAGAATTAATATTCACATCCAGAATAAAAGCACCATTTTATCACCTTTATCTCTTTAACATAAAGATGATATTGGATTAACCTAAAGGTCAATATATACTTCAAAGTCATATGTGTAGTCAACAAATATGATGTGAATGCTAGATGAAGCGCCAAAGAGATTATTTGATTGATAAATATTGAATAGATGAATAAACGGATATTCTCCATAGATAAGTGTTTTATGTGTTTACCTTTTGCCTGCTCTATTCAATTATTGATATCCCTTGGGATACGAAAAAATCCCTAAACTTATATCTGGGGCTATGAACGATTCAAAAACTGAGTAAGCAATAAGATGGTGCAAAACAGTGCCCCCCCCTAGTATGAGTTTTTCTTAACGCAAACGCTAGCGACTGCGTTAGGATTTTGTATGGAATTTCTTAGTCGCCTTACTATCCGCCAGAGACGCTGTACAGGTTTGCCATACTAAATCGCTAACGCAGTCGCTAGCATCTGCGTTAAGAAAAACTCATACTAGGGGCACAGGAAATTATCTCTGCTGGACTCAACTTGACAACTTGACAATGATTTTAGCATTAAGTCCGCTTATTGTCTAACAATACAGTAAAAAAAAAATCTAGCCGCTCCTAACCAGTCATTTTGGAAATCTTTGGAGGAGGCCTTTGGCCTATGTCCTGCGGCTGAAATGATGATGATAAAAAAATAATTTATTTCGAACTTAGCTATAGACCACTTTTAGTTATTTTGTCCTTGCATTTTGTGAATTTGTGAAGCAATACAAAAAAAATATATATTCCCATGAAAGTCGAGAAGGGCGACTACTTTAGTCTCGCCTTTTAAAAAACTCCGACTAGTAGCTGTAGAGTGCTTTGTTCTAAACAGTATGAGACTATCTTGCTATCGCTCTTTATCGTATCGTGTGGGTTGACCATTAATAGGTTGACCGTGCACACCCTGGTGTCAGAGTTCTTCAGAACCGTCTCTCAAAGAAATAAGAGTTCCTTTTTATAGGTTGTTAAAAACAGATAAACCGTTAAACCCCTAAATCACAGATAAACTCATGTAGAATTTAAAAAAGTCACGTGTCACATCAAAATTTAACAGTAAACGGTAGTGGCAATAACGTCCAACAGTTAGGAAGCAGTTTTACGTCCTATAACTAGTTATAACTGCTATAACTACGCTATAACTGTTTAGCACGTAACCCCTTTTATGTGTCGTTTAATACACGCGAATAAATTTAACTGCTTTTTTGACGTTTGTGTTAGCTGTGATTTTATTTGAGTCAATCGTTTTGATGATTTCTTAAGTTTATTTTGTGCACATATAAGCTGACTCAGCAAATGTTCTGATATCATATATACTTACATATGTTAATCACTACTAATATTATAAACTAGCTTTTGCCCGCGGCTTCGCCCGCGTGAATTTCCCTCGGGATCTTTTTCCCGGGATAAAAAGTATCCTATGTCCTTCTCCTGGCTCTAAACTACCTACCTGACAATTTTCAGCTAAATCGGTTCAGCCGTTCTTGAGTTATAAGTGGAGTAACTAATACGACTTTCTTTTATATATATATAGATATATGCGAAATTGCGAAAGTGAGTTTGTTTGTTACGCTTTTACGCCCTATTTACTGCAACAATCTTCCTGTAATTTCGCATACATATAAATAGAAGTATTGAAAAGCACATAGGATACCTTTAATCCCGGGAAAAAGCACTGTTTCCGTGTATGAAATTTAAAAATAAAAATGTTGTGGTCATAGGCAAAACATTTTGAAATAATACTGAGCTAGAATTTAAAAAAATAAATAAAAATAATAATTAAGACCCTTGACCTTTATTTTCTAAGTTGGTTTAAGTTTTTAATGTTTGAATTTGAGTGTACATTAAAAATAAACAAACAATTTACAAGGAAAAACTTTGATAAAAATATAACAAACAAAATTAATTATCTTTCAAAGAATTTAGTTTGTTCAAACGAAAGTATTTATAAACTGACATGACTATATTACATCGTTGAAATTTTTGTCAAATAACAAAAGAAAGTCATGTTATTTTTCACACAAATGTCACTTCAGATACAGATCTATATTTCGCATTAAAAGTTCTAGGAATATGGAATATTCTAGTATGCAAATCAGACACGTCAGGTATGTACTGCATTAGCATATCCTCACAGTGCAGGAGGTTTACTCTCTCTGTGTCTATTCTCATTCTGGGATCTTTATCTGGGATCTTTCTCATTCTGGGATCCCATTAACGAGGTATAGCCTCGATAATCTTTAGCTCCGTTGAGGTGGTTTCTTTATGGGCTGAGGCATCAAACACACGAAAAAATTCTATCTAAGAGAAATACAAGATCAGTTGACTGTATATTATGGTGTCATAATCAAAAACCAACTTTCTATCTCTCCTTAAATTACTTTAAACAGAAATCAACAGACATAAAACTTTTTTATAAACTAGCAGTCCACCCCAGCTTCGTCGTGGTACACACATAGCCTATGTCACTCGGGGATAGTTTTTTGTGTTCATGTTTCAAATCGGTTCAGTAGTTTTGAAGTCTTTTCGAACGAACAACAACAAACAAACAAAATCAAATCTTTCCTCTTTTTAATATTAGCATAGATAAAATATACCTATTTATATATATACTTGGACCCCTCAGATAAAAGATAATTCGATAACGGATAGTAATATTTAACATCGGCGATCAAACTCGGGGCTTAAAAGTTATATATATTATGATGGTGCAAATCGTAGATATAAAGAGAACAAACCAATACAGTATGGCTCATAAATCATACAATTTGCATACAGAAATACTTGGTGACTTCATCGAATCGATATTTCGAATTTAAGGAACTTTCGTATACCGAATATAAACTTACAAATGTGTTCTACATCATACTAATATAATAAGTAAGAAAGTTGATAAATCTTTATTTACATATTTAAAAAAAACTAATATTAATATAATACTAATAGAGAATAATAAGATATATTTTTTATTACATACTAACGACCCGCCCGGCTTCGCATGGGCATAAAAACCTTCCCCTTGAATCACTCTATCTATTAAAAAAACCGCATCAAATTCCGTTGCGTAGTTTTAAAGATATAAGCATACCAAGGGACATAGGGACAGAGAAAGCGACTTTGTTTTATACTATGTAGTGATTGATAGTGATAAGCCTAAGAAGAAATTTAAATTTGTCCCTACGGCATTGTATTGAAGATGCTGGCAGCATTTCCTCGTTGAATAGTCAAAGACTTTCTTCAACCTCATCTTACACCATAGACGACTTCATTAAAAACAAACTGAAAATCCATTGAAGTTTGAACGAAGGGACTTCTAATAACTAATGATTTACTGATATTATTTTCAGCATGTGCTAAATTAAATCTTTTTTTATTGCTTCTTTCCATTGTAGTTCCTAGGTGGAAAATAGACTACTCTCTGAGACCAACATTTCCTGGAAACTCTTTCAAAAATAAATCTCCAGGTGATAATTTAAAGATACATTCAAATTTCAGCAAGTTTCCTCACAACTCTATACTTATTACTCGATTTCCAAACTGTAATGCAAAAGTCAGGTTTGAAGTCGAAGGCAGCTCAGTAATATTCTTACGAAACTTGGAATTTAATATTGTTTACGACACGTCCCTGTATCCCTGTTTACGATGCAAGTTCCACTGCGTTTCGTCTTTGAATTCGGGCTGTTAATATAATGAAATGCATTTATTATGCTTGTTTTAGTGCTGTGAAATAGTAAATTTAGTTATTTGTAATATGATTCATCAGCGTCGTGGCTATTTTTCGTTTTTTAGGTTTCCGTAATCCACAAGGAAAGGTACCCTTATAGTTTCACTCTGTCCGTCCGTCCGACCCCCTCTCTAGCTCACAGACCCTTAGTACTAGAATGCTATAATTAAATAAAATTTTGACTTTTTTTAATCGTTTTTCTCAATAAAGGATATTTTTATCATTTACTGACGTCATTTATTACTAGTAATAAGTTTACGACCACTTTCCTAAACGCAAGCGGAGAAGAAGCAGAGTCACAAAGTCCACTGCATCATTTTCTCCAAAAACGTTAATTTACAAAATTTAAGTAAATAATTAATAACGATCACGACAGCATCATACTTGAGCAGCTCTCAAAATAAAATAGCGTTTGAGTATTCGGGCGTTAGATTCATCTTTAATTGTGAGAGTGGCTTTAAAACCATTTTTCTTTTAATATATCGTTTCTTTATATATTACAAAACACAACTTAAAAATGGACGTGTTATCGTGATTTTAACATGGTTTTGTAAAACCTTTTACATCCTTTTCCACAATAAAGAATATCTATTTTATTTGATATAACATCCAAAAGATCAAAGTATCAATGTCACCTAACCCTAAATAAACTGTCTAACGGTCAAACCCATGACCAAAATAAAAACTGAAGGTTACCAATTATATTCTAGCCTGAGGTTACTAGATTAATGCCTGTATGGTTTTGTGGACACATTGATTTCACAGATGACTTCTTTTGTTTCAGTCCATTTGGTTTTTAACGTTCCGTACAAAAACTGAAACAACGGAACCCTTATAGAATCACTCTTGCGTCTGTCTGTCTGTCTGTCTGTTACAGCTAGTTTTCGAATCTACTGGACTAAATTAGATGATTTTTATGCAACTACTTGTCAGACGCATAAGTACCGTAGTTTAAACGTTTTACTTACTAAAACTGAACTTGTTGACAGAGAGAGAGTAAATTGCTTGAAATTGTTAATGTTGAAGGTTTCAGTATTGATCACCTTCATAGTCTAATTGTTATACTGGTTTAAATATTTTGAGATGATGTTCCATAGTTACCGTAGTAACTACTTATTGATGTGAAGTCATATTATTGATTTGATTGTCTTGTTATTCTTCCCAGAATATACTCACTTGAATTGTACGTTATTTTATATTTCTACTCCAATCTTCCACGTATACAAAAATATCTTACAGTTAATTATTTTGCTAAATTTTTGTTGTTGAAATAATATAGTACGAGATTTATATATCGTGAAATAACCTACACTGCATTACAATATAGCGAAAAACAAAATGAATCATCTTATCTCAATTCGATTTGCGAACATCTTTCTTCTCCCAATGTTTTATTCAGTGGATACCACTAAATAACTTTAGTTTCGGACAAAATGTTCCCAAGTGACACAGATACAAAAATAATACCAATATAACTTACCATTTATTGAAATCACTTGTCATTTAATAATAAACTTTAACGGGTAGCAATAAGAATTGTAGAGTAGTTTTCTAAGTGCAATTTTATTGTGGTTCCCACGTTCTTTGCAAGGGATACTGGCCATCCGTCAAAGTCTGTTTTATTTATCGTTTTTAGTCGAATTTTATCGAACTAATAGCTTTGGAGATATATTTACGATTGGCATCGGAATTTCACGGTGAAAAGGGTTGATCGTCTGTGCTTCTATAGTTATGATTATGTGTACGTAGTATGGTAGTATTTATTGATTTCTAGCTGTTGCCCGCGGCGTCGCCCGCGTGCGGGGCTCGGTTAAATCGCGCCTAAAAGAAGCCTATGTTTGACCCCTGGTCCTCAAGTATATCCGTACCAGATTTCATTTAAATCGGTTCAGCGGTTTAGCCGTGCAAGCATATAGACAGACAAATAGACAGACAGACTTTGCATCATCATCATCATCACTACATATAAAACAAAGTCGCTTTCTGTCCCTATATCCCTATATATAAAACTACGTAACGAATTTTGATGTCGTTTTTTTTTTGATAGATAGTGATTCAAGAGAAAGGTTTTTATGCCTATGCGAAGCCGGGCGGGTCGCTAGTTTATAATATAAGTATGGTAGCATGAATTGCCTAGTATTGGGCAAATACAATATACTTAGTGCAGTTAGACCTATTTTGACAAAGAAGAATCATTATTGTATAAATTTTAAAGTACTTGTAACTGTCCCAAAACTAGGTATGTAAGAGCACATACTTCATTATTAATAATTATATTTATGATTAAAATAAATGAAATGACATTGCAACATTTAGATTTGTAATAAAAATTAACTTTAAGTAAGTCAAGTGTAACGATCTATGTTTTTCATATTGAATCGATGTTATCAAGATAAATAAAAATATCAAGACTAGACAAAAGCAGGAGAGGTAAGAATCTTCGACTATCCATCTCTAACGGTCGGTTCACATCAAATAAATGTCTGTACGCGAACATTTTTCATCGAGACGTCCGATTTGTGGATCATTCGCTTGAGAAATGGTTCTAATGTTTTATTAATATTATATTTTGTATTTGTCGGTTATTTGTAATATTTTTATTGTGCAAAAGAAACATAATAGGTTATGTCACGGCGGCATTAATAGCACCAACTATTTTTACTTAATAAATGTGTTATAATTAATGATAGAGCTTATCTTCTTCTTCTATATATAAAAATCAATAGCTGTTCGTTAGTCTGGCTAACACTCGAGAATGGCTAGACCGATTTAGTTAATATTAGACTTGAAATATTTGTGGATGTTCAGGGAAGGTCTATACGGTGAGAAAACGGCGTTTAGGCGGTACGAAGTACGCCGGGTCAGCTAGTCTAATTTATAAATATGTCGTAGCTCTACATAATCTTGTCTTGTGGTTTCGAATTTCGGAGATAAAACTGATTAGGAATCTATATTATAATGACAAAAAGCGAATAAGAGACAAAACATATTCTCCCTTTCTCTCTTATCTCAAAATTTTCCGCTTGCATTCTTAATGGTTCGTCTAGGAGCGTCCTTATTTTTGTTTGATAATATCAGAGAGTCTTTTTAATTTTCTTATTATTTAATAAAATCATCATGGACAATTTCCATGTCGTATAACTATGAACGTCTTTGTAACAAATTAACCTATCTATTTTATTCTATATCCTTTCAACTGTGAACAGAAAGATGAACTGAAACTATCTTAAAATTTTGCACGATATGCAAACTTCAAAAAAACATATAAATCAGTCTTTCTACGCAAATAGCAGGCATTAGTAGGTTCCAAGTAAAATTCTAGAATACGAAGCATTGTGCATCGCGACAAAGGCGATCACTAGACTGTGAAATGGGCTGGTATTTGTCAACGGTAGCACTTTGCAGGTCTAGGAAATGAATGTGATTATATTAGGATCTAAATTGTCTCTTTGCTGTGTGATATACACATAAAAATCACATTTTGCGTCAGAGTTATACGGAAGTTGCCGTCTTAGTACAAAAACATCTAATAAATCTAATAAAAGTTAACATCTAATAATATCACACTATCTCACCTGTCAATATTAACTTGAATTGGGTGGATAATGGTCTAAACTAATGATGTACCGTTGCCGGGAATATTGAAAACTTTTCCGGGAACTTTGGAAATCAACTTAACATAAAGTGGTTATGGAGTTAATTTGTATCATACGAGTGATACTGAGTATACACTACAAGGTATAATGGTTAATTTTTGTAATAATATTAACTTTCTACATATACTAATGTATAAACAAACAGACCTACAAACTACCTGATGTAAAGATTAAAGACGAAGTACACAAAGCAATACAAAATTAACATAATTCCAAATGTTCAGTCTATATTCTTATTTGCATAGCTAATAAGCTAACGACGTATGTTTATTCGTAAGTGCTACTCATACGAACCAAGATATAGAATCTACCATTACCATAACACTAAAATTTACACCACAAAGCTGAAGCAATCCTTTGTAATGAATACGAAAGTGCGTTCCCGTGGCAGGCCTTAATCTGCGCTGCATTTTACGAGTACTACCGCCATATCTGTCAATGTCCTTGTCAATAAATTGTGGACGTTAAGGGTGTGGCGCCAGTGTCAGCGGGTGATTGTTTATTATGTGTACCGTAATTGTTTTAAAAGATCTTCGCTAAGTCTACCGTGATCGCTTCTCCGACGATGTCTAGTCGGAAGTTGAATTGTATGCGTTTAAAATCGGTAGAAACTATGCAAGAACGATTTTGTCTTTGGAAGTTGCATGATTGATTTGGCGTTTTCCTCTGTTTTTAACTACATATTTTCTTTCTTTAATTAATTTGGAACTGGTGTACGCCAAATGTGATGTCTTATTTTTAACATAAATATGAGTAGATACTTAAATTACAGCATTTTGTACAATACGCTGGTATAGAATCAGCAAAACTAATTCAATAATCATCAAAATATTGATACATTGTTTGTCGTAGACTCATCGTTTATTTTTCTTGCGTAATCATAATCATCCACTTTTTAGTAAGTAGTAGACTAGTTACCGGTAACTAGTCTACTACTTACTAAAAAGTGGATGAGCGCCGGCCGGTAGTAGTTTGCATGAACTAACTTGTGGCGGAAGCATGCAAAGTAATTTGGTAAGTACTTTTAACTTCCACAGAGTAACGCCTAAACTGTGTGAATACAGCATAAAAATTAATAGTAGTGATCACTGTATTTAAGAGTAAACTAGCGACCCGCCCCGGCTTCGCATGGACATAAAAACCTTTCTCTTGAATCATTCTATCTATTAAAAAAACCGCATCAAAATACGTTTCGTAGTTTTAAAGATACAAAGGGACATAGGGACAGAGAAAGCGACTTTGTTTTATACTATGTAGCGATAAGCTTTTCGCTCATCGCTAATCGTAGAACCCTACCCCACTCGTCCCAATGAGGCCGTTTTGACGCCTGCGAGAATCGTAATCCGCGGTCGATCGGGCCCCATCTGCAGAGCACGGGTTAAGTCGCGACAAATAGACCATTTGCAAATAATAAGACGCAATGAAAGAATAAATTAAGGTTTGGGCCGGAGGGTTCGAGGTGCTGTGTTAAATGGGTTAAAACTTAGTAATGAAGGCGCGTTTGAAAAAGTATTCTTCAGTTTCGTTATTTAAAAAAAAATATTTTTTAACTTATACTTTTATGGCTCATTGAGTTGATATTCTGTAAGTTTTTATTTATATTTGTTTATTCTCTTTTTTGTGTTTTTAAATCTATAAAATATACTATTTGCTTTTCGTTTCAATAATTAAATTTTTTCCTCATCCAGTTAAAATTGTCTATGTTTATACATATTTTACATTTTCAATTTTGGTCTCTTGTGCAAAAATATATTTAAATTTGAATATTTTTCCTTCACAACTGGTTGTGAAACTCCGTTGCCATGGCGGTAAAAGTATTATTTGTAGGCAACTGTTTGTATATTAATTAAAAAATCGAATGCAACCAGTTGCCAAGAAAGAATAAAAGTTCCTTTTTCACAACTGGTTGTTAAACTGTCATGGCGGCTGAAAGGATCTTTTCTATCTATAAAACGAAAAGTAGATGCATATCAATAATCTTAATTTTTACGAACATCGGAAGTCTTGACAAAGGAAGCTACACATCACATCCGAGCCATTTGCCCCCGTTTTCAATTAAACCATAAACAATTATGATAATAAAATATGACCGGTCACCCATCGAGACGTCTTAAGACGTAACCCCTGGTGAGCCAATTAATATACATTGCACTTCTATCCGGTGTTTGGGAAGAATACATTCCATTAATTCTCAGGGGTGTTCGTTAGTTAATTTTAATATTTACGATATAGTAGGAAAATATTTAGTTAATTAAAACAAATTAATAAAAAAAACCTAGAGTCTAAAGAATAACCTTAAAACTATCTACAATTTGAAGCATTTTAATATTTACGAAATTTAATATTTAAACAATAGTAGGAAAATATTTAGTTAATTAAAACAAAATAATTAAAAAAACCTAGAGTCTAAAGAATAACCTATAAATTATCAACAATTTTAAGCATTTTAATATTTACGAAATTTAATATTTAAACAATAGTAGGAAAATATATAGTTAATTGACACAAAATAATAAGAAATCCTAGAGTTTGAAGAATAACCTAAAAACCATCTACAATTTGAAGCATTTTAATATTTAAACAATAGTATGAAAATATTTAGTTAATTAAAACAAAATAATTAAAAAAAAACCTAGAGTCTAAAGAATAACCTAAAAATTATCTACAATTTGAAGCATTTTAATATTTATGAAATTTAATATTTAAACAATAGTAGTAAAATATGAAGTTAATTAAAACAAAATAATTTTAAATAACCTAATAACTATCTACAACAACTTGAAGCATTTTAATATTTACAATATAAGTTATTTATTAATTAAAACTTTATTGTTCCATGAGTACAAAATACTTATACGATTGGCGGACTTAATGCTAAAAGCATTCTCTACCAGTCAACCATTGGGAGAAACAGAAAAACTGTGCGGCGCAAAAAAGTTACAAGGGAAAATACTTAAAATAAACAAATTTTCTACCTTATATATATATATATACATACCTACTTTCACAAATACGAATGAACATTATATATCAAAAAAAAAACAATTTTTTGTATAAAAAAATTCATTCTATCTTTAATAAACGCATAGAATTAGGCAAATTCTTTAATCTATGGAAAAACATGTTTTTAAACTCTAAAGTAGTAGATTCATCTATGTTTTTAAATATAAAAAAATCTATTCTGAAGTATTTTTGTTGACAACACATTAATATCCCAGATCTCCAGTACACCAACAATAAATTAAATGTCCACACACAGGAAACGAACCCACGCCCTCTGACTTACGAAACAGATCATTAATTTCTGATCTATGTGACATTTAATTACCTAAAACACCATATATTAGGCATTCTTCCGTTACCCCGAGACACACATCACTTCATGATACTAAAAGTTTTACTTCAAAAATGTACCTTATTTTGCTTTACACAAGTTCTATTTTTGTTTAAGTAGTACATTTGACGCATATTTGTAATTAATATTGTCTTTCTTATTGCTTCACGCCTTAGATTTTATGGCGACTTTATTGTGAACTATGTCTTTATATGTTTAGAATATGTTTTGCAGATAGATTCCGTAGACATCGCTACAAGCGGCTACGATCGTAGATGTGCTACGACATCTACAAGACGTAGATGTGCTACAACGCCTACGACACGTAGAAGCTCTACGCTATACTAATACATTTAGTTATAATTTAATGAAGTCGAAATTACTTATAAAGCCAATTGACCCTGCGCACCATGGTGTCAGATATCAGGTACATGATACGTGTATTTGTTTGTAGCCTTACAAATGCCATCTAGAAATAACTAAACTCAAGATAGGAAAACCCTTAGGAGTTTTTGGCAGGAAGGTGAAAGTGACGATATGCGTAATGTATTTATTTTCCCAAATTTATACTTTTCCGAGTATTTATGCATAATAATAGATTATTATTCGCTTAGTATTCGTGAACAAGCTTGAGTGTTGGGAAGTAGTACGATGTTATATGTGACTTTAATCCTTGTCACCAAATATTTCTAGATAATGTGAAGTGAAATTCTTCCACCGCTTCACTAAGCCTTCTGACTAACTTGACTTGACTATACTTTGTAAAATATAGCTTGATTATAATGACAGCTGTCAAATCGCATACATTTTCCTGTTAGTCTCTGTCGCACTTCAATGTTACCTATCTATATTTATGTCTTGCTGTCAAAATCATCATCTTATATTTTATATAGTGTAGACATGCATGACTACTGACTTGACTCTGGGACTTAACTAAATGTAGAAAATTCAAATAAAACTTGATACTGGAAAAAATAAGCTATAAGTTTGATTGCCATTAGTGGAGTAATTCCACCAAAAAAAACCCCCTTAGTAGCAACCAACCCTAACTAGGCCGCAATCACCATCGCTTGACACACACTATCGTTACAAACATGATTCCTTGTTAGGCTATCGAATGCTCTAAAAACTAAGATATATTTTCGAATATGCAGTAAAACTTCCATACAAATAAAGCAAGACCTCTAAAGTTCGAACATTAATCATAGCCTTCATATTGCAACACCAGACGATGGTAATTAATACGTGGCTTGTAAGGCAGCGTCATTATGGCGGGTTTACATCTAGACGGAGTTGCCATCACTCATTGTAAAATATATCAGTATTAATTTTGTTTTTTTTTAAAAAAAAGAAAAAAACGTTGTGTGACACCCTTTTTTTCAAATATATATTACTAGCTTTTAGCCGCGGCTTCGCCCGCATGAATTTCACTCGAGAACAGTGCTATTTCCCGTTATGAAAGGTACGCTATGTCCTTCTTAATACTAGCTATGTGTATGCGACATTTCAGGAAGATTGGTTCAGTAGATAGGGCGTGAAGAGGTAACAAATATACAAACTCACCTTCGCATTTATAATAAATTAGTATGACTAGCGACCCACCCTGGATTAGCATGGGTACCAAAACCTTCCTCTTGAATCACTTTATCTATTAAAAAAAACCGCATCAAATCCGTTGCGTAGTTTTAAAGATTTAAGCATACAAAAGGACATAGGGATAGAGAAAGCGACTTTGTTTTATACTATGTAGTGATAGTGATAGTGAAGTATGATGTAGGCGAACAGAAACGCGGCCCACCTAATAATTGGTTTCCGCTGCCTATAGATGCCTGTAATACCAGAGAAGCCACGGTGGGTTGTAGACTAGACAGATTTCTCAATTTCAACCTTGTGTTGTCTTGTTTGTGGAATAATATTAAACCTTTTTATTAAATCCGACTTTGTGGAGCTAAAACACATAGTTATCTAGCGACTCCTAAGTAAACAAGCGAGCATTCAATTAGGGCATAAAATTAATTACCATATCATTCATGTGTTGAGCTGTAGGATGTTTTTATTAGATTCTTTAACCCAAACTAACACGGAAACCATCCTCGTATTTAAGCATATTTTATTTTAAATAAAATACGCAACATAATTTTGTCAAAGAATTTAAATTTCCTGCTAGACGAGAGAGCGTTGAATAGATGTATGGCTTAATGATAATTAAAAAAAAATGCCTGGCGTCAAAACCGTGATTTATTATTACTATGGGTTTAATAATAGACATCGCTCACGCTTATCTTAGAAGATTTAAGGCTAAGTATATTCTTTTCCTACATTGTGACTATATCAGGCCTGAATATATCACCGGCCAAACCCGATTTTAGGACAAATAAGTTTTTCCTAGGCTGAGCTAGATTGTTCATTTTGTGATATATCAAAGTCGATCGCTCGCTCGATTTGCGCGATCGCTTATATTGGGGTCACAAGATAACCAAAATTCTTTCCTTAAAGATTTGCAACAACCTGTTTGTGAACTAAATAAAAAAAACAGGAACTAACCTACCGACCTCCAATAAGTCGCTTCAAAAATAAGCTATAAAAATTAAATTGTTACCAAACTCGATATTTGGGACATCCTAGTTTGGCGTATGAATAACTAGTTTGTCCTAAAATCGGGTATAGCCGGTAACATATACATCGTCATGGTTGATATGTCAGGTAAATTGAACTTTGACATCACAATAGAAACCAATCTCCCCCTAATTATCTTCCGATAGACATCCAATTGTTAAGTTCCGGTTAATTATATCCGGATTATTGTAATTAGTGCGTCTTGTTACATATAATAACCTGGGGGCTACTAACTCTGATGACAGTGCATTATGGTATCTGGTTTGAGAATAGATTGGATGACCCCTGTGGCCTAAATGCCAGACTACCATAACAGTAGTTCCAGGTTCGATCCCCCGGTTATGTTAAGATGGAAAATGATCTCTTTCAGACTGACTTGGGTCGTGGATGTTTATCTTTATATGTTTTAAAAATTTCGTCTTTTTTAAGTCTTAATCCCATAACACAAGTCTCTAAGTATATCTGTATGAAATGTTTCTAATTTAATAAAAAAAATTAAACCACGCCTCCATTTTTTCATTTATTTACATGACATTTATTTATTTGTTAGTTTTTTTATTACAAGATGCTGAGTTTATACATTTAGTTTCTAGTTCTATTGAGTTTACTTAAGTTAAACAAATAGTTCAAAATAATGGACTACTCTCCTACTCAAATAACTTGATTAAAATGTACCCAATGCACTTATCTGAAATGACCTGGAATCATTCTATATCACTTAATCCCACAATAAGACCCCATTAATTTACTTAACCCATTACCGATTCAACCCTTAACACTAAATTATTCACTTCTTTGTTCACAAAATGGACAAGCGATGACCAACAATACCCTTATGTCCAGTGGACAAAAGGTTGTTTGGAGTACATTAGGTATGCAGATTGAATTCTGTCATTCAGTGTTAATGGGTGTAATTGTTGAATTTAGTTTAGTATTTATTAGATTTTCTAATTTAAATACAACGCTCCATATTTATAAATACTTATATATATATTTAAAAATGTGTATTGTGCTATAAAAAATATGGCAAGTATGTTGTAAAATAGACTTTAAATAAATAAATAACACAGTTTACGCTAAATGAAAAACTAACAGACAGACATAAAGTTGCGCTTTAACAGTTTAAGCTAATAAAAAAATCTAAGACAAATTTAATTTAGTTATTTATCTATATGATACATATTTAAAATGCCCAAGATTAGAGACAATTTAGAAAAGGTTATTTACAACTTGTCCTGACTTATAAGCAAATCTCCAGATCAATAGATTGGCGTGTTGATATGTGCAACTGAGGTTGCCATTAACGTTTTGTATAATTTCATTTATAGCAAATTAAAATAAGTATACCTATTTGAAAAATATATTTTATCTATATATATAAAAATCAATTGCTGTTCGTTAGTCTCGCTAAAATTTGAGAATGGCTAGACCGATTTGGCTAATTTCGGTCTTGAAATATTTGTGGAAGTTCAGGGAAGGTTTAAACGGTGAGGAAAGTGCAGATTCAGGCGGTACGGAGTTCGCCGGGACAGCTAGTATTAAATATTAATACATTTTATAGCGAAATTTATTATATAAAAACAAATTTTCCGTTGTCCTTTAGACGCTTTTTATGTTGTACGTGAGAAAAAATAAAGTGGTCTATTCATAAATCAGGGATCACATAGTTTTTAGTTTTGTATTGTATAACACCTAATAAATCAGCAATCATTAACACCACAGAAAGTCGAACCCAAATTAAATTCACATTTCTTCCGCGTTCAACCCTTGAAATGCGTGTCGGATCCAAAGGGAGTTTATTGCACGGAAAATGGACAAAAAGACCGAGAGGCCAGAACTCGAGAATTATTGTGGGTTAAGTCATAAGCCTAAACTGAAATTTAATCTGTTATTTTTTTTTATTATTTATTTATTAATATAACTTTATTGTACCACAAGTAAAAATACTTTAACAATTGGCGGACTTAATGCTAAAAGCATTCTCTCCCAGTCAACCATTAGGAAAAACAAAAAAGTTTACTGCGGCGCAAGTTAGTTTAAATAGTTATATTAATAATTTATAGCATAGAACATTATATAGCCTATACTTAAATATTAAGGAAGTATGGACTCTTAAACTAATATTAAAAAAATATTTTTCTATATTTAGTTTCAGTTAGAATTTACTATTATACCCGTACAAGTAAAAAAGACTTGCGTTAATAACTTTATAAATTTAATAATATTTCTTTTTGTGTTACGGTCTAATGGAAAAACATAAAAAAATGAGAATTTAGAAGTATCTAGAACACACGAAAAAAAAACATATCTACACACTTACAATAATATATATTTAAGTATAAAGTTGTTTAGTAAATGCCAAATTTCGTTTTGATTCTTAAACATTATTTACGCCACTTTACAGAAGACTAAAAATGGCTATGATCTCGGGGTTTAAAAACGCCACTTTAAGCAATTCATCGAATCGATTCATATTACGAATTCCTCAGCAATTCTGTAGCAATTCCTCTATTTTTTTTTAAATGGCCAACTAAACTTTGCAATTCCTCTTTTAAAAAAATTTAAAGAAATAGGAATTGCTAAAGAAATGCTAAGGAATTCGTAATATGAATTCGATTCGATGAATTGCTCAAAGTGGCGTTTTTAGACCCACTGTGCTGTTAGTAATTATGTTTATGTTACCTTTTTTTATTATTAATTATACATAACATAGAATCATCGACAATAACGCTCCGTCAAAGAAGTTATAATAAAAACTTATCTAAAAAATACTTTATATCTCTCTTATTTGATCTTGTAAGTAAATGCAGTTATCAGAAACTTGGACCAAACCTAACCCTAAAGCAATTCGTAAGGAAATCAGTCCGTGGAAACACAAAAGCGGCGAAATATCGCGTTGTCCGGAACAGAACCCTACAATGTCCAGTGGTTGTCGGTGAATTTAACATTTTTCTTTTACCGGGGGTCATTTTGACCTATAGAAAGAAAATAAAATAGACATTTGATAATCTTGTGTCAAATACCTTATTCGTTTTTCTTACTTAGTTTTTTTGCGATTTTAAGAAAAAACGCTTATTTTTTAAACTATGTCTTTTATTTTACTTATTTTATTTCTGTATATAATAAACTAGCTGTTCCCCGCGGCTTCGCCCCGCGTGGGACTCGGTTATATCGCGCCCAAAAGTAGCCTATGTTTGACCTCAGGTCGTTAACTACATCCCTACCACATTTCATCACAATTGGTCCAGCAGTTTAGCCGTGAAGAGGTGACAGACAGACACCTGATATATAAAATTAGTATGGATAATAAATTTATCATATTATATTAAAACACTGGTGTGCGTGGTTGATAGACCTTGTAAACTACTTAATCAAGCAAGGAACTTAACATAGATATAAAAAATCTAAATACAAAAATATAAAATTCCCCCCCCCCCTTTTTGAAAGACTTTATATTGTAATCGTTTACTAAATAATACTTGCCTATATATTTTAAGCAATATTACATACCTTAACAATATTGATTTAAAATTATTGACATGTTAATGATAGAATAAAAAAAAATATTGCATTAAACAAATGTACATAACTTTTTTCATCCAGATTAGGTACAAAAACGGAATCTTCAGGAACGGAATGGAAGGTTGACTACCTTAGCGTAAATGGAAAAAACAAAAAATAAACAAATCAAAATATAAAAATATAAACAATAATTAAAATTTATGTCATCCATTTTTGTCATCCATTTCTATGTATGTCTGTGATTTAAGTCACTTGACCCCTCTTTTGGTCATTGAATAATATTCCATGCTTATTATTAATAGGCGTTTTACCCTTTCGTTATTTTATTTATTGTGTTCTAGTGCAATATCTATAAATCGGTGTTTAAGCTACATTAGGCGCATTTTTTTATCATAATAGGGAAACATAGGAAATATATTTATGGACATTAGCTTTTTGTAAGTATGAGATGATATACGACTACTATCATAATAATATATCAGTTTTGATCCTACTAATAAAAGGCGAAAGTTTATTCGTTCAATAGGTTGGGCCAATTTTTATTAAATTTGGTATGGAGGTAGCTGCAATACCTTGGATGAACGAAGGATAATTTTTATCCCGTAAAAGTATGTGATTCCCCCATAGGTTTGGTCAAAAAACGGTACTTTATAAAGTAGATGGCGCTGCTGTATATGATGAACCGCGGGTAATACCGTGGGGTGTAGATAGTATTGAATAATATAAAATATATTATAGTTTTTTTAGTACCCAATAACACAAGTATAGAACTTACTTTGGGACTACCTCTGTGTGATTTGTTCGTATATATTTATTTATTTAATAACTAGCTTTTGCCCGCGGGTTTGCCCGCATGTACTTCCCTCGGGAACAGTGCTTTTTCCCGGGATGAAAGTTACCCTTTGTCATTCTCCTGGTTCTAAACTACCTCCCCACCAACTATCAGCCAAATCAGTTCAGCCGTTTTTAAGTTATAAATTGTGTAACTAACACGACTTTCTCTTATATATATATATATATATATATATACTAGCAACCCGCCCTGGCTATAAAAACCTTCCTCTTAAATCACTCTATCTAATCCGTTGCGTAGTTTAATAGATTTAAGCATACATAGGGATATAGGGACAGAGAAAGCGACTTTGTTTATACTAGGTAATGATAGTGATGATAGTGAAGAAAGATATTAACAATTATATTGTTCAATTTAGTAGAGTTAATAATCTACAGACATGTAACAATTTAAAAAAGTGTATGTGTTCTATTAAGGCTCTTGCCGGTCTTAAAAGCACCTAGTCACGCTCCGTCCGTAACCACAACGATACTCCTTTCATCACCCAGCAGGGACCATGTTACTTTAACGCTACATGTGCCATAGGTTTAGAAAAACTACTAGAAGTAATATTCTATTGTTTTTTTTTTAAGTTTCTTATGACATAATATTTAGAGCTAAAGGCTGAGCTAGTTCTGTGACCTTTTAATGTGGTCCAATCAACTTTGAAGGCACCAGTCTCGGTCCATCTATTTAGCAAGATGGTAGTTGAACAGGAAATCAATAAGTAGTTGCTAATTTATCACATTAAATAGATATGTATATTACTAGCGACTCGCCCCGGCTTCGCATGGGCATAAAAATCTTCTTAAATAACTCGATCTATTAAAAAAACCGCATCAAAATCCGTTGCGTAGTTTTAAAGACTTAAGCATACAAAGGGACAAAGAGACAGAGAAAGCGACTTTGTTTTATACTATTTAGTGGTTAAATCTTGGTTAAAGAACAAAAAATACATACCTATGCACTAAGCCGCCATATTGATTTCGCAAGCAAGATAAGACTTGTCACTTCTAAATATTTCTTATATCTACGTTCACAGTAGTCGATTACTAGCTATTTATGATCGGGTAAAGGTTATTAGGTAGTGCATTGTATTCTTGTAGCGTTTTAACTGTTCAATTTGGTTTTATTTTTAGTAACGTTCCTACCGGGAGTCTTGTAGGTTTTAATATTTAATTTAGTTCTTTGTAAATAGGTTAGTATGTTTTTGTCTGCATTATTATAATAAATAAATAAAATAAATATATAGGGACAAATTACACAGATTTAATTAGCCCCAGAGTAAGTTCGAGACTTGCGTTATAGGACACCAACTCAACGATACTATATTTTATAACAAATACATATATAGAAAAACATCCAAGACCCAGGTCAATCAGAAAAAAGATCGTTTTTCATCTTTACCTGACCGGAAATCGAACCCAGGACCTCCTGAGTAGCGGTCAGGTATGTTAACCATTACGCCACGGAGGTAGTCAAACTTTTAAAATATTTTTTCTTTTTACTATTAAGTACCAGAAAAGTCAACCCTTTTTATGCAATACGGGTTTGTAATTATTGTAATTTTTTATAAAAAAACATATTTTGCTAAAGAACATTAAGCCTTAAAGCGCCCGACAGCTTTACGCATAGGTACTGAAAATATACATCTTCCATGTTTGCCTGAATTAAAAAATTTCAATAACATCAAAGTTATTGATTATTTTTTTCAGTATGCATTGCGTCATAGATTAGGAAAATTCTTATTTACCCTGTCTCCTGCACGGAAGAGGACTTGCGCGAGGTGAAAGACAGGTAGGTTGACTGCCGATCTCAATTCTCTCCTCTCGTAATGGCTACTTGTATCGCTGAGCCAATGAGTGAAATGTGGCCCAGCGATACAAGTAGCCATTACGAGAGGAGAGAATCGAGATCGGCGGTGGATCTATGGGCTAGAGGTGGCTAAGTACTAGCCAAAGTCATAGCCATATAGTTTTTTGTCAGACTATCAAATGTCATAGAGAATGGAGTGATCTAAAGATACTGTGGTGACCTCAGTGGCGTAACGGTTAACATTTCTAACCGCTACTCAAGAGGTTCCGGGCGGGGGATATATATTATTCGGCCTAAGTCTTGAAAGTTTTATTTTTATATATGTACAAGCTTTTGCCCGCGGCTTCGCCCGCGTGGGCTTCCCGGGATAAAAAGTATCCTATGTCCTTCTCCTGGCTCTAAACTACCTCCCTGACAATTTTCAGCTAAATCGGTTCGGCCGTTCTTGAGTTATAAGTGGAGTAACTAACACGACTTTCTTTTATATATATATAGATTTGTTGTAAAATATAGTGTAAGTTAGCATGTCATAAAAAAAGTCTCGAATATACTTTGGGGCTAACTCAATATGTGTGATTTATCCCTATATATTTATTATTTATTTCCCGTAGCATTTAAGTCTACCTGTTTAAGAAGCGTCAAATGATATAAACGCAATAATACAGGAAAAGCAATAGGAAAACCATAACATTACTCCATATTAAATTGTTTCCCGCCATTGTCTCATATTTGCGAGGTGTCTTCACACACCATTTGTCGTGTCTGTCAGTCTGTAAGACCATTTGTCAAAAACTCGGATGTCGCGCACTGATTTATGGGCACAGGAACGCAATCCTTATAATGGATAAATATTGTAGGTTTTTTTTTATTACTTCGATGTTGGTAGAGTGAACATAATTTGAGGAAATATTGGGATAAATATGACATTGTATTAAAAGTTGTGCTTTCCTTTTTTACCAGATAAAGGTTAATTAGCCTTTCTTATAACAGGACTAACAATCGCAAAATGTTTTTTTGATTTTTTTTCGTATTTGATATTGTTAAACATATACCTCAAGACAAATCTAATGATATTGAACCATAAAATAGCTACCTGGCGTTTGAAAGATATCAAGTAATAAAAAAATGATAAAACTAAAATTTTTTACACTTCCTTGGCTTAAGAACCTGGAGTTTTAAAGCAAAAAAAAACAGCGAAGATGACAATAAAACGACATCATGACGATGCTAGAGTATTTCTGATACATGGTCACCCTACTCCTGAAATATATCGGTACAAATAAATTGAACTAGTGAAATTGCCATCACTCATATAGTCTAATGATGCTGCGAATATTAAATGAACTTTTGTAAGATAATATTTAAAATTAGCTTGTGGCAGGATATCGTTAATTTTTATTAGCCTACTGCTTGGCAAAGGTCTCCCCCCTCCTTCTCCATTGGAAGCCCCTATCATACTATATACCTCTATAATATATATCGATAGTAATGTTATGAAAAAATAAATTCCAAATAATTTCCAAAACCACCTTTATTGTACTCGGTTAAAATACCAAAACCTCCTCCTAAATGTAGCAAATACTTTTAAGCCCATTTAG
This sequence comes from Apomyelois bistriatella, assembly GCA_947044815.1. NCBI lineage: Eukaryota > Metazoa > Arthropoda > Insecta > Lepidoptera > Pyralidae > Apomyelois > Apomyelois bistriatella. The sequence continues at coordinate 10,991,392 of OX345706.1, read as the reverse complement.
TGAAATCACTATCACTATCTCTACATAGTATAAAACAAAGTCACTTTTTCTGTCCCTGTGTCCCTTTGTATGCTTAAATCTTAAAACTACCTACTCAACGGATTTTAATGCGGTTTTTTTAATAGATAGAGTGATTCAAGAGGAAGGTTTTTATGCCAATGCGAAGCCGGGGCGGGTCGCTAGTGCTAGATAATCGTGATCATTAACATACAAGTCAAACTTAAAACCTTCTTTTTTATTGTATTGGAGTGATGATTTGATTCTTCTAGCTATTAGCACGAAAGATAACATTTTTTTTAGGCATGTGTTACATATTTATGGAACTTTCTAGAATATGATGAATTCACTAAGGGTGCAAAGTTCATAATTAAAAAGATATTATATTGCTTATGTTATAAGTATACGTCATTGCTCATAGTTTCAGTCTAAGGTGTTGCTTTGATACATAGTAAGTGCAGTTCGGTACCCAGCTGTGATTAACGACGCCTGGTGTTGACAGCCAGCGAGGTGAGACGGTGTATACAGGGTGATGCACTTTGTGGAGAAACCTTTATACAGGCGCTATAACTTAAAACTATTTAAAGGTGATAAAAATATTTTATATTGGATTGTTTTGTTAGTTAGAGCTTGTTATTTCCATGGATAGGGATAAGTGGAGAAGGAGGGGGGAGGCCTTTGCCCAGCAGTGGGACACATTAAAAGTAGGCAAAAAAAATCAAGCTCTAACTAACAAGACAATACAATATAAAATATTTTTATCACCGACATATATATATGTCCTAACTGCCCTGACTTCTGTACAGCTAAGGATCTGGGAGCGGCCAACGATAGAGCAATGAACGTAGCCACATACTGGTCAAAAATAATAAGAGTCAAGCAATTTCGACTCGACAAGAAGATTGCCCACATATAGAAGATATTGCATAACAATAAGTCCATATGATTTTAGAGCTTTACTGTAACTAAAGTTACGGTAAAGCTCTCATGGAGCAAAGTTGGACTTATTGCTAAGCAGTCTCTTCCAGTCAACCTTTGGGTAGTCCCGAGTGAAAAAGGTTTAGATAAGACTTCCGGAATCATTATTGAATTTTGAGGTAATTTTAAATACTAAAGTTACTGTCATTTTTCTTTATCTACTTATTTCAAAGTATGCATTTTCTAGTAACAACACAGAATCAAACAATCCAGCACTTCCTGGTAATTAGAAAAAGGAGGAGTTCTAAAACTATATATTATTATCAGTTTAGCATTTTCCTGGTTGCCTTCCAAACCATATAGCTGAAGCCCGGTCTACTTAAACTACCTAATATACGTATAAAATAGTACTAAGTGTTCTGCTGTTTCTAAGCGTGCGCGGTAAGTAGTGGTTAAAAGGGATTATTTTTAAAATCGACCTAACATTTTTCCTAAATACTCTTTTAGTAGAAACCATAACTAGTCGGACAGGGACAGGTACATAGAAATTTAGACCTATGTTTGTCTATTGGTCACCACTTTTATCATTCACAACATACACGGCAAGATAATTGCATCTTTTCTAAAACTGGATAGAAAATGGCTAGCAAGTTGAAATGTGAACAGCCTGTATACGACGAAGTTAGATGAGTCGGCATGTCTCGGTGGCCACTTGAACTGTCAATTAGATATTGCAACGATGATTGACGATCACCCTGTATGCAGTTCAGATTTATATCGAGTTAAGGTGGTTTATCTTTTGTCGAGTTTAACATTGTGTTAGGTTGGCGTTTGAATAAACATCATTTTAGCATTATTAGCTAGGACCGAATTACCCATTCGTGTCTAAGCTTTGGCACTAATAACGGTAAAGATAGGAGCACCAACCCCGCTCCTATCACTGGGTTCCAGCCTGAAGCGTACCAATCCCTCGTCCGTGCCTACCTATGTTAATCTACAGTTACACTTTGAACACATATTAAAATTATCAACAGCAATATCATATCAATATCAAATACTAATTAAGGCCATGTTAAATCACTAGAACACAATACACGCCTGCACCGCTCGGCGAACCCAAGGAGAAGAGAGCGTTACACTGACACTGACCCCGACACTACCACTGCCAAGAGAGGTTTACCTGTAGTGGGGAGATACCTGTCACGTGATGTTACCGGGCGCTTCTTACTGATTGTATTATTTCTAATATGTCGAATTGACATAAACTCCACTTTCGGTGGTCACTTGAACCGTCAGTTTGGTTAGGACATTTCAGGCTTGAATCACCGGATTATCTTTAACTTTACAAACAAAGTCGCTTTCCCCTGTATGTCCCTATGTATGCTTAAATCTTCGAAACTACCTAACGGATTTTGATGCGGTTTTTTTTAGTAGATAATATCATTCAAGAAGAAGGTTTTTATGTAAGCAAAACCCAAAATATTGCACCCATGTGAAGCTGGGGCGGGTTGCTAGTCTGATAATGAAGAAGACTCCGTGCTTCAAAAGGCATATTAAGCAATTGGTCCCGGCTGCCATCTGATAGTCGATAAAGGAACAATGGGAACAATGGCAGAGACCGTGAGGCAGTTCCGAAGAATGCTGACACCAGGGTGTGCATGTTCGATTGACCGTGACACCTACACGAAATGATGATGATAGTTAAAGAGTTGCATTTAATGAAATAAATAAATATATAGGGACAATTCACACAGATTGAGTTAGCCCCAAAGTAAGACTTGTGTTATGGGATACTAACTCAACGATATGTACTATATTTTATAACAAATTCATATATAGATAAACATCCAAGACCCAGGTTAATCAGAAAAAGATCATTTTTCATCTTGACCTGACCGGGGATCGAACCCGGGACCTCCTGAGTAGCGGTCAGGCATGTTAACCATTACGCCATTAAATGATAATAAAAATACAACATATCGGTTTTAAAACATGAATCATAATAAACCATGGTTTACGAATGAGCAGTACATCAATTACTGCACCACGACAATTACAAAGCCACACATAGATCAGTAATAAATCCATAAATATTGCGGCTGGCTATAAACCAAACGGTGATTAACACGTTCGCGGTTTACACCGCAATGGCGGAGGTAGGGCTGCCAAAAACAAATTTTAAATTTTTCTGAAAAAAGAAAGTAATAGCTAAATACGATTCTTAAAAAGAAAGAGATGCTTACTTTTTCGTAGTGTCGAATACTTAAGTGCAATGGATTAGTATCTAAAGGACTACGTCTCGATATGACTAGTTAGCCTGTATGACTAAATCGCGATTAGACCCAATCTCCATTGGCTTGAACTCGATTGGACTGCTTCGTTATTCGACCAGTTATCAGAATGAGTTTTTTGTTTTTGTTTTTAGGCACCACAAAGACAACAACAATGTAAAAGGCCTATTTTGTTTTTCGTTAAGTTAATTCATAAAAGTATTATATATTACTAGCAACCCGCCCCGGCTTCGCACGACAGAAAACCTTCCTCTTGAATCACTTTATCTTTTAAAAAAACCGCATCAATATCCGTTGCGTAGTTTTAAAGATTTAAGCGTACAAAGGGACATAGGGACAGAGAAAGTGACTAGACGGTAATGTTAATACCGTTTTATAAAGATAATAGTACAGAACCCTTTGTGCGCCCGATTATTTCCTTTATTCTGCTTTGTCCTGTTATTTTACGTGATCACATGTAACGAACAAAACTTATTTTAGTTTTTTCCACCACCTTTTATTTTTTTTATGGATAATCGTTTAAGTTTAACACAATCAAAATTTACAAATTAGGAAAAAAATTATAATACCTAAATCCAAATCTTGCTTATTGCCAACCCTAATCATAATCAAATTGTGTTTTGCGTATCGGTAACGCTTTACAACTGCGTCGTTTTATAACAGCTGTAATGAAAAGTACCGGCTCATATATCATGGCTGATTTATATGTCATTATTGACGAGCTTGATGGCCTAGCGGCACGATCGTGCGTGTCAAGCGACGGCGAGAGTGGACTGCCGTGGATTGGTCGCCAGTGGCATTTCTTTCTTGAGCTCGGAGCTTCGGAAGGCAATTTAAGTCATTGGCTAGTTGTAGTTTCAGTGCATTGGTAAAATATAATATAGTATTGAAGTAGAATCTGTTATCATGGCACAAAACAACTATAAAGAATTTTGCCAAAAAAAATTTTTAATACTTTTATGGCCATGGAAATTTGTCTTTTAAGGCTTTTTTTGAATTTATTATTCAGCTTCCGCCCTACTTTAGTCAAGTCAATTCAAAAACTATAAGTAAGTAGTCTTGTCCAGTCAATTAAATAAGTCTAGTCTAAATCAAACTATTTAGCAGTGCACGTCAAAAAAGGAAAAAAAAAAAAATTCAAGGGTTGCCATTTACAGATTAAAACCCTCGTTTAGAAAAAAATATCAATCTGCATTCCGTCGACATCAAAGGTTATTGATTAAAATTGCGATTTGCCATTCAACAGCCCATTAAATATTAACACTTTAGCAACCCTTTGACAGTAAAAGCGTAGGAAAAAGAACATCAAACGTTAATAACGCAATATTTCAAAGTCTGTTTTTCAATGGAAACAATAAGTTTTGAAGAAAAAATCGAGTGCATACCTCAGGGCCATTTCGACCAGAAGAAAGGGTTAAGGTTTTAACCCCTTTGGCGTTGACGGTAATTAATGCGGAGTACTAAAGATTTCCATTTGAAAAAGTATGATTTCTTTGATGATATTGTTTCGTGCTAATAATGAGTTATTGGATTTTTCTTTTTTTCAACGTCATTTGTTTTTATAGAATAAAGTGCCTTGTTTCAGTTGCCCGTTGTCATTTAGCCAAGTTATAAAAATGGAGAACATGTTGTTTAATTTTTAAGCATATGTTTTTACGAGTATCATATTATTTCGTATCCGTAATTTGTTATAGTAAAAATATGTTTTTGATTGTTTGTAAAATAAAGAAAAGCACATTCTTGTTTTTAATAATCCAGATTAAAGCAAAATCAATCATAAAATTTATAAAGATATATATAACTTATGTATGTTTTGCTGATTTCAGAGTACCACGACAACCTTAAACTTAATCAATTGTTGAATCTGTAATACACATAATTTTAAACAAAAATTCAAACAGTTAAAGTGGTTTCGATGACAATTTTTCACACAAATATAATTTTATCATTTTGCTAAATTTGTAATTCAATAAATCAAATAATATATTATAAAAATATGTCGAACGATCCCGCGGGCCCATTTCAAGCGGGATCGTCTAATGGATTACTCCTCCAAACAAGGTAACAAAAAAAAAACACGATAGACGCTACCATTACGAACACGTGCTTCGCGAGGCTCTCGAGTTTCTTAAGCTTTGAGGAAGCATCGACCCTTCACACCACTACTCATAATAAATAACCTAAAACATTAACACGCTCCAAATCCAAACAAAGCCAAACTAAACAAAAGTACAGTCGCAATGAAAAAATCTCATTCCGTTTTGTTGTATATTTTAAAACCGTTCCATCGCAGACGGCCAATGGCTACGGTCGCGGATCGCCGCATTCCATTTTCAAACGGAAATGCCGTTGACAGCGGGCGCTCCTTTGTTCTGAGCATTCTATTTTCAAAAATAAATCCCTGGTTTACACGTGAATTTAATATTGCAGCTGAGTGTACTGGGTAATTCATTTAAATTCATTAAGTTTTTATCTGGCTTGTAGCTCGGACGTCTTTTGTTTGGGATTTAACTTGTTCCATTCAATTTCAGGTGGTTATATTTGAAGCTACAGTTTCTAGTCTGATTATATTAATCCGACTTCCCTTTATTACGAATGGGAATATTGTTATACCTATATTAATGTACTTTATTAATAAATATATTGTAGCACCTATTTAAAATATATATTTTTATAATAACTGATGTTTTGTGCAGATGTGATGAGGTCTCAAATGAAAACTACTTACTTTAATCTTTTGCTACCATGTCTCTAAGCAATTAAATGAATTGATTTGAAAACGGTTAAAATCCGTTTTATTTATAAATTTCTGTCTCTGTATTAAATTATTTTGAGTAATATCTGAAATTGATAAACCACTTAAGATTTCATGGTAAAAAAGTTGCTAGTAGTATTCAAGTCTAATATTAGATAATGATTTTAACATAGTCAGCGCATTTGTACTTAAAAAAAACATTTCGAGCCCAATTAATTAAGTCACTACATACTTAGTATAAAACAAAGACGCTTTCTCTGTCCCTATATCTCTTTGTATACTTAAACCTTTAAAACTACGCAACGGATTTTGATGCGGTTAGCGGATAAAGTGATTCAAGAGGAAGGTTTTTATGCCCATGCGAAGCCGGGGCAGGTCGCTAGTAATAAATAAATTATATTAGCAATTCAACTGAACAAAAAACTACGCTTAAATTAAATGTTATGCATAGTATCAATAAAAAAATACTATCAAAGGTCGAGCCGGCTTATAGGAAATCTACAAAAACCGCCCTAAATACACAAATAAGCCGCTTACAATTCCTATCGCAAAGATTTGAAACTGGCCACTTCCGATTTGGCAACAAATACCTCCAAATCCTTTGATAATGTTTTTTTTGTATATTACAATATGAATTTTCGACCATAACACTAAAATTTAAGGTATGTTATCGATTGAGGGTATTCGTGATTGAATTGGATATGTTATTATTTTGATATCATTTGTCAACATGCCAAATAGCCCTTTGATATCAATGCCTTATCCCTTTTTATGCTAGAGTAGGTATATAAAGGATTGCTGGGGTGAAGGATTTCAATTTTGGTAAGAATAGTCAGCGATTTGTGGTATTTTTGTCTTACTTAAATTAATTAATGTTCATATAAGTATTTGAAATTTAATTTTAATAATTGTTTCAAAATATTTTTTCCTTAATTACATTTACCTCTGTGCTTTAGTTTCTGAACATAAGAAACACGTAATTGAAATAAAAGTCATTAAATTTTGATGACGATTCTTAAGCAATAAACATTTAGTTGTACAATAATTATATTTTACAACTAATTGTGATGAAATGAAAGAAAAAAAGGATTACGTAAAATATTTATTCAAACAAAAAATAAAACTGAGGTTGTTATTCTTCAAGATATTGTAGTAAATAATGTTGTTAATGTAGAGTATAAAAAAGATTTTTCCATATCTATTACATCAAGGAAAATCATGAAGTCATAAGGAAATTCATACGAAAAAATACAAGCAAAATGATAACCTTGCCCATTTTATAAGGCTGTATATGGCAATAATCATATTAGTCTACAATCAAAAGTCAGAGGCCGAGAGGCGGTGCATTTAATTTACAACACTTATGGGGACAAAAGGTAGTCTATTCTTAAGCCTGAGAAAGAGACAAAACAAACGTATATTTCAATGTTAATATGAAAATATCAGTCTTAAGCTTGATAGAGAGAGACCAATGTATACTCGTATTTCAATGTAAATATATAACTATTAGTAAGTTTCTATTGTAGGTATCTAGTTTCATTTACACTATCGAATTTCCCTCACGGCACGTGATCCAAATATATACGAGGGTGACTGTACTGCATTTGGGATGCGAGCGTGCAGCCAACTGATTTATAAATCTGTTTTCTTACTGAGAAAATTGGTTTGGATTTTCTCGTGTTTATTATCGGACTTCTATAAATAAGTTAAGATAGAAAAATACACTTACGCCCGAATACTCAAACTTAAGAATTTCGAATCGCGCGCGGTCGACGCAATTTTTTTTTAATCTATAACTCAAACGCTACTCAATTTTGAGAGCTGCTCAAGTATCATGCTGTCACTGTCATATCGTTGACGTTCAGCGCGACAGCATGATACATACATTAAACAGCTCTCAAAATTGAGTAGCCTTTTGCAGGCGTTACTTCTAAATTCCAGTGTTTCCTAATTACATTTTTAGCTTATATTTTGGAGCTGTGAAAAATCACAACTTAATAAATACTAGCTTTCGCCTGCGGCTTTGCCCGCGTGATTAAATGCACTCTATGTCCATCTCAATACTTCTATGTGTATGCGAAATTTCAGAAAAAATTGTTCAGTAGATAGGGCGTAATAAACAAACAAACCAACAAACAAGCTCACCTTCGCATTTATAATATTAGTTGGAATTGAGATAAGAAACAAGAAATTTAGTTCTTGCGAAATTTTATTATAATATATCATACAATTTAGTTGTACTGGCATATATTGTTTGATTACGTCCCCTTTCCTTGCATCACTGTTATGGCTAGATATATTACATATTAGTATATTGACTAATCATCTAAACAAACAAACATACATATAATTAGCTCAATTTCAGTGTTAATTACCACCGCTAATGACAGGCAGAAGTCATTCGCATGGAATCTATTAGCGGATGTTTGGATAAACATACATACACACAATTATATGTGTTGATACACATGTCCATGTAATTGACATGTTGTTACAGATAATTTGTAGGAATTAAGACATAATATCGCAATATATCATTTTCTTACTGTTACTATATCTAGACGTGCTTACTTGAAGGTCTCTGGTTTCGGTAACCACCTTCGTTCTTGGGAGCTGTAATTACCGAAACACATTTTATTATTAAGAAGAGTATCAGAGGTAAAGATTTGTGTCAGTTAAGACCTTTGCAGAAAGTACCCTACTTAATACTAGTTACTTAGTTGCCTACTTAATAGTATAAGTAAAAAAAAAGTATTTATTTACTTACTGACTCAGCTGGCACAGTGACACGAAGTGAATCTTGGCCTCCAAAACGAGAGAGCGCCATAGTTTTCTATTCTGCGCGATGGCTCGCTAGTTTACAGCGCCCATCTCACGCAGGTCAGCCTGCACAGCATCGCTCCAGCGATATCTGGCTGGCCGTCTTTCTGATATCATTCCCACACGCGTTACAGCTAGAAAGGAAGTCTTTATTGTATTTTCCTATCATATACGTATAAAGAGCTGCTAGAGGCAGCATATAATATACTAGCTTTCGCCCGCGGCTTCACTTCCATAAATTTTCCTCGGGATTAGTGCTTTTTCCCGGGATGAAAAGTACCCTATGTCCTTCTCAATACTCCTAGCTATGTGTATGCGAAATTTCAGAAAGATTGGTTCAGTAGATAAGGCGTGAAGAGGTAACAAACAAACAAATATACAAACTTACTTACGCATTTGTAATATTAGTTGGGATTTTAATGTGGTTCATAGTACTGCAAATCGTATACTTTGGAAATACATATGTAGTCACGATCCTCAGCATTGAGGGACCGATGGAAAAGGATAATCATTACCATAAACTTAAGGGCTAAACTCTGGTAATGAGTTTCTTCCTATTTTCCTACTACCATTTTTGAAATTCAGTAAGATAAACTAACCTTCCTCGCTTCATCACACATACTCATTCATCCGTCAAAAAGCGCAGGCATTCATTTTGTTCCTGTATTCCGGAGCACGTTGCCATGTTTTAAACATTAGGGTTATATTGGAAAACATTTTGTTAGCATGATGGATTGGTTGTGGGAGAGATACGTTCGTCTTTTGTCATAAATTGTATATTGTTTTCCTTTCAGAAATATTTTTTATCTGTAACTATTTCTCTCTGTCGTCTAAGCATTTTTGGGATATATTGCTTTGGAGAAACAGCTTATTATTAGTGCTTTATTTAGTTTTGGTATATTATTTATTTACACAAAATTCTTGTTTTGTAAATTATTATAAAAAAACTACATTTAAAAATATACAATAAAGGACACTCGTCGGCAACCGAGAGACGACCCAAGATGCCGATGGTCAGGGCTCCAAAGTGAGGAAGCTTCTCACAATATGAGCTGTATCTAAATGAATTGCTTTCTGTGTCTTATTATGCTTTACTACATACGTGATATAGCAGACAAGATTCAAGAGAACCGGCTACGATAGTACTGCCACGTTTTACGGAAACCGGCTAATTACGTTGAGAACAAGTGTTTAGCCATGCCGCCTGCGCCAGGACCGGGTAGAAGGGGCAAGCCTAAAAATTGCCGGCTCGACGACGCAGTAAACGATATGCGTGCTAATAGTCTCACAACTAAGGATACAGAAGACCGGGCGAAGTGGAGGAGAAAAGGCAGGAAAGCGGCCCCTGGGCTATAACGCAATCGGCTAAGGAAGCAACCGAGAATGCGCTAAGATGAGAGAGAGGTCTTGTGGATTAAAAGGTTAATTGACCCTGCACCTGTCTGAGTTAACCAAAACCGCCTCTGGGCTGTCAAAAGTGACATGGTTTCTTTAACGTTGAGACGTCAGCCGTGACCAACGTCTTGTATAAATTGACGACCTCTGTGGCTTAGTGGCCATTAAACTAGACCACGTTCGATCCCCAGTCAGGTCAATTTAAAAAATGATCTTTTCAGATTGATTTGTCTTGTTTTTCAAGGTTTTTCTTTATAATTATGTTTTTATTACAAAATTTAGTATAGTCAAAATGTTTTAGTTAGTATTCCATAACACAAGTCTCGAACTTACTTTTGCGTTAGCTCAATCTGTGTATTTTTCGGATTTATTTATTTATTATGTATGCACAAAATAATAACAGCTACTTAAAACAATACATACTAAAATATAAAATCACCTAATGATAGATTTATGATGCTTTCAAGTCCGGATTGCCGCATCACTGTATTTAGCAGCATAATGCATTCCGGTCTAGACTGATACGGAGCAATTAATCACAGACATCAGGTTTTTGTTAGTTCTCGCTGCTTTTAGCATAATTGCTATAGCATGCTTATTATAATGAAATCAGATCTTTATTCTACTAAACTATTTAAATACAACTGTCTCCGTGGGCCAGTGGTTAAGGCGTTTGCCTGTAGACCCGTTCGATTCCAACGGGAAGCATACTTGATTAGTTGTTTCCACTTTGGTATTACAGGCCTGAATCACCTGATTTTCTGAGAATAAAGATGATTCCGTGCTTCGGAAGGTGCATCTTAAGCCGTTGGTCCCGGCTGCTATCTGGTATTTGTTAAAGTAATCACGACGCCGAGAGGCGGTTCCGGAGAACTCTGACACCAAGGTGTGAATGGTCGATTGACCGTGTAACCTTCAAGAAATGATGATGGTGATGAATGAATGACTTTATTGCTTTAAATGTGGTACAATAGGTGGAATATATAAAATTTCGATTTTAAATAAGTCATGCAAAAGTGAGTTTGTATATTAGTTACCTCTTCATGACTTATCTACTGCACCAATCTTCCTGAAATTTCGCATACACATAACTAAGAGTATTGAGAAGGACATAGGGTACCTTTCATCCCGGGAAATAGCACTGTTTCTGAGGAAAATGCGAGGGAAATTCATAGCTAGTACTATATATTATATTTAATGTTATAACGAATATAATCTCATCTTTATGCTTTAGAGCATTAGGTGCACGTCCCGTACCAAAATATTCGCAACAATTATAAAGACAAAATACTGATTGCAAATGAATAAGAAAACCACGAGCATAGAAATCATGAATAAGGCAAAAACGAAATAAATATTTGAATACAAATAGTTGTTTAAGTAAACAAAATTCAATTTACGAACATAGAGATAGTACAATGCAGTGTACGTACAGCTAATGAAATTCTGAATCAAGTCGAAGCCATCCATGTACAGTGCAAACGATTTTATCCCAATCGTACGGAAAAGAAAGGAGTGGAAAAAACTTTGGTGAATACAGATGAATCTGTCGTGTAACACATGGGTAGAAATTACGCCGAACATGAATTTAAAATAATTTGATAGAAATTGTATATTATTTTGTATTTTTTATTCATTTCTAAATAAAATAATTCTATTAATGCGAATAAAGATGATTTTATTTGATGGTGTCGTTTAAGTTTAAACCATTGTGGATATGACTCATTTGCTTTCTTGTGTCATGTTAAATTTCTTAGTGCTGGCTATTATATTCTTATAATTTTTGAATAAGAGAAGTATAACTGTGATTAATATTATTGGTTATATAAGTTTTTTATACATGTATGTGCTTGCAAGCAACTGTTCAACTTCAAGCAAGCTATTAATTGCTTGACGTAAATATTTTGTATAGTTAAACAGTCCTAAATTTTCATGCAATTCCAGACTTAAAGAAGACCATATCACCGTGTCCAGACGATGGACCACCTTTTAACCTGCCCGGCGTGCCTCAATAACTGCACGCTGGATGATTTGTACAAGGCTACAGAGAACGCTCTAAGATAAGGCCCAGTTTTGGGCATTCAAGGTTATTTAGGGCGAACGTCGACAGACTACGAAAAATAAGAACAAGTGTGTGACTAGAAACTAAGAGAGTTCATATGTCATTTTTGTTCACATGCTCGACAAAAATTATACCCGTGTGTTATCAAAGCAATCCTCCGCAGCAAACATCGACAGTCGTTTACATACTGTTTGCTAAAATAAAAACAAAACGCACGATATTCTATTGTCATACGGTATCCGAACAGGAAACTGTGTGTTTTTAAACTTATTTTGTTTACATTCGGCCAATCATGTAAGTAGTTGGATTTTTAATAAAATAAGTAACTACTTAATACTGAAGCAAGAGAGGTATGTAAAGATCTTAGCCAATGGAAATCTCTTGTCTCTGCCTACGGAAGACAGGCGTGATGATATGTATGTATGTACCTACTAGTGATAACTTACCTAATTACATTATTTATAGTAACGCACTAATTATGGTTGGTTATTTTGTATGTTATTTCTTTATACCTAGTCTGATGCTATGGTGTTTTGTTTAGATTAATAATATACGTATAAATTTTAAAGAATGATTGACCGCGTACCCAATGTTCAAGGAAAACCAACATTGGTTTATGCAACATTGAAAGGAACTAAATGTCATTATTTTGTAATTGAATGTAAATAAATATATAAAAAAAGTAAAATAGATAGATAGATAGATAGATAATAACTTTATTTGTATAACTGAGGCACAAAACAAAACATTCACATAAAGAAACACTGGCAAAAACATAATTGTACCGCAGTGACACAAAAAGGTAATAACTCAGTGATAAGATTGCTCAGACAGAGAGCAAAACACTGATTTTCAGTCATCACCGTCAAATGAAGAGGAAACGCGAGCCGAATCAGAGAAGTGATAAAATAATGAAGATCAAGAAACAATTGTATATTTTTAAATTTGGTAGAAATATGAATATGAAAGAATATGAAAGAGTGATGACTACAATTTCAAAAACCGCAACAGTCCGATACCTAAGCGACCAATTTTTGTTTGTCCAAAAATAATTTTTTCAGATGATTTTTAAAACTAGATTTTGATGTGAGTGACCTGATAGGTGGTGGAATATTATTCCAGCATTTGGTCGCTTGGTAACGGAAACTGCCAGTAAATGCTACCGTTTTGTGTTGATGCATTGCTAGCGGGGGTCGCAGTGCACGAGGAACATTTCTATAATTTAGAAATTTAAGTTTACCAAATAAATAATCAGGGTTTCTAAAATTCATGACATCAAACATGAGAGACGCTAGATGCAGCTGCCTACGCGCCTCCATATTCAACATAGAGGCACGGTTTAGATAAGGTGTGATATGGGACCGCGGCGGGATATCATAACAGAACCTACAACAACAAAATATCAAATGCATATTTTTTACACTTGTAGAATTACCTAATCTCTTAATCCCTCAGTCACTTCTTACATCAACCATAGGTAGAGAAAAGGTATTAACTGATACCACTTCTTCTTCTATCGTGTCTATGTCTAAAAACTATAATAAATTGGACCAGGAAAATGCAACATTCACGGCCGAGTCAGAAGCCACATCCAGGTCACCCTTGTAAACCACTAAAATGTATATTTTTAAGGTACCTACTTAAATCATTCAATATACTTAAGTCGTGTCGTATCAAGAAATAAAGGAACTGGCAAATGATAGACAAAAATTGAAGGAACTCCACCGACAAGAGCCTAGCTAATAAATTTATGATGTTGACTTAAATCATTATAATGGAAATGTCACCGCCAGTTAGCAAAGCAATTAGGATGTTGTAAACTCCCCAAAAAACATCTAAATACATTTTAAATGGCAACAAAAAAAAAATAAGGAAAAATAAATATTTCACATCGAAAATAATTGAACCATACTAATTTGTCTGTCACAGACACTCGCAAAATCAACCAATTATCAATATTTATCTTTAATTTAAATACTGTTTGCCTCCTTATTATCGCCTTTCAGAAATAAGTGACGGAAAATTGAACAGAATCAACACTTATCTGGTGTTTAATGTTGTAAGAATATGGCGGAACATGGATGCGTAATGAAAACGATATGGATATGGCATTTGTTTGGCGCTATTTGACATTACTAAAATACTTGCCAAATAATTTTGCTAATGGAATATGTCTTTTTAATCCCTATTAATTTAAAGCTGTTTCAATAAACTTTTGAATTAAACTTAATCTTTCGCATGACGCCTACTTTTTCGTAAGTATTTTTTAGCACTATTATTTTTACCCTAGCTGCCCTGTTTCGTGCACAGAGGTGGTCAAGTACTGGGCTCAGTCAATATAGAGTTCATATAGCCAATATGACTTGAATAAAAGAAGAAAAAGCACTGTTATTACAATATTCTTTTTTCTAGTTTTTTTTTTTTGTGTAGAAATAAGAGTCGTTTCGAGCTCTATTTTGGGGATGTATTCAATATACACTCAAAATAGAAAATTTCTAGACCATAGATTTCTGAAGGCTACTGATACAATGCAAAATGGATTATTTTAATAAAATGACTAAAAAGGACGTGAAAAATAAGCTCACATTAATACTAAAGTAATACTTAATTCTAGTAAGTTTTTTTCTTAATATTTAGTAAATTACTTATCCAGTTAATTCCGTAATTGCATCAAAAATACCACATCCGAAGTTTTGTTCGCCTCCATCACTACCCAAATAGAAGTTATCCCTAAGACAATAACGGTCTCAAGTGCGCTTCCCACTTCTTTTATCTGGAAAATTCCGGTCCTCTCCAGTAATATCCGGTATTTCCCGGAGTAAACCGATAGTTTCATTATACGTATTATGACTCTTATCGCGTCAACTTTCTTTTCATTGCATTTTTATTTTGTTTCTTGATATTTGATATCAAAATTTATTACTATAATATTTTTACTCTTTTGATATCATGCAAGAATGACAATTTAAAAATTGCAATATCATTATATTGTCGCCAAAGTTTCTAAATATTGATCATCATAATTCTCTCAAGGGTTCTTACTATATATTTCGACAAAACAGCCTTATTTATAGATATGATATCCTAAGGTAGTGTACCTACACTACTTTTAAAGACCTAGACTTCGAAAATATACCTATAGTTTCTAAGCCTAGGTCTTTGAACGTGTGAAGCGTAAGCCAATTTAAAAGGTTTAAAATTTGCTATTGACAAAATAGATCAATTTTTAAAAGATAAAAATTATTATTTAGATTTACTACAATACATTGTTTAGGTAAACATGGAAAATACTTTAACGCTATGTACGAAAAACAGTTTTCGATACATCAAAATGTTTTACTATTCAGCTTATTCAAGCCAGACTCATAAGAACGTCCATTTCAAGGCAATCCAATCCATTTGCGACTCCTCTCGTATTTGTTAATTGTCCTTAAACAAACTAACATTTACAGTTAATTACTGAAAATCCTATTCAATTTTCAACCTTGTTCCCTCAAGTTTTAGAAGTATTTGGTAAAATTTTGGATTTGTAATGTATTTTGGTATTTGTTTGAATTGTTTCCGTGCAAAATACGGTCTATTGTGATCCAGGATGTGATTGAATTGGTACGCTTGTAAAGGGTTGTCTTGTTGCTCACCTGAAGACAAAGGGTTTTGGATAATGGTACTCAGGGTGCCTGAATGTATTTACGATATGTTGTTCATTTAGTGGAATTAGTAGTAATAGCTGTGGCATTCGGCTCTGTTTGGTATCCCGTTTTGTAGACGTAAGGTAGCCCTAACAAGTACCTAACAAATTACTTTGCGTACCACCACCACCAGTTAGTTAATGCATACTACTGCCGGCCCGCGCCCACCCACTACTGTTAGTCCCAGCATGCAAGCCACCATTAGTTTGCACACACATTCCTTGCGACGCGTGTTTCACCTTAAAACGAGGCATCCTCAGGCAGTGCTTTAGTAAGTACTTGTAACTTTGACTTCCGCAAAGTAAGTGACGTCAAAGTAAGACCTTTTTCCGATAAGTATTTTTCGTATTAGTAAATGTAGTTTTCGATAAAAAAATGGGTCATTTAAAACGGGCTTGAAAAGATTACTCATGTATACGACAATGCGCACGTGACACTCATAGTGTTGCAAGCGTCCACCAGTTGCGGTAACCACTTACCATTAGAGACAGTATGACTGTTTGGCCTGTTTGCCTACAAAATGGTAGTAAAAAAATAGTGTCACTGTATTTACACAAACTACTTATAGTGAATATATCTTCAAAGAAACCTTTACTATTCAATTTTCCCTAAACCACGTTGCCTGTTTACAAAACAGAGAAAACACTCAAAATTCCCCGTCCGTATTGGGTTTCACTTATTACTGTCCAAATATAAAATTATATAAATAAAGAAAAATACTAGAATACGTAGACTTCTATAAAGATGCACTAGACACGCTGACTCGGGATTAAGATATGAAGACATAAATTCGATTTGTAGACAACGAAGCACACAAAATAGTATAAAGAGATATTTGAATTTCTCGTTGATTAGAAATAAGTTCTGTCGGATTCGCTTTCCTGCTTTTAAACTCAATAATTAATATTTATTACTCCTATGATTTGTATTTTTCTTCTACTATTTACAAAAATGTAAGAGTTGTTATAATGACGACCTCCGTGGCGTAATGGTTAACATGCCTGTCCACTACTCAAGAGGTCCTAGGTTCGATCCCCAGTCAGGTCAAGATGAAAAATGGTATTTTTCTGATTGGCCTGGGTCTTGGATGTTTACCTATATATGTATTTGTTATAAAATATAGTATCGTTGAGATAGTATCCCATAACACAAGTCTCGAACTTACTTTTGGGGCTAGCTCAATCTGTGTGATTTGTCCGTAAATATTTATATTTTCAAACAATTTATATAGTCATCAAATATTTTTATTGTATTTTGGTTTGAATAAAATTAATTTTGAGCACAAGTTGCGTGACGAAAAATTTATTAATCATAAATATTTTCGGATCAACCAGTTCAGTATATTGAAAATTGAGGTCGTCATTTTTTTCTACAAAAACAAAAATACTACAAAACACATATGAAACGAGATATTAAAAAAAAAAACTGGACATGAAGACCTTTAAAACGATACCCAAGGGGCGCCCAATTTAATTTTCTATTGAGTGAAATCCAAAACATATTGGGCAAAGCTTTGATGTAACTCAATCCCTCAATTTTTTGTTGAAAAATATTATTAGCTTCGTTCCCTCGGATTTAGTTTGCTTTTGTAAATAAAAGTGATAGTCCAATTTATAGTCGAAACATTCTTTTATTCTAAAGGTGGGTGCAGACTATTTGTTTTTCAACTGTCAAGAATAAAATCTAACTAATTATTCTTAATTTGTCTACAAAAGTGTAATATCAATTTATATTATATTTTTTTTAAATATCTGAATTTTCACTATCATTGCCTTAATATAATGGAACAAATAACAGTGGTATTAGTCATAAATACATATTTTCCGTTTGATGTAGGGAAATATATTACTTTTTCAACGAACAAAAAGGCAATGACAAAAACAAAATAAAAAGGTAAGTGCCTACATGTAAATATGTACAAGAGTAGAACATATTTTTTACATGTAGGACATGCTCATTACATCGAAAGGATAATTTAATTAAATTCATTTTGTTACATCAGAAGTGTCGCTTTGATTACTGGTGCTCATTTGACAATGGAATTATTAATTTTGAATTTCGAACATCAAATGGACGCGTCGAGGCGTGACCAGCACAAAGCGTTGTCGCCCTTTGAGTTTGAAACGCGTTATTTTTCATTTCAAATGTGTTAGCAGCTTTACATCGCGTTAATTGCTGAATTTCCGGCTTTTGAAGATAAAAAATTGTCCTAATTTATTTTATTTTTTGAATGATGGTATGTACTTCAATAGCTTTTGTCTTCTTTTATGTTTTTTTTTTAGCTGAAACTATAGCGATACCTTAATTATTTATACGACTAATATGTCGAAGCCAAAAGGAGGGTTGTGATTTACTAGCAGTAACTATGTGGCTCTTGTTCATCTTTCCTTCATAACAATTATCTCAAAATTACAAATAACGAACAATGATTTGAGTTATAGAAGGTAAATATGTTGGTCATCTACTGGTTTATAGGCACCTACGCAAAAAAAATTTAGAGGTGTAATCGGTATTTTTGAAAAAGTATATACGAGTAAAAAAATAATAATATACTTGCGGAAAAACAGCAATTTATAATCAAGAAAGTTTTCATTTGTGAAAAAATAATAATATCAAAGAATTAACATTATTCGTAGTACTCTTAATAGTAAAAACATATTCTTTGAAATTCAGTTGCAATAGTTTCCAGCATCTCCACAAACTTTTACCTCCTATCAAGTCGTTACAAGGTTTTAAAACCACCAATAACAAAACTTTACCAACAAACATAACACTTCCCCTATCTTAACGGTCGAGTGCGTTATTTGATAACGTGTAACGTGCGCGTTAAAATAACGCGGATTAACGCGTTTAGACGAACTGCTAATGAGAACAGTTTGATACTCTGTTTAGTATTTATAAACAGTTTTATTGTAATTGTGTACGGCAGTTAACGTTACTTTGTTTATAGGGGTGTATGTGACTAAAGTACTTGATTCAGTGATAAATTAAAAGCTCGATGACTAGACTAGACTAGATAGAGGGAAGACGGGTTAGAGGTAGACCAAGAAGGAGTTTTATAGAATAAATAAAAGAAAAAGTTGGAGTCATGTCGTATCAAGAGGTGAAAAGGCTAGCAGAAAATAGAAACACCTGGAAGAGACTCCACCGACAAGAGCACAGATCTTAAGTTTTAGATAGATAGGTAGGATGACTAGACATGTGTTTTTCAAAGCATTAAGCAACCTAGGGCATCGCTCCACTTGTGGTTATTCTTTCATGAGCTTCTCCGTGCTTTAAAAGGCACGTAAAGTCGTTGTAATGAAATAATTTATTTTCAATAGAGGATATTCTTATCACTTTTACATCTGACTGTTGACTGACAACTAGATTGTAGTCAGTAAACTATGTCAGATGCCTTAACACTTTCGCTGGCAGTTATGTCTCTCGACATAGATAACAATTAACTGTTATTTTTATCTCGTTAACTGCATGTCCGCGAAAGTGTTAAAGCAGCCGGAAATGTTATGACATTATTGCCAGCGAACGTGTTTTGGCATCTGACATAGTTTACTGACTACATTCTAGTTATCAGTCAACAGTCAGATGTAAAAGTGATAAGAATATCCTGTATTGAAAATAATAAATTCATTCCAACACTATGGTGTTGGGCACTAACACACCCGAATCATGTTACTTTAGGTCAGTTTTTCCTGTAAAAAGGATTACGGAGGTCAGACGGCAATTACTCCAATGTAATAATAATTAAACTACATCTAGAGCCGTGATTAAAAGCGTAACTCTATAAGTGAACTTTATATAGACACAGAAATACATTGCTATGATTTAACAATAGCACAAAGTTAATGTAAGACAACACTCACATATAACGGTAATATTACAATATCTGCGTAAAACATCAAATGTCTAGCAATAAACCACCGCTGGCTTCCTTTAATCACCATAAAAGCGCTTTTGGAGATAAGTAAGAGTTAACAACTCATCAAGACTTATATCTTAAGGAGTGACGAGTGCGTGACGAGAGGGGTAAGGTTTGTGCTCCAGTAAAAATTAATTATTTAACTATTTGTTTTCAAATCAATCTCGATCACATTATCTGAATATCCTTATCTAGTATATAACTAGCTTTTGACCACCGCGTTGCCCCGGTGAACTTCCCTCGGGAACTTTTTCCCGGGTTGAAAGGTACCCTATGTTCTTCTCCCTTGTTTTTTTTGGTTCTAAGCTACCTCACCACCAATTTTCAGCCAAATCAGCTTAGCTGTTCTTGAGTTATAAATAGTATCACTAACACGACTTTCTTTTATACAAAGATATATAGATAATTAAAAGAAAGTCCTAAAGGATAATACAATTAAAAAAGTTATGTAGTTTAATGGCTATATCTTATGTCGCCACACCCTAACTGTGTACATGTTTATCAGCAATTGTCAACCTTTGATTATTAAATAATCAAAGCTGTCAACTTTATACTACAATCTTATACTAACATGAATGAATTTGAAAAAAAAACTTGGATATGTGAATATATTCGCCGACATAATAAAAGCTTTGCATTTTATCAGCGAGACTTATCCCATGAACGGATATCTTTCAGAGACTTATATATAGTTTTATATTAATCATATATTTTTTAACAAACTCTGCCCGTTATTCGGCAACAACTATGAATAGTTGTAGCCAAAGAGGTATATAATTTTACTTATTTTATTACACGACACGAATCGGAGAGCTATATATATATAGCCTTGTTTGGTGTAATACCAACCTTAATAAGCGAGACGATTAAAATGGCGTCTAAAGTTTACGAGTGATTATGTGAGATTAGGTGGCTAATTATTTGGGAGGCGCAGATGGCAGCTACGTTTTAGGTGCCTATATTTTTTTATGTATTTCATCATCATTTCAACCTTTCTCACATAAATCTGAGAAATTTTAATACTAACTTTCCCAGCTAAGGGTATAAAGAATCTCGCGCGATCTCGCGCAGGCATTTTAAAAAAATCTAAGATTTCATAAAACGGAAAGTTACGGAGATCAGTCGTTCCATTGTAAAAACTAGCACCTCTTTAAACTTGTATATCTAGTATGAGGTATCCTACACCGTCTTAGAACTTAAAACAATATTAATAACAGTAGTATTACTTGCAATAAATCACGTGATATTTCGTTAGAGGTAGCGCGAATCAAGAACCGCTATTTATCAAAGTCACGTGTAGCGAACTGACGTTGTGATTTCAAGTACTTACCTTTACTACATAGATTGTATTTTGTTAAATACTAACGACTCGCCCCGGCTTCGCATGGGCATAAAAACCTTCCTCTTGAATCGCTCTATTAAAAAAACCGCATCAAAATCTGTTGCGTAGTTTTAAAGATTTAAGCATACGGATATAGGGACAGAGAAAGCGACTTTGTTTTATACTATGTAGTGATAGTAATGTAGTGACTAACAACTACCCGCTATGTGGAACTTAGATTTATCGGCAAAAATAGTAGCTATATATAACCACATACATGTCCTTCCTAACGTGTAACATAGAATAGAATAGACATTTATCACACATACAAATAAAAACAGATACAAAGAAAACAAACAAACATACAAGAAACGTGACAAATCTCTAAAGGTAGCGGCTCAGTATTACACTAGATGTCTAGTGGTAGCAGGGATGTCTAGCACTGATTTTCAGTCGCCACCTTTTTAGGAGTACGATCTCTGCTTGCTCCTACGGAAAACCGGGTTAATGATTTATGAATAATGTAATGTAAACATGCAGACATACTTATTTATATATTACCTTTGGTTTATAAGCAGAAAATCAAGTCGTATCCAATACATGTTTAACAGCTAACATGGCTTCTTCTCTATAGAATGATTGCTGAATAATTATTGTATCTTAATTCATTATGAATAATAGGCTACTGTAATCACTTTCTACCAGGTGCACTGCAGGTATGTTTGCCTACTTATCACGTTGGCGGAAAAATATATTAAAGTTTGTTTAAACGTTTATAGTTTAAGAAATACTGTTCAGATTTGAGAAATTATTTGTACATATGATACCCTGATTTTAGTGGAAGGTTATTGGCTTTATTACATACACACGAAGGGCAGGCAAAACCGCAGAAAATAGCTAGTAATAAAAATAATTTTCTCCATACCAAACTAGAGCAAACTTCACTAAACCCAATTTAATGAATGAAGTATTTTAATCCAAGTTTATCTCTTACTAAAGCAATATCTTCGGGTAATTGGTAGTTAATGTTACTGTAAGATTTAGTAGTTTGCCGGCAATGAGGAGGCTGTTAAAGTACTTTTAGTGTTGTTAAGGTGGAATGATGGAGCCTAATTTTAATGGCCACTTTTAGTATTGTAAGTCAACTGAAGGTCTCAGTCGCAAAATGTCTAGGATTTACTTTTCTATATTTTAGTGAGACATTTTATCCTAAGCTGTTTTGTTTTGTAGCTTCAGTAATTATCATTTTGTCTTTCATGGACTTCGTAAAAGTAAAGTAAAATTTGCCAGTATCCAGTTTTATTTGAATGTTTTTTATTAATTCAAGTCAAATGTAATGTCTAGGTAAGTTAGTCAGAGGGCTAAGTGAAGCGGTGTTAGAATTTCACTTAGTATTATCTTGGAAGATTTTGGTGACAACGATAAAAGTTGCATTTGGACAAATCAGACATTGTACTACTTTCCAACACTCACGCTTGTTCACGAACACTCGGCGAATTTATTAATTAAAGAAAAACCATGAATTTTTTAAAATAAATACAACATTGACATATTGTAATTTTTACTTTCCCGCCAAAGCTCCACAGCTAATTTTAAGATGCAATTTACTTCAATTTTGGTTTAAAATATATAAAAATGCCATTCCTTTCTTTGCATTCCAAACTTGAATTTTCATAAATTATCATCAAAACAATGAACCACCGAAACCACAGTTCGCGTGATTCGGCACTATAGAAAAGAACAGTTTTTTTTTTTTATTGTGGCCAGCAATTTACTGCCCTCGGTTTATGGTTTGATACGTTTTGTGAAGTTATAACATGGATCTTATGTGCGTTCATATTTGGAATAAATTTTATTTTTCATTTGTGTGTTGGTCAGATGGCCAGCATATATTTTCGCTTTTAACTTGTAAAATAACAACTCCTGTCTACTATCTCCTTTTTACCCGACTACGGCGAAGCCAAAAGGAAGGGTAATGAATGAGAAAGTAGTAAAGTATGAGTCTGATTGTAGCAGATATTGTAGAAATTTTGTAGCCGCTACGCCGTAGTTGCTACGCCGCATATTTTGTAAATAAGTTTTGACTTAAAGAGCTAGCAAGTGTAGTTGTTACACCTCTCGATAGCCTTGCACAAACAATATCAAGAGTTAAATATTTTTATTTTGACAACAAATTTACTGAGTAATTAACATTTATTCATTCAAATCCTCCTATTCATGTGTATAAGAAAAAAAAGCTAATTTTTTTTTTTTTTTTTTTTTAATAATCACTATTTAATCTGTACAATCACCAGTCGGATTTCTTTGTGCATCACAGTAACCTGATATTATTGGGGCCCAAATTGAATTGTCATACACGCATCGTTATAATGGTGTCCGGCTAACGATGTGCCGTGAATAGAGAACGTTTGGGGGATCATGTTGTACTATTTTTGTTTTTATTGGGTAAATAAAACTTTTAATATGATCTGGCACAGATAGAATGGGCATTGTCCATTATTTCAAAGTAGTTCTGATTGAAAAACCATTTGGAGGAATAAGCTTAGTGTTTAATTTTCTGTTATCAAAATAAAAAAAGATGCAGTAAATAATATTATTTTTAAATAAATAATTTTGACTTTTATTTGCCTTCTATGACGTCACTGTTGGCTGTATGCGCTGTGTAATTTTTTTTTTCCTTTGCCTTAATATTGAGCGATAAGAAAAATGTCACTGTTATGTCAAGTCAACGTCTATCCGCTCTGTTCAAACATTGCCTAAACAAAAACATAACCTCATCTCAATCATATTAATAATAAAAGTGATTGCTTGTGAATCTATAGATGAATTATAACAGAAAATGTTTTATGGATGCATCCATAAAATACAATCATTGAAGAGTTTTTTTGATATATGAAAATAAATTAAATATATAAAATCTTCATAAAAAAAACAAAGTACGCAATCCAATAACATTCGAACATTGATTTATTTTAAACCAAATTAATTAATCACGTTTAGCCTAATTCACATTTTATTTGTTGGGAACGCATCGAATAGACCTCGTCTTATTCTACGTAAAAAGGCCAATCAAAACTTACTTTAACAACTACATGCTCGCAGCGCCTGTCTGTGCACAGGCTCGATATGCACACAACATACAGTGCTTGCTGTCTATGTGTGTAAATTAAGACGAGGACTTGGATTGCCTTGCCTGTCGGTCGCATCGCGATCGCGTATTTGGTTGCTTTGCGCGTTTGATAGCAGTGCGCGAAAATGTATTGTAATGTACTTTGTTAATTAAATTGGGCGTGGGGCGCGTATTTATAATTGTTTGTTTTATTGAAAATAAAATGTATGTATGTAAGAAAGCCCAGGGTAGGCAACGTCTTAATGTCTTTATGGGATGCACGTCACTGCTGCATTGTACAACCACGCGTGACGTCACGCGTGAAAATATTTAAAGATTAATATAAATTAATCTAAGGTATATAAATCAGAAATATTCAAATAGGTATCATAAAATATAGAAAGCTATCCGAAAAAAATATAAAAAAAATAAGAGAAAAATTTAAGACAATGCCCATTATCTAAGGTCTGCTAGATAAAATTGCATTAGCGATGATTCCGCCATTGTAATTTTTATTTTTTATTTATTTATCTTCATTACAAAACATGTAAATGGCGGATTTAAAGCCGTAGGTGTTTCTACCAGTCAACCACCGAAAGTACCGGGGTGGGTGATAAATTTTAACATGATGAAATCTTAATAAACTTACTTATATCTACATTATGTATTTAACATGCGTAATTTTTGTCTTAATGGTTCAATCAATAGTGTATATCTATCAAGTTGTAGTCTTTCAAGCAGGGAGTAATTCTTGAAGTCCTTAGGGAAGGAAACCAAACCAAACCAAACCAACAGGAACTATTACGGGAAACTAACAAAACGATATTAATAATTATTATAATTTTATTGAAGACAACATAGGCCCAGTGGTTAGTAATACTTATTCTATGTTAGTAATAGTTAAGTTTAAGCAAATGTTTTAACACAGTAAAAAATACTAACACAGTTGCGTTGCGAGTGCACAAAGCTCTTTCCCAACATGTCAGTAGTTCAGTACTGTATCACTAAATGTGACCGGGTTCGATCAACGAGCGCCCTCATAAGCGGACCATCAAACCTATCGGCTATTGCACTCAGAATACTGTTGCGACTGGTACGAACTGTGTGCAACAGAGCTGCAGATTTCTTGCGCCAAACCACGCAAAAACCGTCAGTATGGGCGGCCGAGAACATAGCTGACGCGCTACCGAACCGCAGATATTAATGCTTGACTCTTGGTATTATAGGTCGTCGATCACTAAAGTACATACGACGAGTGAAACTACGAGAAAAGCTGGCTTATAATAATATGCGATATCTTCATAAAGTTTATCCATAAACATACTAACATCCCCTGATAGCCGAGCTATTTGGCTAGCGGTATGATTATTCATAAATCGGTTATAGCCTATAAACTATCTTCGCCAGGTGATACCAGTAATGGTCATCGTAAACTGTTTATTGTCGAAACAGTTGTTACTGTTTTACGTCAGTTTTGATTAATGCATTGTGGAAATTATTTTGAATATATATATTTTATTCAGCCATCTTCTAAAGCTTATAATCAGACACTCGTTTTTAGCTAAGGTATATTATATCTACTACTCTGTATGTGCATATACTTTGCCTATGTTACTCACAGATAATGTTTTATAATGTCGAAATAATTTTTGAAATCAGTTCAGTAGATTTTGGGTTTTTTCAATCCAAACATATATTTTTTTTAAATATTATTATGTATAATCAGACATACTGCTGGAATGAGTTTTTACTATCATAGATTATTAGAAATATTTTTCCCATTTTTAGGATCTTTACCGTTTGTATGTAGTTATTTTAGATCTGGATTTATTTTTACGAGGCTTTCTACCTATTTACTGACAAGTGCTGCAATCAGTACCAACTTCCATATAAGCCAACATGCAAGTTTGCAACTAACAAAATACGTCCATAAATTATTCAAATTAATCAAGCGCAGAACAGAACGGAACAGACGAAGCTGTGTTATTCGCAAATGGGACTAATCACTTAATGCAGGTGATGTCAAAGTTTCTGTGCTGAAATATTGAAGAGTTTGCCAAGTATTGGAGGCACTACTATGGATACAACTCGAAGAGTGGAATGAGTAAGGGTAATGTGAAATGATTGTTTTGTTGAGTATTTTAAAGATTAAGATATTTTTCTTCATCCTTGGGTTATACTGGTTGCATCCTCAATTACAGTTCTATGTATGCAATTTTCCTGCTTCCATCTATTTTTTGTCAACAACCACTTTATATTAAGGTAGTCTGGAAGAAATGGGCTTTGCGATAGGCCGCCTATTGTATATATATTTATGTAATTTCCTCATTGTATATTTTTGTCCTTGTCTTTGTCTCAGCCGATGCCTTGGAGCCCAGGGTCCCCCCAGGGCCCGGTTTTCGTCAACCTTGGTGGTGAATCCATTTGCACGCGTATCCCAGACCCGAAGAAGATCCCGAAGACGTCGACCCAGCACGTTTTGGGTTTGCTACTTAAGGCATGGCCAGATGCATCATATTTTAGATAATTTATATACCAGTACAGATTTTTAGCACATTATTTAGCTTGTGTGCACAGAAGCAGTACAACTGTTTGCT
Source organism: Apomyelois bistriatella (assembly GCA_947044815.1). Lineage (NCBI taxonomy): Eukaryota > Metazoa > Arthropoda > Insecta > Lepidoptera > Pyralidae > Apomyelois > Apomyelois bistriatella. Next base: position 10,964,519 of record OX345706.1, on the reverse strand, counting down.
TCAAAAATTAAATTTTGGTCTTCTACGTTGCAATTGTTGTTCAATTGTATTTCATAAATAGGTTTCGTGTCTGATATGATAAATACGCGCGTATATTTAGGTATATAGTTACTTTCACTATAACCAGTGACCAAAAATCTAGTACCATGACTAAATCGTACTTACGCCTTTGAAGCGTAAGCTAAGGAAGTAACAGAGGAACTCACTGTGGTAAGGATGGTATAGTTTTAAGAAATCGTAGTAAGGGATACGATATAAAATTTCTTCGATAAAATCAAAATAATGCTCACATCCGCCGGTTGACGTCTCATGGCCCGCCAATATTTTTGAGAGCATATTGAATATAGAGTACTTGAAAATTTCCGTTGATATTGTTTACTTCTTATTCAGAAATCTGGAATGGAAACTATTTCTGATTGAATAAATATTTTATTGTAGATAACAAATGCGAGGAAACAAAAGTTGGAATATAAATCTATGTTAATAAGTTAAAGATAACGAAAGTATTAACTGAATATGAAGTACCTATATACCCCCGTATTAAGAAACGTTTGTTAAGCCCATGTTAGCAAAAATATGTTGCGTCTCGTTTTTTCGTCAGGTAAGAGAAAAAGAGGCAAAACATATTTTAGTTAAAATGGCCGTTTCTTAATACGGGGGTTAGAGTTTACTTTATAAACAAAATATTTGGATAGGTAATAATATTGACGCACGTGCTATGCAATATCAAAGAGGTCAGGCTATCATTGTATAAGTCTATGGTCAAAGGTCTTAGTCAAAGTGACAATTTCAAAACGTTAACAAAATACGATAGAAACAAAATGTATCGGACACACACATAGATTAAAAAAAAACTAGCGGCACGCGATTTTCAAATTGTATGGACTCACTTAAGCCGCGCTTTATCACGTGGTTAATCGAAGGTTAACCCTATACATTTTGATCTTGTTGTACTTCGTTTGTTAGTTTTTCAATTTTTACTTTGGCTAAGCCCTCTGAACAGTTAAAGTAGATTTTATTAGTTAGTAGTTAGTGTGAATTCACAAAATTCGCTATTTATATAAAACTATTTATTATGTTATATACCTATTTTATTGTATTATTTGAAAATATGTGAAACTGTACACAATCAAGATTCAACCGTTGAGCGGATTTTGTTGAAGTTTGGAAAACTTATAGTCTCGATTGAAATATAGACTACTTTGTATCTAAAAAATACGTATAACGGTTCAGCACCAGCTAATATTTCTTAAGGTTTGTTTACTGATAATGTTTGCAAGTACAAATAGAAGATATAAAGCAGGATGTACACATCACTTGTAGCATTTAGACTTAATGACAGTACACACAGAATCATTAGCCACATAAGAGGCACCATTAAGATTGCCGCTCCGTCGCGCCCCCTATAACACAAAAGACTGAATAATGACTGTTTAAGAAACATCATATTTTATCGCTGGAGGGTGTGAGCTGAAGATTGTTCAGATTTAAATGACAATGTTGGATGTGTAACATGATATGTTTACGCCTGATGGTTTTGTTTGAGTCTTTTATGTTAAAAAAAAACTAATAACTCAAAATAATAGTAAGTACAGATATTCAACCAAAGACATGCACTGATTTTAGTGTTCCAATAGAGTCCTGCCTATACTGAGACTTATTAACGCCATCTATCGATGACTTGAGTAACTGTGATTCTAAATATGGTAGGTTATTAAATAAGTTTATGGTAGGATGACAATAATGTAATAAATCATGTTTTAATTATTCACTTTTCGCCAAAAACATGCAGGATCTTAACTTCATTATTTTTTTTATTGTCGTAGCGCCAACTATTAGCATGAAAAGGAACTAAGCTTTTCCATAGGAAATGGGGACCATATGTCTATAGAGACATAATAGAAAATAGTACTATTAAGGGGAAAGCTGTGTCTAGTGTTGGACTTTATGTGTAGTGTAGTGGTAGATAAGATAAGGTTATCTATAAGTACATTATAATCAATGTAAAATTGAACAATAAAGAGTCTAACACCAATCGTCTTCTAAGTCGCCTCATCTCTACATTTCGCTTATGGAAACCATAAAAATAAATGGTAGTAAATTTTAAAAATTACCGGTTTATAATTTATTATTGTCTACAAAATACACATATCATTTCAATGAAATTTCTTTGGCAGCTTTATTAGAAATTTAAAGCAATGCAAATATCTGAATTGAGAATAAACAATTTAAATTTGGTTTTAAAAAAAATTGTGTTCTTTCACTTTCAAATTATTTTTAAAGTAAACAATTTAATTGAAAGTTTTCAAAATAATTTGGTAACCGACTTCCTTACAAATCGATCATCAAACAAAATGATTCGATGAAGTGAACAAAAGTTTAACTCGTTAATCCGATGTGCATTCGACTCGTCAACCACCGTAAGAAATGTCATGTCGTTCTTTCTATTATTTTGGCTTCTAAGGACCATCAGAAGAATTCACTTGATACAAAATGTGGCATTTGTAAAATTGATTGGATTGTAAAGTTTAACAATGAAAATCTCTTTAATAATGATGTTTTTATGTTGCCATTCAATATATTTCTTTAAATTATTAAGTATAAAAAATCAGTTTGTGGTTTATTAAATAAACAATTTAGAAACGAAAACTACAAACTAAAATAACTATTAAAAGTTTAGCTACTAATAAAAAACTTAAAAAAATAATGTTAATAAGAATATCAAAGTATTAAATAAAAAAATATTTAAAAGATTTTTTTTAAATATGTATCCAAAATGTCAAGGTTATAATTTATGTTAATTTTACAATAGATATTAAAAAAAAATTGTTGACATGTAATCATGAGTACCCCCATTCAAACTAATAGTTACAAAAAAAAAAACAATTTAATATTTTAAAATTTATACATTCGTTTAAGTAATATACTTTTGGTTATTTTTTGCATTTAAGTCATTATACAAACAAATAAACAAAAGATAAACAAATTTATCTAATAAAATATTCGAAACAACAATTGGACACTCCGACAAAATTATTAATTCATGTAATTATTATACTTATCCATACAAATGTGTAAAATTAATGACAACTATAACATAAGTAGTGCAAAGATTAATGAGATCCAAAGGCAAAGATATATTGACGGGTATGATCCTCCAGATTTTGAAGTGAAAGTTCCTTACGTGAGTGTACTTAATGAACAGCTGGATGTCGGATTTGAGAGCAGCATCTGAAAGACAATATGGACCGGCCATTAAGGTGATACCTCGATGAACACTAGCGCCACCGTCATTAAAACATCACTCACTGAAAACACAAGTTATCAAAAATACCTCTGCTGTAATTATGGTTCTGGATCTGGAGTTAATTTTGATCATATTCAATTATTAAATTATAGTTCCATATAGTTACAAATTGCAAAACTGCTAAAAGTGGCCGTTTTAAACAATAATGCAATTTGTAACTATAGGGAATTACAATTTGATAATCTAATATGAATAAAATTAACTTCAGATCCAGAACCTTAATTACATAACAGGGATTTTTGATAACTTGTGTTTTCAGTAAATAATGATTTTTAAATGACGGCGGCGCTAGTGTTCACCTAGGTCTCGTCTTAATGTTAAGTGCAGATGTTGGAAGATAGATTTTATTGGTCAATCAACCCTTAAAAATCCTGGTATAATCAAATCAAAGATCTGAGAGGTATCAAAATTTACGCAACCGCAGGCCTGTTACAGTTACATAGGCTATTTTATTTAGATAACTTTAATTGTTTAAAATACAAACATATATATATAGTACAATAGACAGACTTAATGCTTAAAGCATTATCTAACAGTCAACCTTTGGGTAAAAAAGAGAGCTTGAATTTGTTAGCCACCAGGGGAGGTCTTTTTATCATAAAAATAGGTAATAAATTTTCTGAAGAAAAAAAAAGTTTACCAGTTTCGTCAATCAGCTTATGCATCAAAATTTTCCTCATCATCTCGATTTCAGAAGAAAACAACTCGGCCACCACGCACGGTGAGAACAGAAAGAAAGAAATTTGGAATATGTGCATCAACATAAATCCAACAGATTCGTAGGGAAGCTAAAATGATATGAGAATAAATTAATTTATTAATATACACTTTATTGCACAGATAACATAAATACATCAATGATTACAAATCTACATAAATGAAGAAGACGTGACACGAATATGTCACATAACAATAGTTTTTCTATTGTGTCTTGATTCTTCCAGCTTTCGGATTTAAAAACATCTTGTCTTTAAGGTTGTGTGGATTAAATTCCCACGGGGAATATACTTTTATTAGTTGTTTCCAGTTTGGTTAGGACCTTGTAGGCTTCAATCACCCGATGGTCTGATAATGAAGATGATTCCATGCTTCAAAAGGCCGTTAAGCCTTGGTAGATGTTGCAGAAAGTACGTCAGAGGTCGAGAGGCGGATTCGAAAAATTCGGACACCAGGGTGTGCAAGTTCGCATGGTCAATTGACATTGTATTAACACGAAATGATAATAATGATTAAATTCTCATACTTACATGGTTCTCTATGACCAACAGTATTCGATAAACGTTCACCACCAGCTTTGGTAAACTGCACACCACACTGACGAAGAGCTAAAACAAATTAAAATAATGCCTTTATTTTACGGCATTTGTTACTTCTAAAATATAGTGCAAGAAATAAGAGGCTAATTTAAAAACTTATGACAATAGATAATTAATTGTTTAAACGTTGCGTTGGAAGAAAGTGTATGTTGTTTTATTTATTTGCGTATGGTACAGCGAAGTTAGAGGGTGAACAGTAGGCCGTCAATCCATTCGGTTACTTTTTGACATCATATCAAACAGTTCATCTGAGTAAAACTCAAATACACATGGTAAAAACACATAGAAAACACGCGTGTTGTAAAATTATTCATTAGAAAATGGAACTTACCGAAGCATGTAACTCTGGGATCATTAGTTCCATTATATCCGCTATATTTCTATACAATTCCAAACAGAATCTTATTTTATCTTCTTTTACAGTTTTATTATTAACAACATACAAATAACAATTTAATTCAGGATTTTCTTCCAGTCTTTCTCTAAGAATTTTTAATCTATGTCTTATTTCATTATAAACGGTAAATCTCCAAACCCTATTCACATCTAACGCAATTAAAGAATACTGATTAATTAGATACATTAAAAAACTTATATAACAATCATAATAAACACAATAAAATGTAGTATAAATTATTCTTACAGACCAAATGATAATTATAATAAGAAATAATATATACTTTGTACGTGAATAATATCTTTGATTGATACGTAGGTATATGTCAATATTTTTAAGTTTGATAAAAAACGTTGTTATTTTATTTTCGACAATTAATACTACTATAGTTGAAGAAACATATTCTATTAATGACCATATTTGTGGAACGCCCTCTTCATTACAACACGTCATAGTAGCTATAATAATTATAAAAATTAAACTTATACAATACAATTTAATTAAATGTTTAATTATGGTTCTGAATTTAAAAAAATCATAATTAAATCCGCAGATTATTAATATCAAAATCAATGGTTTGTAATAGTGTCCAATAGATTTCTTGCTATTAAAATATGTTGATTTATTTTTGAACATTTTTTATTACAGTTTTTTTTTTGCAGTAAAAGAAATCTTTTTCATAATTACTATTGGTCGGTTGACCTACACACTGAAGTATGGTTGAAATAGTGAAAAAATATTAAGTTAACATGTCGAAATGTGTACCCGAACTGTCAACGCTTATCATACTTCTGGTCAAAAGAAATTCAAAAGGAACAAAGCCACATTCATAAAAAAACAACATTTTTATTGTTGTATTGTTACACGAGTTTTCGACATTTAGATAATATAAAAAACTTGACGGAAAACAAACAAATAAATTGTCATATATTTATTTATTTTATAAGAAATGTGATTTTTAGCAAAATTAGTCAGTAGTAACTATTTTCTTATTAAAAAAACTTGTTTAACAAGTAATAAATACTTATAAAATTGGCGGACTTAATGCTAAAAGCATTCTCTACCAGTCAATCATGGATAAACAGAAAATATATCAATTAAATATATGTTAATTAATGAATCTAGAGAAGCCATATAATAAAATGTCCAATTAATCATATGATGTAGGTGTCGAATCGACCATGTACACCCTATAGTCAGAGTTCTTAGGAAGTTACTTTCGGCCTGAATTCGAAATAATGCCAAGATGCTTTTAGGTTGTACAGAAAGTGTGATAAAAAATACTTACATACGTACAGTCGGCTGCAGACAAATCTGACCCTCATACCACAAGTATCACTATTGAAAGGGGGTCATTCTCTGCAGCTCACTGTACATTAATATCTACTACACATACTTAGACCGTCAGGTTAAACCAATATTAGTGGCGTGCATGTTTAATTCCAATTTTCAAACAACAACATAATTGCCGTGAACATTGTACGAATCTATTTCTACTAAGAAATCGCCCTTCACGTCGAATTAAATAGCAAATGGCATAAAAAGAACCGTTGGATTGTTTAAGACTGACGTTAGTCGACAATCACCATGCTCTTACACTATTAAGTTGCTATTGCTTAGTGAATCTTGGACATTGAGTTAAGAAAGCAACGGATAAGGCAAGTCTTGGACTTAGTGCAAACCACGAACTACGAATAAGGTTGGTAAAGTCGTGAAAGTTTATTTCTTTTTAGCTATATTACAACAAAAGTGCAGGATCTAAAGAAATTACATATTAAATTATTTTCATAGCTGAAGCGCTTTCTATTACCGGAATAGAGAAATTTATAATTTATCTAAGACAATGAGAGCCCAAACTAACTATGTATAATATCACACGAAATACAGATTTTATTCAAGAGATAATTCACTCTTGCACTGGCAAGAGTGGCTTATCTCATTGAAACGAAAAATAAAATTTATTTCTTTCATGTGACATCGCGTGTATTGTTGAAGGTTTTATACTAACCTGCAATAGAGCTACAGGCCGCTTTTGGTTGCCTAGCAATTTTGTTGTTGATTCTTTTCTCAATATATAAGAAAAATGTCGTGTCTCTAAAACTTGGATTTATTATTTTAATATATAATTTATTTTAGTCCTTTCAGTGTTTGTTCTACTTCCACTACGATCTATATATTTATCTTAAAAGGTTATGGCCACCTCCACGAAAATTGAACCACTGAATGGATCGAACTACGAAACATGGAAAATCCAAGTACAGGCGTTGCTCATACGAAACAAGGTATGGAAATATGCGAATGGTACACTGTCTAAGCCAGATAATGCAGAAGCAGCGAGCACATGGTCTGATAATGGCAGTATTAAGTGCATTTAAGCTTTACAAAACTTACGCCGAGAAATTAACAGGAAAGAAAATAAAATTTCTTCAGACTGATAATGGTGGTGAGTACTGCAATCATGAATTTGACAAATTTTTAGAAAATGAAGGTATTCAAAGACGACTGACAATACCTCACACACCCCAGATGAACGGTGTCAGTGAACGAATGAATAGAACTTTAATTGAAATGGCTAGGTGTATGTTATTATCTTCTGGTTTATCTGTAGGTTTTTGGGCGGATGCTGTTATAACTGCTTGTTATGTGCGTAACCGCTGCCCTACTAGCAGTTTGAATGGTGGGATTCCATTTGAGAAATGGATGACTGAAAACTGCTGTGGATCTGTCAAATATTCAAAATTTTGGAACAAAAACATACGTATTGGATAAGACACCAGGAAAAGATAAGTTTGATGCACGTGATAGAGAAGGAGTTTTTGTAGGATATCCTAGATCAACAAAAGGATACCGAATTTGGATACCATCAGAACACAAGGGCATAGAAGCTCGAGATGTGAAATTCATTTTAAATGAGAAGACAATGAAGAATCCACAGAATATTGAACTGAAGATTGCAGATCAGATTCAATCAAAAATGAAAACACAAAATGTTGTGGAGTTTGATGTACCTGTCCAATCTTTATGTGAAATGCCTTCGAGCGCCGGTGATCACGTCAATATACAGAACATCACAAATGACATTCAGCAAGAAGAAGATAGTGTCGTAAGTGGCAGTGGGGATGAAGATAATCATACTGGCCATTTACATACACAGGAACTTGAGCAAGCTACTGAGGAGAATAGTAGACAAGTAGCTTTAAAACGAGCTCCAGGAAGACCAAGACTTGTGAAAGGAGAACGCGGTCGTCCTAAAAAGGTTTTTAAGATGGTAGAGGTACATGGAGAGGAATCTGAACAATATGTAGATTCTGGCACCACTGGTAGACCTGTTGAGACGGACCAACATGCTGTAGATGAAATTTTGCAGGAGAATGAAGAAGAAGAGTTTTTCTCTGCAATGGCTGAAGAGATATCCCTTGAACAGGCTTTATCGAGTAATGAGAATGAAGGATGGCGAGAAGCAATTTTGTCTGAAATTAAAAGCTTGGTAAAGAACGATACTTGGGATATTGTTAAAAAGCCAGAAAATCGATCGGTTGTAGGTTGTCGTTATGTACTTACTACTAAGCTTAACAACGATATGACAACTAAGAAGAAGGCTAGACTGGTAGCGAAAGGGTTCAGTCAGCGACATGGCATAGACTATAAAAGAACGTATGCGCCAGTAGCGAGACTTGAAACAATTAGGTTATTAATGGCACTTGCTGTTGAACTGGGTCTCGAAGTTCATCAATTGGACATCAATACTGCTTACTTATATGGCCGACTTGATGAAGAGGTATACATGCAAATACCAAAGATTTTAGAAGAAAGTTTAGGTATTTTAATCGAAAGAGAAGATGAAAGTTCCGCAGTTAGGAAGCGTGCCATGCAAATGTTGTGTGATTATAAAGCTGGAGGAAATGCTTGTTTATTAAAGCGTTCATTATATGGTTTAAAGCAAGCAGGAAGGCAATGGTATCTCAGATTGGATGAGAAATTGCGAAAAATGAATCTGATGCCAACTATTAATGAACCATGTCTGTATTTCAAGCGAGGGGAAGATGGAATAATATTATTAGTTATTATTTATGTGGATGACATTTTGGTTGCATCACAAGATATCAATTTAGTCCAAGAATTTAAAAGGGATTTAGCAAACGATTTCGAACTAAAAGATTTTGGACCAACTAAATACTGTTTGGGTATTGAAATAAATAAAACAGATGGTCAAATAAGTCTTTCTCAGCGAAAATATATTCGAGATTTGTTGAAGAAGTTTGGTATGGAAGATTGTAAGACTGTATCTACACCATTCGAAGTAGGTCTTAAATTTCCACCACCAAAGAAAAGTGAAGGTAATATGAAACAGGATCAGGATCTGTGGCCATATCGTGAATTGATTGGCTCTTTGATGTACCTTAGCGTGGGTACAAGACCTGATATTTCAAATACTGTTTCGAAATTAGCACAATTCACAGCTAACCCTGATCATATTCATTGGATTTCGGCTAAGAGGGTTCTTCGATATTTAAAGAAGACTATAGACTATGGTTTGACTTACAGTAAAACCGGCATTCACATACTAGGTTATTCAGATGCCGATTGGGGCAATTGTATAATTGACCGGAAATCATATTCGGGCTATGTTTTTAAATTAGGAGGTGCAGCTGTTTCTTGGCGATCTCAAAAGCAAAGAACTGTGGCTACATCCTCGACTGAAGCAGAGTATATTAGTGTTAGCGAAGCAATGAAAGAAGTCCTCTACCTTAGTAGTTTATTAAAAGAGTTAGGTTTGGTAGGACTTGCAAAGGCTACATTTTATGTTGACAACCAGGGGGCGATATATTTGGCCAAAGATCCAGTTTATCATGCTCGAAGCAAACATATAGATATTAAGTATCACTTTATTAGAGATATACTGAAATCTGATGTTATTGAGTTAAGGCATCTATCGACAGATTCGATGTTAGCTGATGTTTTAACTAAGGCTTTACCTGTATTTAAGCATTATAAATGTATAGCTGGTTTAGGGCTTCGGTAGTTCAATTGAGGGGGCGTGTTGAAGGTTTTATACTAACCTGCAATAGAGCTACAGGCCGCTTTTGGTTGCCTAGCAATTTTGTTGTTGATTCTTTTCTCAATATATAAGAAAAATGTCGTGTCTCTAAAACTTGGATTTATTATTTTAATATATAATTTATTTTAGTCCTTTCAGTGTTTGTTCTACTTCCACTACGATCTATATATTTATCTTAAAATGTATGCAATCAATGGACAAACCAATGGGAAATTGTGACATAGGCGGAAGCCCATCACCTATTTAAACTACCATCATGCTAAACGTGGCCTAAGATCTTAACCACAGACTCTGTCTATCCCGTACAGAATAAATGAATGATTTTTTAAATATTGTTAATTTTATAAATATGTAAAACTTCATATTGTGTGCTTATTGAGTGGTAAAAAAGCTTCATTCATAGTTTTTCTAATCTATGTCAAAACTACCCTCGTCCCGATCGTCGTTAAGTCGAATGATTGAGAACTTACGCTTTCGACTTCATTGCTTTCAATTTGTCTCCTCTACAGGGGGATTTGTTTTGCTTCCTTAATTTCTCTTAGTTTTCACAAGAGGTCTCGATATCTTTAGTTGATATCCATAGCCAGTAACATTATTTTAATGTAGATAAATCTTGAACACCATATTTTTATGTTATTATGGGTTCTATTCCCGTTATATAGCAACAGATCTAAAACTTTTAGGTTTCAGTGAATTAAAAATTAAGTTTTAATAAAAGCAGTTTAGAGGAGTATAATACGTTAATAGCAACCCGCCCTGGCTTCGCATGGGCATAAAAACCTTCCCCTCGAACCAATCCTGTCTATTAAAAAAAACCGCACCAAAATCCAATGCGTAGTTTTAAAGATTTAAGCATAAATAGAGATATAGGGACAGAGAAAGCGATTTTGTTTGATACTATATAGTGATAGTGATTCTTTGGAGCCGGTACATTTAAGTAAGATATCTATATCTCAATCGTTTTGAAATATATTCCGATTTGCGATTTATTATTACATCTAATAAGAAATTAGTTTTCCTGGACCTGGTGTTGTAGTGGAAGCCACAATACTACCATTCTTTACCTGAAATAATTTACCTAGAAGAATAAAAGCTAGTGTTTCAGTCTTTCTGTAAAAAAACACACACCATGTATAAAGAAAATAATGAAACTTGTCGTATTGCTCAATGGGGCAGGCTATACTGTTGTAAATAATAATGCGCTATTTTTTCCTTATTATCCCCTATTACATTATGTAAGCTGAATTGACGATAGACTACATCAATTGGTAAAACAGACAAACAAACTAAAGTTACGTTAGTACATTATATTATGTGTGTCTACCACGAGGTTTCATTAATGCATTCAATGCTTTTTGAATTTCTATAGAATTTCTAATTAATTATTTAAATGAAACATGGTACAATAAGATGTGACATTATTAATTTGATATCTGCATGTTTCGCCAATAGTATGGCATGTAAATATCGTTTTAAAATTAAGTGACTTGACTTCCTGATTATTCGGATACAATATTTATTTTTAGGGTCAATGTAAATTAATTAATTATGTCCATATTATATAAAAACGTCAATATAAATTATAATTAAATATAAATACCATTATAACAATTAAAAAGATAATATCTAGTAATCCAAGAAAATATTATCTTCTTATGTCTTAATTATCTATTTACCTTTCTATTCGCCAGGGGCGCTGTACAGATTTGTCATACAAAATTGCTAAGGCGGTCGTTAGCGTTTGCGTTCCTAAGAACTCATGGTACTGTTCTAAAGTGGTATCAGCGAGTTTACTTTAAAATTACTGATCACAATTTTATTTATCCTCACTTTTAAAAAATCTTATCGTTTCAACTTTTTATAATTTAGCAAATTAAATGAAATACAGAGGCTCTATTGCTTAACCTCTGTCTGTTTAGCTGTATCTCGGTAACCTTAAAAGTTGCAATTTTTTTTCACTGATTTTGCATAAAATATATGTTTTAAGGATATTTGATGGATTCCATGATGTTGAATGCAACTCACGCTTAGCTGGTTTTGGACGTTTTACAACATACGCATTTATTTGCTTTGCAGTTTTGTATCGTTGCGTTATTGCAACCGGCAACAGTAAAATTTGATTCTTTGTATGATCAGTCATCATCATCATTTCCTGTAGGTGTTAAAGTCATTCGACCATACACACCCTGGTTTGAGAGTTCTTCGGAACCACCTCTCGGCCTCTGACTTAAAGTGCCTTTAGAAGCACGGAATCAACGTATTATCAGACAATTAGGTGATTCAAGCCTGAATTATGTCCTAAACAAACAACAAAACAAAGTATACTTCCTGTGGGAATCGAACCCACGACCCATTGGACCACGGTAGTAAGATCAGTAAAAAACCGGTGCCGCAATATTTCAATCAAGCTTTCGCTTTGTCGGCTTATACTCGGGCTTACACCTAAACTCAATATGCAAGTCTCAAAGGAAAAGTTTGGATCATACATTTGTCTCCAAAATTTTGGGGTTTCATCCAAAATATAAACCAAACATCATCAAAGGAGCGCTTTTTTATCACAGTTATAGATCTAAACAGGTCAACGCTAGATAGATTATTTGCGTTTGGCCTTTTATGTACTTGGGACATCAAATCAAAATCAGAATAATTATTTGCATTATTTATTTATTTATTTATTTCTCGCTTACATGTACATAATATGAAGAAGGTGGGCATTAAGAGAGATCATAATATAATATGTTTAAAGAATAAAATGTTACTCAATTTTAATCTAAACTATTCATGCGAAATAAATGTGTTATATTTTTGTTAGGAATAACTGAATACATAGATCCTCCAAAAATAAATTTAATTTTGCAGTACGCTCTCTATAGGAACAGAGTCTATAAAACTTTATAATGTCTTATCAAACTTCCTCTGTCTCTTCCTTTGTGTACGTAAAGTAAAAACACGATCAAGATTTTAAAAGATTTTTTTATATATCAACGTTAACTGTATACAACAGAAATAAAAATTGAAAAATAAATGATCCAAATTCAAAAACTTTTTTCAGAATTAAGTTAGTATATGTATTCAAAAAATTATAACATAAATATAAATCAAATATTAACAACCAACATTGATCAAAATAAAGTACCAGTAACCACTGTCCAGTCATTATAAACAAAACATGTCATTGATCGCTTTGCACAAAAATCCCTTAACTGAAAATTAAAAGTTTAAAGTACTTTAAAATATGCTTAATTGCTGAAAAAAGTATAAAGTATTAAAACTAGTAAGTGTGCAATAGTGGATGTGGCAAAATAGATTAAATAATTTATAAACGATTAAATTCAAAGTAATCAAAATTAATCTCAGTTGATCTATATATATTTTGTGACGTCTGCTCTGTTTTTGGTAAAATCTGCCATCAGTAAGACAAAAAACAGGGAAATTCTTCCTTAGTCCCTTATACGACATCAACGAAAAATAAAGGAGTGATCATTTCTTAAGATACATATGGTTTAATCACTTACTGGCCAATATCTTTTTTATAGAGTGCAAAATTTCTAGATATAGTTTTTATTTTTGTTTCCTACTTTCTTTTAACTTTTTACAATAAAAAGTCCCTTTGAGGTGTACAACTAAAGTAGTTGCACTGAATTTTACTACCGATGACCACTAACTGTTAAGGATGACTATTTATTTTGGATGTGGTATTTTTAATTGAATTTTATGTGTATATTCATTTGAGTTTTGCTAGTATTTTCGGATGTTATTTTTTCTGATTGACAAGCATAGGTGTCTTTCTAAATTTTATAGATTAAAAAGATGTGGTGAATAAATGTCGACTTTCATATTGAGTAATCCGTGAGACAATCCCGCTAGAAACGGGCTCGCGGATTTAATGACCTATTCTTCTATGGTAAATGCAGAAATTCACTAAAAGAGATTATGTGTTAATAAAAATGGTTTCTTACAAAATCAAAGAAAACAATCGGCTCTTGAATTGAAGTATATAATGAAGAGCTATAATCAGCTATAGGTTATATAAACAAAACAAAAATACTTAGAATCCCAATCCAAAAACTAATCCATTGCACACAAGGTCCAGCGTTACCACGATTATCAGTATATAGTATAAAACAAAGTCGCTTTCTCTGTCCCTATGTCCCTTTGTACGCTTAAAACTACGCAACGGTTTTTTTTAATAGATCGAGTGATTCAAGTGGTCACTAGTCATCTATAAGTGCAAGTATCAAAGAGAGAGAGAGAGAGAGAGTGAAATTTAAATATACCAACTCCATTTTCAGCATTCCTAAATCCAGAATAATCCGTTAGGTTCTTTGTTGAAGTATAAAATTGCTCAGTTCCTTTGTCTGACCGCTGTTTTTGTGGAGAGCATCCACTAGCGTGGGATTGCTGTAATTTGGTTCCATTATGGTCTGAAGAGACCAGGATATGTGGAGACATTTTGTATGAAAGCCTAGGTAACAATTGTATGTAGATATTTTTTGAAGTTTGTAAATGGGATGAAGGAATCTTGTTTGTTCTATCCTATAGAAGATATTTACATTTTTAAATATTACCTATAATAATAAAGAAAACAAATTAGGAACACTGGCAAACTTGTATAGTGTAATTTAGCGCAACCTGGGTGATACATTGCCTTAAAAAATCTAGTTTGGCTTATCTATTTTTAAAAATGTTTTGTCCATTAAAATACGATTGTTTTTTTATATGTTAAACCCCGGTTGAATTTGATATTTTATTTTATTAGTAATATTATTTTAATTTACTTATAGTTGAATTTTAAATTAGATATCATTCTTATTTTTTAGTTATATCGTTTCAACTTAACTTGGGTTCAATTTCAATACAGTAATTTTTGCGTGTTGTTTACAAATATACTTACTAAATATACATAATAAGCTCTATATTTATACATCTTCAACAACCGACACAGACAATACAATTTTATCGTATCTATAGATGAAAAATATACCTTTGTTCGTTACACAAAGTACAAAATATTCACTAATTGGGGACTCAACTATCGAGGTATACCTAAAGAAATCTTTATCTGTCAAAGAACTCGTAAGTCTCATATTACAAAGTCCAATTACATTGTCATGGTACCCACAGACAATGGTCAAGACTTAATGATCGCTATTATCCACTAGTATCAATATGATAGTACTCCAGTCGAGTGGACGGACATACTATTGTTTGACCCTTAGTATCTTGTAGTGATGTACAAATGGATAGTATTTAAGATATTATATATTTGTGCTTATTTATTTTATTTATTTATTGTTCAGTCTTAGTTCAATGCACTGCGATCTTGACGACTAAGTTGTTAATGTCTAAAGCTGAATGTAACAGATATTTTGTGAAGGTATACGAGTACACCTACTTGCCAGAATTTCATTAGTCATAATTTCATCTGCTATAATCAAAGAATTTCGAATCGCGCGCGGACGCAATTAAAAAAAAACTATGGCTATAATGTAGCTGGCATGATAAATTATATTTTTTTCTTTTGTTTTTATAGGAACACATATATTATCTTTGACGAAAGACACTAGTACTACTTAGAAATTCGCCACAAAGATTACTTCAATTAATCACACCAAAGATAACACAGATCTGCAATTAGCACTTGATAAATGCGCGTTTCCTACAAAATAATTATACTTTAATCCGAACAATAAATCAGAGAGCTACTTAGCAACGATTAGCATTAACAAGAGGGGATAAATCATGACGACATGGCAGAGGCACGCCTCCTTCAGTGTGTATTAAACACTAAAAGATATATAGCTTCCTGAGAATGTACAAATACAGATTGATTTTAGATTTTCAAATATCACCGCGCAGTGTTTGCATAGAGAAAAGTACACATAAATCCTATATTAATAAATGAGCAATATGTTTATATGTATATATATATATATATATTAGTACTCGCGATTTCGAAAATGGCTCTAACGATTTATTTGAAATTTTAAACATAAGTTCTTACATAGACAAAAAGATAATCTAGCTAGGTTTCATGTCTGGGAAAATTCATTTTACTCATATTTACTGCAAAAAGATTATCTGCATAAAACGAGGGAAGCTCGTTCGCCCAGGTACTAATCTTCTTCTTAGCGTGTCCACGTTCACCTTATATACCCTTGGATGCCCAAAATTGGGCCACCCTCACAGCGTTCTCTGTATCCCTGTACTAATTATACCTAATATTAGTAAGGATAATGTCGGTATTTTTTTATCATTCTTCTTCTTAGCGACTTGACTTCGGCTATTTGTATTTGTGTGAACAAAAACTTCACTTGGGGGAACACCGCTCAGGGACCCGTACGAACCTTTAACAATATTTTACCCAAGGCCGGGTAGAAGGGGCAAGCCTGAACCAGTGCTGGCTCGACGTCGCAGTAAACGATATGCGTGCATGGTCTCATAACAAAGGATGCCGAAGACCGAGCGAAGTGGAGGAGATAGACCAGGAAAATGGACCCTGTCCGAAGTGATCAGCTGAAGAAGCGAACGGAAAATCCCTGATAATATATGAGAGGCTAGCTGTTCCCCGCGCATTATTTTGTATGTACTATAGCCTATAACCTTCCCCAAGAATAATGCTTTTATATACAAAAAGAATTTTGCAAATCCGACCAGTAGTTTTCAAGTTATAAGCGTTCAAACAAACAAACTCTTCAGCTTTATTATATTAGTATAGATAGAGAGTGGGTGTGACGCTACACTACACCTGCAATCCGAACTAGCCGAGTTTCCCGCACCGTGACGTCCCGATCACCCTATAATTGATTCGACTGGTGGATGTTTTCTCTTGCTCGACATCTGCCAGTTGAGTACCATTATTGTTTTCGGTTCCTAACTTTGTGCTTGAACTATCCACGACCCTGAGTTTAATTGAATCATTCTGGAAATAAACACAAGTGCTAGATAGATAGATAGATATACTCTTTATTGTACCATTATCATACAAATTATACATGTTGAATACAAATACAAACAATGTGTACAAAGGCGGACTTATCGCTGATGCAATTTCTTCCAGCCAACCTTAGGGTGGATAGGAACAACGTGGAAAACATGCGGCTATTTAAATATTTGAAGTAAGTTTATATACCCCGCACTACCGTCTATCAATTTCATTATTTACCACCATTTCTAAAGGTTGCCTGGAAGAAATTTCTATTAGCGATAAGGTCGCCTTTTGCTTTTTATATTTAAGTTCTTGTTAACCTATTTTCTGTATTTTATGTGCAATTAAGGGTTTTGTATTCTATTGTATTAAATACCTTTTTTTATCTCCTACTCTCACGTATAGCGGCCACAAATAAAAGTATATCACCTTAGATGTAAGTAAGTAAAGTCTTTTTGTGGCTCAATATTCCTGTTTTCTCTCACATCAAAGATCTATACAAATACCCAACATTTAATAACACATTAACACTTAACTTGTACAGTGAAAAATGATAGCGAAGGGATATCGGGACCATTTCCGCTTCCTGCATCCATCTTGCTTGGCACCCTTTTAAGTTGCCTTGATGATCCTGTGATAAATACCCTTATTCAGGAAGTTTTTAGGTACCTACGCACTGACGGACAAACGGACAGTAGAGCCTAGTAACAGGATCCTTTTTACACTTCGTAATACCTAAACAGTGAAAAAAGACCTACACCGATTGATTATAATTATTATTTATTATTCATTCATAATTCCATATTTTAAATACTTATATAATAAATGCAAAAGTCTGTCTGTCTGTCTGTTACGCTTTCACAAATAAACCGCTCGATTTACCCAAAAGTACGGCCTATGTTTGATCCCTGGTTCTTAACTATAGCCATGCCAAATTTCATCAAAGTCGGTCTAGTGGTTTAGCTGTGAAAACATAAAGACAGACAGGCGGGCAGACAGACATACTTTAGCATTTATAATATTAGAGTATATTAGTATTGATATGGATAAAGCTTAACTTAGCAAAGGAAAAAAAAATATATCTGTGTATTTCTTTGATATATAACTATGTGAAATAACAAGTAACTATCTGCTAGTTGTATTTAAAATCGAACCCCAAAAGAAACTCAGTCGAAAAAATTAAAACGCGAACACAACCCGTAATTTGAAAATTACAGGTTTTCGATTTAGAAGCTTTCTGTAAGTTAATTTAAAGCTTAATGACACAATCATTGACTGACGACACGGAATTGAGTCATTATCATTATCACGGAAATTCCTTATTTGAATGAAAATGAATTGTTTGAAATTATAGGTGTGATTCTAAGTTATTGAGAATTTTTATGATTGGGTCTTTAGTAATCATCAATATAAATAAATAAAGTTGAAGCTTCTGGTTTTATGACAAAACCATCAATCACTTTTTAAATATATACCGCCTACCTATGTGTTTCTTAGTTAACAGGTTGGCGGACATTTTTGAAAACACATTAGAAATTTTATTGTTATAACTACTATAGCAGTCCTGTGTACACTAACGTGTTAAGGCGGTTGCCTGAAGACGCTGAGGTCGTGTGTTCGATACCCATCAACATAATATTTTTTTGGATTACAGGTCAATTGACCATGCACACTCTGATGTCAGAGTACTTCGAAACCGTCTCTCGATCTCTGGCGTGGTTCTTTAACGACTACCAGATGGCAGCCGGGACTAACGGCTTAACGTGCCTACTGAAGCTCATGTCCTAACCAAACTGAAAACAACCAAACAAAGTATGCTTCCCGTGGAAATCGAACCCATGACCATCGGGTCTACAGGCAAACGCGTTAACCACTAAACCATAGAGGCAGCTAAATTACTGACTTTACTAAGTGATGATATACCTCTAGATATATTCAAATAGGGCTTACACCGTCATGACCATGACGTTCTAACAAGATTACAATCTCATTAGGGTTTTCATCCCCTCTATAATTGGGAATAGTGGAACTAACGCGATAGTACGCCTAATTCTGTTACGTTGCAATCCTGACAATAGTCGGTTTTATCATGTTAAAAGTGTAGAGTAGGAAAATATTTTTGTTGTTAGCTATTCTTCTTTTTTTCGAGTCGAAATGGCAGTGCTATATATAAATATATATTTTTAATATGTTTCGACTAGTACATAGCCACATCCGCCCTGCCGTTTGCCTCTCCCAAATCCTTAGTCGTATAGGAAACTGGGCAATTTGGGGCATATAAGTAGTTGAGCCAGTTAGCGATTTTTATCATAATATACTGAGCAAACACACACACTAACACAGCCGGTTCGTGTTTCTGTGGGTCTGGTTTAAAAAAATATTTTGATTATATATTTCGCACATAAAATAAACAAAGTATACGAATGTCCAATCTTGTTCATTCATTAAACCCAGACTATTAAAAAACTTAAACCCTGAATAATTAATCAGAACAAATCAATATTAAGCCACGAATCCGTAAAAACTATTAATCGCAAAACTGCTGATGACATCGTCTGAAAATAATCAGATTTTCACTTTTGTTTCAGCCTCACTAATTAGCGCCGCCTGCGTGTAATGGTTTTAATTAGAGCATAGTGCGATCAATCGCACTGCGGCTGAGCCAATTCTGTTGATACGCACTATTTTAATTGCATTTGAGATGCAATTAAGGTGCGAATCCTTTGCTGCTTAGGATTAGTTATAATGGAGATGAAATCCATATTGCTGTCTCAATTAATTTAATGAAATGAAAGGAAATTAATAAATAATTTCAATTATACGAAATTAAATTGTATAGGTTTTTTATATCATTTTGCTACATAAAAGTTTGGTGGGTGTAGGATAGTTTTTCCCAAAAAATATTCTGACTCTAAATATTATATACGAATAATGATACATCAAATTTCATATTTAATAATAAGAATAATAAAAGAACTAAGAAATAAAATATATTTTTCAAAACTATATTTTATATTTATATTTTTAGCTTTCAGCCGTTTAAAAACTCTTATACCTAGGTCTGCAGGGTCAATTTACCTTATAATCATCTCACATGATATACAGAAATAATCAATTACGCACGTTACAAGTTAGTTCTTCTAAAAATCCAAACCACAAGCTGAAGGGAACGCTAGAAGCAGAATGCATTCAAACCTTAATAAATTCATGATGTATTTATGTAATTAGTGCAATAAAGTGTTTATGTACTCATTCATTCATTCATAATGGTAAAATTGTAACCTCTCAAGACAATCGCCTCAATTAAGCAGATACTTGTTCAAGGTAATAATCTGACGTCTTGAGACATATCTCCGGGCTTTTCATGACCCTAATCAAAGTCTTGTGACTTTGAGTGGGTCGCAACGACCTAATGAATTCGGTGTAGGAATAGGGATGAACGATCCCTTACAATTATCGTCTCATTCTTCTGAAGATTTTAGAATTTGGTGCTTTAAAACTTGAGTTATGACGAGATACGTTTTCATTCACAAATGAATGAATAGAAAATATTATTAAATCGCCAACAGCTTTTTTTAACAAAAGAAAAAGGCTTATGCCTTTAAAACCCTAACAGCATCTTTGATGGCTTTTAGCAAGTAGTACCCGATGTGAAAAGTCATCAGTCTTAGAAAACGGGTAAAGCAGCAGAGCAGGTCTGCTTTCAACTTTTTCCACTGCTTACTTAAGCAGTGGAAAAAGCAGAGAAGGAAAACAAAAAAAAGGATAAAAATACATATATGCATATAATCACGTCTTTATCTCATACGGGGTAGATAGAGCCTAGAGCCATAAGACCTTAGGCCACGTTTAGCATAATGGTAGTTGAAATAGGAAATCAATAGTGATGGGTTGCTAGCCGCATCGCCTATAATTTCCCCATTCGGCGATTCCCTCAGTCGACGTTTACGGCTTGCGCAGGAAGAGAAGCAGCTGGTATATTCTATGTTTATGTTTTTCTTCCAGACCAGCGTGGAAGGATAAAAATACTTATATAAAAATAGCGGTTTATTGAAGTACGGTAGACAGTTTATTTGTAATAAAAATCAATTGCTGTTCGTTAGTCTCGCTAAAACTCGAGAATGACTTGGCCGCTCTGGCTAATTTTGGTTTTGGAATATTTGTGGAAGTTCAGGGAAGATTTGAACGGTGGGAAAAGTGCATTCAGGCGGTACGGGGTTCGCCGGGTCAGCTAATTTTAAATAAATCACGATGCACTAGGGTCCAATTTCCAAGTGTTTTTATTAATTTAAAAAATAATATTTTCCTATATATTGTTTAGAAATCAGAATTTTACTTCTATCTTCTATTTACTTCCATTAAAATAAAAGTACAAATACATTGTGTAACTGCATATCTGGAAAACAATTTCCTTTGAAAGAAATCGCTCTACCCCTGAGTATGTCAGCAGATGTCAAGGGTGGCATCTGTATTGCCCCAGGGCGGTCGGTGATTGTACATCTTGAGATCTTATGGGTGCTTACAAGGTGACATAAATATCTAGATGTGTCTTTTGTCTAAATTTTTGAAGTAAAACTTACTTTACGCGTATTGAGCACTTTTGAGATGGGAGAAAATCATAGAACTATTGATATCATCATTGATACCTCAAAAAATTGATGCGGAATTAATCAAGTTTCCACTTCTGTCGGCACTCCCATAGGGGCACTGTTTTTTTTATATAGTTATCTGCTATTAATTATTCTAACATTTTATAAGATGCAATCCATTGAGAATAAAAGCATTGAAAATGTCATATGAATTTTTTTTTCGTTTTATGTACTCGTAAGTACATATTTGTACTTCTAACTCTAAATGTGTTTACCTAAATCCTTCTTTATATGACTGATTGACTGTAAAAAGATCCTTCTAAGGGATAAGTTTGACATTGCATATGTCTATATTTCTAAGGTTCTATGTTTCTAAGGTTTTAAAGTATTTGTATACATTAGAAACATTTTCATTATTTGTGTCTTTAAATTTTTTATTGTTTTTGTAATTTAATTTTGTTGACTGACATGCAACTCCATTATGCCACTCAAGCATGGGTCATGCCTTACATACGAGTCCTAACTGGGGTGACAAGTGACACCACCTCTCACTTTGACCAATTTTGTCACTTCCATCCATCCCCAACTCTGTATTCTTCGTATTAGCCGTATGGTGTCCACAATTTGCCTCAATAATGCGGACAGCGCCTACTACTGTCCACAATTTACGGGAATTATTTGGGTGCCTCCGCTTGGTATTTGGCAATTGGAGTTCAGCTGATGTAAGATGGCCGAAGTGGTTTGTAGAAGGAAAATTACTAGAGTTTTGTGACTAGTTTTTGCCCGCGACTAACTGCGCATTGACTTTAGAATCAAGTATTCATGTTTTTTTAGGCAGTGAAATTTTGCCCATGTTTTAGTTTGATCTAAAGATTAGTAAAAACTGCTCAGAATTATATGCAGTAGTTTTTATTATGCTTATGGATAAACAGGAAAGTTCTGTTTGAAAAAAAATGTAAAATAAAACCCCATTTAGTTATTCTTAAATATTTATCATTTATACTAATACTAGCCGGGGTTTCGCGGTTTCTCTCGCCTGTCTTCTTTCTTATCGGGTGAACTGGAAAATCAATTGACCCTGTGCACCCTGATGATAACATCAAGCAAGAGTTTCTTAACCGCCTTAGGGCTTTTAGAACTGATTTCTAAATATTATGGTTCATAAGATATAGCTTGGCAGAAGAACTAATCGACAGACAGCAAAAATAATAAAGCCAAAAACTATATCCTTAAGAATTTCACAAAAACATATAATTTCTTTCACCAACTAACTCTGAAAAACTATTCTAGTTAGTAGACTCCAAATACAATAAAACTGTTTTGTCCAGACCAGTTTTACAACACACACATTGACTCCTAACTACTAATAAAGGTATAATTGTTGTCTGACCGACAACTAACCACCTTCCGCTATATAGAGCACGTTTCCACTACATTACAACTGTTTGTCCTGGTTTACGACTGTCGCAAAAATCTGATACCGACGTGGACAACCGCTTCTGGGATTCTGGTTAAGGTGTGAGCATTTGCTCTTCATTCCAAATTTAAACAGTAAAATTTAATTTTTAAAACAGTTGTTTAATATTTGTGGGGGGTCTGTAAGGATGGTTGTCAATGGAAATCTCTAGTCTCTGCTTTCCAGGAGACAGGCGTGATGATTGATGTCTTCTTCGGCCGAGCGTGTTTCCCGGTTGCATCTTCAGCTTATGCTTCAGAGCCCATGGTGATGCTATGTATACATGTTTAATATTTCCGCTGACTTTTTTACTGATTTGACTGATGGTTATGTAGTCACTATGGTATTTATGTAGTCGCCCCTCAAAATTGTTTGTAGGTTGAATTCAGTAAGTAAATATATGACTTGCATTGTGTTAAAAGTTTACAAAGATGTGATAAATAATTATGTTTGATATGTTTTGACTGTTAAACTAATATACTACTTTAAATATAATTTTGATGTAGGTTAGTTAATTTTTAATACTGTATACTTAATGGAAATTAACACTAAAACACGTTAAGTAACCTATGGCCAAAGTTGGTGGTTTAGTCTCTATCTAAACTCCTTCATGCTTTGAAAGGTACGTTAAACTGTTTTTTATATATTTTAGAATTGGTCATACCGGTCTAGTCTTACTAATATATTGGTATACTTATCATCATTTCGTGTAGGTGGCACTGGCACGGTCAATCAACCATGCACACCACCCTGTGACACCTTTTTAAATAAGTTAAAATTATCTTTGATTCGTAAATTTTAATGTAAATTTATTTGAAAATGTAAATAAATATACTTACAAATGATAAACAGTTCAGCGGAGACCGGGCAGAGCTGGAGGTAACAACAAGCATTACTATAAAAATGTAAATACCTTCAAAATAAAGCTGTAAAACAAAAATGGCTGAAACATTGCTTAATTAACATCCTCGGTTGCAAACAATCACTTGGTCACGTTCCATTATATTACAATGATCCTCTGTTAACTTTATCTTTTATTTTTGTCTGAGAATTTATTTTATACGAAATACGCCTCAAATCATTAAAAATTTCCTAAATATCCTGCTAGGAATATAAAAATGTTCTCGTATTATAGAAGTAATATTTTTTTTAAAGAAGTGCTTAATAGATTTTGAAGATGAGAGTAAAATTGCAGTACAGATAATATTTATCTTTTGATTTCTATTAACCATTGAACTACTTTTAATCAAATGTTAAAAAATAATTGATTTTCAATTTACTCTTTGTGCCGCACAAACTTTATTGTCTTTGTGGTTGACTGGTAGAGAATGTATTTATAGAAGTATAATTTACATACATACATATAATCACGTCTTTATCCAATACGGGGTAGACAGAGCTTAGGGCCATAAATCCTTAAACCACGTTTAGCATGATGATAGTTGAAGCAGGAAATCAATAGTGAAGGCTAGCCGCATCGCCTATGTTATGATTTCCTCGGTCGGCTTTTACGGCTTGCGCGGGAATAGAATCAGCTGGTACATTCTAGGTTTTTATTCTTCCAGACCAGCATAGAAGGAAGTATAATTTACTTGTAAGGAAGTATAATCTCGGTCTAAATGTGTGTTACTTCTAGAAGTAACTCTAGAAGTTGGTCTCACGCACGCAATTTAATTAGTATATATTTTTGCTATCAAATCTACTTGACATTAAGGCGAATACACACTAGTTGTCTCCGCGCGGCGATTTAAGAAGACAAAGGGCAGTAAAACGGCTGATTGCTCACCGCCGCGCAACATAACATAGAGTCAATAAACTATAGATCTCTATCTGTGTTACATCCGCTGGTTGTAAGGGCTAAAATCAAAGTTATTAAATATAAATTATCAAATTATGAATACTATAAATTTTAATGTATACACATCACACAACACATCTATTATAATGAAAATTTTTTTTTTTTTTAATTTCAATGTTGATCTATTTACAAATTTTAAATTATAATATTAACCACAGATAAAAATTTACCTCGTTTTTTTATCTGGATAAATATTTCAAAAATATCTTGTGGGATATTAGTATGTACAGTTCACAGAAAATCTACTTGATTTTTGTGGGTTGCACTTGCTCGCTAATAAATCTTATACAAAATTCTTACCGTAGCTTCTCTTTAGGTATATGACAAGAATCATCATGAATATATAGGAAGCGTCGAAAGTCTGTACAGAATTGCATTGTATTAGTTTTTATGTAGCAAATGGAAATCTTTACTCTCCCAACCCCTGCGAGAAATGTGCAAAATAGTATGTATATCCTTTTCATGTATGTCATAGAATAAATAATGGTTGGTATAGAGCAACATACATCTCAAATTTCGTCGATCCAATTATTGTAACAAAGGAAACTCTACGAGATACATAACTCTACGGCAAAGCATAGCACATTACCTTTTTACTTGTTTACCAGCAAAGTATTAGTTCTTTTTGCTTAACTCCAGAAACTTTGCAGTAAAAACTACCAGTATTTTGCATGATGTATGAAACAGGGAAACTAATTATGGAAGATCATAAAGTTATGCGCTTTACTCTTCAAGTTATGACAAGACATCAAAGTTATACAATAACTCAGTGAATTTTTAACTCTTTAACTTTATAATTTATTTTATTGTTTGTAATATCTTTGTAGTAACAAAATAATAATGAGGATATACTAATAAACATAAATATTAATAGACTATTTATGAGGAGCTCGATAGCCTAGCGGGGCAATGTGTTGATAATATTAAACTTATATTTATAATCTTTGTCAAATGATTTCTTTAGGCGCCACTTCAGGCGCTATGCATCAACGGAATACTGTCAAACGTTAGTATAAAAAATTAGAAGTCTATACAGTTCAAAGATCAAAATAAACGACTACATCAAAATATTTAAAAAAATGATAACCTTTTATATGCGAATTTAAAGAAATAGAAAAACAACTTAACGCTTAATTTATGTCAGTATTGTAACTATCACAGTCACAGCTCGGTACAAGGAGCCACTAGAAAACAAAAGAAAGTTAATGAATTCCTTTTTTTATTTGACCTTAGCACAAATCAATACATTTAATTCCCCCTGTATTTACATTAGGTAGGTACAGCTGTACTGCCTACATCGCGCCTCCAGCCCGCAATCTGTGTTGGTACACAATGGAATTAGTTTGCGCCAAACCTATCTGTGAGACAATTATTTTCAACTGGACCGTGTGTTAGGGGCCTTATGTCGACACGCGTCGATTCTAGAATGATGTTATGCAAGATTGACAATTTATAAAAAAAATAATGTTTTTACGCTTCCATTAGCAATCCACGCATCAAATGTTACTGTTGTTTTACTTTTATATAACACCTGCCGACCAGATGGTCAGATGACCTGAAGAAGGTCGCTGGCAGGCGCTGGACGCAGGCCGCTTTTAACCGGTCATTTTGGAAATCCTAGAGAGAGGCTTATGCCCAGCAGTGGACAGCCTGAGGCTTAAAACATGATGATGACTTTTATATTAATATATCGATTTGACAGGATCGCGACCGCACGTACCGACAAGCGCAGCGTCGGATATCCACCGACCAGATGACCTTAAGGTGATACCTCGGCGAACACTAGCGCCACCGTCATTTAAAAATCATTACTCACTGAAAACACAAGTTATCAAAAATCCCTCTGCTGTAATTATGGTTCTGGATCTGAAGTTAATTTTAATCATATTCAATTATTAAATTATAATTTCCTATAGTTATAAATTGCATTATTACTTAAAACGGCCACTTTTAGCAGTTTTGCAATTTGTAACTATATGGAACTATAATTTAATAATTGAATATGATTAAAATTAACTTCAGATCCAGAACCATAATTACAGCAGAGGGATTTTTGATAACTTGTGTTTTCAGTGAGTATTGATTTTTAAATGACGGTGGCGCTAGTGTTCACCGAGGTATCACCTTAAGAAAGTCGGAGGTAAAGCTGGATTCAGGCCGCATCCAACCAGTCTATCTGAAAACCCTTGGGGGATCCCTATGTCCAGAAGGGGACTGCCAGCAGCTAAAATGATATAATTTTGTTAATAGAATAATAGTAATATTATTTCCTACAAAATTACAATTTAATTTACAAACAAAACGATCATAAAACGTTCTCAATATTGCATACAAGCCTCGCTGTTAAATGCAAATCGCTGATAATCCATTAGTACCAGCATTGCAACATAGTTGTGTACTACAGGATCTACCGTATATTAATTGAGTTAAATCGCATCCAACACAGCTATCTGTAAATACGTCATTGTTATTAGTCTCAATAAAATATTGGAAAAGTAATTAGGTATATTAATCTTACTGATGTTTAGATACTTACTTACAGGTGGAAAGATGATATTAAGAAGATTGCAGAAACAGCTTGGACCAGAATAGCTCAGGATAGATCAAAGTGGAAAGACTTGTAGGCCTATGTCGGTGGACAATCTAGGGTTAAGAAGGCTTAGTGTATATATATAATAATATGTAAACCGATTTTTTGTAACCTAGAAATAAAGGCTATCTTTATCTTTAATCTTACTAATTTTATTTATTTGCTTACTCTTATTTGCCACATACACAGCCCTGTCGTTTGTGATTACTAATAAAGATGTGTTCTTCACACACTCACTTACTCTATCTTTTTAAATTTGACAAAATTATTACGTGGAAAGAATTTAGCATTCAAGCGATCTCGCAAGCCATATAACCACTTATACCAATTGAATATCTAAATTACAATCCCCTGGTATCACTCCCCTGTATCAACTCGAAAACACTCATAAAAGATATGCCAGAGAATCACCTGCTTTGAATAAACGATCGATTTGCCGAATGAGAATCGTAAAGTATAATACTCGATTCTGGATCCAAGACGAGGATTTAGAGTAACAGTACGCCGAGGAATTTTAGTGTATTGGTTGGTTTTTATATTCCTATGACAGGGTTATAATATATGTAAAGGAATATTAAGACGAAATTTTAACTTAGCAGCGCGCGTGTTCGTAACGTTCGACGGCGAGTGCGCGGCCATGTTTAGATTAGTCGCTATTAGTAGCTGTTCTATCAGTTGTTAGGCTATGTCAGATGCCTTCAGAGAGCCGGAAAAATCTGACAGTGTTGGCCACTAACACACCCGGATCATGTTTCTGTTGGTCTAGATTCCCTGTAAAAGAGTTATTGAGATCAGATGACAGTCGCTCCACTGTAATAACCAGTACCACCAAATCAGGACCATGATTAATAGCGTACCCTGGACTCTGAATCGTAAGCTGAAGATGCAACCGGGAAACATGTTCGGACGAAGAATAAAATTAGATATAGACTTACTCCTTTTTATACAAAACTACAAAATTAATAGATTTTGAAATTTTCTCTAGAACCGACCATCTGAAATTGACATAGATTTTCATATAAAACCGCCACAGTACCTTGGGAAACGTTGAAATTCACGTGTGGGATCAAGCAGCATAAAGGAAGGATGTGAGGCAATACCCATAAAGATTTTATAGTGCAACTAGAAGGACGTGTCGCGAAATATTCCGATCCGATAGATTATGAGACAATAGACGATCCTCCAAGCCTTGGCTGGGAACATCCCAGCGTTTTATGATTCGTGAATCATTTGCTGTAAAACTGAATTTCATATGGAGGATTGTGTTTATGGGTATTGGTTTGCTGAGTTTGAATATGGAATAAGAAATAAATATTTTATTATTTTAATTTTTTAACAATAAATAAATATATAGGGACAAATCACTCAGATTGAGTTAGCCCCAAAGTAAGTTCGAGACTTGTGTTATGGGATACTAACTCAACGATACTATATTTTATAACAAATACATATAAACATCCAAGACCCAGGCCAATCGGAAAAAGATCATTTTTCATCTTGACCTGACCGGGGATCGAACCCGGGACCTTCCGAGTAGCGGTCAGGCATGTTAACCATTTAGGTCGTCACGTAACGATTTAATAAAAATAATGCAAATAACAAAAACAAATTAAACACTTATTGCTATGATGTTAAAACACAGTATGTCAAGTTTATTTACGTTTTGTCAACGTGTTGCCCTTTTCTAATAAAGATAACGTTTAGGGGAAAATGTTTAGATATTAGAAGCAGTTGTTTTTTATTTTTATAAATAATATTATTAGTAGCTATAATTAGCTTCAATAAGAAAGAGAACATTATGAGTTCAAATTCAATAAATTTTGGTTCAACTATTTATAAATAGCATCCCTAGCTCTGGTGCCGAGTGACTTTGAAATAAAGATGAAAATTTCAATCATTCATTTAAGTAAATGCTATTTGTCGTTGTTTAATCTAATCTTCCAAAGTATTTTTTTATCAAAAATTAACAATATTTATTTTTTTCTGCACTATTACTAGTTGTACCTTTTCTACTTGAATCCCCATGTGTTTTTGATAACCAAATCAGTGACCACTCTCACAACCTCAAAAGATCTCTTAAAAAGCCACAACAATCAAAATTCATCGACACGTACTCGCAAATAAGCAAAAAGATCTAAATCACTTTCTTGTTTAACTTCTCAATCAAGTTTCAACCGTATATTCATCTCAACAGCATCCATATTTACTAAATCTTCAACACATCTCTTTTGATAACCAAATTTAGATTCTATTTCATTTGAAATAAAGTCTAAATCATCATTGGCAAATTTATCATCTCTTCGTCCAGTAGATTTATTCAGAGCTCCATAAATATTGACCAGGGTAAAGGGTTCGCCACAAGGTCCATTTGAGTGACCGCTTGACTTGTTTTCTTGTACCGGTCATGTCGTGCGTTTGAATTATTCAGAACGTGTGTTTTCAATGGCCACACTTGGTGGTATCCTTTTCCTTTGGGTCATTTACTTTGTGTCTTTTTTGTGTCCAATAAATTATGCTTATGTGTTTGATAGAACATTTTTTCAAAAGCTTTCAAAAGTGCCATTGAGATTAAATAGTAATTTAAAACTAGTTTTTGTTGATTAATTATCCGAACTTGTTATATAAATATATGCATTCCCATTTAGTCGTTTTCCATAATACATATTTACAAATTGCATTTTTGCAATTTTTCATTTATTTAATGAAAATTTTTGATTATTGTTCCACGTTGCAGTTAATTTTTGAGAACATTTTGACGAAACATGTTGCTGATATAGTTTTTGTAAATATTTTGACGAAGTAATATTAATTTGTGTGAATCTTAATTAATCAAAAGAAAACCCATTAAAAAATGTTGTTTATAATTATGAAGTGGTAAGTATAAAGCACGATTTTACAGTTAATTTGTAGCATTACCCATCAATTGCAACACACCACCAATCAGAAAACTTAACCCACAATATTCTTACGATATGAAACATTATAAAAAAAAACAATAAATTGTCATTATATAATGCTGTGTCACCTACATATTTCACAAAACAACACAATCGACCAATCCAATTACACTGACAAAACGTCTCAATTCGTTCTCCTAATCAAACGTTAACAAGCGGCGAAAAAAGTAAAGAAGTCATTTATCCGTCGCCCACATTCTGTGTGTCCAATAAATAAGAAAGAAAAACTGGAGCGTCTGTGCCTTATCAGCTACCATCAGACAGATCTGGGCAGACAGCGGTGGAGAAAGGGTGGAATTGTATAGAGATGATACATTACACGAGTGGCATTGACATAATTTAGTTGGATATTTAGTACTCATAGCCATCATCACCATTACGTGTAAAATCGACCATCCACATACTGGTGTCAAAAGTTCTTTGCAATTGCCTTTCGGCCTCTAACGTGGTTTCTTTGACTACTACCAGATGGCAGCGGCTTAACGAGCCTTCCAAAGCACGTAATCGTCTTTATTGTCAGACACAGATTATTCACATCTGTTATGTTCTAACCAAACTGCAAACAACAAAACAAAATATGCTTCTCGTGGAAAACAAAACGTCGATCCCCTGGTCTACAGGCAAACCTCTTAACCACTGAGTCACAAAGGCAGTGGTGTGATTTCGTATTCAGATGCTCGATAGTGGAGCATGTGTGTTCGTAAATATTGTGCCAATCAGCAATAGCCAGTTATGGTGGTGTCTGGGATTGGTCGCCGCTAGCCGCATTTCTATCTTGGGATCATTCGTGCTTCGGATGATCTGAGCTGTTATCACTAGATGGCAGTATTGATGATTTATTTATTTAGTTATTCCATAACAAATACATTGCGTCGGAATGTATCAGTATCAGTAGTCTTTTGGACTCCATGAATATATTTTACAGTGCTGGCCACTAACACATCCGGATCATGCGATACGCAGAATTTTCACGAATATTAATGCCGCTAACGAGCTCTTTATTTTAGTTTGTTATATCAACATCGATGTCAACTAAATTTCCAACTCTATATAGATCCCGTTTGAAGTAAAACATTCATTGCACCGTTCGGATCATTACTCTCCGTCCGTCGTCTTTATTTCACTTTATTTATCGGAAACGCGACCTCTGACGTGGCAGACCTCTTACACGAGAGAATTACGTCATTCTACTTATATGTCTTTTTGATTAGTACTAAAAACAGAGTTTTTTTTTCTTCTTATTACAAATGTTTGTTTCTTATTTCAAATGTTTATGACCTCTGACGTTCTACCTATTTACCTTTTTGATTAGTACTGAAATACTTTTTCAGATTTTTGTGATCTCTAACGTTCAGACCTCTTATAGAAGAAAATCAGGTCATTTGTCATTCTTTCTATATACCTTTAATATTTAAAAGCTTCCTTTTCAGAGCTCTACGTATTATAGTCTCTTTACTAGTAACAATATTTCGGCAAGTAACGGCGAGTGACAAAATGATTTTTTTTTTGCGAATCGTCACACAAATTTTGGTAGCTCCAAAGTACTACACACTATTCTACAGAAATCGTCTATTATTATAAAGCAGATATACCAAAAGATTTGTGTTATTTGTGGTCAAGCCTATGATTGATGGCATCTGTCACCAAACCCAAATAAAAATGAACAAGAAAAAGATACTTTTCGTAATAAATTTCAACAAATACCTACCTTTATTTTTATATCTGAATTTACAGCTTTATCAAGACTCCCTGTAATTTTCTCATTTCAAAAGGGAATGCCAACCGAATTATCAGGGACTAATGCTTTAAACTTTTTAATTATCTGTGCACCTCTGGGATTCGAAGTAATTACAGTCCTGACAGTTATCCCCGTATGAGTAATGGTTATGGTGACTGAGGTTATAAGCAGGTTGATAGGGAAATTTGTTACTATAATCACAAAATATAATCTGCCACACTACAAATTCACAGACACGTTAAACTTATAACACCTCTCTCTTTATGCGTCGGGAGTTAAAAAGAGAAATCTTCATATTCCATCTTTAAAGTACCTTTAGTAAATCTGGTGTATATACGACTTGTCAACATTTCTTTGTCCGTAAAGAAATCAAAGATTCGTTTTAAATAAGAAACGACCATAAAAATCTTAATGAAAAGTCTTACAATGGGATCCATCAAAGTACTCATAAACAAAGTTTTATCTTCCAGTGGCGTAAATCTGTACTAATAATATTTCACACATTTTTTTCTACAAACAAAGACAGTAGCGCCACTGTTATTCGAATTTAAAGTTTTGAAAGTGAACTTTTCTATGCAGACCACTGTACATTCAAAATCTCGGAGACAAGTTTTTTACGATTTCATAAAAGCTAAAGCAGTTTTTCATTTACACGACTTTAGTGGTGATAAAATATAATTAAAATATTTTATGTGGAGTGTATCTGTGAGGTTTATGCAAACTATGAGCACGACTCAAAAGGAGTGGTGTTAGGTCGGATGGACAATGGGAATTTTTATTTTACTATTTTTAATATGTTGGTTGTCAAGACCAATCATTGGAATATGGAATTCTCAAATTTTACGTATTAGTAAAATTATTTATTAAGTTGAGAAGAAATATATAATTAATACGACAATTTGCTGTAAATTAAGATGCATTCAGTTTAAAGTTGAGAAGTATAGGTAGGATCTAAGATAATTCTATACAAAATCCTAAAGCAGTTGCTATAGCGACTATTATTATTATTTTAAAAATAATATGATACAGAAAAATATTGCCTTGTCAATTGAACAAACAGGAAACAAAAAGGTTTCGACAAACAGACAACCCAATCGGACCACGTGGCCTATGGGAACTTTTTCATAATTACAAAATTAAAGTTTTATTTCTTACTTGTTCTCATTGTGCCTCCATAAAAGCGCAGTGGATATAATCAAAAATGCTCAGTTTGGCGAAAATTAACAATTCTCTTAGCGTGTTTTATACTAAGCCGGCCGTAAACCGGGGGCGTGTCCCGTCGCTTTTATATTAGAATAGTTAAAACTACACGGAGTTTATGTTCGCCTGGTACTTCGAATATTTTTGAATGTTTTTTTAAGGACAAATAGTCTTATAAGTCGAATAAACTAGGTATTATTAACAAGTAAAAAGTAAACATCGTGTCAAAGAAAAAAGAGAGAACTGTACCCAAGATGAAGATAACAACATTCAAACTCATACATTATCTAGATTAAGGGGCTAATATCTGCCCACTAGCGCCACCAATCATTTTATTTCTTTTAATCTAAAATCAGGTCAAATTGAAAAAATCTAAGGCATTTCGGTAGTAATTCTTTCTAGTATTTTTGGGATTACTTTTCATTATTTTATTCTCAATAAAAAGGAAAAATAGAAGAGATTTTTTTTTCAATAATTTAAAATGAAGACCTGATTTTAGAGCAAAATAATCTCAATAAATACTTTTCGTCTGTTATTACTCTTGTTTTGTGTCTTACTCTTCGCAGAATTTGGGAATTGTAAGTGCCTCGAGTATTTAATAAATAAATAAATTGCCGTTTGACAAAGCACTAAAATTCAAATTATTCCCTTTTAAAATATTTACACCTTAATTCAAAACCACTCATAGCCCTCACGCCCAATCCTTTACACATTAAGTAATTTAACTTAAAAGAAACCGGTTAATTTTCACTTAACCAACTTAATTCACCATCAAAGGTGTGCTTTACTTCACTTAGATGGTGGAATAGATTCAATAATTAAGCGACAGTAACAGACTCGAGTAATTTTACACCTGGATTAACTTAAAGGGTAGAGGAAACGTTTTTAATTATGCGTTTAAAGGTTGGTTAAGTGCTGGTGTTGTGGTAATTTGGGCTTGCTTTGTACTTTATGTTTAGCTTTTTTTTGGTAAAACTTAAAATTTGATCCCGGGAAAATCTGAGCTTTATTCTACCTGCGTATATTGTTTCCTTTAAAATTCACTATGTTGATTTTTTTTAGTTTTGGTTAGTACTATTATATTATATTTTGTGTATACAGAATAAGAATATTATACGGTTGCGTAGGTACTCCGTCGCAATTACTTCGTTGTCTCAGCGACCCGAAGTGGATCTTGTCCTTCGAAACGAGAGAGCGCCACAGTTTTCTATTCTGCGCGATGGCTCGCCAGCTTACAGCGCCCATCTCACGCAGCTTCCTGTGGGTCTAAAAATGCCACTTTGAGCAATTCATCGAATCGAATTCATATTACCAATTCCTTAGCAATTCTTTAGCTATTCCTATTTCTTTCAATTTTTTTGAAGAGCAATTGCAAAGTTTAGTTGGCCATTTTACAAAAAATAGAGGAATTGCTATAGAATTGCTAAGGAATTCGTAATATGAATCGATTCGATGAATTGCTCAAAGTGGCGATTTTAGACCCACTGGGCACTTATCGAACAGATTGATGTAATTTTGAAAACATAATTAAACACTTATAAGTAGTACTTTTAAGTATTTAAAGAAAACTAACATTATATTAACACTACGTTAGTACTATTAGGTATTCTGTGCTAACACATTAGTTTTGGCAACAATTTTCAGCAATAAAACCAACCTACCTTTATTCCCATTTCATAAAAAGTACAACTAAAAGGAAATATAAATAAAGAATAATAATGTGGTACAATAACCCCAGAATGCAAATGCTGAAGGTTGGGCGTGAAGACAGCGAAATGCATCGCTTATAATGTATATCAGCGTCATTCACTATTACTGCTACTAAGCGGTATCCAGCGGATTTAGAGGTAAAGCGATTTTTCCGCTATTAAGCTTAAAGCTCTTTTCATGTGCCAATATTTATTTAAATAAAAAAATGTTCTTTGTTTCAGCATAATGAGGACAGTGAGTAAAATGTGGTGAAGATTCTTTTTAAACAAAACGAATGCTTATGTAAGAAAATCTCTCTTTTGTGTCTGTGTTAGAATATGAATAAAGAGGTATACTGTGTCTCAATTCTCGTAAAATTACATCATAACTAATAATGGGAGGGAAAGAGTACCAGAAGGAGGTACTTCAATTACCAAAATCAAAAACTTTTCTGCAAATTTAAGAAGGTGGCATAGCAGGAATACGCTGGATGGGAAGGCCTAGGTCCAGCAGTGGACTGCCTGTTTCTGAAATTATGATAATATATCTATTTCACATAAAAAGCGAGCAAGCAAGCACATTTATTGTTAAAACCAGATACTTACCTTAATCTATTCTTAGTATACGCTCTGATAATGCTGACTGGCAAATCAAGTCAGAATGTTGCTCCTTTATTAATCTCTAGAATAGATTATAAAATAAGCGGCAAGAGTTCATCTCACATTTTAAAAGTTGGCTATCGACGCTTGCAATGCTTTTTGTTGTTTTTTAGCTTAAAATCACAATCAATATCGGTATACATACATACAGAAAGTCTCAAAATGTTGCCATGTCCTTCGTATTCCAGTACCAGCCCTCAGAAAAGAAATTATTATTACGACAGCTGCTGTATCTAAAATAACTTAAGCGCCACCATAGAGGACTTGTTATATATATATATATATTACTTATTAATAAAATGCCCTTAAGGAATCAGTTTCTTTCTTTAATTTGTGAGTATATTTAAAAAATATATTATTTCTAAAAGCGCTTTACTCGCTTAAAGATATTAGTGTGCAAGCATGGTTGTGTTCCGATTGCATTCATCACCTGGATATGTATAAAAGTGTGCAATGTCCATAAACCGTGGATAAAAGGGACAAAATAATATATAAGACAGCTAATTAAATATATAGGGACAAATCACACAGATTGAGTCAGCCCCAAAGTAAGTTCGAGACTTGTATAATGGGATAATTACTCAACGATAGGCAGGCATGTAATCCATTACGCCACAGAGGTCGTTATGGCTATCTCATTAATTCTTAAATTATGTTGTCCTTTAATGTAAAACGTTAGTGATGAGTTTATTTTTTTATACTTTTAAGAAGGCAAACAGACATACGGCCCACCTGATGGAAAGCTGTAACCCGTAGCCTATGAGTTTCCATAAAAATTCATATTGTTCGTATTTAAAAAATTGAAATTAAACAAGTTTTCAAGCGACCTTTAAAAAAGGATTCTCAATTCGTCGGCATTTCATATGGTTCTGATAATTTTTCGAACGATGTATTATTTTATCTCTCATTTTCCCAAAATCATATTCACCTTACTCGCATGATAGACGGTGTATAAGCCGTAACTAATGCACCTGTTTGTAACAAGTGACGTTGTGGGAATTTAAACGCGATTTGTATAGTTTAGGAGGTGCGGTCGTATAGACGGACACACCCAGTGATATAACGTGTGCTAAATCTAGGTTTAGACTTGATATTCATTTTCTAAACAGCTTTTTGTCATAATTTTATTGTCTTTGTGAAATTGTCGTTTGATAATGGTTATAGATGGTAGCGACCTCTATGCGTTGGGAGTGTCTATGAGTTTTATGTGAATATGACATTAAATTGTATTGTTTTAGAAGCTTTCATTTGATTAGGAGGGAGTGCTTTTTTAAATGAAAAATGTAACCGAACCACGTCAGGTCATGCTTACCTTAGCTTGACAAAGACAATCGTAATGAACATGCACGTATCATTGGGTTATAAAATTCTCCTTTTGAACAAAAAACAATAATATTATAAGGTAAAAATCATAATTTATAAGTAATGCGAGAGTACCCAAATCATGGCACAGTTACTGTCGTGTCTCGTCTCTGCCGCTTTTTATTCTGTGGACGACTTTATGGAGGCAAATAGGAAGGCCATTGTGGTGGTTTTGCACTGGGCTAACCATATTTAGTGACTTGTCATTGACACGGAAAGCAAGCACTTTTATTTTAATAATATACTATAGTTATTGGGTTTTGAATTAGAAATATTTATCAATTAGCTTTCTGCATCGCTCGCGCTCCAATTTTTTCTTGTTTCTTTCTACCCTAAGGTTGGCTGGAAGAAATTGAATTAGCGATAAGTCCACCTTTGTACTAATTTTTATCTTCGATCCTGTACAATCCAATGATGTATTTATGTGGTTGGTGCAACAAAGTTTTTATTCAATCATTCATAGACTCACTTGTAAGAGTAATAAAAATATTTTTGAGGTATATTTGTAGAACTGTTTTGTATTATTAAAATGACCGTATTCAAAATGACTTACAATATTTCTTGGAAAAGCGATAAATCAAAATAAGGAAATTAATGTTTATGTAAAATTTGCAGGTTTTTCAATTGGACATCACAGATCTTCGGCAGTCTTTGCGGACCACGGAGTCTGGACATCAGCTCGAAAACTGGCTTCAGCTGATCTTCCGTCACACCC
Source organism: Apomyelois bistriatella (assembly GCA_947044815.1). Lineage (NCBI taxonomy): Eukaryota > Metazoa > Arthropoda > Insecta > Lepidoptera > Pyralidae > Apomyelois > Apomyelois bistriatella. The sequence goes on along the minus strand of OX345706.1, from coordinate 10,926,699 downwards.
TGAAAGAATGTATTATTACTTTTATTTGCAAATTGAGTAGCAAAATAAGATGGCGAAGGGACAGCTGCAATCCATTCGGTCACTTCTTTATTGGACTTGTAGATCTTGAAAATATCACCCTCGAAGATTTTGGAATCGAGCGCGGTGTCTATGACGCGAGGCAATTTTTAAAAAAAATCTATGGTCACCCTTGATGAAAATGAATAGATTATTTTTTTAACTTTAATACTATTACAATTTCGCAAGGCGGCTAAATAGATCTAGATAAAATTTACTGGATAGTTTCCTAATAATTTCAGCTACAATCTATGTCCACTGTTGGACATAGACCACCCACAAGGACTACCGGAATGACCCGTTCAAAAATGGCTTTATGAAGAGTTTGCCCGCGGCCTTCTTCAGGCCATTAGACGACCTAATATAACTTAAATTGAACCTTATTAAAGAATAATTAAATTTTGAAGCCCCGCTTCTTCTTCACCTGTGCTTTGGAAGTGGTGGTAAACTAATTAATATAAGTAATGATTGACGTCAATAAGTGATAAGAATGTCCTATATTGAGAATAAACAATTTAAATTTGAATTTATGCTCTTGTTATCATAATCAAAGCATGTTCTCTAGTGACATTTTCAACATACGCTTCAAAACCCAAATATTATACGTTTTTAATCATTGTCCTGGAATTGGCTACACTGATCATTACAAGAGACTGAATGCCCCACTAAGCTATCGCCTATCGCCTATCGCCTCTAATAATAAGCACTTATCTCACGACAATACTACTTGCCTGATTTCGTCGATATATAACAGCGGCTATCATCTTCCCCCATAGCATCTGGACCAGATACTTCCCAGAGTCGTCTCCCGCTCTCATCAGGTGCAATTGCATCATTGCGTCATGAGTTACGGCCTTATCTACAGGAGAAATAGTAGAATTAAATAAATCAGGAAGATCAACCTGTCAAGCTTAAATGGGATTGGGGTCATCACATCTGGCGCAAAGGTCTACTGGGTCTAGACTACTAGTCTAGTTTAAAATAGTGTAAAAAATAAGTAATTACTTTGAATGCTTCCGCCACCAGTTAGTTCATGCAGACTGCTGCCGGCTTTCGCAAAGTAACACCTGAATCTTTTAAACAACTATTGTAGTCTAGTGGTTAAAGTGTTGGTATGAAGACCCAGAGATTGTAGGTTTGATTCCCACGAGAAGCATACTTGGTTTTGTTGTTTCCAGTTTGGTTAGGATCAACGAGTCTATATCGAACTGATGTATGGTTTTTTTCACTAGCTATTTAGGTCCCACTGCTGGGCCAAAGCATCCCCTTTTTGTTTCCATTCCTATCGATTCTGTGATGTTACCCTATAGTTTTTATCAAAATTCCTCAAATCATCCGTCCATCTCTTTCTAGGTCTCTCTCTCGCTCTTCCTTTATCTGGATTCCAGAGTATAGCAATATCTAAAGATTTTTATTCACACATTCGGAAAAATATTGGGTTCCAAAAGGCCGTAGACTGAAGGGCAGACTACGCAGAAGTTGGCGGAATGACTTGAACAATGGACAACTTCAAGAGTAGAATGTGAAATCTTATATTCATAAAATTTCACATTCTACTCTTAAAGTTTCAAATCTTTCTTATCTTTCATGCTGGTCTGGTAGAAATCTTACATGATGGTCTGGGAGAAAAAGAAAAATATAGAATGTACCAGCTGCTCCTCTTCCCGCGCAAGCCGTAAAAGTTGAGAGAATCGGCGAAAAGAGGAATCATGATAAAGGCGATATGGCTAGCAACTCATCACTATTGATTTTCTGTTTCAACTACCATCATGCTAAACGTAGCTTAAGGTAGCTCGTAGAGTAAAGACACGCAAAGACACGTGATAATATTAATGAATCTTAGGAAACTTACAAATATCGCTCTTGTCTGTATTCAAAGAAAGTACTTGGTGGAAACAACCGTTGTCTTCCTGTACAGAGCGAGACCACACGTCGAATGGGTGTTCTAAGTAGTACCGCTGTCTTATAATTGGTCCTTTTATGTCTGATAGGTTCAGCTTGTTTGGAGAATCCAGGGTTTTGTTGACAAGCCATCGTAGTCCAGCCTGGTGAAAAAAGAAATCAAATATTGAGGAAAAGACAGATTGATGAAACTTACTCTAACTGTTTTACATTGTAAAGCACCAGTCTTCTCTACTTATCTAACGAGAGTTGTCCTTTAGTTACCTATTGAGTTCTGGGCATCTCTGGAAAAATCTTTCTTAGTGGAAACCTGCTGTTTAATATTTAAACTAAAGTGTTAGTTGATCTGCGCTTACCTCTAATGCTCTCATTTGAGAAAAAGGAGGAAGGTTACAGTAGTATAGTAGTATGAGTTTTTCTTAATGCAGACGCGAGGATTAGTATGGAATTTCTTACTAACCTTATTATCTGCCAGAGGCGCTGTACAAGTTTGTCATACAAAATCGCTAACGCAGTCGCTAGCTTCTGCGTGTAGAAAAACTCATACTAGGGACACAGACCATAAGACACCAATTTTATTCTTTGTTTGGAGATAGTTTTTGACATATTGAAGATCCTTATTATAGAAGGCAAAAACTTAATTAATTAGTTATAGAAATAGTATAATAGATCAGAAGTCTTACCTCATCAGTTTCACTGAACTCGACTTTGAAGCAAGTAACATCTTTATCAGGAAACAGCTTCTCTGGTATTATAGCTACCACTTGCCACATTCCAACCACACTCTTCATATTAAAATCAGCCTTAAACCCACCACATAAAGACCCATTTTGGTGTGCTTCTATAACTGGTAGGATGAAAAGGATGAATATGAACATGATGTTGGTTGTAATGTGGATATCAGAGTGACTTGAGGTATGTGGTTTTTCGGCAAAGTGATTTTAGAGTTTACTATATTTAGAACTGGCACGAAACGATTTCAACAATCTTTTTTTTTTTGTTTCTTTTTAAAATTGTTCTTTATGAGGAAAGTTTTAATTATTAGCAAAGGCCACATTTTTACGTTTTGATTATTACAAAGAATTTCGAATCGCGCGCGGTCTCTCTCAAACTTTTTTTAAAATCTATTCCATGTTATGATCCCAAATACTACTGTTATTATTATCTATTCTGTGAATTGAGGCAGCAAAGCAGCTGAATAAACCTGAAGCGACATCTAGCGTCCAAATGTGGCATATTATATAGCTAGCTCACTTATTGGTTGTTCACTATCAAAGAAATAATGAAGATCAAAATAAATATACTCGTTTTATTGGTAATATCAAAGAAGTTCGAATCACGCGCGGTCTGTGACGCAATTTTTTTTAAATCTATGTCTAATATCAATAATATAACTTTTTTGATCCCTCAAATTGTCAGCTGTATGTAGACTTCCTGTATCCAAGTCCTGCCTGTGATTTCAATTAGATCTTTTTTTTTGTTTTTCTTTGTAATTTGGTAAAATAATTTACCTACTATCTGTATCTGTCTCTGATTATTTATCTATAGTACGTGGATGTCACACATCGCTTTCGGGTATATACGTGCTATTCCAAAATATTTCTTCCCGAAGACCGTCAGTTCACTATGTACCCTGCCTACTTATAATTCAGCCAGCTAACAAGCTATATCAAGGACCTATTCTTATTTTACTTAAAAATATGATCCATTCTGAACTTTATAAACTCTACACAAATTACCTACAAGTTCAACGAAATAAGTGTAGGCAATTTATGTAACACGTTGATAGGATGACGCACTGACCCATTTCCATGATCTGGTATATTCTGAGAGGAATGACCTGGTTATGTGACTCGATTACATAAGTTTTTAGTACACGTGTCCAATTTCTAAGCCCAAATATATAGTTACACTAGCGACCCGCCCCGGCTTCGCATGGGCATAAAAACCTTCCTCTTGAATCACTAAACTATTCAAAAAAACCGCATCAAAATCCGTTGCGTAGTTTTAAAGATTTAAGCATACAAAGGGACATAGGGAGAGAGAAAGCGACTTTGTTTTATACTATGTAGTGATACCTAATTCAGTTATTTGCGGCAGTTGTTTACTGCCAAATTCGTTTATGCCAACTACAGTTGGCCAACTCGGGTTCACTACTGTTAGTACAGCTATGCCCGCCACTAGTAGTGTTTTACATTCCTTTTGCAATGTTTACAGAAACCATATTGGGCTGGAAACGCGATAAAAACGTGTACCCCTTTTAAAGATAGGGAGTTAAAATCGAATTTAAAAATAAAGCTTCTATCATACCATTACTTACACCATTATGATGGAAATTCCTTTCAAATCCTCCGAGTCCATTCAGTGCTGGGAAATATCGGTTTTCCTAAAGAAAAATACGGTGATTGTTTAAAAAGTCAGAACCTACATACATTTAGTTGAACAAAGGCAGTAAAAACGGTTTATGGACTTGTTATTGCCGTCCCGACGGACCTTACCGCTGGTACAAGTTACAAGAGAAGAGCGGTGAATAGACTAAGAGAGATGTGTAATATCAAATGGTATATAAGATGGACACAAATCAACTGCAAATATTTTAAGGGCAGATACGGACCACTATACTGAACAACTTTTCCAAATAAACTTATATCGAAATACGAAATTTTATTTTTCACTCTCCGTACTAAATTAGATCAGCTGATTCTCAATTTGTATGGGAGTTTAAAATTTTTTTTTTTTTATTTCTACATAAGTTTAGTTGAGAAAGTTGTTCAGTTTAGTTGTCTGAATCTGCCCTTATAATATTTGCAGTTGATTTAAATTTACCTTATATAACTATATACATACATACATACATATAGTCACGTCTTTATCCCATACGGGGTAGATAGGGCCTAAGGCCACGAGACCTAAGACCACGTTTAGCATGATGACAGTTAAAACAGTAAATCTATTGTGATAGGTTGCTAGCCGCATCGGCTGTTATGATTCCCCATTTGCCGATTCCCTTAGTCGACTTTTACGGCTTGCACGGGAAGAGAAACAGCTGGTACATTCTATGTTTTTCTTTTTCTCACAGACCAGCATATATTATATGAAATGGTGTTACCACAAAATATCGCTATAGAATTTCGAAATAAGAATCGCATCCCAAACATTTTTATTTGTTCTCGCCCAATTCCCAAATAATAATAAATTTTATTTTTCTATTTGATAAATAAAGACCTTTTGAAATTATCTAAAACAATCTATTTTTAATCATTTCAAATTTTCAATAAAAAATTAATGAGTGCTGTGGCGAAATATCCCAAGAAGTGTGTTGGCAGAGCGCTAGTAATACTCTCAAGGTAAAGGTAACACGAGCGTAAATAGGCTACAATGACTGCGCGTCCTGCATCTTTATTTGACATTGACTTTATTTAGCGCTAGCAGTCTACCCTGGCTTTGTCCGTGAAACGTACGTAGCTTATGTCACTCAGGGTGAATATGTAGCTTTACAATGGTAAAAGAATTTTTGAAATCGACCCAGTAGCTTTTGAGTTTATTCATTACAAACATACCCACACAATTACAAATATTTCCTCTTTCTGATACTAATATAGAATAGATTAATAACATATTATTATTGAATTACTGATTATGAGTTAGTCGTGTTTGTGTATAAAAACATAGCTATGTTTTCTGACATTTTAACGTATGTTTACAAAAAAATAATTAATTTGAATAATTGACTGCTAACATCATCATTTATGAAAATCAGCTTATCTTTTACACCACACGCAAAAAGCGAAGCGGTAGAAACAGATTTTAATGTATCCTATGAAAATCTTCATTTCAGTTCCCTTTGAATTTTAATATAAATCTTGAATCGGAAGTTTATTAGCGTAGAAGACGTTATGAATGCGAAAATTATGTATTCTCCTGGCAAAAACACTCAAGGGTATACGACCGTTCTTGTAATTTTATGTCGGCGTCAATCACTTTATGAAATGGATTTCATAAAATATGCACTTAACAAGGTATTGTTCGGTATTTGTAAATAGATTGATATTTAAGAAGAAAAAATATTAAAATTGTATTTAACTCTTTATTTAATTTTAAAGATACACAGTGATTTGTAATGTGATGACGTCACTCCGCGTCACAATGAAGTTAGGTTATGTTTACTGGAATTAAAATAATACAATGACAGATTATGACTATTTAACTGACTTCTGCTCGTAGTGCCAAGCAGAGTATATAATCCCAAATATAAATATAAAATGCCAAATTACAGAAAATAAGCCGCTTACGTAAGCGGCTTTTTTTCTGTAATTTGGTTACAGTACGGCACATAACTTAGCCACAAACTGCGCATTCTCAAGGTCATTTCAGTTTATAGTCAACTTATATGCCGCAAACTATTACAAATTTTCTGAAAATGAATCTCTATGGGACTCATGTTAAAAAGAGGGGAGGCTTTTGCTCAGCAGTGGGACACAAACAGATAGGAAAAAAAAGAAGGTATTGGGTTTTTTGCAGTTATCTCAAAAAATACTTGCAAAATAAAAAATCTGATTACCGCAAATTGTTTCCTAAGCCTACTCCTCGAAATGGTCTTCGAATTAGACATATTTGTAAAAATTGGACTAGCCAATCTATCTATCTAATCTAACTAATATTATAAATGCGAAAGTGAGTTTGTATATTTGTTTGTTAAGCTATCCCGCGACTTGCATAATTTTTAAAAACTCGTTCATATTTACAGCTGACGAATTTTTATTTCAGACTAGATTTTGCCCGCGGCTTCGCCCGCGTAAAATTTCTTTCGGAACAGTGCTTTTTCCCGGGATGAAAGGTATCCTATGTCCATCTCAATACTATTCTAACTATGGTAGGATAGGTATGGATAGGGCGTGGTTCACGCCCTATCTACTAAACCAATCTTCCTGAAATTTCGCATACACACAGCTAAGAGTATTGAAAAGGACATAGGGTACCTTGTATCCCGGGAAAAAGCACTTTTCCCGAGGAAATCTCACGCGGGCAAAGCCGCGTACGAAAGCTAATTAATAATAAACTATATTTAATAAAGATCTCATAATGCAGCATAGTTCAATCGTTCCGGATAATCAACACGATCCCTCATCTACGTAATAAAAGGCGACATTTTATAAATTTTAACTTGACCGTTTCCGTACCCCTTTTATGAATATTCTCAGTAAATGAGGCTTCAAGTGCTTTGCTCCTTTTGCCACTGATTGTCGATACATCGAAAACGTAACGTAACGAACTTTGCATCGTTATATTGACAACGGAATTATACACGTTGCGCTGGGTAAGTAACTCAAAATTTATTCTATCTTTTACACCAAACCCCATCTGTTAAACACAATTCGTATGTGATGGTCAATATGTGTTCTTTATGCACAATTTAAGACATAAACATATTTTTTAAATTTGACAGAATTTTTACAAACCCTTTATCGGTATATATTTTTTTATAAATTTCTATTGCTTCTTTTGAGTGTCCCTCTATCCATTTCAATAAAAAGTGCTTAATGTGTAAGAAGAGTATTTTTCTGTTTTATTATTATGTATAGATAAAAAAAGGTGAGATTAATCAAAGGGTGAGATATAGCGAGTAAAATATGTATTTAAGTTTATTAAATTAGTATGTTAAAATAGTTTGTAAAATAATAAGTACAAGAACAACTGCCGACAAACTGTTTCACAGTTTGGCAGACTTTGAATTGATGTATTGTGCTAAATTATTTAAATAAATAATTTAGAAAAAAAAGTTTGATTTTTTTATTCAGGCACAAATACAAGCATAAACACACACAGTTATACTCACAGCATTTATCTATAATTTAGATCATATTTTTTTCGAGTGAAATAAACAGTTTTAAATAAGCTTTGTTTTGACCAGTACGTGGCCACGTTGACTGAATTTTGGTCTATAATTAATAGAGGGGACACAAAGGGATCACACCTTTCTATTTTAATCCGTTCAGTAATATTTCGAAGGTAACTACTCGTGAAAGGGTGAGATTAATTACTGACATTTTTGTTTTTCAATATTTTGACAGAAATTCAAACTTTGCAAAATTGATTGCAGGGTTAATTCACATTGAAAGAATTATATACATAAGAAGAAATATTATTTAGTCTTAGTAAGCAACTAGTTATATTATACTTTTTTACATTTGATTACACCAAAACCTCGCTACCGATCAAATTTCGGAAAATAAGTATACTTACAGCAAATGACTACATAGTATAAAACAAAGTCGCTTTCACTGTCCCTATGTCCCTTTATATGCTTAAATCTTTAAAACTACGTAAGGGATTTTGATGCGGTTTTTTTAATAGATAGAGTGATTCAAGATGAAGGTTTTTATGCCCATGCGAAGCCGGGGTTAAGAACGCACTAAAAAATTGTAACACTCATTTAGTAATCAATTTTATTGTAAAAAATAAAAAGTAAGGTAGTTAAAAAGTAAAGATGTCTAAAGTTTTTTTTTTTAATTGAATAATATAATATCAATATTATTATTATTTTCTTCGGATAATATAAGATGGTTCTGCATTATATATTATAATGATTACAAAGAGAAGTAAGTCACAAATATTATTTTCAACCCCACATGTAATCCCCACACCTCTAACCCTCATCTAATCGATTCATATTCGATATTTTATGTCTCTATATATATAATAGTGTCTGTCTGTCACAGTAAAAGTCTTGAGTGACACGCGATGTCGCGCAATCAGAGATCGTTCTTCTTTATTGAAATCTCGGAGCCTATTGGAACAGATTAGTTGGATATACAGAGTTGACTGTCGCAGAAGTATCACGAAAATTTATACAGAAATATCTTAGAATTGAACAAGCCTTATTTTCTATAGAGAAAGATATACTTGAACAAATTTCTTTTGTCTAGATATTTAGTTCCGTTTTCTGAAGTATATCAAAATTGACAAGGTAAATTATGGAGTATTGCATATGATGCTCTAAAAATAATATAAAAACTTTAATATAAATGTACTTCTTTTACCATACACACTCTCTCTATCATCCTAGTATTTTTACAGTTACGTCCTCAGCTGATACTTTTAAATCCAGTTTCCGCTTTGTTGCTTTTGCTCCTCCATTATTCTCGGTCATAGAAATCCTCTTCTTATTATTATATATTTTTACGTTAAGGTGATACCTCTGTGAACACTAGCGCCACCGTCATTTAAAAATCATTACTCACTGAAAACACAAGTTATCAAAAATCCCTCTGCTGTAATTATGGTTCTGAATCTGAAGTTATTTTAAACATATTAAATTATTAAATTATAGTTCCATAAAGTTACAAATTGCAAAACTGCTAAAAGTGGCCGTTTTAAGCAATAATGCAATTTGTAACTATAGGGAATTTTGATAACTTGTGTTTTCAGTGGTATCACCTTAATAAGTAAGTAAGTAAGAAAAATTCAAACGGCTCTGCATAAAACTACTCTATGCCTCAAGATGATTGTCACCGATAGCTACTAGGGAGTGTATTTCGTAAACTTTTACGACGTGCTTCCCGTAGCCTCTGTAACTCAGTAATCTCCACTACTCTACGTCCGCGCCAAATAGTTGTATCTCGATTGAATCTGCTTTGTAATATTGGATTTTGGGTGTAGTGGTTTCATCGCTGGTTTTATTGACAGTTTGGAGTGATGTTTTTATTAAGATTTCTTATACATGACTGAGACCAAAAAAATGTCAGAGTGGTACGAGGAGTACCCAGACAGGGAAAGAGAAAGAGAGGGAGACCGCAAAGGCGATGGGAGGATGACCTAAGAGAAACTGCAGGCCCAACATGGGGCAGAAAAGGTCTAGACCGGAAATTATGGAAAATTTTTGGGGAGGCTTATGAAAGCAAGGCGGGGAAAAGAAAATAAAGAAATAGAAACAATAAAGGAAAAACACAACAAATGCTGTCAAATAAAGGCTAATAAAAATAATACATGATTTATTTTATACCACAGGTAGACCTAGACCTTTAAACAAAAATCATCAGCTTGACTATCTCTCACCTATTTCTGTCAAACAGCAGTGCTTGCATTCTTGTTTTTCTGTTTTGAAGAGTGAGAGAGTCAGTCAGACTGGGTCATCATAATTTTAACCTTTTCTCGGTTGTATCCTTAGCCGGCAGTCTCGAAGCCCAGGGTCCGCTTTCCTACTTTTTCTACTCCGCTTCGCCCGGTTTTCGGCATCCTTGTTGGTGGCACGGAAATCCCGCGCCACGACGTCAAGCCAGAACGTTTTGTGCCCGCTTCTCAGGAGAGCCTGGATTCGGTCCCCGGTCTAGTCGAGCGAGTTTCAGGCCAATAAGATAAATAACATTTTCTATCTTGACCTGATCGCGATTCAAACCCGGGACCTTCTGAGTAGCGGACAGGCGTGTTAACTATTACGCCATAATCTATCCTGGTTTTACTAAATAATTAGTTGAACCCATTCCTAATATAAAGCAAATCTTGTCATCCACTTTGCAAATGGCATACAAATAAATACCTGTCAAACACCTCCGGTATTTTTGTGTGTTTACTACATAAATGAGTCAATAACCTTTTTTAAAAATGAAGTAAAGAATCAACATGCTTTAGCAAATTGCTTATCAATTTAACAACCTATGCATCTCCATTGCTATCCACGAACTCTAGTAAGTAATGGCCGCTGCTCACGCCATCATACGAGCAACGCCAATAAAGCAAAATAAAACTCATGATATATTTCTACAGTGGTGCTATACTAAAGAACTGTAAGATATGTTGAGGTAACTATGAGATTTATTTCTAAGTTACATCAAAATAATATTAAAATCATCTGACAGCAGCCTGTGTGACTCCGGCGCGGTGCAGTCAATGGTTCACCTTTAGTCGTGCCCTAGCTGCCCTGTCTCCTGCACAATGGAGGACTTGAACGAGGCAAACGACCGGGCGATGGAGGTGGCCAAATACTGGGCTAAGTCAATAAAGAATCCATATAGCCATTATAACTCGAAAAGAAGATCAAAATAAGGCTTTGAAAAAGAGTTTTTGAATTGACATAACTAAAGCCGTAAAGGCTTTTTCTACCGGTAAACCAACCAGTGGTGCAGAGAGAGTCAAAGTACTGGGGTAGATGATAAAATTCAATGAATATTATGAAATCATAATACACTAACTTATACTATGGTTACATAGGAATATCTAATTAATTAAATATAAGAATAATTCCAATGTAACCAATCCTAAAAAAATATATTTGAAGGCAAAACTTGATCGCATTGAGCATTTTCGAAAACTTTTGTGACACCATTAACACATATATAATATAAAGGTATATACACAGGTTTTTTTTCTTCTATCGGTACTTTCGGATTACCACTGTCTTTTTCCTATTTATGTCATATATATACGACTCATATAGGATCGGGATCAGGTGTCGAGTGGACGACATTGATTGATTTCACTACAACTCAACTTGTACCGTACAAATGCATAAAATGGCATGGCTATACAGGTTGATTCTTAATGTTATCTTATTTACCATGCCGAAGTGAAATTATAAAGTAGAAAAATATAAACTATTCGTATTGTATGGTTTACATTTTCTTATAAGATAAAGGTGATTCAGGCCATTTATTAGTATAGAAGTCTGAATCCTTTAGACGACAAAGAACAATAAAAAGAAATCTTGTATGTTTTGCTTAGAATAAGATCATGATTATAAGACATTAGACTACACAACAATTAAGTGTGTAAAAGTGAAATATAAATAAAAAAAAAATATTTTTATTCAACAGGTCTTTAAGTGTACATTACGTCATTTGTTTCTGAAGACCCTGGTGTCAGAGATTTCATTCATAATTTTATTTTAAATAATATTTTCAAAAATTGCGAATACCACAAGGTATGCATACATACATACATACATACATATATATTATTACATTTTTATCCCAAATGGGTAGAAAGAGTCTGAGGCCATAACACCTTTGGCCATGTTTAGTATGATGGTAGTTGAAACAGGAAATCAAGTTAAAAATGTTAAGAAAGTGATTGGTTGCTAGCCGCATCGCCTATGTCATGATTCCCCCATTCGCTGATTTTCTCAGTTGACTTTTACAGCCTGCTCGGGAAGAGAAGCAGCTGGTACATTCTAATGGTGCTAATGTCTAGTTAATTCTTTCTTTTTTCTTTTTTTTCCAGACCAGCGTGGAAGAAGCAAGTTATGCATTTAAAATAATACCACCCTGTACTTGTGACGAACATGAAGTCATGCTGAGTCGGCCGTTGTAAAGGGGTGTTCCACTTGGCTCGTTTTATATCTATTGTTTATAGGGGGTGACGGATGCCTACATCATTTTGTTTGTATGAACGGATTGAAAGGTATTTTGTAAGAAATAAATACGCCAAAATTTATATATCTTATACAACTATTGTGATAAAATACTAGCGAAGTCGAATTTGATTGGCTTCAAATTATAAAAAAATATTTTCCGGAAGAAGTTACCAAATAATGTTAATAACCCATCAAAATTTTCTATTTAGATTTATCATACTAGAAACGGTTAGCGACTTACATTTAATTTTATTGATGAATAAAGGCCGAAACACATTATTAAAACGCGACGCGACACCACGTCTCGACAGTGCGCGCATGTCATCACGTCGGATGTTGAAAGTGTGATTCTGATCATAGAAAATAATGCAATTTGATTTGACTCAACATGCGTCGCGTTTCATCGGGTCATGTGTTTCGGCCTTTAAGCTTAAAGGTGTTATGGGTGTCTAAACATTGATCATGCGGTCTCCAAGGGGTATCATATGTATGAGCACGTCAAACCATTCATCCTTTTGTACTTACTCCACTCATCTCATCTATAGCGTGATTTCTGAAGAGTAAGTAAGAGTACAGTGGGCTCCATAGATATGTAAACCAATTAAAGAGTAATATAACTTAACTTGCTAACTTCTATTTGAGGTACGTTATATAATAACATGGCACATTGTTCATGGTTTTCAGAAAATCAAATTCACAAAGTGATGATGGAAGTGCGAAATGTCAAGAAAAAAACAAAAAAAAGCAAGAAAAATGTATTTACTTTCACTCAAATCTTTTATCATCTCAAATTTTTTTCACGAAAATTTTTAGACGAAGACAGAAAATAAAATACGTTAAGCTTCTGAAATCTTATTTCCACCATTTTACTTCTCTGGAGCTTCGAACGAACTTGAGAGCTTTCAACCACTTTTCTCAGTTAATTTTACGACACATAAATTCTTCAAAAAGCAATTATCTAATCTGAATCGGGCGTAACCATAACAGGTGCAACTGACCGAAATACCTCAATCCAGTTCAAAGTTTTAATAGCTCTTTGCTATAAGGCTTTTTTTACAATGAAACCCTTTTTCATGATATTATATTATATTATAAAAATAATTAACGAGTAAGTATATAAGTAATTAGTTGTAAGTATTTTCAAATATTTGTATGACGTCTTTATAAGCATCCTCTTTCTCACTCGCTGGTTGACTGTAGAGATCCCTTTCTGGGATAAGTCCACCATCGTGCTTTTGTTTTAATTGTACTTATGCTTTTTTGTTTTAGTACAATAGTTATTACTAACAAACAAATTAATTATTGGTGCTACATGCTAGCTCAATGTAAGTCCTAACTGACCTTAACATCGATTCTACCGTTCTTGCCTGCAAATAAATTAATTATTTCAATAGTTCTACTAATCCATACTTCCATACTTCCATACTAATATTATAAATGCGAAAGTCTGTCTGTCGGTCTGTCTGTCTGTCTGTCTGTCTGTCACCTCTTCACGGCTAAACGGCTGGACCGATTGTGATGAAATTTGGTAGGGATGTAGTTAACGACCTGAGATCAAACATAGGCTACTTTTGGGCGCGATATAACCGTGTCCCACGCGGGGCGAAGCCGCGGGGAGCAGCTAGTATTATATAAAACCGTTTTGTCTCTTCAATTATAAAGCGTGCACTCAATAAATGGGATACTCAGTTGCAGACGTATTGCCAGATTAATAATCTATAAACTTTGTTTGCTAAGATGAGACCTTAGTGAACACTAGCGCCACCATCAGTTAAAATCATTATTCACTGAAAACACAAGTTACCAAAAATCCGTGTTATGTACTTAATTTTCTGGAACTGAAGTTAATTTTAAACATATTAAATTATAGCTCATTATAGTTACAAATTACAAAACTGCTAAAAGTGGCCGTTTTAAGCAATATTGCAATTTGAAACAAGGAATCATAATTTAAATATGTATGTATGTATGTATGTATGTATGTATGTAAAAACTTTATTGTACAGAAAGAACATTGATGATACAACATAGAACACAACAAAAGGCGGACTTATCCCTAACAGGGATCTCTTCCAGTCAACCTGTATAATAAAGGAAAAAGAGTACATATGTTTAAAAATAACTTCAGATCCAGAACCATAATTACAGAAGAGGGATTTTTGATAACTTGTGTTTTCAGTAAATAATTATTTTTAACTGATGGTGGCGCTAGTGTTCACCAAGGCACCGTCTTAAGTAAATTAGCAAATGAGAGTCATTTAAACCACATCTGCACTTAACATCAGATGTGCTTATGGACATTTAGAACAAAAGATTGTTACCACATGTTAGAACATGACAACTTTTTTTAGATAGTTATTATCACAATCTGTATTTATCCTTAGAATTCCATCTTTGGCCTTAGCCCGTGACGAAATTACCTTAAGTCTTTTAGCAATAAAATTGGCCATAAAGACCATTTTATAATAGGGTAGTAAAACTGACGATTCGAGTGGGATAAGGGTAGCTACCCCGCGGGGATTTTTTAATTTTATTTGTGTCGTTACTCAAAAACAATGAATATTTTGTGCACCTGATGTTTTGTGATTAAAAGGGTAATGAAAGATGGAATTAAGGACGCCATAAAGATTTCCTTAATAGGGACTCATTTTTCTCCTGTGCCTATTATGCTAAAATGATTTTTTTTGGAAACCATAGAGTATATATTTTATATAGAGATAGAGGGCGTATATATCTGGTATCTTGTAAATTTGAAGTTGAGAACTTAAATAAGGAAAACTTCATTCATAAACGTATTTCCCGTTTTTATTTACCAGACTGATTAATGTTTTACGATTTTATTTTTTATTTAGAAAAGATTACAAATCATTTTACAATGGCAGGAAGTTATAATTCTTTTTTTTTATAGTAGATTTTAAAGTATTTTCTTTCGTACCATTTTTGCTCCTGATGACTGATAGAGCATGCTTTTATTACTAAGTTCGTTAGGTGTATAGTATTTTTTGGTTCCGCAGAAATCTGACACCAGGATGTGCATGGTCGATTTACTGTATCACCTACACAAAATAATAATGATGATAAGTATTTTGAAAGCGGGCTTTATAGGTTTTAGAGGAACCAGCTTAGAATGCAACTGGGACAGCGCTGAGGTAAGAGAAAGAGAGGGAGATACCAAACTCAACTTTAGTATCTAGTCATCCATTTGTAAGAATTAATTAACGGAAACACCCTGCCCTGGACAGAAACATTCCATCCCCAATTAGCACGGTCAGTTCATCCTTTAAGGTACAGTTCCTTCCGCACGATTTTTCATTAGGCTGACCGCACGCGCGACGATTATTGAAAGTCGCTCATGCGATTAATTAGTCGCCGTGAGCGTAGGGTGCTTCTGATTGGGATGATAATTGCTTTTTTATATAGATATGTGGTTTTGTGTTGTGTTATTTAGAATTAGTGAATATACATTTTGTATAGATTTATGTATGGCATTTTTAGACACAATACAACATAATACAATTAACATTTGTAACAAACTATTTTCATAATTGCACCTGTCCATTGTATGTAGAATAGAATAGAATAGAAAAACTCTTTATTGCACCAAACAAATGTATACATAATTTTGTTAAAAACTAGTAAGGTACAAAGGCGGACTTATCGCTAATGCAATCTCTTCCAGTCAACCTTAGGGTGGATGGAGAACAAAACCAAGACAAATCAAAAGGCGAAGGCGCAGTATATATACCTCCTATTATCATCATTTCGTGTAGGTATCACGGTCAATCAACCGTATACACCCTGGTGTCTGTTATTCGAAACTGCGTATCAGCTTCTGGTGTAGTTCCATTAACGAGATAGATAAATATACTCTTTATTGTACCATTATCATACAAATAATACATGTTGAATACAAATACAAACAATGTGTACAAAGGCGGACTTATCGCTGATGCAATTTCTTCCAGCCAACCTTAGGGTGGATAGGAACAACGTGGAAAAAAATGCGGTAGGCGGTACCGAAACAAATATGAAATAAATAATATGAGTACTAGTATGTAGCTTCTATATAGTAAGGTTACCTTTCCCATAAATATCATATCGCAAAATAAATGTTCTAGACCTAAGATATATCTTGGTGAACACTAGCGCCACCATCAGCTAAAAATCATATGTTACGTTTTATTTTCATTACGGAATTTCTTGATTTGGTCACTGCGCTCAAAGCCCGCGATCAAAGCTATGCAATAGCTTAACAATGTCTTCAGGCCAAGCTTAGTAGATAACTAAATAAAAAATAAACCGTTGTGTTAAGTAATTTTATGATGCAGAATAGCTAATTAAGAGTTGGCCTTTACATTTGTTTTTCACAATTAGATTACAATTTACGAGATCAGTCCACGTGGAATAAAGTAATGGTACTCACCATCTTTGTCCTCCACCAATGAGGAGCCGTTAAATTTAACGTCCTCTAACTTCGCTATAAAACCTGTTTAATCTTAATACGTCGATAGCTTATTATCGCTAGTGATGGGACATTTAAAAAATGTTAAACTTAAGTCTTGTGTAAATTTTTTGCATATATATGTAATTATATTATGTGCTTTGTGTTCAGTACAAAATAAATCTAGACTAGATCTGCATTTGGGAATATAAGCAAATTACTTATTTATCAATTGATAAGTATATTTAACTAGGCAGTTTCTTAATAAAATATCCGAGAAAAATGATGGAATTATTTTTGTAATTATTAAAACATCTATAATAAAAAAATATATATAATCTTACAAATATAAAATACACTAAAAACTGTCACGGGCAGGTTTTTGTTTACTGTCGCAAAACAACCACGAGTTTGTAGCGTGCTAGTGGCACCTTCAAGGTATCATAAGTATATTTAGGCTACGGTGATTGCCCAACTTTCGTAGGCTGTATGCTAACAGAACGAGAATAGTTTCGCGGAAACTAAAGAATCTTCTTTCTTCTTTGTCCACCCCTTATCCCAGTTTATTTGGGGTCGGGTCTCCTCATACATTTGCGCCATAGATTTCTACTCCAGGTTGTCTTTACGACCAGCTTCTTCTTGTGTATCTCTTTCTCCATAACTAAACTAAAGAACGGGAACGAAAGAATGTATCGATAAAATAAAATACAAGCGATTATATTTGTTCGTCAATAATAGTGCCCTTCACGTTATGTAAAAAACGAAGCAACGTCCATTAATCTGTATAAAAAATCAATCCTAGCAATTTGTTGCTAAAAATCAAAAACAAGCTGTACTACGCAGTTTAAACGCCGTTTTTAAAACCTCTAAATCTATACAAAGTGTTATCGAAATTGCAAAAAGATTGTGTGGCATCTGACTGGTTGTTTTAGACAATTCAAAGCGTTGTGCATATGCTCATCATTATCATATCGCGTCGGTTACACTACGCTCACTGATGTTATAATTCTTTGGAACTTGTAGAAATTAAAAAAAAAAGTCTAATTTCAATTTCAGATAAAACGTTCACATTATTTCTATCGATAATTTTAAGACCGCCGTCTTACCCACATCCCTATTCGGAAATAAAAATCGTAAATGAAGCCATTCGGACGCGCCGGAACGCGATTAACTGCGTTTCGGACTGTACGTTTACTGTCCTTTTATTTCAGGTAAGTTTTATTTATTTAGTGGGGTCAATGACTTGTAGAAGTATTTATTTTGGAGGAAAATTGTTAGTAGATTCTGTATAGGAGAGTAGGAATTGGCTAACGTGGAAGTGAAGGGATAAAATGGCAAATTTGAAGTCAATCGGTCTATTGGTTTTCATGTGATGCGTATACAGACAGACAGAAAAAAATACAAAAAAAAACGATCTATCTATACTAATATAATAATCTAGAGAAATAAATTATTTTTAAAATATCTTTTATTAGCTTTTGCCCAAATAAAGTAGTGTATGTTTGACCCCCGGTCTTTGACTACATTCATACCATATTTCATCAAAATCGTTCAAGCCGTAAATGCGTAGCAGACAGACAGATTTTCGCATGTCTAATATTAGTATGAATGTATAAATTCGGTCAGTTACAGTTTTATTAATATACTAGCAGTTCACCCCGGCTATGCCCGTGGTACATACATATCCTATGTCAGTAAGGGTAAATGTAGCTTTCCAAAAATGAAAGAATTATTGAAATCGGCACAATATTTTCAGTTTATTCATTACTAGTGACATCCCCCGGCTTCGCATGGATATAAAAAGCTTCCTCTTGAATCACTCTATCTATTAAAAAAACCGCATCAAAGCGTAGTTTTAAAGATTAAAGAATACCAAGGGACATAGGGAGAGAGAAAGCGACTTTGTTTTATACTATGTAGTGATACCTAATTCAGTCATTTGCGGCAGTTGTTTACTGCCAAATTCGTTTATGCCAACTACTGTTGGCCAACTCGGGTTCACTACTGTTACTACAGCTATGCCCGCTACTAGTAGTAATTCACATTCCTTTTCCAATGTTTAGAGAAACCATATTGGACACACAAAAATACAAATCTTACCTTTTTATAATATAAGTATACATAGTATAGATAGATAGATAATTCCAGTAAGTGCACACTAATGCTACCTCAAATCTTTATAGAACGGAGCAAAACTACCGCGAAATCTAATTTCACCCCCAATAACCCTATTTCTGACCAAATACGACGCATCCTGTCCATTACAGGGAGCATCTTCCCACAATTTCCTTTCACCACCTTCGTTTATTCAATTTATTTTCTATTTCTTCAGGATATGGGATAAATGTGCTGTTTTGGAAAATTGTAAAGTTGTTTTTAACTTAAAGTGAAAGCTTTAGGCTCATAAAATCATGAGATAGCAAATTCATCAATTAGTTTTTTTTTTTTTTGACCGGCTTATTAAAATTATTTAGAAGTCAATAATCTTCTTACATATAAAAATCAATTGCTGTTCGTTAGCCTCGCTAAAACTCGAGAATGGCTGGTGGCTGGACCGATTTGGTTAATTTGTGGAAGTTCAGGAAAAGTTTAACGATGAGAAAAGTGCATTCAAGTGATACGGAATTCGCCGGGTTAGCTAGTTATATTAAATTAATGAATTTTTAGACAGCGTATTCGTGATTCTATGTCTATATTAGTATACGTATACCTGGAAAAAATATTTTACAGCCTAAATTAAAGGCTTCTATGGTGAGTTCTATTTGAATTTGTATTGTGATTTTCATTTGACGTAGCACTTGCTACGCTATTATGTAGTAGGCTACGATGTTGCTACGAGATTGTTACGTATGTCTACGAGAGTTTCGGAAGACCAATTTGTTTTGATTGAGTACATGAAATAGGAATGAGTGAACTTTATCTTGTATATATATATATACTCTTTAATATAGCTACCATTAATATTCAAATCATACATGTCGATACAAAATAAGAGTTTCGGAAGATTTATATTAAAGAGTATATATATATACTTGTAATATTATCTGTCTACGCAAATAATTTAGATGTGGGTTTCTCTACGGTGTAGGAAATGTCTTAAGTAAGTTTTATTTATACAATTTTTTAATGTATTATCAAAACTTATGCAGATCCGACTCGGGTTGCTAGATAATATGAAATTGTTTATATTAAGAATTGCTTGTTTAAAACTGTTTAAATTAACATTGTCTGTTTATTCAAAAGAAATAACAATTAATCAGTACCTCGAAAACTTATCAAAGCCCTAAGAATGCAAAGCTACACATCAAAGCTTTGCGTTGATCATTTGCGACAAAAGGCTCTCGAGGAAGGAAGCTCTCTGTTTGTGATGTTATTGTTTATGCGGTGCTGAAACTTTAGGGTGACTATGAGTGTGAATTAGTTGAAAAAAAAAATAGAAAATAATTGTTGCAATTCGTAAAATTTCCTTCTATATAATGAAATTCATGATGCTAATGTAATAATTGTAATTCCCCAACTTCGAATACAAATTTTATACTACTACGAATACGAATACAAAGTTTGTTTGTTGGTTACGCTTGCACACCCAAAAAAAAATCTTGCATACACAAAGAAGTATTGAGAAGGACAAAAGGTATCTTTCATTCTAGGAAAAAGCATAGCAGTTGAATATGATTATTTGTCATCTTGTTGTACTCATTAACTAGGTTTTTTTATATTAACTTGCTGCGATAGGTCAATAAACCAAAGCGGATCTATGCCTCTGATACAAGAGTTATATTACAGTACCTTTATTCATTTTATTTATTTGATTTATGCGCACTCAAATAAAAAAAAAAAGGAAACTTAAAATTTGAAAATTTAGTACAAATGTGCTACTTATTTTTATAGAAATTTCTTCCAGCAGATCCGCGATAGGAACTTATATTACTTTTAATAACTGTGACTAATTATTTTCTTCTTAAACTATCCCATATTTTCGTACGCCACAGTACCACTACTGCGCGGAGATCAATGAATCTCGCCGCCAAAGACGTGCCGAGATCCGGCGGCGACTGCTTCCGCTCGCACGCACCTTAAATGAACTAAACACGATACTTATAGCACTTGTATACTACTTTAAAAAAAAAAATTTTTTTTTTTGAAAATTTTTTTTAGTAAACAATAATTAAAAAAAAATTTGCAATGGTTTTTGCAGTAGGCAGAGGTTTTATCGTAGGTGACAGTGTATACATTATATCTTTTCGTGTACAGGTTGATAGGCCCTTCAAATGCTAGTATTTGAAACCTCTCAGTTTGTGACTAAATAAGATTTACTCGAGAGATTTAAAAATGACATGACATATATAATTAGTAATATACTAAGGTATACTTAAGTATATAGACTACTAGATGACGAACGCAGTAAATATATTTAATTTAAAAAGTGTCTGTTGAGTACCTAAGCATATGAATTCTATATCGATGTTGACCGTACTAAGAAACAAATATTTCTAGATGATATATTACTTATTTATAAGGCGTGTGACACTTCTATTTTCATGTTGTTTGCAAAATTTAAGTAACCGAATTTAGTTCTAGTTCTATCTAGCTGATTATCTTAAAAATCGTTTTAATAGTAATATTTTACAATTATACAAGTATTTAATACATACATAAATATAATTACGTCTTCTCCATGCGGGGTAGACAGAGCCTAGGGTCATAAGACCTTAGGTCACGTTTAGCATAATGGTAGTTGAAACATGAAATCAATAGTGATGGGTTGCTAGCCGCAAGTATTTAATAATATTGTTTCACATTTTAATTTCGGCATACAATTTAAGAAACCCAAATTCGACGAGCGAATTCAATGAAAAATGTTTAAACCATACAATAGTCTGCAGTCTCCTTTACACAAAAACTTCAGTCATAATCATTTGTTTTTTATTACTTGGAAACAGGGCCCAGAACTATGCGGTTTTGTTTTTCGTTGATGGATACTCGCTGATGAATATTTGATGGCACATTCGACATGCTCCACTGAACACGTGACTATTTGATGTGGGTAAACCACACGGAAAGCTTTTATACGGTGATTGCATATTATTTGGTTTAAAATAGTGAAGAGGACGACTTAGGATAATACTGAAAATTTCATAACAATTACTAGGTACCAAAAATATTTGTATTTTGGTATCATTTCGATCAATCTAAGACCATAAGTCTGCCGTTTAAATTTTTATGTAATGAAATTAAAAAATAAATGTTCTGTAACATACTAAAGAAAGAGCGCTAATTTTGTGTTTGTATAATATATAGAGGGTAAACTTCGGAATCACGGTATATTAAATACCTTATGGTTATACACCATACTAGCGGTCCGTTTAATGCTTCGCTACGTAAAAAGTGAAATAATAAAAAAATGAAAAACCGCACGAACTAAACCATCTACTAACTAGTCCAAACAAAGCGTAAACATTTGGTTTGGATAGATTAATTCCGGGAAAATATACGTTTCCTGAGGGAAATTCACCGGAGCGAAGCCGCGGGAAAAAGATAGTATATTGATAGAAATACTACACTCCTGTTCTGTCAGAATACTGTTATCTGTTCTTGTACGTAACGTTAATTTTATTTTATTTATTCTTTATTCTTTATTTATTTATAAACATTTGTTGTAATACAAGCAAACACGATATGATGTAATCAAAGTAATTTTTTTATTATCCGCTTAGTATTTTTAAATAGCTTCTGATACGAGAACAACGGCGGTTAAATAATATGACTCTATTTACACCCTTTAGGTACAAAAAAGATATTGTAAAGAAACTTGCAATTTAAATTGGGGGCCTACAAATTGCCGGTATCTCATAACATCCTTTTGGTTACAATTTTCCTGTAACACAAATTGACTCGTATAATCTGTGGCAACGGTAAACTCCTTTCGTCAATTTAAATGTCTGAACCTTACCGGTTTATACTTGAACGCACAGATAACTCCGAGTGAAATGGGTTCAATCTTGCCATAAGAAAACATACCCTACGGAATAAGTAGATGGTATATTTTGCTTTTAATGTTTATATTATTAAAGGATTTTAGCTCTCCGAAAAAAAGTTTTGAATATAAATATTCACTTTTGATTTTGGCGAGTATCAATTATATTAAATTTATCAATTTCAATCAATAGGGACCTTTGAACCGGCTACTTTCTAAAGAGTGGATCATTTATAACTTAAGTTTGTTTGTTTGTTATAACTTTTTTGTTCTAAGATAAAAGTGAATACAAAAGCATAGATAATAAAACAAAAGTACTTATTCCTTAACTTAAACATTAACTTGTTTTTTAAACCTAGGTTTAGTTTAATTTATGTTTCTTTATTTTTTAATTTATTTGTTCAATATTTTTTATTTAATTTTATTAAATTGAATGTTGTCTATGTACATTAAAAAAACTTCAATCAAGTGATCAATTATGGATTATAAGAAATAGCTTAATTACATATTATTCAGCAGTTTGTAAGATAACAAATACTGGGCCACTTGTTTGACTAAAGTTGGTTTTGTCTTTATATCATTGAAGTTGCTATAAGACGATACCTTGGTGAACACTAGCGCCACCATCAACTAAAATCATTATTCACTAAAAACACAAGTTAACAAAAATCCGTGTTATGTAATTAAGGTTCTAGATCTGAAGTTAATTTTAAACATAATAAACTATTTAGTTATAGTTCCCTATAGTAAGAAATTGCAAAACTGCTTAAAGTGGCCGTTTTAAGCAATATTGCGATTCGTAACTATAGATAGCTTAGGCAATAAGGCCGCCTCTTTTATCATTTTGTTTGTATTTATCCTTGCATATATTTCCCCCCATTTTGTAGCTTGATTTCGTAGCTGCCTTCTAAATAATATACTCGTGCCGTTTCGAAACCAGTCCCGAATTGCGACCATTTTATTCCCGTTTCGAAGCCAGCTCTGCAGAATCTAGCTATTAAATAGGACTAAGAACTAATTATTTCCTTAAATTTTGAGGCAATTATTAGTTAAAATTATTAAGTATTCTGTAGCAATAATAAGTTAATAAATTTATCTTTTATTTCGAACAAAATCCATAGTCAGTGTTAGTAACATGTCTTAAAACTATATTAGAAATTAGGTATTAATTACCCATTATTCCATTTACTTATTAATTTTGTAGTAAAGAGTATTTAATATATAGTTTATTCTTTATGTAAATGTGTTTTTTATGGAAAATAAAGTTAGTACAAATAATCTTTTTGATTAATTAAATCATTGTCAATTGTCGGTAGAGACTACAGTAGCGCAGGTTGTGTTAATTATTTGAACTGATAAGTAAAGGGGGCGGAACTGGGCCAGATGAGTTCGTATTATTTCATTAACGAGCGATTTTAAACGATGAAAACACCTGAGTCAGAATTCTTTCAAAGTACTTTGCAAATAATATAGGTATAGTCTATCTTTGCTATGTTCCCTCATTAATGGTAAATATTTGAACAAGTTTTCTGTCACACAAAGGCCATCCATTCCTTTTTTATGGGATAATAAATAAATATTAAATAAATATCCATACTAATATTATAAATGCGAAAGTCTGTCTGTCTGTCTGTCTGTCTGTCTGTCTGTCTGTCTGTCACCTCTTCACGGCTAAACTGCTGGACCGATTGTGATGAAATTTGGTAGGGATGTAGTTAACGACCTGAGGTCAAACATAGGCTACTTTTGGGCGCGATATAACCGAGTCCCACGCGGGCGGAGCCGCGGGGAACAGCTAGTATATGTATATATTACAAAAAAAATTGCGCCACGCGCGATTCGAACTTCTTTGCCTTAAAAGATCGGGCAGTTATTTGTATCACGATACTTAAACCTCCCTTTCTACTTAGCAGTTAAACATTTCTATATTCTCGACAATATCACAGTTTTGGAGGGGTCAAGCAAAAAACCTCCGGTCACAAGTGACCGTTTGTCTTCATCGGGGACAGCTTTATGGGAATGCGGTAAATAATATCGGGCTACGTCATGCAACATTCATGGGCAATATTGAGCGGTACAGGGTGTTATTTTTTTGGGAAAACTTACTTAGTGCCTTAGATTTTAGTAAGACTGTCACTAGATTTTTTGAACTTATTAATCTGGAAACCTTTAAAATCTGGTGTTTGCGCTGAATGGGCAGGATGCAAATTTTTTTTTTTTTTTTGCTTAAGTTTCTTTTTTAAAATGTCAAACTCTAATAATGTATTAACCAATAGAAATTTAAATTATATACTTAGACATTAATTAAAAAACAAGCTCCACTTATAATATAAGTGGAGATGTGGCAAGACAGTAATGTGCCAAGAAGACTGGCTGCATTGCCATATTGAATAGATATGCTAATTGATATTCATTTATTTATAGGCTATTTATATTATTTATATTTATTCAAGAGGCTAACTGGTTCTCCACACCCATTTCAGTGAGAATTTCGGCAAACCTGTTTTTAATATGCTTATATCTCTTTTTTATAAACTATAAAATTGCTGCATAGCTCCAATAGCTTTTGGACCTTAATTTGTACTACATAAATGAGTGCGATTTTGCAAGTGTAAGTATAAACCTTTAAGTTTTGATAGATTTTGTAAATAAAAGAACTCTCACTGTCTTAGATCCTGGTCATAGTGGTCATATTGAGCTACTTTTTGGCGCGGTACAATAAAACTAATCGAGTGAAGCCGCTTGCAACAGCTTATCAACATAAAACAAAAAAGTATAATAAAAAAAAAACTTAATACGAACTCTGGCTCGGCGGCCCATAGTGGTGCTAAGTCTTTGAAAGTACATTCCAAATAGTTTATTCTGCGCGATGTCTCTCCAGATTACAACCTTCATCTCAAAAATAAAATAATACTTGAAAAAAAAAAATCTAAAAAAAATCTAAATAAATCATCCTGTATCACGATAGTGTAAGTGGATTTCTACAAATACCTCTGGCTCAGAATTATCTCTGTTTCTATTAGGGTCTAACAAGAATTATAGAGGGCCAGCTGGCGGTGACTACACACAATATCACTGGTAATAGTGTCAAGTAGGAAGGATAGGGAGTTATTAGATAGATACTAGCATGTGCTACCATTGCCTAAGAAAAATATTTAGTTCTTTTTCCTGCTGAAAGATGACACTAAGATTGAAAATAATCAATTTAGTTAAGGTCCCGCTTATTTTTGGCGAAAAGCAGTGTTAATTATTAAAACATGATTTTTTAAAATATCGTCATCTTACCAACTAATTTAGTGATTTATTTAATAAGTTATAAGTTTAGAATTACAGTGTTTCAAAATGATAGATAGATGGCGTTAAAATGTCTCAGTATGGGAAGGACTTGATACACTAAATCGGCGCATTTTTTGAACTCAATAAAAGTTGATTAAAGTCGATGGCTTAAAGTAAGTATTCCGAATTAAGGTACGAATTTCTTGTCATGTAGACTAGCTGTGGACATTTTTGCACGAGACCAAAACACAAACAAGCAGCAAAATATCGAATTATAATAATGCTCTTAAACCTCGATCAAAATGAGATGATATTATACTCATAGTGTTACCATAATGAAATTAGAGGGAAAAAATATTCACCCCAAATTACTGGAAAGCCATAGTTTCCCCCAAACGCGGCTAAATGCAACTATTTCAGCTAAATAGATGGGGGTTTAATCGAATCAGAATGTACGCGGATGAAGATAATCCAATAAGAAGATCCACTTTAGTTTTTTTGCTATAGGTAATTCGCGGTAAATGGTGTGGGGAGTATCCATTTTTTTTTTTTATTTTACTTAGGATTTATATGGTAACATCATTTTTAGGGATATTATTGTGTTCATAAAGTAGCAACACAACCTTGTCCGATGGTATATTTCGCAGATACTATTGCTTTAATTATATATTGACCTATATCATATATTGTTAATAAATAAAAAATTTACTTCAGATCCAGAACCTTAATAACATAACACGGATTTTTGATAACTTGTGTTTTCAGTGAATAATCATTTTTAAATGACGGTGGCGCTAGTGTTCACCAAGGTATTAACTAGTTTTTCCTCTAAAATGGACTTTACAACTTGAGCATCATAAGCTAATGATGAAATATATCCCCAAAAAGATTTCAGATTCGTCTCTACAATAGAAAACCACATAAATCATAATACCTGGAAGGGTTGCTTGGTGACAGGCAATTTGTCAAGTGGCCGACCAAGCGGGACGAGATTCGATTCCCGACCGATTTGAATTTTGTTATTGTTACGCTCCGCGGTTTCGTGTAAGAGGATTATGGTGGAAAAAAATGGAAATGTAAGCTGAGGTAAACATGTATTTATTTGAACCGATTTTACATTATTATTATCTTACTATCTGTTTTTCGCGGTTTTACTCGCCCTTGGTATGTATGTACCTGTAACCTTCCCTAAGAATTATAATATATACTTAATCAAACATCATTCATCATTTCAACCGCAGGCTGTCAAATGCTGGACAGACATAGGACATATACCTACCCCAAGGATTTCCAAAATGACCGATATAATGAATGATTTAATCCATACATCCATATTAATATTAGAAATGTGAGTCTGTTTGTCTATCTGTCTGTTACGCTTTCAAGATTTATCCGCCGGGCCGATTTCGATGAAATTTGAAATAGATATAGTTAAGGGTCAGAGGTCAAATATAGGCTACTTTTGGTTGCAATATAAATTGCAATATATTATATTATAATAGGAAGATTGGTTTAGTAGATAGGGTGTGAAACCGTAACAAACGAACAAACAAACTCACTTTCGCATTTATAACATTAGTTAGGATAGATATATGAAATAGCGTCCACTTGGCCTTCGCTACCGTTCCCTTGAAAATTTCGGGAAATCTGTTCTTAGCCGTTTGCTAACTATAATCTACCTAGCTGCTATATTTCAGTTTCATACCTCCAGTAGTTTTACATGAATGAGTCAAAAACACTTTTTATATTAGTATGCCGTATTTAAAATTTAATAGTAGCATGTATGCTGGTTATGGCGACCAAAAGCAGTTTATGTTCAAGCTTCATGGTTCAAGATAACCCTATGCCAGATTTTATTTATGTCCATTTATAAGTTTCAAATTCAAATTAAAATTCAAATCATTTATTTGCCTTAAAACAAGATGTTTCGACTTGAAAGACGGACAAACAAAAAAAATCTCACACATTTATATTATAAGCATGAATGAAAGTATGGAAGTATAGATTCTGCTTACAACACTAACCATTAAAATTTTATATTTTTTTTTAATTGACTACCCGATACGTTATACGTCCAATTACGTACGCACAATATTTCCCTAATTAATTAGGATTATTCTTCTAAATCATTCAAACACCCCCATGGGGTGAAATAACACAGATGGGGTAAAAATAGGTCATGCGGATGTGGCTTTAATCTCTTTAATTAACATACAAGTTCGATTTTCACCCCGCGGCAATAAGACTAATGATGTGTTAATCTTTCATGGGTAAAATGGGATATATGGGATTAAAAATGTGTATTGATATCACATAAAAATACAAACGATAAAATATGAATCGTCAAAGGAAAATGTATAATCATTTTTATGACATTCTGAATGCAATTAACATAGTACGAAGTACGTAATCTAAACGTACTTGTTTGGATTGGTCGCCATTAGTGGCATTTCTATCTTGAGCTCCTCCGTGCTTCGGAAGGTACGTTAAGCTATTGGTCTCGGCTGTTATCAGTAGATGGCAGTCGTTAGGCTATGTCAGATGCCTTTAGGCAGCCTGAAAGATCTGACAGTGTTGGCCACTAACACACCCGGGTCATGTTCCTGTTGATCTGGTTTCCCTGTATAAAAGGGTTACGGAGGTCAGACGGCAGTCGCTCCATTGTAATAGATGAAGAAGAAGGTTAATTGCATAGGTTTTTATGTTAATTACGTAGTAAAATGTATGTGGATATTTTTGACACCATGAAGAGAAAGACAAAGAAATTACCTTCGTGGTTTCTGGATAGGTGAGAATCGTACCCCAGAAACGAACGAACTAAAAAAAAATTATTAAATACTAGCTGTTGCCCTGGGCTCCGCTTCCGTGGAAATTCCGGGATAAAAATTCCGGCCTATATCTTGTTCCAGTGTCAATCTCGTGTAAAGTAAAACTGAAAACAAGTAATCAAAATCGATTTCCATGGAAAGCATTCCTGTGGAAATCAAACCCATGACCGCCTGGTCTACAGGCAAACCACTAGACTACGGAGGCAGTTACCACTGTATTACGGGGCAAGTCGTGAGCTTTACATTACCATTACAATAAACATCTAATCTATTATTGTATAGTTACGACGACTAAAGAAAATATACCAGACATAAATATAAGAATATCTTTAATGTTAATATATATTTGTATTTTCCAATCCTTTAACTACTCAACCGCAAATAATGACTTATCTCAAAACAGAAATTTCATCAAAGATACCAAACTCTTTGATAATTTGTTATTGTCTAAAACAGCATTCGTCCAATTAGATCAGATAATTTCTAAGTAATTCATGCTTTTACATCTTCCTTCTAAACGAGGCAGACAGAGTCTAGGTCGTTTAAACACGATGACTTTATTACTATTTACAACGATGAAGAAAAAACAAGTATTTATGTAAAATAACCCATTTCTAACTTGGACTATAGACATGCTCATTTTTTTTACTATTTCGTTTAATACGAGTATGACACGTAAAAAAAGCGCGAACTTTAGCCTACATACATATGCACAAGCATATATAACATAGGCTACAGTTATGTATATCTAAAAAGTGAGGCGACTGAGTTAAACGACGATTGGTTTAGATTTTTTTATTATTAATCATATAAAATAAATAAATAAACACTTTATTGCACCAATTACATAAATACATCATTGGATTGTACAGGATCAAAGATAAAAATTAGTAAAACGGCGGATTTATCGCTAATGCAATTTCTTCCAGCCAACCTTAATATATATATTATAATTTCTGTTATATATACTTACAGCTATTACCACACTACACTACACTTTTAAGAAAAAAAAATCAACACCATTTTTTTCTTTTTTTTTTCAAAAGTGTCCCTGGCGTACTGCTAACTCGTAGCTAACTCATTTTTAACATAGGCTGAAATATCTCGTAAAAAGGTCTTTTCACCCCTTAGTAAACAATCTACAAGTAATAAGTCAGATTCTTATTGCCATTGTCATAAATTTAAAATTCTTGATTTATATCCCACATTGGGAATCAAATCAAAAACTCATTCCGCGTAACATTCAAACTCTTTTTCTAAACAAAGTAGTCAATGAAGCTAAACAAAGTGTAGTCAGGAAGCGACACAAGATTGAAAATAAATGTAATCCGCGTGTAACGGAGCGCGACACGTGTCGTATGGAAATGAGACGCGAATATATTTGAAATGTCTGACGTTGTAAGGCATATGACACATTGGAGCGTTGCAAAGTCGCGCCAAACGTTGACGCAAAAATTGTTAAACGAAAACGGAACGTCCGCGTGGAGAGGGTTCCGTACAATGCCAATGTCAGTTTTTAAATTCAATTGTGGTATTTCAACTAACTACTACTATCGCCATCTAGTGGTGTTTTAGTGAACTAAAACGTTTTATATTAAATTTACCACTTTATTATCAATTTACAGAGTTTTTGTAGGTTTTCCTGTAATCTACAGGCAATGACCTATATTCCGTATTTTTTTCAAAATTTTAGGCTCAGTAGTTTTGAAGATCAGGGGGGGAATGGTCAATTTTCGTCTTCTTTCCTGAATAAAATGAAAACTATTGATATTACAATAATGACAAAAATATATTTGAGATCCTCATTACGAGCTCTTTCATGTGATATGTCACACGACATGGTTAGCGAATCTTTTTTTTTAATGTTGTGATTTACCCTCCAAAAGTGGCCCCCAAATTCATAATTTATTTATTTACGTTACACATGCACCTTTGGGTCTTTAACTTACATATGTGTACCAAATTTCATCTCAATTGGTACAGTGGTTTCAGAGTAATCGGCTTTGACAGACGGACGGACAGACAGACGGACAGACACGCGAGTGATCCTATAAGGGTTCCGTTTTTTCCTTTTGAGGTACGGAACCCTAAAAATCAATAAAAAGAAACTATCTGACCATAAATAATGGTTTGTTTTAAACTTCATACGATTTACATTAAGCATCGTGAGATTAATATCTTCCTTATCTTTTCATAGTATAAAACAAAGTCACTTTCCGCTGTCTGTCCCTATGTATACTTAAATCTTTGAAACTACGCAACGGATTCTGATGCGGTTTTTTTTATAGATAGAGTGATTCAAGAGGAAGGTTTTTATGTAAGTACAACCTATAATATTGCACCCATGCGAAGCTGGGCGGGTCGCTAGTATAATCTATAATAAAAGCATAAATAGTTGTTCATAATAATCTGTTAGAATTTAACGAAATTGAAAACAAATGCAAGCCGCGCGAAGTGACACCCGGCACGTGCTATGCAAATCAAACATGGGATCAATCTGTTATACTGACAAATGCTTTTATGCTGTACGATAAGGGTAGGTATAAACACAAATATCAGAATAAGAAAAATGGTTGGCAACAAATAACACCATTAATTCTGTTTTCAAAAAAATAGATTGAAAGATAAAATTGGCGAATTAAACCAAACCGTTTAATTCGCCAAAACGATTCTTAAAAGTAACAATTAATACTAGCGACCCGCCCCTGCTTCGCATGGGCATAAAAACCTTCCTCTTGAATCATTCTATTCTATTAAAAAAGCCGCATCAAAATCCGTTGAGTAGTTTTAAAGACTTAAGCATACATATGGATATAGGGACAGAGAAAGCGACTTTGTTTTATACTATGTAGTAAAAGTGATATACTATGAGCTTAGATTTTTTTTAAAAATGCGTCACTTCAAAGACCGCGAAGAAAAAACTTCTTTGACTATAAGCAATGAACATATCCCTTCAATACTATCTTTAATATATAAAACAGCGTATTTCTGCAAATATTTAATAGCATCTTGGCGCAAACAGGAAAATAATACCCCAAATATGATCCCCTAAGATGTAGTTGCCATCTGTCTCAATCGAGACACTTGTACTTGTACTCAAGTTGACCAATCATTGAATATTTATAAAGCAGGGGCCACAACAATAGATCGCTGATCTGTTACAAATTTTGAGGGAAACTCCTCAATTTTGTAATAGGTTGTCCTTATAAAGTGATTGATGATTGGATTTTGAGCAAATTAGAGCGTATGGTGTAATTTTGTCAATATATTATTGTATTTTGGTTGATATGATACCAGTAAGTTCTTTGTACAGTGGGTCACATATACAAGTATACCACCTTATCGTCATACTTGCACCTATGGTGGTATTTTTTTTTTGCGGCCTTTATACATATCCAGCAAAAGGTACATGTAATGATATTTAAAATTTTAATTTTTTTTTACCCCAGGCTAATTTAAATGACTTTGTAATATTTCTACTAAAAATTAAATACACCTAACATTATGCTATTAACAAACAAAACCACATAAAAAGAAGATTAGTAATAGGTAAGTAATAGCGTTTATTTATTAATTAACAAGCTGTTGTTCGTGGGTCCGCTCGCGTGGGACTCGATTATATCGCGCCCAATAGCCTATGTTCGAGCCCTACTCGCTAACTATATCATACAAAATTTCATTTAAAACGGTCAAGAAGAGATTTACCAGTGAAAACGTAACATATAGACAAACTTTCACGTTTGTGATATTAGTATGTAAGTATAGTTCTTTTTTTTTTTGCCAGTCTCCATTTCGAGACTGGCAAATTTTGCTTTTGTCCGGATGTCTGTCTGTCTGTCTGTCTGTCTGTCTGTCTGTTTGTTCCGGGCTAGAGGTCGCATTTCTGAACGGATCT
This sequence comes from Apomyelois bistriatella, assembly GCA_947044815.1. NCBI lineage: Eukaryota > Metazoa > Arthropoda > Insecta > Lepidoptera > Pyralidae > Apomyelois > Apomyelois bistriatella. The sequence goes on along the minus strand of OX345706.1, from coordinate 10,893,975 downwards.
TAATGAAACTTGGTACACGTGTTCCTTGATTTATTTGCAATTTTTTGTCGAGTTTTTTTTGATTGGAGGGAAAAGGGGGGAAAAAAGAGGGAAAGTTTTCTGTGACGTTGTTTACGAACGGATCTTAATGAAACTTGACACACGTGTTCCTTGATTTATTTGCAATTTTTTGTCGAGAGCGTTTTTTGATTGGAAGGAAAATGGGGGCAAAAATGGGGGAAGTTGGCTATTTGTTATATTGCTTATACCATTGGCCGCATGGTAGGTACTTGTTCTTTTACAACTTTGCGCTTTGAATTCGTTTTCGGTCATTTTTTATTTTTATTTTTATTTTTATTTTTATTTTTATTTTTATTTTTATTTTTATTTTTATTTTTATTTTTATTTTTATTTTTATTTTTATTTTTATTTTTATTTTTATTTTTATTTTTATTTTTATTTTTATTTTTATTTTTATTTTTATTTTTATTTTTATTTTTATTTTTATTTTTATTTTTATTTTTATTTTTATTTTTATTTTTATTTTTATTTTTATTTTTATTTTTATTTTTATTTTTATTTTTATTTTTATTTTTATTTTTATTTTTATTTTTATTTTTATTTTTATTTTTATTTTTATTTTTATTTTTATTTTTATTTTTATTTTTATTTTTATTTTTATTTTTATTTTTATTTTTATTTTTATTTTTATTTTTATTTTTATTTTTATTTTTATTTTTATTTTTATTTTTATTTTTATTTTTATTTTTATTTTTATTTTTATTTTTATTTTTATTTTTATTTTTATTTTTATTTTTATTTTTATATGAATGTATATTATGACCGTCTGACCAGAATAGGATAATATGGCAAAATAAAAAAAAAATAGAAAAAATCCTTTTGAGAATATACGAGGGAAAAAATTAACAGAATAAGAAATACCTATATATACTCTACTAGCTGTTGCCCGCGGCTCCGCCCGCGTGTAGGTCGCTTTTCACGTAACCTGTGGAAACTACAACTATCCAGACCTATAGTTAAATCTATAGTATCCTATTCCCGTGCCAATTTTAAAAAGCCTATAACTATCCAGACCTATAGTTAAATCTAAAGTTAATTCCCGTGCCAATTTTATAAAGCCATTACATTGCTACGATATCAAACTGAAAATATTAACATTCATACTATCACATCTTTGTCTCTAAAAGAGTAGACGCAGCCTATTACAGGGTCATTTGGACCTAAAAGCCACTCCTAAAATTATAGTGGGCGTGAAAAGTGGAGAAAATCTCAATAAAAAGTGATAAGTTAGTTTAACACGACCGTATGTTCCGTCAAACAGCAACTGAACTGACATGCCGATTTGATTATTTTTTAAACCAAAGCCAAACCAAACCAACCAATCAATTCAAATAGCTTACTATACAATACGACCGATAAACAAACCAACCAATAGAACTAAATCAACAACCAATTTTTCTTTTTATAATTCAAATTAATTGCCGTAAGGAAAATTTTCAATCTGCTTTACCATATGCGAAAAAATAATTAAAATAAAGTCAGCGCCATCTATTGATATTTTATGTAACTAAATTATACGCCCACACACATTCAATGTGTTATTTTATTAAAATTTAATAGAGACTGCAGTGTGTTTTTCTCTTTATTGATTTCGATAAAACAAAGTAGAAATTCTAGCTTTATCTAAATTATATACGTTTATGTAAACCGCATTCAACTCTGTTTAAAAGTTTTGAAGCAGTGCTAGAAGTAAACTTCAACTGACCATAACTTCTTTTTCCCTTAACCGATTTTGACGAAATAAAGTTTTGACAACGCTCCTAATTATATGTAATCCACCTGTGAAAACCGCGTTCAAATCTGTTGAGTAGTTTTGAAGTTATAATGTACCAGAGAGACAAAAATTCCAAAAAATGTTTTTTTTTTGTTTGTTCCTGTTACTCTTTTTTAATCGCTCTGTATCAGTTTCTTTAGAAAATTATTTATTGTATAGACACTCGATTTTTACTGTCCTATTATTTGTATAAATTGATAAGTACAAAATACTGATATATTAACGGACTTAACGCTAAGAGCGTTCTCTACCAGTCAATCATTTGATTAATCTTCTTCTTCAATGTCGTCAATGACAAACTAATAGATTTGATTTGATTGGGGTTGCGATATCGTTTATCCGGAAATAAATTTGCAAATGAATTTACTCGTTCCTTTTCAAAATTAAAATAAAAAAGAAAATAATTATAGAAAACAAATAAAAAAACAAAACAGAAAATTATTGTCAGTGGCAGGATTCGATCCAGCTCTTTCCTTGAAAAGTCCTATCTTGAAACATTTCTTTACTAAAATATTAAAAGCAAAAATATAGATTTCTAAAAAACTTATACAAAACGAAATAAAAGTAAGTAAAAAAAAAGTCATGTTTAGCAGGATTAGAATCCTCTACTCAAAAAAATAATCCGCGACCTCTACCGATAGGCCAACATGCATTATTAGTAATTGGCAAAATTTCAAATGGAATTTGTCTATAGGTACGCAAATTCACCCCTTTTTTGGATATTAGGTTTGGAATTGTGAAACTTTCTTATGTGGGCAGGGCAGTATATAGTATAATGAAGACACTTACCAAATTTCACGTTTATGGCTTTTATAGTTTCGGTTTTGTGATGATAAATTAGTTAACCTCCCCCTTTTTACCCCTATAGAGGTTGAATTTCTAAAAACCGCTGAAACACGCCATTAGTTATTTTTGTTGAGAAGCATTCTTGCCAAGTTTCAAGTACATTAGTGTAGATTTTAATTTTTTTTTTTCATACAAATTTGCCCTCAATTTTAACCCTTTTAGGGGTCTAATTTTGAAAAATCCTTTCTTATCTGAGCACTACGTATTAACATAAGACTTCGGTCCAAATTTCAAGTTTATAGCTTTTATGGTTTAGGCTGGGCGTTGATTTATCAATTGCCCTTGTTCTTTTATATATATAGAAATTATAATAATCTACTAACTAATTTGGAATGAATACAAACATACTTAAAGACCTACAATTTATTTGAGAAACCTTACAATATATTTAAGATATGCAACTAACTTATGGAAAATAACACAAAGATTTACCTATTTTCAAACTACTATTTATTTATTTATTTATTTACTATTCTATTACTATTTACTATTCGAAATCCGAAATCCGGAAAAATACTTTTCAAACTTAAACTAAACGAATCAATGAGTAACCCAAAACGCAGATATACCATATAATTACCACTCCATACTCCAATCAATTCCAATTTAATTTTATTATTTTAAATTTAGCAGGTACCAAATCGTCTAAACACACAATCAAATCGTTAGAAAAGCAAAAACATTTTTATTTTATTTTTAAAATCTCAATTACTACACATGATGATTAAATGCGAACGACAAACCATATCGACTTTTAAAATGTATGGTGGCGCCATCTATTGACACATTACTGAACTCATAATATTAACAAATAAATAAAACCTTTGCACTCTATCTTCTATTATGTATTGTATCCTATTACAATATGTTGTGTACATACAATACAATTCAATACAATACAAAATATTATACCAAGACATTTTCAATTTTAATTCCATGTATCTCACTTCGAAAATGACAAAGTTTTATACAAACTGGCAACCCCTATTTCACCCCTATAGGGATGGATTTTTCAAAATCAGATTGATGCATTATTATTTTTTACCAATAACAATTTCAAATTAAAAATTTCATGTGTCTCACTTCAATAATGACAAAGTTTCATACAAAATGGCAACCCCTATTTCACCCCTTTAGGGATGTAATTTTCAAAATCTGATTGGTGCATTCTTATTGTTTACCAACATCAAATGTAAATTAATAATTTCATGTATCTCACTTCAAAAATGACGAAGTTTCATACAAACTGGCAACCCCTTTTTCACCCCTTTAGGGGTAAAATTCCCAAAAGTCCTTTCTTAGCGGACGTCTCTTAGTCACAATCTACCTTCCTGCCAAATTTCATCTTCATCGGCTCAGCAGTTTTGGAGATTTCGTGATGAGTGAGTGAGTGATTTTCGCTTTTATATATATAGATAGAAGATAGATAGATAGATATAGAGTAATAAAAAAAACGAAAAGCGGGTTAACGGATGAGGTTCGCGAGGTCTACTGTTCACAGAAACACTAGTTTTATTTAACTTCAACTTGTATTTAGGTGAATGCATCTAGGCTTTGAACATGATTCTTTATTGTAGATAAAATTAATAGAATAAGTTTTATATTTTTAAGTAATCTTTACCAATACATATAATAATAAAAGTAGACATTTTAAATACGTTCGTCCATTAAATTAAACCACGCTACAACTCCTCTCAGATTGCAAAAATAAAGGCGATACGACACCGAAATAGCTTTGAATTTTTTATAATTGCTAATTTGCTGTCTCCCTTTCGTCGCTGCTTCAAAATTCTTTTTTCCATTTTCAAATTTCGAGATTATCCACTTTTACCTGATGAATTATTATTGTTTTTTTTTCCGCTTCCTTCCGTATTCGAATCTGCTCTAATTATTTCCCCTTGGGTAAACAAAGGACTCGAATTCGTTTGTGTCGTTATTGTAAAATGTTGTTTTTATGTCATTTTGTTTGTTAACAGCATACTTTTTAGATATATGTAATTTTAAACAGATAACTATATTGAAAAGTCATTGGTTCTCTGGGGATTTTTAATGTAACATCTTTGTTTTAATGTCAGGTATGCTTATAGCTTATTAGTATTATTTTTCCTCTATGTGCCATTAACGTCTCTATTAAAAGTACCGCAAGTAGTTTATTTTATTATTTTAGTATCATTGTGTGGATGTTTTTATAAATGAAGCAAGCGAACTCTGGGCTAAAAACTATCTTATCTAATTATGGGGTCCTCAATTATAGGAAGCACGTCGAATCTTCGGGTCCTTTTGTACTTTGCCCTCATACAGTTCAAATTCAAATTCAAACTCAAATTGTTTATTTTCAATATAGGATATTCTTATCACTTATTGACGTCAATTGTTACTTATTTTAAGTTTACCACCACTTCCAAAGCGCAAGTGGAGAAGAAGTGGCGCCACAAACTCCACAGCAGCATTTATTTATTTAGCAGTACGCAATAAAACTATACAATACAAGCTTATACTTGCACATGCAATATTATGTGCCACGACATGTATTCTATATCTATAGGTACTAGCTGACCCGGCGAACTTCGTACCGCCTTAGCGTAAAATTGAATTTTTTAATATTTTTTTCCGAAAGAACCTTGTACAGAGTACTAGAAAACTATAAAAAAAAATCAGAAGTTCATTCAAGCTATGTCGTGACAACGGAAAAGGGGTTTCATTTTTATATATATAGATAGATATACATAGGTATATTTACAATCTATTTTGCATTGTATTATTGCTTGTATACCTATATTTGTGTCTTAAAAACATATATCCTTATCTTTTTGTATCATTTCAGGCTCACGGAGTAAACTATTATGCCCAGTTTACTCATCAAGTTGTTAAGAGTATCTTGTATTTGAAAGCCGGATACAAACCGGCACTGATAGATCACTTAGGAGGTGGCTGGACCCTCGTCACCTCGTACTATGATGTTATGACCTCCGTGTCGGGATGGTTTACATGCTTGTGTGCTAATCTCAGTTCTGGGTTCGATCTCCAGTCAGGCCAATTGGCCTTTGCAATGTGTTTATTATAAAATGTAGTTGAAGTGAGATTTTGACCCAACATAATTATGTTTCAATTTTTTTTTGAGCTATCAATGTCCTATGATTTTTATATTTATCTGATATTTTCTACTATGAATATGTCAGTATAGTCAGAGAGTATTGGTTTTAGTGTCATAATAATCAAGAATTATCTAAGTCAGATGAATATAAGTAGCTTGAAAAATCTAACAATACTCTTCACCACTAACACACACACTTAATAAGAACTTTAAACAACGTATGTAATAAAAACTTATTTTTCTAGTTGAGTCTAATAAACTATAAAGTACAGACAGCACATTATTAATTTCCCCAAGACTTAACTACCTTAAATATAAATCTAAGGGCATAAATAAATATATACGGACAAATCACATAGATTGAGTTAGCCCCAAAGTAAGTTCGAGACTTCTGTTAAGGAATACTATAAACAAATACATATATAGATAAACATCAAAGACCCAGGCCAATCAGAAAAATACAATTTTTCATCTTGACCTGACAGGGGATCGAACCCGGGACCTCTTGAGTAGCGGACGGCATGTTAACCATTACGCTACAGAGGTCGCTATAAATTAAATTACGTTTTTATTATTTAAAATCTCCAGCATTATGACGGTCGCATTGATCAAAAATTTTCAAAAAGATCGGCCGGATCTGCGAGACACTGATGTATCACTTAGCCCCCTCGCGGACCCTCGTAATGCGACCCTGTCTCCACAATTACTTGCCCTAACATTCACACTCAATATTGCTTTGAACACAATAGATTTTGTTTTAGGGAGGTAGAGTTACTAGATGGTGCGTACAGGTATTTAATTTTTGCGCGATCCGAAGCGACTGAAATATAATAATATTTAGTAAACTAACGTAGTAATGTGGCAAGCCTCTTGGGCACTTTGTGCTTTGTTTTTATAGTCATTTATTTAAAATTTAGTTCAGTTTAGATGCTATTTTAAGTTTTATTATTATTATTCCTTAAGTTTTGACTTAACATAGTTAATGAAAATTTATTAAGCATAAATTTGTAACAACTAAAATTTTTACTAATTTATGCTTAATCAATCATTTTGTGTAGGTGTCACGCTCAATCGACCATTGTGTCAGAGTTTTTCAGAACTGCCTGTGACGTAGTTCCTTTAACGATTACCAGATGGCAGCCGGGACCAACGGCTTAACGTACTTTCCGAAGCACGGAATCATCTTTATTATCAGACAATCAGGTAATTCACGCCTGCCATGTCCGTTCTAAACTAAACACAACTAAACAAAGTATGGCAGACAAGCAAACGCCTTAATTACTGAATCATGGAGGCAATGTCCAATTTTTGATTAGATAACACTTTATTCTTTATATTCAGGAAATCAATCAATCAATTTATTTGCAAAATGTATGTATACAAGGTGTCACATTAAAGTTTTCCAATTACGTTTTGCCCCTGCCAGAGGCCTGCAAATTTTACAATATTAATACATATAACAAAAAAAAAAATTTAAATTCGATTAACAATAACAATTTTCTTCCGATGTTATTCCGAAACTAGGTATAATTTAAAAACGAGAGAGTATCTAGTGTCTATTCTAGTCTTACTCTATATCATTATTGTTCCCTTTGCAAGCGATACAAAGGGACCTCCCAGTTCGATTTATCGCGTGTTGATTCAATCATAGATTCCTTTTTAAAGTTTCCATGTTTGGAAACCAATTTGGGATTAAGACGAGTGACGCAATTCATTTCATTTTTATTGCCAACCTTTAGGGAAGATAGGATTTCTTTTTTAAATAAAGATTACGGTTTGCAATTTTTAATATCGATAAAACTTATTTGTCTTTTGGTTTTTAAAAATTGAAGGTAGTATAACATTTATATAACTTATATCCTTATCTGGTGTTGTTATCTTAAAAATGTCTATTTAAAAAAATATTGTTTTCCCTTACTTATATTCATTTCTGATCGCTTTTTAGTAAGATTTTTTTTTAATTTATTTAAAAAAAAAATTTTGCACAACTTTTTTAAATAAGAACATATTTGTTCACGACGGCCGAGGAGCATAACCAAAGACACAGTGATAAGTGATAAGTGATAAGACTATAAGTGATAACAGTGTTATTTTTCTATGTTATTTAGTGCTTAAAGTTAAGTCTTATGTTTTGTTAGCTATGTTGATAATAAAGTATTTTTCGTTTTGTCTTTTAATTAGGATAAGATAGGTACACTTCACAATTAGTTAAGTAATTTGCATAATAAATAATAACATTACACGATTAAAGTACACTTACAAACACATATAGACCTATATTAGGTCTACTAGGTCATACGTTTAGGTCATAAATCTTATGTGAGCGCTAGGAACGCTAGATAGTAAATGAAAAGTCTAGCATCTCGTGCGCAAGTATTTAAATGACCCCCCTCGGAGGGGCGCGCGGGGATTGAACGCGGATGCACATATTTATAGTGGGAATTTTCCAGGGCATTTTCCAAAGAATCTAGCGATCCTAGCGATAAGGACTAAATGTAAATAGTTAGATTTAGTTAAGACCTAGCCAGTAGTATAAGTTTTATTGTGTAATTGTAATGTTTTGTTTGTAAAAAATGGAAAATAAACTTTCAAAGTGCGCGGGGGAGCGCGGGGCAGGGAACGGCCAGGCAGCCTATAAAAAGCGGCGTGAAACCGCAGGAAACCGGTACAGTCGATCGCGAGCACTCAAGAAGAAAGGAAGAAAGGAAACTCTGAAGGAAGAAAACTCTGGAAGAGGAAAATCCCTGCCTGGTTCTGAATCTGGCCTCTCTCTCTCTCGCCCTGTATAATTCAAGAAGCCTAGTGTTTTTTATTTTGCCATCCTGATTTTCTACGGAATTGCTGCCTGTGGATCCACCTATTTGTATACAGTCCACCGCTCATCTGACCTCACGAACGGGTCCGACGGGAAATAGAAACCGGTCCTGTTCATTTGGTCCTTCTGCAGCCGGATCTACGCCAGCGAAACAATTTGAAGGAAAAGAAGAATATCAAAATGGTTGTGACACGAAGCCAACAGGGTGATGAGAGGCCGGAAACGGAACCAGGCACTACCACACGTCAAGCCCCGGTCGACCGCACTCAACAGGGGCATAAAAGGGCGCCCGAAGAGAACGTCACGCGTCCGCCCCCCGTATTAGAAGCATTTTTGTCGTCGTCAGCCGCACGCTGCACCTCGCCCCCACGTGTCGAAGAGTCATCGGTCGCCACTGAAGGAAGCATACGTCGAGAAGGCTCAGCGAGGTCCAGTATAGCACGGGCTGCCGGCGGGGCTCGGTCCACGAGATCTACAGCATCCCGTAAGAAGCTCCTAGCGAAGGCAGAAGAGGAGTTAGCCGAGTCCAAACTGAGGGAGGCGCAGGCACAACTCAAGGAAGCTCAAGCATTAGCAAAACTCAAGGAGCTACGTCTGAAGCGCCTACAAATCGAAGAAGATGAAGAAACTGAAGAAGATGAAGAAAATGAAGACGAACTAGGGTCCGTCCGGATTCAAGAATGGATTAAGAGGACGCCGCTCAAGGAAAAAGACACTGCACAAACGCCGCCCGAGGAAAAAATTCAAGACGCCGAGGAAGAGGAGCAACATAGAGGAAATATGAAGAGACACGACAAGACGGAAGAGGCAAGACAGGACAACGAGAAGATGGTCAAGACCCTGCCGCCCCAGCCGGTCGTGGATGTTGCTGCCTTGGCCACCTCACTGCTCCACGCTGCACGGAGCAACCGGGAACCGCCGAAGTACATACAAGAACTTCCCTTTTTCAACGGCAGCAGTCACGAGTGGCTTGGTTTCCGGGCCGCCTACGAGAGTTCAAGCAGTTTCTTCACGTCAACGGAAAACCTCGCCCGTATAAGGAAGAGTCTGCGGGGTACCGCCAAAGAGGCCGTCGGGTGTCTACTTCTCAGTCAACCCGACCCGAAGATCGTCTTGGAAGCACTGGAACGAAGATTCGGAAGACCAGAAGCACTCATCCAAGCCGAAATAGAGAAAATCAAGTCACTTCACAAGTTAACAGAAAATGCACGCGACTTATGCATTTTCGCCGGGAGCGTCAGCAACAGCGTCGGAACAATAGAAGCACTAAAGAAGCCTAACTACTTGTTCAATCCGGAATTGGCGCGCATCGTCGTCGAAAAATTAACACCTACGCTACGCAGCAAGTGGTACGACTACGCCGCTACTAACAAGAAAGAAGAATCGCCGGACATTAAGAAAATAGCTACATTCCTGAACGAGGAGGCCGACAAGTGTGGCGCCTACGCTCCCCCAGAAATAGTAAAAGAAGAAAGAAGTTTTCAAGAAAGAAGAAACTTCAAGAAAGAACGCACCTTCTCCGTGAAAAAAGAAGACACCGGCTGCACCCAGTGTCCGTTATGTAAGAAGAACCACAAGCTTACCGAGTGTGAAGATTTCATCGGGGCTACGGTCAAGGACAGATGGGAAGTCGCTAAGAAAAATAGAATATGTTTTCGCTGTCTGAAAAGCAAGCATAGAAGATTCGCCTGCAAAGCCGCACCGTGTGGTAAACAAGGCTGTACCATGCGTCATCACAAGCTGCTACACTATGAAAATCGCGAGCCGGCGCCGCAAGAGACGCAAGAAAACGTGACGTCAACAAGGGAGATCACCGCCGCGGCGTGCCAGACAGCGAGTCGCCGCGCTTATTTGAAAATTATTCCGGTGGTACTACGCGGGCCGCTCTCAAGTATTGAAACCTACGCGCTATGCGACGAAGGAAGCACCGTGACGCTCGTCGACGCCTCCATAGCAGATGTCATCGGCGCCGACGGCCCTAAGAAGAGTATGTGGCTACAGGGAATCAGCAGCGAAATGCGACACGAAAATAGCAAGTCAGTCAGTTTGAAGATACGGGGAAAATATGCGTCTGAAGAGTACAACATAGAAGCCGCGCGCACAGTCAACAGGTTGGACTTCGCGCCCGAGTCAGTCAAGAGAGAAGATATGGAAGACTGCACACACTTACAAGAAATTATAGAAGAAATTACGTACGAGCGTGCTTCGCCGAAAATATTACTGGGTCAAGACAACATCGACCTTATCGTCACACGTAAACTACGCGCTGGGAAGAAAAATCAACCCGTCGCGTCATATACTCAGCTGGGTTGGGTACTTCACGGGTGCCAGAGCTCTCTTACTGGTACCGTCGCCTTCTGTGGAAACATACAACAAGTCACGAAGAACAACAACGACATGGAAGAACTCATCAAGGAACACTTCAAGCTCGAGTCGCTATGCATCGAGCCTAGAAAACCGCGAGAAGACCCGGATGAAAAGGCCATCGCTATTCTTCGTGAATCAAGCCGACGATTGCCAGACGGAAGATTTGAGACAGCTCTACCGTGGAAAGACGCCAACTTCGCTATCCCAAACAACTTCACGCAAGCCGAACGCCGACTTCATTCATTAGAGAAGAAATTAGACAAGAATGAAGATTTGAAAACAAAATATCAAGAAAGAATACACAACTTGCTGAAGTCCGGATATGCGGAGCGTGTGTCATCGGCATCCCCACCCCCGCTACATCGCACGTGGTACCTACCGCATTTTCCAGTAATCAACGCGGCCAAGCCACACAAGCCACCGCGCCTCGTACACGACGCCGCCGCAAGATTCGCCGGTGTTAGCCTTAACGACATGCTGCTCTCCGGGCCCGACCTACTTCAATCGCTGCCGGGAGTTATTATGAGATTTCGCCAACATCCATACGCCGTGTCCGCTGACTTGAAGGAAATGTTTGTGACGTCGCGCATTCTCCTACGGCGGTCCTTCCTCGCTGCCCCGCACCGCATCACCCCCGACGGCCATATATAAGGCTGCGCGCGTCTACTAGAAGACCTCTTTCGGCTGACCTCACCATCTCAAGTTAAGTGGCTGGCTATTTCATAGCGGCTGCCTGACTGGATTTCGTGCCTACTTTGATCTCACGACCCCTATAATCTCTCATTAACGGTTATCTTTAAGAGTCTAACCTTTTGTAAAGTACAAATAATAAATATTGTGCGATTCGCTGAAACCTGGATTTATCTTCTCTCCTCACACATACCTTAAGTAATTAGTAAATACTACCTACGTTATATGTTTATGCAAATAAAAGTCAAAGAAGAGGATCGCGACGCACTCAGATTCCTGTGGAGAGGCGACCGGCGGGAGGGAAAACCGGACGAGTATCGCATGACATCGGTTATTTTCGGCGCGACGTCGTCACCGTTTACGGCGCTATACATCAAAAATAAAAATGCAGAAGACTTCCAACAAGAGTATCCTCGGGCGGCGGCGGCAGTAATAAGAAACCACTACATGGACGATTATCTACAAAGTTTTGCGTCCACCGAAGAAGCAATCGAGATAGCAAGACAAGTCGACTACGTGCACAAACAAGCAGGCTTCACACTCGACGGCTGGGCCTCAAACAACAGAGAGGTCCGTGAAACATTCAGCAAAACAGAAGAAAACACCGCCGTGTCCATCGGCGGCAAGGAGACCGAAAAAGCGTTGGGATTGCAGTGGAACGTGAGTGAGGACTACTTCAGCTTCAGAGCAAATCAACTGAAGACACCCGAGGACATCAAGGAGGGAAATAGAATGCCAACGAAGAGGGAAGCGCTCAGCATCATCATGGCCCTCTTCGACCCCTTGGGCCTCATCACTCCTGTCACCACACCGGCCAAGAGAATATTTCAAGATACGTGGAAATACAAGATCGACTGGGACGACCCCCTACCTGAAGAGCTCGAGCCAAGATGGAAAAGATGGATGGAGAACCTGCACAACATCGAGAGTCTACGCATACCTCGCTGCTACGACTACGAGAGAGTGACGTCGCGTCAACTTCACACATTCGTCGACGCCAGCGAAGAAGCATACGCGGCCGCAGTGTATTGGCGGCAAGTGCATTCCGACGGTGCAGTGAAAGTGACATTAGTGGCAGCGAAAAGTCGCGTGACGCCGACGCGGCCTATCTCCATCCCACGCCTCGAACTTCAGGCCGCGCTACTGGGGGCCAGACTAGCAAGAACCGTCCTGGAAGAACATGAGTATGAAGTGGATAAAAAAGTGTATTGGAGTGACTCGCGTACGGCGTTAGCGTGGATACGGGCGGAGCCGCGCAGTTTCAAGACTTTCGTCGCACACCGACTCGCCGAAATCGAAGAAACAACAAAGAAAAACGAGTGGCGCTGGCTACCTACCAAAGACAACGTGGCTGACGACGCGACGCGAGCCACACCCATCGACTTCGACTCCCACCACCGTTGGTTTGAGGGCCCATCATTCCTCAAACTCCCCGAGTCTCAATGGCCACAAGAAACGAAGCAAGTACTTCCTGAAGAAGTTGACGAAGAAAGAAAACCCGACAAGTGCCACGTCGAGCAAGAAAATGAAGAAAGAAGACATCCTCACCTCCCACGCATCGAGAGATTCTCCAAGTGGACAAGACTCATACGCTCTACAGCCCGAGTGTTACAGTTTGTGCAAAAACTCAAGAAAGAAAAACACATCGACTCGTCATACGCTACGAGGAAACGAACACGAAAAAACAAAGACACCGATCCCAGCTGGTCGAAAATAAACAAGAAGGCCGCACCGAAGCAAAACACCCCCCGCGCTCCCCCGCCGCAAGTTACCTACGTCGAGTTACCGGCCGACCTACTGAACGAGGCTGAGGCGTTATGGATCAAAGCAAGTCAGCAAGATAGTTTTTCCAGTGAAATAACGCGAGTGGAGAAGAAAGAGAAGCCTACGAGTGGTGACCGGCTAGCTACACTCACCACTTACGTCGACCAAGAAGGCATACTAAGACTACGAGGCAGAGTAGCGGCGGCGAGCGGCTTACAAGCGCAACAAGTCAACCCGGCCATACTAGACGGGCGTCACTCATACACGCGCCTCTACATACAACACGTGCATGAAAAATTACACCACGGCGGCGTCGAGTTAGTCGTCAACGAGCTGCGTCAACAAGCATGGATAGTGAAAATAAGACCTACAGTGCGTGACGTCATCAAGTCATGTATGAAGTGCAAGATCTCAAGAGCGAAGCCTACGTGTCCGGTCACGGGTGACCTGCCAGCTGCGCGCCTAGCACACCACGCGCGGCCCTTCACATACACAGGCGTCGACTATTTCGGCCCCATCGAAGTCACCGTAGCAAGACATCGCGAGAAGAGATACGGCGCGCTTTTCACGTGTATGACGTCACGGGCGATACATATCGAAATCGCTCACTCACTAAGTGCTGACTCAGCTATATCGGCACTACGTCGCTTCATCGCACGAAGAGGCTGCCCTAAGGAAATATGGAGTGACAACGCGACGTGCTTCAAGGCAGCGGAGAAGGAGCTGGCGGAGGCAGCGTTGGAGGGTCTGCAGCACGAGGTCACGGCCCGCCACATCGCCTGGAGGTACATCACCCCTGGGGCACCGTTCATGGGCGGCGCCTGGGAAAGAATGGTGCGAGCGGTTAAGGAAGCCCTCAAGACGACGCTGCACGAGAGATGTCCATCAGATGAAACCCTGGCCACGCTGCTCACAGAAGTTGAAAACACCGTCAACTCAAGACCGCTCACGCACGTCGCGGTATCGCCGGACGACCCCGAGGCGTTGACACCAAACCACATCCTCATCGGGCCAAACTGCCACGTGCCACCACCAGGACACTTCGAGATGGGGGACCTGACAGCCAAGCAGCACTGGAGGCGCGCGCAAGCACTGGCAGACGTCTTCTGGCGCCGGTGGGTCCGCGAGTACCTGCCCATACTTCAACACCGGCGGGAGCCCTACAACGCTGACAGTCCACCGAAGGTCGGAGACTTCGCGCTGCTCTGCGACCCCAACCTACCAAGAAACACGTGGCCAAGAGGGAAGATAGTGCGAGTGTATCCCGGTGCGGACGGCGAGGTGCGGATAGTGGACATCCAGCTGGGCGGCGGCAACATACTCCGGAGGCCTACCAGGAAGATCGTCGTGATCCCAGGAGTCTCGCTTCCAGCGACGGCGGGAGAAATGTTCACGACGGCCGAGGAGCATAACCAAAGACACAGTGATAAGTGATAAGTGATAAGACTATAAGTGATAACAGTGTTATTTTTCTATGTTATTTAGTGCTTAAAGTTAAGTCTTATGTTTTGTTAGCTATGTTGATAATAAAGTATTTTTCGTTTTGTCTTTTAATTAGGATAAGATAGGTACACTTCACAATTAGTTAAGTAATTTGCATAATAAATAATAACATTACACGATTAAAGTACACTTACAAACACATATAGACCTATATTAGGTCTACTAGGTCATACGTTTAGGTCATAAATCTTATGTGAGCGCTAGGAACGCTAGATAGTAAATGAAAAGTCTAGCATCTCGTGCGCAAGTATTTAAATGCCCCCCCTCGGAGGGGCGCGCGGGGATTGAACGCGGATGCACATATTTATAGTGGGAATTTTCCAGGGCATTTTCCAAAGAATCTAGCGATCCTAGCGATAAGGACTAAATGTAAATAGTTAGATTTAGTTAAGACCTAGCCAGTAGTATAAGTTTTATTGTGTAATTGTAATGTTTTGTTTGTAAAAAATGGAAAATAAACTTTCAAAGTGCGCGGGGGAGCGCGGGGCAGGGAACGGCCAGGCAGCCTATAAAAAGCGGCGTGAAACCGCAGGAAACCGGTACAGTCGATCGCGAGCACTCAAGAAGAAAGGAAGAAAGGAAACTCTGAAGGAAGAAAACTCTGGAAGAGGAAAATCCCTGCCTGGTTCTGAATCTGGCCTCTCTCTCTCTCGCCCTGTATAATTCAAGAAGCCTAGTGTTTTTTATTTTGCCATCCTGATTTTCTACGGAATTGCTGCCTGTGGATCCACCTATTTGTATACAGTCCACCGCTCATCTGACCTCACGAACGGGTCCGACGGGAAATAGAAACCGGTCCTGTTCAATATTATTATAACTAAGCATTGCGAAAAAATTACACCTAAAATATGCCTTGATGGTGACGAAAAAAAAAATATCTCTAAATTTGAATGTGTAACATCACTAACAGCAACAATACCTAGAAATTTCTCTGTTGTCATTTAACGCACCTGGATCAAATCTCTATGAACCATATGAAATATGTATTCATCTACGTAAGTGTCTATGGATTAAGGCCATCAACTCAAGTAGTAAACTTCCACAAACCTCTTAGTAATGTATAGTAACATAACAATACTCCAAATAATTTATAGCCGACCCAAAGCTAAATTATCAAGTAGTTTTCAAGCGATTATTGTGTCATCTTACCTCTAAACTTAAAGACCGTAAGGCTTAGGTCTGATATTTCGTGATCAAGCGAGACTTGATAAAAAACTGATTATCATAATTATGTAAAAGGCGATCTCATCACACCAATAAATAATATGTTAGTTATAAACTTTTATTTTAAAATATTTTATTTTCTTCCTTATTTGGAGGTCATCTAGAGAATTTTAACCTTACACGGTGTTTAATAATGCAATATATCTATCTATTGTTTAATAGATAAATAGAACTTCTTATTAATTTTATTGGCTTCATAATAATTTTTCTTTGATTCCATATGCATTTTTTTTTTTTCAAATTTATCTAATGTTATAGTTCAGCTTGATGTTACTAATATATTTAGCTAGTTTCTCCTCCCTACTTTTCAGCACAGTCCCTGTTGGGAAACAAATTAAACTCTATTATAGTAGCTGTATAATATATTATACCTACTATAATAGTGTTTAATTTGCATGTAATATAAGGAGCAAGAAAGTATTGACTATTTAGTACTTATTAAATCTACAAGTGGTGGCGATGCTGCTTGTAGATCAAACCACTGCCTTACCTTACCTTCAACTCCTCTATTAGAGAAATGAGAACTTCTGCTGGTCAAAGCGACAAATGTCTGGATGGTAAATAATTAATTTGACTAATGGAACAGTTTGCCTGTAACGTTTTGGCATTTGTCAGCTCAGAATCAATTGTTTGCAGCTTGGTCTTGCCTTTGAGTATTGTTTTAAGTTTGGTCGTATTTGTATTTCTCATATCTTTGAGTCCTGAATGAGTTCTGAAAAGGGTTTGGGAGAAGATAATATAAATGCCGAATTCTGGATATGCTTGTTTACAAACAAGTACTTGTTTACAAAATCATTATATTTGGAAGTGCATTCCGCCGATTAATTTCCTTATTCTTTGTGCTTAATAGTTGTCGATCGAGTAAAGCGAACTTAGAAGGTCAATGTTTATTTATTTATTTATTAAAACTTTATTGTTCCATAAGTACAAAATACTTATACAATTGGCGGACTTAATGCTAAAAGCATTCTCTACCAGTCAACCATTGGGAGAAACAGAAAAACTGTGCGGCGCAAAAAAGTTACAAGGTTAAATGTTGCTCTATGTCAAAAAATAAAGTAGGATGGCATTAGATTGGGTGATATTCATTATTTGTGTTATGGTCCCTTAGTAGCTGATTAAAGTTACTCGTATTAATTATTGTATATTTAACTAATTATTTTATACCTGTTCTGCGCTTTTTCGTTTTTAGTATCATGAAGACATTCACCTTATATACCCTTAAGTAATTATTTTCTAATAACACATTTATTTATTTCGGAACTTAATAATAAAGAGAAAAGGGCACAATAAAATGATTCCAAAATCCGTTGTGCCCTATAAATTGGTGAATTTACAGGAATTTGCTTTGAGACCAGCTCGATAAATCGCGCCCTAAAGGCCCTCTCTGACAAACAGCCTGTTTTGAATTTCTGTTACATTTGCTCTCGATCCACCGGCACTTAGATACGGTTCGCTGATTTGTGACACACTGTTAAGTAGAACGAGTAGCAAAATTATATCGCAAATGACACAGGCTAAGATTCAAACAACAACTAAACAAAGTATGCTTATCGTGGGAATCGAAACCACGACCTCCGGGACTACACTTCTACAGTCAAACTCCTTAACCACTGGACCACAGAGGCAGTTATGAGAAGAATCTAAATGAAAATGGATTGACAGAGACTAACTTAACACTTTCGCGGACAGTAAAGGAGATAACAATAACAGTTAATGGTTATCTACGTCGAGAGACGTTACTGTCAGTGAAAGTGTTTAAATGTAGAGTAGGATATTAGGTAAATTTTTCGGGATATACCCCCAAAATGCTCATGGTTTTAAACATCCTTGTATATCAAACGTCTTGTACTTTGAGTGTTTCAGGCATCTTGCCATAACAATAATCCGAAGGGTTCCGTACATTAACATACGTTTTAAATGTTTGACAGTTTGGGAGAAATACTCTATACTCTATTGTTGAAAGATGAATAGCGGATTGAAGTTGGGTAGTAATTTGGAGAGTATATAGTTTTGATAGGTGTATCAGGTATTTGATAAGTCTCATGAGTGAAGATAAATCATTGCTATATAATACTATCTATTGCACGTGGCGTCGCCTAGGTTAACTTCCCTCGGGAACTTTTTCCCGGGATAATAGGTACACTATGTCCTTCTCTTGGTTCTAAGCTACCTCCCCACCAATTTTCAGGCAAATCAGTTCAGCCGTTCTTGAGTTATAAATAGTGTAACTTACCAGACTCTCTTTTATATAATAGAAGAAGACTTCTATGTTTGACGAATGAGTCGGCTCTCTTGTCACTAACGACGTTGACAAGCTTAAGTTGCAAAATATTTTAATTTAGTTTTAAGTTTAGTTTCGATTCATTGTTAATATTTAAAACAATTATTTAATCTCATCTCTTCCACACACAAAGCAAAAAAATTGCGTCATGTTACAGTCATATCAAAGATAAAATCATTCAATTTAACAAATAAAAATCACTCATCATTTCGGAAGTGAAGTCGGCGCGTGTTCGCGATCTATCAAAAATTTACTCCATCTTCAATGAATGATTAGCTTCTTTGTGCAATTGAGTTAGTATATACTATGAATCTGTCCTGACTGTGCATGTGTTTTTAATATACATGGCTAAAAACATATCGAAGTGGACTGATTGCCAATGTCGAGAGACTTTTTAGTATTTTGCCGAATTGTAGGGCCTCCAAGTTTGGTCAAGTCGTTGCTCCAGCAAGCAGCAATGAATAAAAACCTTATAAAATCACCATATAATAGTGGTTTCTGCTATTGCTACAATAAGGTAATCCATTTCAAACTTAGACAATCAGACAAGTTATACCATTAAAAATGCATTAAGGATATTCAACCGTGCTATACGAATACAAAGCTCATAATCCTTTGAAATCCCATTTTGATACAAAGCAAATCTTCGATGCAACGGTCGACTGCATGGAAGTGACATTGCAATTCGGCAAATTGCATAGGTCTTTAATCTTCTGTCATGATTGCTAAGTTCAGTTTAATCGTTTTGTATTATCAAACATTGCTTCTTGAGTTGCTATTATAGTTTACAAAACAGCAGCAATTCATATAGGATATCATATTTCAAATGCTAAAGCACATGGCATAATAATGATCAGTCGTTTGGTTTGAAGTGACGTTTGAAATTCTGCTAACAACTGTACAATAATTAGGATCAGCCGTGTGATTCTGTAAGATTTCGATAGATTAAAAAGTAGCCTGCGCGCGATTCCAAATTCTTTGAAGATTTCATTTTAAACTTTGAATCTGATCTGCTGTGAGTTTCTTGATTGGCATTCTATAAACTCGGTTTATAATTTGAATCTTTACTAGCGCAACCCTTGCGAGCGTGTTAGCGAGATGAACTAGATTGGACGTGAGGTAATTTCCACGTCACTTCGAAGCTCACATCTCACTTGTCATTTTAAACCTTATAAGAAGTGTGAGTGATAGCGAAGTGAGAAGCAAGTTGTTGTTTGAACTTAATAGAGTCGACAGGCAGTAGACGAAATACAATATAAATTGATTTCGTGAGGAAATTAAAGTAAAAAGCGTTAATAAAACTGAAAACCTTAGCTATGAAGCCTTGTTTTTAGCCTAGCAAAAACATATCCAGTACAAACACGACAGTGTCAAAACTAAGCCAATGGATTTGGCCGTCGTGGATAAAACATGGCTTTGTGCAGATTCGGTATTGCACTAATTACAATACGATTTGTTGTCATTCGAGTGAGCTAGATAATGTCACTCGCTTCTGGATTGTTTGCGTGTAAATTGTTGCTTGATTTCTATGTTTTCTTGAACCAAGTCGATCAATGCAAACTGTTACTTACTAGTTAATAAAATAAAGTTAATTACTAATAATAACGCAAATCTATACAACTGGTAATATGATTGTAAGTATGTTTTATATAATTTATTTTATCACTGTGACGTTTTTTAAATATATATTTTCAATATGATTATGTTTATTTTAATCACATTAAAAAAAAAATCAAGTTTTGTCGTCATTCATTGGTTTCCAATGTCATTCAAATCTACAATGTCCAGTTAGTGAGATAGAACTTGTAAATTATTCTTCCCATGTGATTTGAACCTTGTGGGTTTTTGATCTTAAAACCTAGATCAAGGAAAAAGTTCAGAAAGTCAAGATAAATATGAGATTTAAACAAAAGATTATTGCGAAAAGGTTCATTTCTATAAAAAAAGAATAACATGAGCTTATTACAGGAAAATTAAGCTAACTGGCTGTTTCTCATGAGATTTAAAAATAATTATGATTTTAAAAGAAGAATACAACTAAACTCATGACATAAAATAAATGAATTATGAATTATGACAAACGACCCAAATCTACTCTAGTGTGAAGACACGCGTGCGAAAAATTTTAAAATAAACTTTACAACTTGTACCATTTAGTCCTTATTTCTTGTACGCTTAAGCGTGATAATCGCTTGCAGATTTATTTTAAATTGAATAAACTAAGGGGCGTAGAGTCAAATATTTAGCAATGTTTAATGGTTTCTATAACACTCAATTGATTCCGCATCAGAACACAACTATAATGCTACAAAACATGGGAATATGGGAAGTGTTTTTATTTAAAATTCAATGATTTAAAGCCTGTTTTATCGTCATAAAGTATACTCAATTTGATATAAGCGTGGGATCATTTGCAAAATGATTGTTGTAAATTATGTCGATCTCTCTTCGCTTACCATGTGAATGAAAATGGCTTTTTTGGCGGTTATGTATTTTTCTGAATTACCCAAAGAAAAAATAAATGAAAAGTAATACCAAAAGTACTAAAACGTTATTTATTAGTGCCCTGTCTTCTTAGATTTTTTTCAATTTGACCTGATTTTAGAGTAAAAGAAATAAAATGAGTGGTGGCGCTAGTTGGCTTACGATACCCCCTTAATGCGAAAGTCTCTGTCTGTTACACTTACACGGTTAAATAGCTGGACCTATTTCTATGAAATTTGGTATGGATATAGTAGAAGAGAGAACTCAAACAATATAGGCTACTTTGTTTGTGCAACAGTTAGAAAAAAAAAATTTTATAATTTTTTTTTAATTAATGTCAAAAAAAAAAACAAACACAGAAAAAGGTTGGAATGAGTTAATGAGCTATCAACAGAAGTCAATATCTCTCACCCCCTAAAGTGTTTGTCCACTCGCAAGAAAAACAATAGCGATTAAGTGTTTCCTTGGACAGGAATAAGACCAGACGTTGATAGATGGCACAACTTTCAACTAATAGGGCAGTCTGAGGAAGCGAATTGGAGGGTTAAATACGGACAAGACGTGAGCTCATGTAGTGATTGTAAGTATAGGAAGACAAGATAAAAATCATTTATTGCACCAGTTAAAAGCCAGGCTTCCATACTTCACTATCACTACATAGTATAAAACAAAGTCACTTTCTCTGTCCCTATGTCCCGTTGTATGCTTAAATCTTTAAAACTACGAAACGGATTTTGATGCGTTTCTTTTAAATAGATAGTGATTCAAGAGGAAGGTTTTTATGTCCATGCGAAGCCGGGACGGGCCGCTAGTATATTATAAATGCGAAAGTCTGTCTAGCTGTCTTACGCTTTCACAGCTAAACTGCTAGGGCGATTTGGATGAAATTTGATATGAATATAGTTAAGGACCAGAGGTCAAACAAAGGCAATTTTTTGGCGCAATATAACCGAATTTCACGTGGGCGGAGCCGAAAAGAAATTGACCGAAAAGATGACATCAAGTCTCAAAAGTAGTTATTACGGTTAATGCCAAGACTTGTGATATCTTAATTACACTAGGACCTAATTCGTTAGCAATTTTACTGCCTCTTTCACTCGTCAAATTGAAATACAACAAACGACTGCTATTCACAGAAAAAATGTGTGACCTAGCTTCGGCTATTTGAGAAATAACCAAAGTTTGGCAAGATACTAATGAAGTTAACTTGATTTAACAAAAGTGATTTACAAAGAAAAAGACAAAAGGTTTGGTAACATACTAGCAAAGAGTTATGTGGTCACTTTTTTGTGCTATAGATTGACGAAAATTTGGTTGTATATAAGTATTTTTTTCAGTGTTAGCGGCAGATATAGGTTTACATGAGGTACCCGATCAGAAGACTTATACAAATACCTCTGGTTGTAATATGATTGATATTATGCATTATTGAATTACGTGTATAACAAAATCCTAACCTAACTATAATCCCAAACTATGACATACCGCCCAAAGACGGACTATGCAGTCAGACACATCAAAGACTGGACTGTCCACCGTAATTGGATTATCTGACTGCGAATTAGTTCAATATACGATTGACAGGTCTGAGTCAAGGTACACTGACCCTAACGCCTTTGAGCCCCTCGCTTAAGGCACATTGTCTTTATAGGGGTAACGATACGTGGGGTTGGTTGAAAGGGAATTTGTAATCTATCATCTGGGCATTTTGGTTCTAATTTAATTGTGTATTGGTCGATGTGATATCGACGCAATGCGAGTGATATTTTTGTAACATTATTAGATAATTAAATTATTCATTGTTCTTTGATACATAGTTCAAATTCAAATTGTTTATTTTCAATATAGGATATTCTTATCACTTATAGACGTCAATTGTTACTTATTTTAAGTTTACCACCACTTCCAAAGCGCAAGTGGAGAACAGATTGAAGTCGCTTCATCCAAGTCTTCCAAACCACATAACAAATTATAATAAATTTTTCACCATTAGTTAGATTTATTCCTATGAATGGTTATGTTCAATCGCCAATGCATTTTGCTAGTACTTAAATACATAACTTACCCCACTAGCTCAGTGACCCAGCGTGGATCTTGGCCTCTGAACTCTGAAACGAGAGAGCCTCACTGTTTTCTATTCTGCGTGGCTCATCAGTTATTGAATAATAAAATAAAAAATTTCTTACATCGTTTTAGGTGTATGGAACTCGTGCCGTATGAGATATGAAAAAGCTAGCAGAAGGAGCGAGACCGAGCATAGCCCTCAAATTTTAAATAGATAATTCTTGGTCTTACCTTTAATATCTGGATGACTAACAACTACATTTACAAAGGATACACAATATTAAATTACTTTAAAAAAAATCTTCTGTACTTAATTTCCTTGGAAATCCCTTTCTCAAAGGAATAACAGACATCAATATATCAAAATCAGTCGTCGTCAGTCGCAATAAAAATAACATTATGATTGATCCTCGTTCTCCGAAACTTCATCCATTACGGAACCCTTTGGCTACTGCATGTTTGGTTCCATTAATCTCTCCAGATGTATGTAAATTTGCTGATAAATTGCTTGGTCAAGACTATCCATTATTGGTATGGTAATACAGGGTCAGTTGGATTTGTATGGTCAGGTTGTTTGTTTCAATAATAAAGTGTACTTTTTAATAATAGTGGACAAGCGCGAGTCACGTGTTCATAAGACTATATAAAAGAGGTTTGAATACACGTAGTGCACTTAACACTTTCGCGGACCGTAAACAAGATAGCAATAACAGTTAATTGTTATCTACGTCGGGAGGCGTTACTGTCAGCGTGTGTTAAAAAAGCATAGTGTAATTTTATCAGTATAAAATTCACTAAAACCATAAAAACAATATTATTTTGTGTTAAAAATTACAAAATGATAAATATCCATTGTGACGATAGGTAATAAATATCACACAAGTAAAATAAAAAGTTTCAATATTTAATGATAATTTAAAACGCACAATTTCCAAAAATCATCAATATATTTAAAATGGTACTAAAAAAGTATTAAAATTTACAATTCTGAATCCCAATTATCTCCAAATTGCCCCCAATTTATTTTACTAATTAGCTACCTATGTAAGGATTTTTCAACATTCTAATGAGTTACCAACGGTTTAAAATAACATTCTAATTGGAAGATTATGCTGTCTGTCACACGGATCTTTTTAGCAAGGCTTTAACATTCGAATGGTGTTTTAAGAGTGACATTTGAAGATTCCCTATCTGCGATAAAGCGAAGCGTAATTGCCATCGTTTTTTATACTTTTATCTGATTTTTCAGAATCTGAACATGTTAAATTTCGCAGAGAAATTTCAACTTAAAACTTTTCTAAATAAGGTTCGAAATTTAGTAGGAAGTTGGTCTCAATAGCATTCTACAAAGTCAGTGGACATCTATCAGAACGGACAAGCGTTTTGTAGAATAGCGAATTGGTTGCTGGTCGGAGTTTTAAATGTGAAAGATTTACGAGAAACTAATGGTGGCTGGGAACGGAAAGACGTTGCGACCAATTTGAAATCATCTATTACTAGATGAATTGAAAAGTTTCTATATAATGTGAGTAGCTTTTGTTGATCTCCGTTGATTTTATTATTTCTTGTACAAAATATTAATTAAATAGGTAGTACATATCGCCTTTGTATATATTGTTTGTATTTCTATCAACATGTATAATTTGTACGTTAATCTATCTATATATATAAAAGAAAGTCGTGTTAGTTACTCCACTTATAACTCAAGAACGGCTGAACCGATTTAGCTAAAAATTGTCAGGGAGGTAGTTTAGAGCCAGGAGAGGACATAGGATACTTTTTATCCCGGGAAGCCCACGCGGGCGAAGCCGCGGGCAAAAGCTAGTAGTACAATAAAGAGTATATCTATATATCTATCTACATTATATTTTTATACGAACACCGAGTTTATTTATCATTTAATTGGCTGCTATTGCGAGTTAGTTACTGCGTGCAACACGGTTCCCATATCAAATAAGCCGTGTTGCTCGAAGGTTAGATAGACCCAAAAAATATAATAAGTGTTAAAATATATTAAGCCATTGTTAAAAAAAATTAAGTAAGCATTTTTTCTTAATCCATCAGTTACTATAATAAATAGGGTTATTTATTAAATAGATTTACTAAAATAGTCGCAGCATTATTTTATTTAAGTATCGCCAAAATTTTACTAATTATAAACTTGAATCAAGTAAACACAGTTGATCACGATCCTGGTAAGTGCAAATGTGGTCTAAGATAGAGCTTGCTGGTTCATTAATGGCCTATAAATAAATATCCGTAACAAAATAACCAGCAATACTTTCAAAATAATGAGCGCTGTAAATATACTAAGAAAGCCTTAGAAGGGCATATTATATAAGTCAGTAAAGACTTACCGTAAACTTACTGCGCGAGTTAACAAAAAAAAATCTACCTTTTAAAAGACAATAATTTCAAATCAACACCCTCGACATAAAATAACGTAATCAAACCTTAAATCAAATCCGAGCAAATGACTTCTGAATCTTAAAATAAATCTCATAACTACAATTAAAAGTTGGACTTCACGCCTGGCGACGAAGAATGAAGTCATTTGCATACCGAAGCAGTTACCCTGGCCATTATTGAAATTTTATGTGAGTTTGATTATTATTCAGTAGACCGCTATTAGAGCACTGGACAGGATTACTGTAGGGTAAGTTAGTATGGAAATGGAATACGAAGAAAAAAAGTTTCATGGTTTAATGTCTTACGTCAAAATTTATTTCTAACTGTAATAATAGATACCTACCTACTAAAAGACTAACCCCCATTATTCATAAATTATGACAAACCTTTGTTAAGCCCGTATTAACTAAAATAGATAAGGAAATAAAAAGTGTTCTGGACCACCTTATTTTGATTTATTCCGATCCAATACCAACTGGTATTTTTCTTAATTTTTCTTAATTATTCTCTATTCCAAACAAATACCTCTCTTTAAATTATTTAATTTTATGTCCTAACGAATACCAAAACGTGAATTTGGTACAGTCAGCTCAGTCATCAAATTAAATTTGTTTTCTAATATTTTTACGTCATCGAAATAAAATATGGTAGTGGTTTAAACACTGGTATCCGTTCGGAATTGAAAAGAATTAAAAATTCTAAGTAATACCAGTGGTATTCGTTCGTGGTATTGGATCGGAATAAATCCTTATTTTTTTTAGTTCGAGACAACATTACTTATATTTCTCTTTGTAAATATTTAGTACCTATTATTTTATATTTCTCCCTGACTAAGTAGTAGGGCTTTCTACCAGCAAACTCTAAGGTAATCCAGGGTAATCCTTAGGTTTAGTTTGCTCCATTCTTTTGCCGCCACCGATCGTAAAAATGTTCTCAATACCTACCTCAGGAAGGCTTCTTTCAAACCCTGGTCATAAAGCATCTATCTAGATACCAGATATCTCAGAGTATCGTGTAAATGTAATAATTTTAATGCTTACTTAAAAAAATCTATCTCCACACAAACCAGCCTTGTTGAGTGAATACACATTGATGAGTTATGTAATGGAAACCTGTTAATTGCTCTACAGCACATGAATAATTTACTATGACTTATGTAGCGAAGCGATTGTAAGGATACCATTGCATATTGTATCATCCACACAGCCTGCGGTTATTGGCCTAAAAATAGACCACTAAATAGACATTCACCTAATATACCCTTGGACATCGATAAATGAGCCACCCTTCGATCATATAATACAATCGCCGTATGCTACTGGAACATATATGCTCGAATAATGATATTATAATTTCCAGCTCAGAAAAGCGTGGTAGGAGCGCTTAGATTGCGATAGTGCTAAGAAAAAGACCTTTTAAGTACCCGCATATTATTCTAAGTAACGTAATGGCAATTTAGATTTAAACTTTTTTTTTATTAATGTAGGCTAAGGCATTTGCCTTTAAACTCGGAGTTCGAGGGTTCAATTCCACGGGAAGCATACTCTGTTTAGTTATTTCCAGTTTGGTAAGGACAATGCAGGCTTGAATCACCTGATTTTCTGATAATAAAGATAATTCCGTGATTCGAATGGCACGTTAAGCCGTTGGTCCTGGCTACCATCTGGTTGAAACCACGTCAATTGTGGAGAGGCGGTTCCGAAGAACTTTGACACCAGGGTGTGCATGAATGACTGCGACATCTACACGAAATGATGATGATAGTAGACCAAGTTTTAAATATTGTTATTGATTTTTTTTTTACAAAACTTCAACAACTAAACCAATTTGTTTATAAAATTTAAAATGTATTGCCATAGAGAGATACCGTCAGTCAATCTCAATTAGACTGAGATAGACTTCACATACAATTCAACGGAATTCAAAGCATAATTACAACGGTCATCTAATAAACCTTTATATCCCACATTCCAGAATTCCATGCTACAGACTAAACAAAGGAATCTGCCTTTGGCCTTTCGCGTAACTATTGTCCGGCGCCCTAGGCCTCATCCATGCTAGCCAGAGCCATTAATCCAGTCATTCCAGTTCAATCCGGTTTAATAGGCAGACTAACTAAGGCCAGTTTAAACTGGTTTGGTTTGAGTTTGAGGTTAGGTTATTAAGTGGTGTTAATTAAAATATTTGTAAATGAAAAATATACTTTTTATCCTCAAATAAAGTAGATATTAAATAGTATAAAGCCTTTACTGTAAAATTAATAAAAACCCAGTCGAATGTGATTACCAATATTTACTATTTGTCAATATTTCATCATAGCGTTTACCCAGAATTTACTTCCGAAGATGTATCATCATCATTGTTCCAACCAAGGCAGTCAGATTTAAAAAATGAACGGTTGGAATGGGCCTGGTAATGGCACTTTCCTGCGACCTTCTACAGGTGATCTGATCGATGGGTGTCCCAAGATTGTTTTCATAGATGAGACAAGACAAAAATTCTTTATTGCACCATTAAAAACATTTTTATATAGCCTTAATTGTCCCACTGCTGGGCAAAGGCCTCTAAAAAATATAAAAATATACAATAAGGAAATTACAAACATGGATTATACAATAGGCGGCCTTATTGCTAATGTATAGATACTAAATTTGCATTATCTCTAAACAAGTATTAAGTATATGTTATTTATATCAGCATAGTAAATATCTAATGAGTCTGAAACACATACAATCAAATTGATACATGTAGACAATGTGATGCAACAAGGCAACGCAAGCAAAGACAGAATTATTTATTATAGTTGTACGACATTGAATTCGTGATTTGATTATATGTTTGAGATACAGCTGCTTAGTAGTAATCCATACTTCCATATTCATACTAATATTATAAATGCGAAAGTCTGTCTGTCTGTCTGTCTGTCTGTCTGTCACCTCTTCACGGCTAAACTGCTGGACCGATTGTGATGAAATTTGGTAGGGATGTAGTTAACGACCTGAGGTCAAACATAGGCTACTTTTGGGCGCGATATAACCGAGTCCCACGCGGGGCGAAGCTGCGGGGAACAGCTAGTAATAGGATAATTATAAGCATTGATTAATCTCAATTGCGGTGGCTCAAAGTAGGGATGGATGGCGTAAAAAGAGGGAGGTTTAAGCCCAGCAGTGGGTTGTAGACAGCTGATGATGATGATGAAGCATATTTTTTGGCTATTTTATAAGCTTGACGTAACGTGCACACCACCTTTATAGTAGAGGTGCCAATTTATATGTGAGTTTCTACTAGAAAATATACCTATTTCATTTCATGATTATTATCTTAGTTGTATCCCAGGAACTGAGCTCTTTGTAGGGTAAGCATATGGAATGGCAATAACAGCTGTCAAAGCAAATCGAGAGAAGACATAAGGCGGAATGGAACGAACTGAGTGGACTCGCACACTTGAAGACGATTTGGTGTCGATGGCACCTGTAGGTCGACCGCCTATCTCGATTCTCTCCTCTCGTAATGGCTACTTGTATCGCTGAGCCACATTTCGCTCCGTTTTACGCTAAAACGCTTAATTTTTTTTCTTTTTTTGTTAACGTTGGCAATTTAAAAATTTTTTTTTAAAGCCTTTTTGTGCGTAAAACGGTGCGAAATGATACAAGTAGCCATTACGAGAGGAGAGAATCGAGATAGGCGGTCGACCTACTGGTGGCATAGGAAGATTTGTAGGTATAACATAACACAAACAAGAACAATAATAGGAGCTCTGACCGGACATTTTGAAAACGCAGTCACCTCTTTAAACTGAAACTTGTCGAAAGCCCCGAAGGTTGACTAGCAGAGAATGCTTATATATTATATAGCATTAGGTATAAGTATATATAAGCATTCTATTATAGCATTAAGTTTACCTTTAGCTCTTGGCTCAATCACTACATAGTATAAAACAAAGCCGATTTCTCTGTCCTTATACTTAAATCTTTAATACTACGCAACGGATTTAGATGCGGTTTTTTTTAATTGATAAAGTGATTCAATAGGAAGGTTTTTATTCCCATGCGAAGCCGGGGCGGGTCGCTAATAAAGTTATAAATAAATAAATGTAGGGCATGTGCAAAAGCAAAGGAGTCCATGAGCCACATTTTGTGTTGCTGTGATTTTTGTTTTATGCCCAGATAAGTAGCAAAGAAAAATAGCGGCCAAAATATGGAATAAATTTTGACCCATAACTCAGTTGCATATAATTAATTCCCCTATAAAACTAGATTAACGGACACTCGGACAAATTGTGTATTAATATTTTATGTGGCTGTTCACACTCAAGGTCCAGGATGGTCATAAAACTGTCATAGGAGCTGTAGCTCTTCTTATGGGTGATTTAGTGTGGATTAGGTGATTGTGTGGGGAAGGAAGAATATGTCTTTGAGGAAAATCTTGGCTATTTGAAATTAAAATTTTTGTTCGTGCAATTTATGCTATAGTGTAAGACAGTACCTATTTGATTGTTTCAATAATCAATATTTTATTTAATTAATTATATTTTTTTGTAAACATGTAAAAAAATAAGGATAGTATATAAGTTTTATAATAGTAAATACATGTAAACGCGCGAACTAAAACGAAAAAATAATTGCAATCAATGCACACATTTTTATAAATTAAAAGCAAAAATATTTAAACTTGAATATAGAATTAGGAATTTGAGGAATTTGAATACGATAATATTTAAATCTTGCAATACACACATTCTTTTTTAAATTATAAGAAAAAAAAAATCAAACTTGTTTATAGAATTTGGAATATGAGGAATTTGAACACGAAAAAAATAATATTCAAACCAAAAAATACCATTTCTAGATTTAAGGGGCTTATTTTGCCGTTGACAAGCTGTTGACGAATAGATTGGAGGATGGAATTTGTTTCATAGTGTATGTAATATTTAAAAGATATTTGTTACATTGCTATCTATAAATCTAATAAAAACCAGTAAATTAATGCTATGAAAACAATTAGCACAATTATCCTAATGCAACTCCCAATATTGCCAATGACGGTTGTAAATCCACAATTAACGAGGGCCGTGTCACTCAGTCCATCGATTGATGGGTTACCACACAGACAGGTTGCTTTATAGCAATATCTAATTATAATAAACTAGCTGTTCCCCGCGGCTTCGCCCCGCGTGGGACTCGGTTATATCGCGCCCAAAAGTAGCCTATGTTTGACCTCAGGTCGTTAACTACATCCCTACCAAATTTCATCACAATCAGTCCAGCAGTTTAGCCGTGAAGAGGTGACAGACAGACAGACAGACAGACAGACAGACTTTCGCATTTATAATATTAGTATGGATATACATATATATTTTTAATATGAACCGTAACTATACCAGGTTACATGGTTTTTAGTGATTTTGGTAACTGCCTTAGTGGTCTAGAGGTATGATTGCAGACATTGGAGTCATGGTTCCATTCCCATGAACGACACTTCGTGTATTTTGGATGTTTCAGGCTTGAATTAACTGATTTATCAAACTAATTTTATAATGGCGAAAGTTTGTTTATTTTGTTTGTTTGTTACGCTTTCACGCCCTATCTACTGAACCAATCTTCCTGAAATTTTGCATACACATAGTTAGAAATGTTGAGGATGACACACCTTTCATCCCGGGAAAAAGCACTGTTCTCGAGGGAAAATCGAAAGGCGAGGGCTAGTCTGATAATAAAGATGATACCGTGCTTCAGCAGGCTCTTTAAGTCATTGTTTTAAAAAGTAGTTTCACTCATAACATGATGGTACTTATTACCAATAATCCAAATGGACAGTAAAAAATTTCCAGACATATTTATTCTGAGTCTGTATGGCCTCTTTAGTGTTGCTCTTCAAAGCTGCTAGGGTCGAGACAAATACACAGTTCTCTGTAATTTCCCCATAAAGTATCCTTTACTCAATACCTAACGACCATCGTTCAGGATTGTCACCCTATCTATTGACAATCCATCACAGGCAATGTGCATCCACGTCGCCGCCGGCAATGAATCTAATCAAACGCTCTTACCTACATCTGACGTGTGTATCGGTATAACTAACACGTATACTATCGGTAAAACCTATAGATTTAACGAAGTCTATATAGTTTAGACCAGCCAAAAAGCCTAGCTTAGTCCTAGCTTAAAGCGGCCACTTTTAACAGTTTTGCAATTTGTAACTATAGGCAACTATATTAATATGTTTAAAAGTAACTTCAGATTCAGAACCTCAATTACATAAAACGGATTTTTGATAACTTGTGTTTTCAGTGAATAATGATTTTTAACTTATGGTTGCGCTAGTGTTCACCGAGGTATCACCTTAACCACTGGGCCACAGAAGCAGTAACTGATATTGATGATGTTGGAAAGAAACGGTGTTTTCTATTTTTAATCACACAACTATTAATACCATCTAAATATAATATACATATAAACGTTTATATAGGTCCAACAGAATTTAATTAAACAGATTAGTGATTCGGTATTTGACGCGACATGTGGTGGCCGAAGGTGCGTAATGAATGGCAGCATGCCGTAATGAGATGAGAGGACATAAACATACACACTGAACTATATGACAGAGCAAATTTAATATACCATGTGGTGATTACGAGGAGCTCGTAGCCTAAATGCGACGCGCGTATTCGTAACGATAGCTCGCGTCAAGCGACGGCGAGTGCGCGGCCATGTTTGGATTGGTCGCCATTAGTGGCATTTCTAATCTTTAACTTATTCGTGCTTCGGAAGGCACGTTAACCCGTTGGTCCCGGCTGTTATCGGTAGATGGCAGTCGTTAGGCTATGTCAGATGCCTTTAGGCAGCCTGAAAAATCTGATAATGTTGGCCACTAACACACCCGGGTCAAGTTCCTGTTGGTCTGGTTTCCCTGTAAGGGTTACGGGGGTCAGACGGCAGTTGATCCATTGTAATAACCAGTTTTGCCAAATCAGGACCATGATTAATAGCGTACCCTGGGCTCTGAAGCGTAAGCTGAAGACGTAACCGGGAAACAAGACCGGAAGAAGACTAAACTATAAGACAGAGCAAATTTAATATACCATGTAGTATTAACTGGAAACCCAAGCTAAACTCACGATCCATATTTATCTGATGATCTTATAATAAAGATGATTCCGTGCTTTGTAAGGCACGTTAAGCCGTTGGTCCCAGATGCAATCTGGCAGTCGGTAAAGGAACCACTTCAGTATGATAAAGATTTATTATATAACTAGCTGTTGCCCGCGGCTCGCGGCTTCCGGGAAGTATGGATGGATATGGAAGTATGGATGAGCATAATAAAGAGTAAGCTCCATCAAATCAATGAAATATTCTTTCAACAGAAGCCAATATTTAAACAGTGATTAAAAACACATCGTTAACTCACCCGATAAATTTATAAACACACAAATCCACCAGACAATAAAAGCTAACTGCACCGGTTTAATCTGCTAAGTGCAACGTATTTATCACCTCCCGGATGCAAATTTGATGGAATTTTCCACATAATTCTAATTTTGGTACGTGCGCCTCCGATATTGAGTTAATCTGATGATTAGTGATGTTATTGGTTAACGGATGGTTAAATTTTTGTGATAATTTAGTTTGTGTAGGTAATTTTTGAATATTTAGTATGTAGAAAACTTGTTCTGTCTAGCTCATGAGCTAGATATATCATATATTATGATATAATGATGATGAAAAAAGCAACTGTAGACTTCTCTGTAATCTCCCTCGCTCTCTCCACACTCATCACTTGTTATACAAGCTAGCTGGTTTCGGGTACTTCTAATATCTCATTTTTTGAAGAAGTTATGCATGGTATGACTATGAAGTGTAATAACTTTAATACAATCTGTAAAAAAGTACTTTTCTAGCCTTTACGGTTCATGAGCTATATCTAACCGACGAAATGACAGAGCCACATTTTAAGAAGGATCCTTTATAAGCATTAACACTTTGTGTATTAATTTTAAAAACAAATCACACAACTATGTCTTTCCAATTTTGCTAAAAACTCAAATGACAAAGAAAACCAATATTAGCTAGGACCGAATTACCCATTCGTGTCTAAGCTTTGGCAGTAATCACGGTAAAGATGCGTACCAATCCCTCGTCCGTGCCTAACTATGTTAATCTACAGTTACATTTGAACACATATTAAAATTATCAACAGCAATATCATATCAAATAGCTAATAAAGGCCATGTTAAATCACTAGAGCACAATACACGTCTGCACCGCTCGGCGAACCCAAGGAGAAGAGAGCGTTACACTCATACTCACCCCGACACTACTACTGCCAAGAGGGGTTTACCTGTAGTGGGGAGATATCTGTCACGTGATGTTACCGGGTGCTAACACCAACGGTTAAATTGTAGAGACGTATGTAAACAAAGTTATAAAAACAGTTATAAATGACTTTATACTGAACCTCGCAAGTGTAACTGCCAATCAAAAGTTAATGCTGATGGATCGCAGTTAAAACCGTGGTTAAACTACAGTTTATATGAAACAGAATGGGCGATGGAATAATTACTTCTTTACTTCAATTAAGGACAGAGAAGCAGTGGTTTAAACCTTTTATTTTCTTGATCCCAGCGAGATTTTCAGTTAGGCTGCGTTCTCACTGACGTGAAGCTGGGCCGAGATAAGCGGAGTGGACTGTAAATGATAAAAAACCAATTACAATTATTATTCGATAAAAAAATCCAGCGTTGTGATTGGTCAATTTACAGTCCATATTCGGCTTAGTACCACCTAGCTCCGTGTCAGTAAGAATGCAGACACATCTTTTATAATTAGCTTACTCTTTAAATGTCAAGTTATGCTTTAATGTTAGTCCTAGATAACATATATAACGGTATGTGGTTCCATTACTTAAGAAAAAGATTTAGTTCCATTTCTTGCCAATAGATGGCGCTACAAAGATCAAAGAAATTTGGCGAGAAAAGAGTCTGAATTATTATATGATTTTTTACAGTATCGTTATCTTACCACAAACTGATTTAGTGCTTTATTTAATACTAGCGACTCGGGCTTCGCATGGGCATAAAAACCTTCCTCTTTAATCACTATCTATTAAAAAAACCGCATCAAAATCCGTTGCGTAGTTTTAAAGATTTAAGCATACATAGGGATACAGGGACAGGGAAACCGACTTTGTTTTATACTATGTAGTTATAGTGATAGTGAAGTTATCGGATTACGAATCGCAGTTTCTCAAGTGATCGATAGATGGCGTTAATCGTCTTAGATAGGGAAGACTATTAGTACACTAAAATTGGCACGTCTGTTTGTATGGCGGTTGAATATCTGTGCTATATAGTATCCTGCAATCTGTGATAGCGGTGACTTGCTATATATATACAAACCAAATGTTTATGAATATTGTACGAGGAAGAACAAAGGTTTCATTTTGGCGAAGTCCAACGTCCAAAAACTAGTTAGAAATAAGATAAGCAGATTATTTTGAATTTAATTTCTAGTATTGGTGTGATACGAGTTTTATATGCTATATAAGTTTGGTAACCGTTTAAATATGAAGGGGCATTATTGATATTTGATTTAAGTGTATTAGAATACGAAACAAAACTCTACAATGAACAAACAATAAAGTTACAAGTGGCGGCCTGATAGAGATAATGTTAAAATGTTATAATGTAATGACTAACACACCCATTTCATAAATTTTGTATGTATAATGGCGGAACATAGAGAAAACCGCTTTTGTATACCATCTATTTGTTCTGTACTGTGTTCACGAAATAAATAAATTTGAATTTATAATTAGGAAGATTAATACAAACATACATTGAAAAAAAAATTGCCTAGCGTCGAACCGCTCGATTTTCTTATTCTTTGAATGCAAAGGACTGTTTTCATTGTATTTTTTATGCATGATCTCATTTGAAGCACTTGAAGTCACTTACTTTAAAACACCTACAGGGTACTATATCTTGGTATTTCGACTGCGGAGTCAGTTTGTGAAATTTACAATGCTTTTAGTCACACGCCAGTGGTCCCACACGTTTGCTGCCGATCTGTTTCAAAAACATTCGTGTGCGAAACATTGGTTGGATACGGTATATATTAACATGGTTTAAAATTTCTGTCGAACTTCAAGATATTTTTTTTTTATATTTTAAAAATATTAAATAAATTTAATATGCAATCTAAATAACAACAATTTTATATTTGAATAATAAAGATTGTTTAAAGATATTTTTTACTTATAAAAATTTTTCTTTTATTATCGCTTTGGATGGACGCTAATGACATTTTCCTATACTGGTTGAGTTAATGGGTCTTAGTTTTAAAACAGTAACAAATACTTATTTTAATTTAAATATATAAAATAAATATTAATTACACGGGCGATAGAATAAGTACCTAATAAATAAAAATAAAAATTCTGGTTCTGATAAGTGGAAGAGAAGAGGCCGTTGCCCAGCAGTGGGACCACTTAAAGCAACAAAAAAATCTGATTGTGAAAAACCAAATTGAGTAAGTGTTTCGAGAATTCAATTCCATTCGTCTTCGGAAAAAATAGAACATAAACGATAGCCATATCCAAATATCACTCATTATACATCGAAGTTTCTCAAGTCAGCACTATCAAAGGGGAAGATGTAGATTTTCCTCGTACCATTACCATGTATATTGCCTTTAATTTATCGACCAAACCTTTTGATAGCGAAACGTTTCATTCCCCAATTTGTTACAGATATTTCGCTTTTCTCGTGATAAAATTTCGAGTGATTTTAATAATAGCAGCTTGAGTGTGTCGTAAAATGTTATGTGATACAATTCGAGTGTGAATATCTGTTTATCCCTTATTTACTAATTCTGCTGTGCTGCTGTGGTAATGCATACAAGAATGCTATACATCTTATTAATTGTTAAGTTAATCACACTACTCGTAATATAAAGGCGGAAGTTACTCTTCAACAGGAAAAAGGCTGAATTGATTTGGCTTAAATTTGAATGTATTTTGTTTAGAACAATACTTTATTTACTTTGCACATTTCTGTTCGGGTCAGATTACGCCTTCTTACCAAATTTTATCTGTTTTGACCCAGTAGGTTCGGAGAAAATTGGCTGTGACAGACGGACGGACGGACAGACAGACGCACGAGTGATCCTATAAGGGTTCCGTTTTTACATTTTTGTACGAAACCCTAAAAAATAAACAAAAAACAGTGAGAGTGCCAGACAGAAGTCAAGACATGAACAATAACTACGCATGTATGTGTTACGTGTCCGGGACACTATTTCAAAAGTCCTCAATGCGCCTTTAGAAGTTTTCACTTCATACTAGAAAATTCCTCAACACTAAATTAAACTATTTTATACGGTTTTCTATCGCGAAATTTTCTATAGTGTAACAATCGCGAAAACATAAGAAAATCATTATTCCTCAACACTGGAAAAAATTTAACCAATTTGACAAAACTTTGTTAGGTACTTATTATGGTATATTCGGTCGTAATTTATTGAAAAAGCGGAATTAACACAAAATACAGGTACCTTAAATCTAAAGCTTATAAAGCCGTATTTGAATTAAACAATAAATAACGAAACAGACACTAACTTAATTTGTCACCTTCCAAATACTCATTAAACAATCTCCAATTTGAATGCACTCTAAGCGCAATCACGTAAAATACGGAATAAACTACCATTGTGTAGAAATTCTACCATCCAACATAACAAGACCTACCACCACTTCCGTATCTATACAAAAGTGGAACAAACCAAACGAGATGTATACAAATCGAGAGGTCAAGTTAAACTGGTTGTGTTTGCTTAGGGAAAATGCTGGAGCATATTTTCGGAGAACGAATATCACTTAGCAGAAATGTTATAACAATAAATTCAGGATAACATTTACATACGGAGGCTTGAGTCTTGGAGGGGAATTTTGAAATGGGTCGGTTAACACAGTAATGTCGGCTGTAAAGATTGTTTTTCTGTTCTTGGATTTGGGTGGTCAAGTGTTGCTTGAGAGAGCTGAAAATGATATTTCGCGCCATTTGAATGAGGTTTTTTGTGGAATTTTCAATTGATGTGGCAGTTAAGCAATGGTTTGCAAAAGATGGGTGGGTGAGCGGTTACCTAGCCTCGTTATGCTGTTGATACCTTGTCGTTGAATATAACTTATATTGTTGAATTAACTTGATTTTTTATGAAATAATATAAGATGCCTTACAGCTTGTGATGCAACCAGAATAAAGCTTAGAAGACAGAGATAAATAATAAATATATAGGGACAAATCGCAAAGATTGAGTTAACCCCAAAGTAAGTTTGAGACTTGTGTTATTAGATACTAACTCAATGATACTATATTTTATAACTAATACCTACATATAGAAAAGATAAACATCACTCAGGAAAATCAGAAAAACATCGTTTTTCATCTTGACCTGACCGGGGATCGAACCCGGGACCTCCTGAAGTAGCGGTCAGGCATGTTAACCACATTACTCCACAAAGGTCGTCAAAGATGAGAAGCCAGACAGACAGTTTGAAAAATCTGATACCTATCAGTTTTGAAATAACATAGAATTGTTTGCAAATGAAAATTAACTACAGTGCTTCAAATAATAAACCTCTTTGATTTTGAGCAAAAGCTCGTGCCAACACCAGTTACTAAATACTGTTCACTTAAAAAATAAGTTAATCAAGCTATTGTCAAAACTACAATAAGCCACAATCAATCAACTCTCATCAGCCCTACCATTTTACATCATTCGCGAGAACCATTCGAGTTTCATACGGAAATGACCACAGATTTGTCACTGTCAAATTTGAATACCCAAAACGGATGTGGAAAAACGTATCTCGTGCGAGACTTTGTCTAGATGTTTTGCAAATGGTAGTGACTCGTGATAAATACAGTGTAATGTTGTTTTGTCTGTATTATTTCGAGTATTTGCTTTGTATTTTTGTATGTGATTAAATATATCATGAAATCATGAGTATATTGGAATGGTAAATAGTAGAACATCGTCATCTTCATTTAAGTGCTATAACGGTTGGATCTCAAGCCATTTTTTTTTTAACAATAACATCGTACCTATAAAAGAAGCACATTCTTCTTCTTTTTGAGTCATAATGGCTATATGGACTCTATATTGACATTACCCAGTACTTGGCCACCTCCCCCGCCCGATCGTTTGCCTCGTTCAAGTCCCCCATTGTGCAGGAGACAAGGCAACTAGGGCACGACTAAAGGTGAGCCATCGACTGCACCGCGCCACAGTCACACAGGCTGCTGTCAGAGAAACCCCACCTAGCACGGCTCTCCCGGCATCTTCCGACACCAGCCCTAAGTCTGTCGAGAGACTTACAGGTTGCCCAGGGAAGGTCGCTGCTAGGAGGGAGTTTCTCCGCTGGTGGTAGACACGGTGATATACCATATTTAAGCGAGTAATACCTTTTAAAACGCGCTGTCAACTTGTTGGCAGTGTTGGTTACTCATACATACAATTAACACGTTATAAAAATTAAACTTCTATTGTGTTTTCAAAACCGTCTGCCAAAGTGTTAAGTAACAATAAGTCTGAAAAAAACCCACTACCACACCACTACCATAAAAAAAACATTGTAAAACATACAAACAGATTTCTTATTTTCCGTCTACGTTCCAATGAGTAATGACTGGTTTCGATAATTCCTGCTGGGTTTACACGGCTCATCTATTATTTAGAACAGGCTTACCGTAGATTTACAGGCAGATTAAGATCATAGAATGGCAGCGATAAATATCAATCCACAGTAGTATGTTTACTAGAATAAAAATATGACAATGACAAAAAAATGTTTTTTTTTATAGCCTGAAGAAGTAATAAGGATTATAGACATAGCAGCCACAGAAAAGAATTTGAAAATAGACTGCGGATAGATTATTACGTAGTATTAAGGGGTGGCGCTAGTGTCACGTCAACACCATATCTACTGTTTCACTAATTCTTAAAAATATTACTCCTGCTATCTCAGTCCGGTAATAGACATAAATCAATGACTTATTGCATTTGTGGAGTCTCTTCTAGGTGTCTTTTATCTTTATCTAGCCTTTTTTTCTTAAATTTTTTGGCATCGACATGAAGATGAAGAAAAATTCTTGAAACCGCCTCTCTTCCTTTGTTGTGGTTGCTTTAACGATCCCCAGAATAACCGAAATCGCATATATCAAATATTATATCTTCTCCTTTTCTGGATCTAAAATTCCGATGCAGACTCAAGGATTAGTCATTTTTCCGATTTT
Source organism: Apomyelois bistriatella (assembly GCA_947044815.1). Lineage (NCBI taxonomy): Eukaryota > Metazoa > Arthropoda > Insecta > Lepidoptera > Pyralidae > Apomyelois > Apomyelois bistriatella. Next base: position 10,854,307 of record OX345706.1, on the reverse strand, counting down.
ATGCAGTTGTTTTGCGCACCTGTGTGTATTATGACATATCGAGTGCATTAAACAGTGATAATCTCTACATGGTGCTGTATTTCTTAATTCAGGTAAATTGCCTGTTAAATTATGATTAGAGATAGCGGGATACAATCTATAGTTATAAATTGCAAACTTACTAAAAGTGTCGTTTAAAGCAATATTTCAATTTGTCACTATAGAGAACTATAATTTAATAATTTAATATTTAGACCCAGAACCTTATTTACATAACACGGATTTTTGATAACTTGTGTTTTCAGTGAATAATGAATTTTAAAACGAGTGGCGCTAGTGTTTACCGATAGGACACTCATTCTCTTTCCGTGGGTATTGTCACAGGAGTAAGTTTTTTAGCTTTAGGAGTATCGTTAGAGATGACTCGAGGAATGACAAAGATGGAAACTTTGTTAGTTGTAAGTATCTTTGACTGATTAGTGGTGGATTACACCAACAATTAATTTTTACTTGCCTTTTTGATAATTAATCTATTAGTGTAATCAGGCACTAGTCAAAGAGAGTTAAGTATAAAACATTGTTATTAAGTATTATCTTTTTGTACAATTCAATTTTTTTTTTATTTTACGACATTTATAGAATAAAGGAGAGTTTTAAGCCAGGTACAATAGGGATAAAATTGAAATAATTACAATACTTATTACCTTTTTGTTTCGATACTCCTCGGGTCCTATATGTTTGCTTGCTTGTCAGTTTGTAACCGACGTCTTTGAACTTGATTTTAACTCACTTTGAACGGTCATATTTAATTGAAACTTTGTAGAATTATCAAGAACCAATACAATAATACGATAAGTTTTTCTCTTAGGTTTTTCTCTAACAGCGTGTTTTCCCCGGCTTCGCATGGGCATAAAAATCTTTCTCTTGAATCACTCTATCTATTAAAAAAACGCATCTAAATCCGTTGCGTAGTTTTAAAGATTTAAGCATACAATGGGATATAGGGACAGAGAAAGCGATTTTGTTTTTTACTATGTAGTGAAGTTATGTAGTAAGTTAAAAAATATGTTCATTTTAAATCATATATAAGTGTATTGCCAAAAACAGTCATTAATAACTCTACCGCTGTCCTACTAAACAAACAGTGTTCATTGTACTGTACATGTTCATAAATCACGCTTGTATGCAAATTTGGTAAGTGCCGCTGATAAATGGACGATGGTCAAGATCTGAGAGGCTACTGTGAGTGGGAACTACAGACAATTTCATATCAGTTTTATCGTTCATTGCAAAAAAGTTAGGATAAATAAATGATTTGGAAAGTATATAAGAAAGAAGGCTTGAATTCTCTTAACAATAAGATGATAAACTACCTTTTATATTAGTTCCTACAATTTTGTTTTATAAAATAATAATAAATAAATATGTAAATAATAAATATTAGGGCAAATCACACAGATTGAGTTAGCCCCAAAGTAAGTTCGAGACTTGTGTTATGAGATACTAACTCAAAAAAAAAAAAAAATGTTTGAAATAATATTATAGTCTTTGCTTGCTTTGTTAGCTTACTCCATGGAACTAGGAATCTCGCGCGGCTAGAGCCAAATTTTTTTTTAATCTATGGCTTACTCAATGCAATGGTATAAAAATATATATTTGTTGTTTGTACAAGACAAAAATAAATTCTTCATCATCATCTGCCATCACTGTTTTTGGATTTTATTTAGTATAAAAAATTTAAAAGCAAACAAACACACACAGCCCATTTTCTGACCTTTCTCTTTAGGTAAAAACTGTTACTTTTTATATTTGTTACCATAATCATTGACATAATCTTCTGCAAAAACAATGCACAAATCCTATATAGCTGTTTAAGAAAAAAATATCACACGTTTAAAATCAAACACGCATAATGTCAAAAGCGGATCAAATCAAACACGCACTAAGTCAAAAACCAAAGTCAGAAAACGCCAAGTTCATAATCACAGTATTTAAACCTTAGTGTTCACTTGATTTCATTTTTCATTCCTTCGTTTTGTCCGGACAAGGGTCCAAACCTGTATTGAAAGTTGGTTTTTGTTCCCTACATCATCAGTTTTATGGGTCTTCTGAGTTTATCATTAACAAGGATTAAGGGTACCCTTTCAGTAGTTCATATATTAATGTCAGGCTTGTATTATGAGGATGTATTTTTCACTTCAATAGGCAGGTATATTTTTTATGGTGCAAGAATTTTATTTATTTAAGTACTAGCTGCGCTTGTTGGTGGGCTTCGCTCCCGTTCCCGTGGGGAAATTCGAGAATTGTTCCCGAAATTCGCAACTATTCGACAAACAAAGACTAAACGACAAATTTCCGGGAATCCCCGTTTTTTTTAATACAAAATTTGTCATGACAATAACCAACACAAAAAAGTATTATCCAATTTGGTGCATTCGTTCGAAATTGCTATATATTGCAGGCAAACATGCCTTGAGTTCATTCAAATGACGAAAACTTTTTTTTTTAATGAACCGATTTTGTTGAAACAAACTTAATTACTGACTAATTAACATAGCGTCTCGAACCGACGGCTCATGGGGCAGAAAGGTTCTCAATTGACGTATGCAAGCGCAGCATCAGTCACTTATCGACTTATTCGGATTACCTGAAGAAGGTCGCAGGCAGGCGCTGGATACAGGCCGCTTCAAACCAGTCATTTTGGAAATCATTGACCTATGCCCAGCAGTGGACAGCCTGCGGCTCAAATTACGATGATGAATGCTAATTATGAGCATTGTCCGTTCCATTGTATAGTACCGTCAGGACCATGATAAATAGTGTACCCTGGGCTCTGAAGCGTAAGCTGAAGATGCAGTCGGGAAAACCGCTAGGGCGAAGAAGGCTCTGCAATGGCAATCAAACTACCATCTACCTACTTAGGTAACTTCAATTTCGCTCAAACATGTCCAAGTTGCCCACACAATCAAGTTGTCCAGTAACCGAAACTCCATCAAAGTAATGGTTCAGTATATCACTGAGCAATACAAACGACTCGCCCTGGGGGTCGAATCGCAGAAATTTGTCTGAATACATGTCTCTCAATCATAACTGCATATATTGATGGTCATTTATTTACATTGAGTGTGTATTGAATAGATAACAAACTTCTATTAAAGTTGGCTGGATGAAATTGCACTAGCGATAACTTTGTATAAATTTTATTTTCGATCCTGTACAATTTAATGATGTATTTCTGTAAATAGTGCAATAAAGAGTTCATTCATTTATTCTCACCTAATACCGCCAAACAGAAGTGCTTGCATTGTTGTGTTCTGGTTTGGAGGGTGTAACAGGAGTTGAAATTATTGGGTAGTTTGGCGAAACATCCTAGGTTGAGGTGACAAGGCGCTAGTGATACCATTTATTAAATAAACAATAATTTGACTTGTTTCTATATGAATCTATTTTGATTTTCTTTGTCGGTATGCCCAAAAAACTTCTTAAGTATAAAAACAATATTTTTTTAAGATGCATTCTTTATTAATAAGTTAGATTGTTAAATAAGATTATTAGGTATATGGTCAGGTGGATTTTAAAAATTAACAAAAATATAATTTCATTTGATAGCATTTAGCATTAGATTAGCATTTTCTTACGTAAAGTGACATGTTACAGTACTTACTCTCTCTTATACACGCCTCACGTAGATAAAACCTCGAAACATTGCTAGAATTGATTATAATAATATTAATAATAAGAAGCCCTAGGTCTTCTTAAAAAATATATAATTTTAAAATACATTACCAAAGTAACATTATTAAGAATAACTTATTATCAGATCTATTTCATTGGGTTATCTATGAAGCAATTTATAAAAATAATGAGCCGAGACAATCATAATGCGTGGTTATAAGAGCGATATTTCTTTGATAGTTGTTTAGGATTATATCGTGGAATAGAAAAGGGGTCAGTTACAAATTTGCAATATCAAAGGTTCATCGTGTTTCATATTTTATTTGACGAAAATAATTAAAAGCGTTAGTAACTAAATTGTGTATAAAATTAACTAAACCCTTATAAAAGCAAGTACATCATCTTTTAGGAATGCTACCTAATCCTAACTAATATTATAAATCAGTAAGTTTGTTTGTTTAATTGTTTATTTGTTACTTCTTCAGGCTTTAACCACTGAAACAATCTTCCTGAAATTTCGCACATTTAGTTAAAAGTAGGTACTAAGAAGGACATTGGCCTTTCATCCCGGTAAAAAGCGCTGTTCCCGAAAAATGCATATAGTAAGTACTTATTATATTTAGATAACATATAGCTTTCTAAAAAAAAATAAGTGGGAGTCGTGTCGTATCAGGAGGTGAAAAGGCTAGCGGATGATAGAAACACCTGGAAGAGACTCTCTTCCAGGTCTCTAATTTTAGATAGATCGATTGCTTTCTATTCATGTAGTGATTTTTAAAGTCAGTTTCTATAATTGTAATATAAGATATTTTTATGTAAAAAATGCATTAAATCTCACATATTTGAAATTATAAAATAAATTAACAAGCCATCTAAAAAAAAAACAAAAAAAAAATATAATTGTCATTTTTGCTATGAATAGAACTTCGCATATTATTTATAAGTCCCACATCGCCCCCTAAATATTATGACACATTTTAATTATCAGTCGCCATTTTAATTTTAAACATTAATCCGCTTACCACAGTGTTAATACTTGGTTTAAATCAATTTAGTGATGGGGCAAATCTCTGTGGCTTCATTTGATGGAATAATAATGTTTTTATTATTTTATTTTAACAGTTACAACAGTAAGAGAATTTATGCTATACTCCTATAATATTCTACTCTACTCTATCTACCTATAATATTCTACGAAAAACACTGAGTTTTGACAAGACTTTTAAGGTTTTTGTGTTTTATCATATTTACATTACTGAGTTTATCAAAAAATAAGGTTATGTTGATTTAGTAGTTTCATACTGTTACTTATATTTTTTCTGGTAGTATTATAAATTTATGTATAAAAAGAATCTTAGGAGTTACAACTGAGTTGTGTTAATAAATTTATGACTAAAAAACGACCACATGACCAAGATTATTACAGGTAGAGTAAAATGACAGGATTTTAGTTGATTTCATGCAAGCAGTTTGCTTATAGACTACCGCACGGAGGAAAAACAATAATACTTAATAAACTTGGAATGCAACCTGAAAAACGCTACAAGTGCGAGAAATTACAGGAATTAAGTCAGGTTAAGGCTTGATGATCGAAATAGGTACTTAAGTAAAGTTAGTAAGTTACAAATTATAAGAATGTATGTAAATAATCGATATCGATACCCAACTCGCCCCATCCCTAGTGATAACTTAAGCCACCGTACAATTAACATTGGCTAATCCAACTCTGTCAGGTTTCTTATTAACGCCATTTGTCAAGTTCATTACGGTTTGTGATATTAACAACATCTTATCAGAGACTGATTGTGGCGGGGGATTAAAAATAGTGCTTAATAAAATTTGGTTGCCAATTTTGTTAAGTCAAATCAGTGAAAGGGAATGAAATTACTTACTACCATTTTTATGCAGCTCTTTACTTTTATCTACCATGAGATTATTCAAACGTAGGCTAGATTGCGTTAGGATTTTTTATAGAAATGCCTAGTAACCTTATTATGGGCAGCTTTACAGCAATATAATAAATTGCCAAAATTGTATTCTATGTAGTGATAGGGTGCAAAGGCAACCGCTTAACATCAGGTGAGCCGTAAGCCTGCTTGGCTTGGTTACTCAATTAGGTAATAGCAATAAATGATGCTAATGCCTGGGCTATTATTATACAATAATTATATTGTACAATTTTTATTGTAGTGCAATAAACAGTTACTTAAATAAATAAAAAGAATGTAGAGAAGAGATTTCAAGTTTGCTGTCATCGCCGATGGAAGATAATAATTGAAGGACCAATGCCTAGTTTACTCATTCATTCATTGAAGTTCATTCGGTTGCGTTATAAAGTCCCTTATAAAAAATTATAGCAACAAGTCTCACAACCACATATTGAGCAATAATTATAATTAAGGTACTCATACAATTAAACTCAATTTCTTAATAATTTACTTTATAGTTTTGCTCGCATCGAGGATTATTGGTAAAAGTACCTTATGTACTTACCTAAAATCCCCTCTTAACTACACATTAGGTACTAGGTAGGTATAGGAACAATACTAAGTTGTGTAAAATAGTAGGTACTTAAGTTCATGAATAGTCTTATAGGAAGGTCGGTAGTCAATCCTTAAAAACTTTAGTGACTTTAGTAAGTGAATAGGCATAAAATACTCAATTATTGTAGTCAGACCTTCGTCGCCTTACGTAGATTGTAAGCAAATCTACCGAAGGGTGACGGGCATAAATCAGGGCCTCTAATACTTCGAATAGGCCGCTTTGCATGGCTTATACAACACCCGTAATTAATATTTTGCAGTTTTCATTATACAGCTATCCCAGGGGAGAGTGATAATGGTGCTTCTTAATTACTTACATGTATCGGCTAGAAGCTCATGAGAAAGGATTTTAGTATGCTAATTGGGCTACTATGATTTTTGTATATACTTATTTAAGTACATCTTTGTTTTGTGTTACTTCGATCATAATTAATTAGGTACGAGGAAGTATAAGTACAATGTTACCTATTTCCGTTTTTTTTCCCCCAGAAATTTTTCTTCGAACAATTCATAGGTAAGTAATGTTTATTTTTAACCCCCGACGCAAAAAGACAGGTGTTATAAGTTTGACTTGTCTGTCTGTCTGTCTCTGGCATCATAGCTCCCGAACGGATGAAGCGATTTCAATTTAGCTTTTTTCGTATTAAAGGTGACTTACGGGCGAGTGTTCTCAGACATGTTTAATGAAAATCGGTTGAGCCGTTTAGAAGTTGTAGGGGTGAAAGTGGGGAAGAACAACCGAATGTCTGCAAATATACTTGAGTGGGGTCACAAATGAAAGCGCATCACGTGCACATTACAAAATAATATGTTTAATGAAAATCGGTTGAGCTGTTACAAAGCTCTGGGGGTGTAAGTGGGGAAAATACCTAATGTCTGCAAATAATATGTGGGAAATCAGTCGACCGTCACAACTAAAAAGAAAATGTTTCGTGGGTTTTTCAATTTTAAATTTAATGTTTTTAACAGTAATAAACATGGTTTTTATTATCAATAAAAAAATTGTAGCCTAAAATAAATTAATAATTAAAAAAAAATCAAAAAGCCAACATCACGTGGTGTTCCCAGGCGGTCACCCATCCAAGTACTGACCACGCCCGACGTTGCTTAACTTCGGTGATCGGACGAGAACCGGTGTTTTCAACGTGGTATGGACGTTGGCGAATGATTTACTGAAATAATGTATTACATTTTTTTTAGTTACATACCGAAACAAATTATGGGTTATTCGCGTATTTGCCAAAATTTTAGACGAATAGGCAAATACTGCCGCCCACACAATGGAGAAAATAGGTACAAAATAATCATACACGGCAAGCCTATTTGCCCTACCTATTTGCCGAATAGGCAAATGACCCAAAAGTTTTGGCAAATAGGTAGGTATACCGTCCACATTATAGTCAAATAGGCGAATACAAATAGCCAATTACTTAGTGTGGTAATGCTGGTATAGCATTAAGTAGGTACATAGATAAGAAAATGTGATAACGTAGGTACCTACTTAAGAAAGTACTTATTTATAGTTTACTAGTTGGGTACTACCACAATTTTCAATAAGAAAAGAATGCAGTGACCCCTAGTAGCGTCTAATATGAAAAAGCATGCTTGAAATTACCTGTAATGTTATCGCTGTGAAAGAAAAAAAAGAACAAATTATTAAAAAAATGAAAAAGTCAACATCACGTGGTGTTCCCAGGCGGTCACCCATCCAAGTACTGACCACGCCCGACATTGCTTAACTTCGGTGATCGGACGAGAACCGGTGCTTTCAATGTGGTATGGACGTTGGCGACAAGTTTTCTCAATTTAAAGATACCAATAGTAAAATTACGTTTCAATTAATTATCATCACCATTTTTTTTGTTTGTTATGTACCACCTACCACAGATTACAGAATACTATGCTAGTAATAAAACTAATGAAGACATCATCTGATATAATGAAGCCGACAAGATATAGGTAGGTAGGTTGTGTTTTTTAAGATTTTATCACTGAATTCAGTGTTTTAAAAGCAATTTTCTCGTGCATTCTATAAGGTGAATTTAAATCAACTGCAAATATTTTAAGGGCAGATTCAGACCACTAAATTGAACAACTTTCCCAAATAAACTTATGTCGAAATACGAAAAAAATTTTTTGACCTCCCATACAAATTGAGAATCAGCTGATCTAGTTTAGTACCTATGGAGAGTGAAAAATAAAATTTCGTATTTCGATATAAGTTTATTTGGAAAAGTTGTTCAGTATAGTGGTCCGTATCTGCCCTTAAAATATTTGCAGTTGATTTGTGTCCACCTTGTACCTATAGTGACAAATCACACAGATTGAGTTAGCCCCAAAATTCATTATCATCATATGCTGCATCATATCGAGCTATAGGTACTTACTAACTAACTCAACGACAATATAATATTTTATAACAAATATAATTTTTTCATCTTGAAATGACCGGGGATCGAACCTGGGACCCCTTTAGTAGGAGTAAATGTAGACGAGAAACGCTCCATCTTCCACAATCACAAAACCCACTCAACCGTAGCTAGTAACTGCCAATCCTTGACCCTAGTTAATGCTCACAGATATTAAGATAGGGCTAATCCTCACATAACTTAGGATTGAGATCGTTAAACGCGTTTCAGACACCGCTGACCATTGTCCTCCGTTTAATTTAAACGAGTGACAGCCCTAAGCAAAACACAATCCAACCAAATTTAACCCATGACTCTTAAAGCTAGCTCAATAAAGTTCAAAGTCGAAGTTTAAATAGTGCGAAATTTTAGGCCAAGTATGCACTAAGATTTTATGCGTGGATCGCTTTATGCAAACAGGTCCTATGGGTCGAGTTTCTGGTATTTGGACTATTGAAAATTGAGTTAATATTTTGGTTATGATCTCGTTAAGAGGATTACAATTTTGGTTCATGTCCGTATGGGCGGTTATGTGACGGGTCGGTCCATTATTGTTTATTGTTTTGGGGTAGAATTATAATACGATGTTGCTCGTCTTGGCTTGATTGACGTCTATGTCGTCCATGCTGTAACAATAATAGTAGGCAATGAATAGTTGTTGGCTTCTATTGCATGGTTCATATAAACTGCGGCTCCTATTGAAAATTGAAGTCGTTTTTTTGTTTTTATTTGGTTGAAATTGCAGGCTATGACAGGTAGTCTGATTTTCATCATATTTTTACCATCTGTGATCAAAATTAGGACTCACTTTAACTGCGACGACCTCCATGGCGTAAATAGTAATGGTTAACATGCCACCCCGCTACTTCGGGTTGGATCCCCGGTCAGGTCAATATGAAAAATGATATTTTTCTGATTGGACTGTAATCCGCTGTTCTATTGTTTTCTCTACCAGAGATAATTACATCATCATCTGGAGGTCTAAAAACGCCACTTTGAGCAATTCATCGAATCGATACATATTACGAATTCCTTAGCAATTCTGTAGCAATTCCTCTTCAAAAAAATGAAAGAAATAGGAATTGCTAAAGAATGGCTAAGGAATTCGTAATATGAATTCGATTCGATGAATATCTAAAAGTGGCGTTTTAGATTAGACCCCCTGATCGGTTTTCATGGTCCTAGATGGCGGTTTAAAATATAAATTATTTTTTAATTAAAAGCTATATATTTTAAAGAAACAAGCGATGGGTTTAGATCACATTTTGAATCGGCCTTTGAAATAAATTGAGACGGTGTATGAACCTTTATTATTTATCTGTCTATCAAAGCACCACCACGGCGGCCACCCAGCACGGCACCCTAGTTTCCACTTCGCTGCACTCCCAACAATATTATCTTTAATTACCGCGATTTTTCTAAGTGCCACCATAATGAATCATTTTTCATACATGCAATTGATATTGATGAGAGTTTGATGTCACTTTAAAAATATTTTACAGAAATGCTGGCTGCTTATGGTATACCAATATTTATGATAAGCTTTATGAGAATTTACGATAAGTATTGATAAGCTCACTAACAGAAAGAGAAATTATTTTCTTTGGGAAGTGGCGCTAGTGGCACCGAAGGCACAGAATATATAATAGTACCATCGTACCGAAGGAACAATCTTAAAAGTGCTGGTTCGACGTCTCAATAAACAATATGCGCCCTAATAGTCTCTCAACTAAGGATGCCGAAGACCGGGCGAAGTGGAGGAGAAAAAGCAAGAAAGCGGAGCCTGGGCTCTGAAGCAGTAAACTCAAAAAGCAACCGGGATCGCAGGAAAAAGACGTTTGGTCTACCCTATGGTACTGTCTGTGCAAGTCACTTCACTCACTAGTCACTACCTACATAGATTAAGAAAATGGCAGATCGGCAGACGGCATTTTTGTAGCCTTATGTCTCCACTGCTGGCAAAGGCTCCCTCTTGTTTTCCACGAAATATTTCATTTTATTAGTTTCATTGCTGGTTCTAAGACTACCATCCCCTAAAACACCAAAGTCACATTCATATCTAAAATTGCTTGTCGCAACAACAAAGAATGACAATCAATTATATTTCACACTCTCCCTCTATTGTTTGAATTCACGACGCCATTATTAAAACGGTTTATGGTTTGTCATGTTAAATGATGATATGGCTTTTGTTTTTGGAACGTTTTAGTGGTTCTTCATCATTATCATCATCATCTTTGCCATGAACTGAACCTAGAACCTCGTCCGTCACCGATATCACCAATATAATTAATTTATTTGCGGCTAGCAACCCATCACTAGATTTCCTGTTTCAACTACCATCATTCTAAACGTGGTCTTAGAACTTAGATCTTATGACCCTAGGCTCTACCCCGTATGGGATAAAGAAGTGATAATATGTATGTATGTAATTATTTGTCATAATAACAATATAATAAAATACTGCTTATTGCGAATTGTATTTGTATCCCAACTAATTTTTAAAATGCGAAAGTGAAATTTGTATAATTTGTTTGCTTATTTGTTTGTTTGTTACCTCTTCACGCCCTAGCCACTGAACCAATCTTCATGAAATTTCACATACACATAGCTAGGACTATTGTGAAGGACATAGGGTAGGTACCTTTCATCTCAAGGAAAAAGCACCGTGCCCGAGTAAATTTTACGCGGGCGAAGCCGCGGGCAATAGCTAGTATGTACATATTTTTGAGGATTGGAGACAAAAATTTTACAAAAATAAAGTATTTATAAAAAAGCTCCGCCGTAACAGTGTTAGACACTGCCGTGACCAGGATTCGAACCTGGGTTACTACGGCCACAACGTAGGGTCCTAACCACTAGACGATCACGGCTATCGGAGCTGTGTGTGTGACGGCGAAAATAACGCTCACAATCTAGGGGCGTGACGTCACCTTATCGTTACACAGATCGTTTTAGTGGTCAATTTATTTTAGGTCCATTGCGGTTGTGATAAGATTTATTGTCTAGTTGGTATTTTGATAGTAATAAGACGTAGATAGTGTATACGGAACTCATAATGATGTTCAAAAAAAAACGATTACCTACTCGTAGAACCAAGTTTAGTCTTCATTGCTTTTCCTATTTTCTTTGCCGTAGATATGCAGTGTCTAATAGAGGTTTCTCTAATGATCCGAAAATAATATAACGGTTACGAATGCAATATACCTACCTACCTAACTAAACTAAGCATTTTTTGAACTTTGAATGCGAAGTTTCAAGCATTCAAATCGCAATTCGCTTTATCTACTGAACCAATCGGTTCAGTAGATAAAGCGTGAAGATGTAACAAATAAACAAATATACAAACTCACTTTCGCATCGCATTTATAATACTCTTGTAAGTAATTCTTATTTATTTTATTTACCATCTTCCCCAATTTATTTTACCAAAAAATAACAATATTCTATGACAATAATAGACAAACAATTTGAACGAACAATTACTCAGTCGAACGGCCAAATTAGTGGATGCTATTGACAAAATTGGTATGATTTGGGTTGCGCGTGCCTGCCTTTGTCATTACAAGAAAAAAAAAGGAATAGGTACCTATGGAGACAAATAGGGATGTGGTTAATTGTTAAATAGAAATATGACGAGGAAATGTAAAAATAATTGATTTTAAATCAATATTTATTTAATTATTCCCGTCTCTAACTAATTTTAACTTTGCATAATTTCGTTTTCTTGAAAAAAGTAAAATAAGTATCAAGTTTAAATAACACTTCAGTGAGTGCCGATGCCGACAGAAGTGTAAAAAAAACTACTTGTATTTTTCGCGTATTTTCATCTCAATGACACAAATGTCAACGCACCTAAAGAAGTTTTCACTTCAATAAATTATCGAAAATTAAGAAAAATCAAGTTTAAAATTTAGTTTTATTTCAGAATCAAGATTTGAATTTAAATTTAATTATTTATAACTATATCTTTACCAATGCACCTCTATTTATTCATACCATTAATCCATCAATAATTAATTCAAAAGCAATCATTATGTGAGGTAAATATTATGACAAATTACATTTACAATTGTCCAAAAAGCATTCCCTTGTCGTGGACACAAATTGGGCATTTGATTTGTAAGTAAGTGGTTGGTAAGTGGGGTAGCGTGGTACGTTAATTTTTATGTGTTTGTTGGTACCTTGTAACCAATTAACTACTTGTTTAATAATAATACTAGTTGTAACTTAGTTCTTGATTGCTAAATACTTCTAGTATATGTATATAGCCTATAAATAAAATAAATAAAAATAAATATATAGGGACAAATAAATATAAATAAACAAAAATAAAATGTACCTACCTTTTCAATGGTGTAAGTGTTTCTTCATATATCCTACTCAATGGTACTTAAGTAAGTAAAGTTGAAAGTGCTAAAGTATCGGGTAAAAAAGCTGTCTTTAGCTTCATCATGATTGAAAATAAATAAACATAGTTAAATTCAAATCAACTATCGCCAACGTCCATACCACGTTGAAAACACTGGTTCTCGTCCGATCACCGAAGTTAAGCAACGTCGGGCGTGGTCAGTACTTGGATGGGTGACCGCCTGGGAACACCACGTGATGTTGGCTTATTGTTATTTTGTTTGTTGTTGTTAGTTAGCTTTTAAATTAACAAAATAATAACATTATTTTTTTTCTTTCAAGAAATACATGCATAGGATCGTTTTGTTTTGATAGCTGTCAATTCGTCATAGTCATCATGAACACAAACATAGGTTATAAATAAATCGCAAAATTTATCGCTTGCCATTGCCTCTCTTTACCTATCTCAGCGGGAAGGTTATGGGCCAAGTTGAGAAGCTAGGACTTGATAATAACCAAGAAACCAAAACAATTCTAGAACTAAACGAAACACTTTATCTTGTAGATGATAAAGATGATAATTCAACTTCAGATATTGAGAACGGTAAAATTTATAGTGGTGCTGCAGTAATGTGAGTCATTCATAACGTATTGTGTTTTGATTGCTGTCAGTTCGCAATAGTTTCAGAGGCTATGGCACTAGGAAATGGTTATGTCTGCCAGTTTGATCCAAATGGCTGGATCTGCTTCACTGCACGTCTTGAATGTTCAGTTTTGCGTGGAATTTGAGCGGGATTTGGATGACTTGAAATTGTTTTATGTTGAGACGCACTGTGGGATAAACGACTTTTTGAAAATCTTTGAATGAATTTGGCGAAATATGGTTTTATTTTAAACCTGTATATAATATTTATGAGCATGGCTTTTGTCGAAGTTCCTTTCATATCTATCACGGCTAAATTAATTACTTTGTATCTTGGTACGAAACGACGAATGCTTTCTACTTTTAACTATTAGCTGTATCAGAACAAAGAAATAGTTGATGTGGATTAGTAAATACCTATAATATTGCGTACAATTTTAAAGTATGGTACTTAAATCGTAATTTAAGTATCATAATTTTAATCTACAAAATATTTTTTCGAAAATTTAAAATGGTTATCAGATTTCATTCAATTGCAGATCTTCTGACACTTATTAACAACTAACAAGACAAACAAAATGCCAACATTTTTCTTTACATATCGTAGTCTGACAAAGACAACCCTCAGCCGAGGCAAGTATCATTTTAGATGAAACACGTGATAATAGCTGTAAGGGCGCCCCTATTATTCGATACAATAAAAGTGAAGTGCCAACATACTCTGAATTCTACGCCAAATGACTACCGATGCACTGACCAAATTGATGATGCAACCAAATAAAACCTTCAACCTATTGCTGGAAACAATAAAGTTGAAATTGAAACAGCAGGAGATGAGATTAGGGAAAGATTTTGGGGTGACAGAAGCAGGACGCATGGTATCGCAACAATGAAAAGGCTCACCAGATACGAACTAATGGTGATTGAGAAAAATATTGTTCGTGTACTAGCATCAATTCGCGGTTATGTCCTTCGAACTGAGGATTACTAGAGAAGTCCTAATTACTATACGAATAAAGATCATTTTGCTACAATATGTGAGTATTAGGTATGTGGGTAATGTCTTCATGAATATTGAAGATATCGTGATATTTTAGTGATACAGTTGATGAGACTCGTAAATTATTGATAGGTGTGCGAAATAGCGAATGTCTGTTTTATTTTCGCGAATAAAATTGGTGATAACTGACTGAGGTATTTTTATTTCGAAAGGGTCTGGATTATATCAAGTGATATGTCATTGTTTGCTTTGAATAAATGATAAGAGAAATAAATAAAACAAGTCATTAAGTTACAAAAGTCGAATGGCAACTGATTTTTCTTATACTATGTCCAATTCTGTTTTCAATTATTCCTATAATTTTACTTACCTGTAACATAGCAGTAACTGTGAATAAACTGATATTAGTATAAAATACAAAAAGAAGCCATGCTTCATAGATAATTATCAATTTTTATCAATATCTCAAAAAGTGATTTATTTTATTTATACTTATTTTTGTCTAAAAATGACATGCAAGATGCAAACGACAAAGCAGCCTATTAAATAATTAATGTTGTTTGTTCAAAAACATACTTAACTGTTTTTCAAAATATTTTTTTTTTTGTGGCTTTAATCCACTATATGGCAATCAAACTTATAATAAGCTTATTTGTGTCAATATCTTATTGAATATTCTTTATTTAGTCCAGTCAGTAGTCAGTCATGTCTAGTCAAGTTAGATAAGGGGGCTAGGTGAAGAATTTCACTTGTCATTATATATCTTGCGAGATTTTGGTGACAAGGATTGGTCACTTACTCGACATCGTACCACTTTCCAACACTCACGCTTGTTCACGAACAGCGAATAATAATCTACCATCATTATTAATAAATAACCGAAAAACATAAATTTTGGAAAATAAATACAACACCGAATTGTTGTTACCTCTGCTTCCCGCCAAAAACTCCTAATACAATTTTACACACAGATCAAAACAACATCAGATCAGCAGATATATTTAGAGAACAAGATACATAGTAGAACATTAATCGCCGAGATTGTTCTACCAAAATTCCGCATTATCCAGCCAGCCACGAAGAAAGGGGTGAATATTAACGATTGTCAGCAACGCGTTAACTATTCGATATTAATAACCCTTGTTGTTTGAAATGAATTGGCTACTTTCGAAAGGGCTCTAATTGGAATAAGGAAAAGCAGAAGCCAAATAAATTAAAGCGTTGAGTCATGTGATAATTCAAAAAAAATTTTTTTTAATAATATGTGAGAAGTACAATATTATCTATTTCTTATTTATTTATTTATTAAATAAAGGCACTGATAGCACTTACGTTTTTTTTTATTTCTTGTTTTTTATGTTTTTTATTTATGTCATTTAAGACACCTACACACTTTCAGACTTAATTAGTGATTGACTAGCTAGTAGACTCATTGCTCAATAAAGTTTTAAATAAATATCAGTAAAAATATAAATGGAAATCTATCCTAAAGAATACTATCTGATAAGCTCACTTAAAGAAAGAGAAATTATTTTTTTGGGAAGTGGCGCTAGTGAAACTGATGGAGGAGCCTTAACCAGTTGAATCGAACTTCCATTCATAAATTTAAATAATCAACATTTGTACTTAATAACCTCAAGGAGTTACATCGTCACACTAATCTAATAAGAAAAGATTATTTTAATAACAGGAAAAATTTCTTACTGACGCAATACAGTAAGTGGTTTATTAAATTAGTAACATTATGCTCCAAATTTAACCGTCCCCAAATTGGTATCTTTTTTCTAATCCCCATTTGAAATTTGAGGTATCAGTTTTATCTAAAATCTGTCGTGGCCAAACATTGCCATATGTACAGACAGACAGACAAGTTGTCACCACTGATGTAATACTAAAATAATTAAGGCAGAGATAAAAATATTTTAATGCTATTTATATTTCAAAATTGGATAAACCTATGGATAAAACTAAGTTATATGATAAACGTAGTCAAAATTTTGATACTCCAATTAATGCGCTAAAACAATCATGAGAAAAATATAATTTTTTTAATAGATATTAGGTACAAATAAATTTAAAAATAAGGTGAATTATTAAATTTATTTGTACCTAATTATTTACCTAATTATCTTGTAGGATCTACAAGAGCTTTAATAATGAAAAAGTAAAAAATTTCAAATGAAAAACTAAATATAAAAAATAACGACGATTTCAGCCTTTCTGCCATATTTTTTTTGTAAAAATTAAAAATATCAATTACATATTTGTATTTAATATTATTTAATATATTTCATTTACACTGTAACATATTATAGACTTAACATTTCTATTCTCTGTGCCAGTAAAGTCGGTTATTAGGCAAGCAATTAGACCTTATTGTTATTTATAGAAGTGATGACAAGAAGACCAACCTCATGCATCCATCCTACCTCACTATCACCCGACACCCTGACGGCAGGGGTGAATATATTACAGATTCCAATTCGAAAATTGTCAGTCCTAATATCGTATAAGCTTTGGACAATCGAATCCGGCGTAATGGAATTACTATGCGATTATTTCCTATTAGTTATATGGTAAACATTGCGACAGAATTCAATTTTTGGTTGGGCTGTAGGGAATTTCAATTTGGATTTAATTTGTATTGGGCTGGAAATTGTAGATAGGCAGTAAAATATAGTTAAATGATAATCGATAAAAACACGTGTCATATCGATTCTATTTTGACGTATTGACGTACACGAATACTAAAAGTGCCTCAAAAATTAGGTCTAATAATAACATTGTCTTACCATTATTTTTTATGCAAACAGTTGCAAGGTCAATCTTTCGTTATAATTAATTCAATTATACCTACTAGTAACAAGATAACAAGCAAGCAAAAATTTATGGATAACGTCAGGATAACGTTACTGCTGAATTGCATATAGAAAATTAAATTCAGAAAAACATTCGCCAACGTCCATACCACGTTGAAAACACCGGTTCTCGTCAGTACTTGGATGGGTGACCGCCTGGGAACACCACGTGATGTTGGCTTTTTGGTCCTGTTATTTTATTTTTCTTTTTCAAATCTTTATTTTTAGTACCTATTTTTAAGTTTTAATTCGTAATATTTTTCTATTATGATTTTGAAATTGTGTCTGTTCCATGTAATGATTACCACTGACAACTTACTATTCTCAATATATTTTCTTAACAAAATAAAATCATCTTAACCCATATATAAAAAAAATTGCCTTTGCCGCGCGCGATACCTAGTTCTATGTCTTAACCCGTCACCGCTTGATGGATCAAAATAAATCCCTGCGGTTTGTCAAATCTAACTAAAGGTTTGTTCATAGTCACTCAAAATAGTTTTATTTCTGTCCAAAGTGTGTGTTATTTTACTTGAGCAATTTACTCGATTTTGTCGTGATTTCAGTTAATGAGAACAATAAATTGTAGGTCATCCATGACCCCTTTTCAATTCCAATTGCAGACAGATAAATAAATTTTAATCTTCACCCACTTATACTCAACTTTATAAACAAAATGAATTTGCTTTAAATACTTATCTTATAATTTTTTTAATTAATCTATTTGACAACATAGCGTGTTTGTTATCAGGGCTTCCTAATAGAATTTTTAAAAACTGTCTGTCCAAATAATTGGCGTAAAGATTGATGCTATGTTTAACAGTAATTTGTGAACATTACCGTTTAATGGATGGGAAGTGTCATTGAATTAATTAGGCCAGTTTGCTGATGTGGGATGGATAGAACAAAGTAATTAATAAAAAAATATATATTCAAATACGGTTAGTATCTAAAATTTTGGAGTGCAATTTCTTATTGTACTAAACTGTTGTAAATATCAAAAAACAATAAATAAATAAACTAGAAAAAAGCCTTAAAAATAAATAATTGTACCTAAATGTAAATTTATAATGTTGATGTCGTGACACAAATTTTTAATTTTGAAAACTTTTGTTGTCGGGTTTGGAAAAAAAAAAGAAATATTGGTTCTACATGCCAAGGGCATCATCGAGGCATCTTCGTATTCATCCATATTTGATTACATTGACTTGTACATGTGCAAGCGGTAATATTATATGTCAATTAAACACCTACATAGCTTGACACCAAACCTAAATTCCCTAAATTAATTATGTATACTAATTTAGTAATACAACACAATCACATTAGTAGATAGCGGACGTTGACGTGATTAGTCATAAATTCTGATAATTATCTGATAATTACTGATATTGTAATTGGAGATAGCGTCCGTGAAATACGATACTAATAAGTAGTAGATATAGGTCTTTCTTTATCTTACGATACCTAGATATACATTATATATATTAAAAACCCTTGTCTTGACTGGAATTAACTTTTCTAAAACCAAATCGGCCAAATGCAAGTCACTATCGCGCACTATTATAATGTGTACATTTTTGTATTTATCATATTTGGTTTTTGTTTAATTTAATTTAAATACTATGTATCATAACAAGAGATTATTTCTTATTATCGACAAAATATCAATGAATATCAAAGCAGCCGCAACAAATTCGCATTTTGTTAGACAGATCAATCGATCAAAGACAATTTGCTATGGGATTGTGATTGATTGAGCATGGATCAACATAACAATAAATCTAGTAAGACTGTTAAGAATAATTTATTTAAATCAAGGGAAAAGTTAAATTTTATGTTAATTTATTATTATATGATTAAAACAGGATTTAAATCTAATTGAAATTATTTTTTCAATAAATGCTTGCTTTTGAATGAGTATTACGACTCATTTGCATTGGATTTGATTACAAAGCGCTAAAAATAATAGCATTTCTGTGGTCTGTTTAGACACAATATCTTATTGTTTTTCCTTTATAAGTTCTTTACTTTAGATATAAAATAAGAATTAGCATTATTTAGTGACCGACAGCGTGACATTAATCTTCTTTGGGAATGCTTATGTTAATAAAATCCGTCACGATCACGAATAAGACGGCAATACAAAAGATGGAATTTAATAAAAATATATCTGCCTTTGTTATTCCACTAGAGTCACGAGCTAAAAAATACTAACATATACCTATATTCATATAAAATTGTATCACAATAACCTACAGAAAAAGTGTCAAAGTTCTAATGAAAGTTTTAAGATTACTTTCTCACTTATCCCCTAATAACAAGTCGCACGTCAATAGAACGACGTTAAGGGCTATTTCACATTGCAATTTTCTTCGTTTCAAGTGGACACCTAACACAAGATGCGGGTTCATTGTATCTTACTCCTTATGATCGATCAACATCACTCTAATTCAGCTCATCTGCATATTAATTTGGTCGTATTAGCATGGGGTATTTTAAATAAAGAACGATGTGTACAGTATTATTCATAAATTTGCGCATAAAATGTTTCTTTTTACTTTTTTTCACCGATTATATTTTTTTCTTTTTCAATGCCAGTCAGTATTACTTTTATCTTTTGTAGTTAGTGTGAGAAAGTAAGTATTAAGTGACAAATCAAAATTTACTTTCGCTGGCAATAACGCCTCTTGACGTAGATAACAAATTGTCATTGTTATCTCGTTTACTGTAAGTGAAAGTATTAAATCATGTGTAATACTTAAGTATTATCAAAAACATCTAAAGTGTTAGCGACGGACTTTAGTAATATATAAAATTTTATGTATTTAAGGTAGATTATGTACTAGGTAGGCAAATAAATCATGGTAGTTTTATTTCCCAAGGCTGATTATTTACATAGTTAGGTATAGATGCCAATATTGTATTAAGTGCCTTTTATACATATTGACTCGTAGCATAAGTGTAGTATAGTCGCTACGAATAATACCTAAAACAGAAGGTCGTGTAAATAATTAGTTTGTATATAGAATAGGAAAATTAGGCTAAAATGTATAAGTTGAATAGTCGCCACGAAGCAAAACTGTAAATATTGTACATAAAACTAAGGCAAATGTAAATCTCAATAGAAGTGAATGTATGAGATTTCCCCCACCACTCATAAGTGTACATGTCAATAATTAGACACAGTTTTGTATGAAGAGTTCATTGTAAGTATGCAACTTCCCCCACCCTTCGGAAGTGTACTCGTCAATGATTTGACGAATTGCGTGTCAGGGAATTTGCATATAATAAAGGCCAATTTTAAATGAAGGTGTGTTCCAGTGCTATTATAAGTGTGCCAATATCATTGAATTGTGAATCAGCTCGAAAATAAAAGGAAAAACAAGTGCTATCAAGAACATTGTGGTTTTAATAAGAGGAACCCCTGCAAGTGCGACCTCTGGTCTAGAAACGCCAAGCGGAATACGTCGTGTGATATAGTGGCAGCCTGTTCCACATCCCGCCAGCCCGGCTCATCGAACCAAACATCGTCAGCCAGCCAAAACTACAGTCCACTCGCTCGCTAGTCGACCACATTTTCGTGGTCCTTCGAGCCGGATCGTGGGGAAACGCGATGCCTACTACGAGATCGACGTCCGCAACAGGGAAGACCACCACTACAGATTGGAGCCTGGAAACACCGGCAGAAACCGAAACGGACATCTCCAGCCGGTCGACGATGACGCGACGCACGCCGCCGTTGCCTGGGTCCCCCGACCGCGCCGTGGGGAACCCTACAGTGTCCGCGCCTTCTACTCGCGCCGCAGGAGAGCGCACCGCGACCGCGTCCGCGCTGCCTGATCGCACCGTTGCAGCCGCGGAACAACGCGACCGTTCGATGTCTCCTATTCGCGCCGCACAAGGAGACCGTGTTGCGGAAGGGGATACTGCCGCTCGCGCCGCTCGCGCCGCCCCCCCGCCCCCCGCACCCGCTGAAAGTGGGCACGCCGCGTCACGCTCCGGTACCGCTGCCGTTAGAGCTGAATCACCCGCGCTTCGTGTAACGCGTTCGATAGCTAAGGATCCGGAATTATTAGCGCGTATCACCGAAGCGGAAGAGCGAAGGATATTAAGGAAGGTTGAAGAAGAACGATCTGCGATGGAGTCAAGACTGGGTGCTCGTCCGAAGGCGACAAGATTCGACAAGCCGCATGATGTACGCTCCATACGTTCATCAAAAAGGGCAGAAGTGGAAGCAAGAATGCAAATCGCCAAAAGGGAACTGGAAGTAGCTGAGGCCAGATCGAAGATAGCACAAGCCGAGCTGGAGCTGCTGCAGTTGGATTCGGACGAAGACGAGTTTGAAGACTTGCAAGACCATCGAGATCAAGTGGAGCGATGGCTGGACAAGGCTGCACCTGTGGAAAAGAGTGCCGCGCCGCCGACGCCGAACCCTCCACAAGTAGAAGAAAAGAAGAGCGACATACAAGAATTGGCTCTGATCATAACGAAGATGTCTCAGAAATCTACTGAACATAGTATCTCAAAGCACATGATCGAGCTACCTAACTTCAACGGTGCCAGTGAAGAATGGTTGGCGTTCAGAAGATCCTTTGAAGATACCGAGCGCTCGTTCACGAATACACAGAACTTGGCTCGGCTAAGAAGAGCACTTCAAGGGAGAGCAAAGGATGCCGTGAAGAGTTTATTATTCACCGCCGAGACACCACAGGAAGTGATGAAGGGTTTAGAAGCTCGCTTTGGGAGACCAGGGGCCATCGCATTAGCAGAGTTGGAGAAATTGAAGAGTCTACAAAGGGTACAAGAATCTCCAAGTGATATCTGCGCGTTCGCCAGCCATGTCAAGAACTCAGTAGCAACAATAAAGGCGCTTGGGAAGAGCCAGTATTTAAGTTCGCCAGAAACAATGAAGAGTTTGATCGAAAGGATGCCATCAAACATGAAATACAGATGGTTTATATATTATAGAAGCCGCCGAGAGGAAGAGAAACCGGAATTGGAACTCATCAGTGAATTTTTGGAAGTGGAAGCTGATATGTGTGGTGATTTTGCTCCCCCTGAAGTGTCATGGGAGCCGAAGAAAACTGTGACAAAGAAAAGTGTTCATACTGTGCAAAAAGTGGAAGCTGATATGTGTAGTGATTTTGCTCCCCTTGAAGTGTCCTGGGAGCCGAAGAAATCTGTGTCGAAGAAATGTGTTCATAATGTGCAAGAAGCGGAAGCTCAACAGCAACCTAAGAAGGCGGAATGTCCTGCGTGTCAAGGTGAACATTGGATCTACGAATGCAAGACATTTAAGGATGGAAACATAGACAAGAAGTGGGAAATGGCCAAGAAAGCTAAGCTGTGTTTCAAGTGTCTTCGCTATCGCCATTCAAGAAGAACATGCAGAGCTCCACCTTGCAAGAAGTGTACAAGATGGCACCACATAAGTCTCCACACTGATGTGCCGCCGGCTGCGACTTCAAATAAAGAGCAAGAGAATCCCTGCTGTAATACTCTGAAGTGTGAGAAATCTACTGACATCATATCTTCAGTATGCACCTCTACAGATGGAAGGGCTTATCTTAAAGTGATTCCTGTGGATTTATATGGCCCAAAAGGAACAGTGCGAGTGTTAGCATTAATGGATGAAGGATCGACTGTGACACTCTTAGATTCGTCCATCGCTAAAAAGATTGGAGCAGAGGGAATTACAGAACCAATCACAATTGAAACAATTGGAGGAAATGCATTCAAGAAAGGGAATTCTCAGAAGTTGAATATTAAAATCAAAGGAGCTCATCGCAAAGATAAGAGGACAATCGCAGTCAGAACAATTGACGAGTTGAGACTTGCGAAGCAAGAAGTGGAAGTGGAAGACGGAATCATTGAAAGATGTGAGCATCTCCGGCCTTTGAAGAATCAGCTTGTATTCAAGAAAGAAGAGCCACGTTTGCTGATTGGGCAAGATAATTGGGGACTCATCGTAACGAGAAGACTGAAGAAGGGCAAGAAGTCAGAGCCAGTTGCTTCACTTACGAGTCTAGGCTGGGTTCTTCATGGATGTGAAGACGGAAGCAACACACCAGTCAACTTCGTCAATCATAGCCGTCTGGTAGAAGATGAAACCGAAGCTCTAGTGCGACGTCACTTCGACATCGACGCCATGGGAGTGATGCCGAACCGCCCAAGCAACGACGCCGACAAGAGAGCCTTGGATGTCTTGGAACAAACCACAAAGAGACTACCAGATGGAAGATTTGAAACGGGGCTGCTGTGGAAGAGCGAAGCAGAGACGCTGCCAAACAACTATCATCAAGCGTACAAGCGTCTCATGAATATAGAGAAGAAGCTCGACAAGGACCCAGAGTTGAAGACATCATATGAAAATCAGATAAGCCAGCTATTGGAGAAGGGCTACGCGGAGAAGGCGCCAGCTGAAACAACGCAGGGGAGGACCTTCTATCTGCCTCACTTTGCTGTGGTACACCCTATCAAGAAGAAGCCGAGAATAGTCCTGGACGCTGCAGCTAAATTTGAAGGGAAGAGCCTGAACGACGTCTTGCTGCCTGGACCTGATCTTTTGCAATCACTTTTTGGAGTCCTAATAAGATTCAGAGAGGGACCGGTTGCTGTAGTGGCTGATGTAAAGGAAATGTTTTTGCGTATCCAAATGCGAGAAGAAGACAGAGACAGCCTTAGATTCCTGTGGAGAGGAAGTGACAGAGTTAAGAAGCCAGAGGAATACAGGATGAAGTCTGTCATATTTGGAGCAGCATCGTCGCCATCAACTGCAATCTTCGTCATGAACAAAAATGCAGAAGACTTCAAAGAAGAATATCCTGAGGCGGTGAGAGCAATCAAGTCTAACCACTACATGGACGATTATCTACAGAGCTTTTCGACGATTGAAGAGGCAAGGAAAACAGCAAGAGAGGTGCAATTAATCCACGCCAAAGCTGGTCTTCATTTAAAAGAGTGGGGAAGCAACAAACCGGAAGTACTGAAGAGCATCCAGGATGAGTCAAAAGAAGACGTCAAGGAGTTCTCTTCAGAAGAGAAAACTCTAGGACTCAGATGGCTCATTAATGAAGACGCCCTAGCCTTCAATGTGGGATTCCGCAACACATCTCCACAAATACTCAGTGGGGAAAAGACACCAACAAAGAGAGAAGTGGCAAGTGCAGTGATGTCAACATTCGACCCCATGGGATTCGCAGCGCCAGTACTCATCCAGGGGAAGAAACTAATTCAAGACATCTGGCGTTCGAAGATTGGATGGGACGAGAAGATCTTACCTGAACAAGAAGAAGCCTGGGCAAAATACCTCAAAGAAGTAACCGTTTTGAAGAACCTGAAGATCCCTAGATGCCTGTCTCCACATCATAAAAAAGGAGAACTTCACACCTTCACGGATGCTAGTGAAGAAGCCTACGCCGCCGCAGTCTACTGGAGGACAGTGGATCAAGACGGAGTAGTAAACATAGCTCTTGTTGCTGGGAAAGCGCAAGTAACTCCAACGAAGCCGATCTCAATACCACGGCTCGAGCTTCAAGCTGCGTTATTGGGAAGTAGACTGGCATCAACCGTCGAAAGGGAAATGGATCTGGAAGTCACAGGAAGAGTATTTTGGACAGACTCAAGCACGGTTCTTCAGTGGTTAAAGTCAGACCCAAGAAAATTTAAGACCTTCGTAGCACACCGTTTGGCTGCGATAGAGGAGCTGACGAGTCACCAAGATTGGAGATGGGTGCCAACAAAGGAAAACCCTGCAGACGACGCCACTCGAGGGACACCAAGGGAGTTTGACCACACGGCGAGATGGTTCAGGGGCCCTACCTTTCTATACGAAGAGGAGGAGAGATGGCCGGAAAAGCGTTTCGACATTCAAGCCATCGAAACCGGAGAAGAAAAGAACGTCCAGACAGTTGCACTAACATACGAAGTGCCACTACACACGCCAGATCCAGAGAGGTTTTCCAGCTGGACACGTCTACTTCGCAGCACAGCGCGTGTATATCAATTCATTGATATACTGAAGAGAAGACGTCAAGAGAAAAAGCACGTCAACGCTGCTGAAGATAGCAACTGGAAACCATATAAGCGTACAACGAAAAAGAAGACGAAGACTGAACTTCTTCATACAAGAGAAGGGAGAATATATGAGCCCATAGAAGAGGTCCACTTCAGAAGAGCCAAAGAAGAGTTGATTAAGTTGAGTCAAAGGGAAAGTTTCGCAAAAGAAATCAGCTGCTTGAAAAATAATAAGTGCCTGGAAAATTCAAGCAGACTTCGTAAGGTCGACGTGTACATCAACTCAGAAGGGATCCTCAAGCTAAGAACTCGTGCAAAGAAGATTCAGATTGAGAATCAAGAGAAGAATCCAGTTATTCTAGATGGGAAAAATAGAATATGTCGCCTCATCATAGACCATTATCACCGCAAGTTCTTCCATGGAAATACAGAAACAGTGATCAACGAAATCAGACAAAGGTATTGGATCCTGCGCCTGCGAACTACAACAAGAGGGATTCTACATAAGTGTCAGTGGTGTAAGGTCCATAAAGGCACTCCTCAAATACCGCCTTTAGGAGACCATCCTGTAGAACGCCTGCAACATCATCAGCATCCCTTCACCTGCACGGCTGTTGACAACTTTGGGCCAATGCAAGTTTCCATCGGAAGAAGAATAGAGAAGCGCTGGGGGGTACTCTTCACCTGCTTGACCACGAGGGCGGTGCATTTGGAACTGTCTAACTCACTCAGCACCAGCTCTATGATCATGGCATTAAGGAGGATGGCAGCCAGAAGAGGAACACCCAAAGTCATGTTCAGTGATAATGGGACGAATTTCATAGGGGCCAACAAGGAGCTAGAAGAGGCAGCCGCCAAAGAAAACATCAGATGGAAATTCATTCCAGCTGGAAGTCCAAGCATGGGAGGAGCTTGGGAAAGAATGGTGCGCACCGTCAAAAGCGCACTGATGGTCGTCCTGCAAACACGAACTCCACCTGAAGAAGTCCTGCAAACATTATTAGTAGAAGTGGAGCACATAGTCAACTCACGTCCACTCACACACATAAGTATGGACGCGAATGACGAAGAAGGCCTGACACCCAACCATTTTCTACTCGGAAGGTCCTGTGGGGTAGCATCACCAAGCGAGTTCGAGGATCGAGATCTCATTGGCAAGGCGAACTGGAGGACGGTGCAGCGGCTGACTGACCACTTCTGGCAAAGGTGGATAAAAGAGTATCTGCCAACTCTGAAACCGCGGAAGATCAGCGGACGACACTCCGATGACCCACAAGTCGGAGATATCGTCCTTATAGTCGACGCGACATCACCCCGCAACACATGGCCTCGTGGAGAAGTCCTGAAGGTGTATCCAGGACCAGACGGCAGAGTGCGCATCCTGGACGTAAGGACACCGGGAGGAGTGCTAAGAAGGTCTACACGTCGAGTCGTCATCCTGGTGCCAGCAGCCACGTCGCTACCACAGGGAGAAGAGCTTCGCACTGCGGGGGAGAATGTTAGCGACGGACTTTAGTAATATATAAAATTTTATGTATTTAAGGTAGATTATGTACTAGGTAGGCAAATAAATCATGGTAGTTTTATTTCCCAAGGCTGATTATTTACATAGTTAGGTATAGATGCCAATATTGTATTAAGTGCCTTTTATACATATTGACTCGTAGCATAAGTGTAGTATAGTCGCTACGAATAATACCTAAAACAGAAGGTCGTGTAAATAATTAGTTTGTATATAGAATAGGAAAATTAGGCTAAAATGTATAAGTTGAATAGTCGCCACGAAGCAAAACTGTAAATATTGTACATAAAACTAAGGCAAATGTAAATCTCAATAGAAGTGAATGTATGAGATTTCCCCCACCACTCATAAGTGTACATGTCAATAATTAGACACAGTTTTGTATGAAGAGTTCATTGTAAGTATGCAACTTCCCCCACCCTTCGGAAGTGTACTCGTCAATGATTTGACGAATTGCGTGTCAGGGAATTTGCATATAATAAAGGCCAATTTTAAATGAAGGTGTGTTCCAGTGCTATTATAAGTGTGCCAATATCATTGAATTGTGAATCAGCTCGAAAATAAAAGGAAAAACAAGTGCTATCAAGAACATTGTGGTTTTAATAAGAGGAACCCCTGCAAGTGCGACCTCTGGTCTAGAAACGCCAAGCGGAATACGTCGTGTGATATAGTGGCAGCCTGTTCCACATCCCGCCAGCCCGGCTCATCGAACCAAACATCGTCAGCCAGCCAAAACTACAGTCCACTCGCTCGCTAGTCAACCACATAAAGAGCTCATCGTAATGGAGACAGCAGTATCTTCTTTATCATTCAAAGGAGTTATAATTATTACTCCTTTAGATTTATGATGAAGGATAGGTTGGATTCTTGTTATTATATTAGGAATGTCATTCTGCCTAAGCCGGCAAGATATACAAAAAGTAAAGTTGCTCAAAAAAAACTGTAAAAAAAATTCAGGATAACGTGCTTTTGTTGGCTAAAATGCTTATAGCGAAGTGCACGGCAAAGCACGTGTTGTTGTTACCTATTGATAGTACTAATAAATAGGTACCTATTTAGAGTTCCAAAAATATATTTATAAAATTATCTGAGATCCAGTTCAAAATAAATTACTTATCTGCAGAAAAAAATGTTTCTTTCGATCAATTCCCAACTACATATTTATGAAGGCGACTGTACAAAAACTTAAATAGTTCAAATTAGCCATGCGGGCTATTTATCAGCCTATAGGCAAGGCTTAATAACATCACTCGCGAATATGACCCTGGTTTGATCAAATGAGTATCGTTAAAAAAATAATAGAATAGGTAATAACGACGAAGCGAATAATTGCTATATAAATAATACAGGCGCTATTTAATATTTGAATTTAATTCTATTTTCACCTTTTCTACCGAAACAATTAAAAACTGCGTTGGAATTAAATAAAACTTCGTTTGATAGTCAAATATTTATTTTCATTATTGAGTTTTGGCACTTCAATTTCAAACTTGCTTGTGCAAATGTGCTTCCTTCCAAGGTTTAATCCATAGGTACTTAACTACTTAGGTGCCTCTAAATTAAAAAAAAAAAATATTATATTGTCATGTTTTTCAGTTTGGGCCATAGCCATACCTACGGACAGATAAAAATAAATACAATACTTACTTCTTTAATTACATATTCTGACACCCTAAATCGCAATTTATTACAAATCTCTATTGAATCCCGTCATCAACAGTAATCACTTGCATAGGATCACGCCCATCAGTCAAGAAGACCCGCCGAAATTAAATATGCATAGAAAGGGTTAACGTTTGGTCAGATTCGCCACGCTTTCGGTATTAATATCTTGATCCATCAGCGGTGACGGGTTAAGATGAATCAGTGCCAGTCATTGTAGGGTTGGGGAGTGGCACCCAAAATGTAAAAAATAAATTAAACAAATTACTTAACGATTAATTGAAAAAAATAAAAATAAAACCCGAATTTAAGGTACCTATAAGTAAATACCTATTTTGATATAATCACTCACAAACAAAAATAATAAGTACATAAAGGTACATAATAGACTAGTTTCATTATAAAAATTTTCTTACTGAATTAAATTACTGTTACTGAACCAAAAAACCAACATCACGTGGTGTTCCCAGGCGGTCACCCATCCAAGTACTGACCACGCCCGACGTTGCTTAACTTCGGTGATCGGACGAGAACCGGTGTTCTCAACGTGGTATGGACGTTGGCGAACATTAGGTTGAAATTTAACAATAGATATAACATTAAAAATATTAAAATGACCTAAGACCTCTGTCTATTTATTTACCAGTTTTATCAAAATAACAATAGGTTTATCATTGTTACTTTTCATAATATAATTTAATTAACTGAGGCAAACAAAAAAAATGCCACAAACTTACCAACAGTTTGGGAACAATAACATTTTTGTGATTTATTCGACATCACAGGCGAAGGGGTTAAGTTTCCATTAATTAACGGGATTCGCTCGCGAACACTCGCCGCACTGAAGGGTTAAGAATTTTGATACAGAATTATTGCAGAAAATTATCCTTTTTTTTCTGAATTTTAACAAAATTCAACAATGTGCTAATTACTTCGATAAGTACTTACTTACTTTGACAAGTACTTACGTGTGCCGCATGCATCCAGAGGGATGGGCTGAATTACTAACAACCTGGGCCCCAGTCCCAGCGGATGATAGTATAGAAAGAGAGGAAGGCCAAGAAAAAGGGGCCTTCGTAAAGCATTGAAAAGAAGCGTTACAGGGAGGCTACTACCATCTCTTAAAACATGCAAGATCCAGTGAGTAAAGAAGATATCGCCTTACATCATGTATTGCGCTGTCCCGGTTACTCACTGGATCTTGCATGGTTTTAAAAGATGGTGGTAACCCCCCAGGGCAGGGACGCATGGACGAAAGAGAGGAGGCCTTTGCCCAGCATCGGGACACATACAGCTAGGAAAAAAAAGTACTTACATGTTTATAATGTATTGTAGATAAGTACCTACTTAATTGTTCAATTTAGATTTATATAGATAAATATACTTTTGTAAGTATCTAATAATATTGAATATAGTGAGTATCACACGACACCTAGTCATGTCAAAAAATAAGTACCTAAGTACTATGGGTTTCTAAACTACTCTACTACTAAAGAAAGTAAAAAAAAGAATGTTCTATAAACTTAAATTAATTTAGAAGAACAAAATTACACAAAATAACAATTCAAAACTCAATTCCAAGGTCCAACAAAACAGAATCATTTTGAGTGTTAAAAAATTGTCATCAATCTACCCGCCGTCAAAATACAACTCGACAAAATCAAGACTGCATGAAATTATACCCACCCACATAGATTAATGATGGCCTCAGAAAATAGCTTCCTAACAATGGGCTTAGCGTTTTTGTGATCCCATTCCGATTTAACAGCAATTAAAAAGTTCCACAAAGGGTTAACTTCATTTGCGTATAATTGATACGATTCTATGGGAATGAGATGAAATTCTTTAGGACATTCGATTTTGGAACAAATAAAATCGAATAAGGGATAAATGTTATTTTTTGGTATCCTTATTATCCATACTTCCATATTAATATTAAAAATGCGAAAGTCTATCTGTCTGTCGCTTTTACGGCTAAACCATTTTGATAAAATTTGGTATGGATATAGTTAAGGACCAGGGGTCAAACATAGGCTTAGAACTTTTGAGCGCGAAGCGGGCGGAGCTGCGGGCAAAAGCTAGTGTACTTATAAATTATCTAAGTGTTAAGTCCTTCTGAAGATTCGAATAATTTCAGACTCTTCAATTATAACAATATTTTAAAATGCAATGCAATATTATGTTGATTATATTGGTTGTGTTGTGTTGGTGTTGTTCGATATTTCGATATCTATAATTGAAACCGATAAATTCTAAGATACCTAGCTAAATGTAAATTAAAGCTTATCTAACTTTTTACATGAGCTTAAGTTACACAACAGGAGTAACAAGTAACCCTCTATTGAGCTTCGCCATAATCGGGTAAATAGACAAAAAAATGAAAGATCTTCATTACGACCAGTCCTGAATACCGATTGTCACAGGACAAGACTTTTTATAGAAACTTTTTAATTTAATTCTTATTTGGTACAAAAGCGCCCTCTCTAATTGATTCTACACGGTTTTACAATGCGATTGCGGTAAGGGTTAAGATACGTTTAAATTCTACGAAGTGGAACAGAATTGAATTTGGAGTTCTTAATTTGAAATATTTTTTCGTATTGCCAGTTCCTGTTCGTAATTTAATTTGTTGTTTGCTTCGGACTTATTTGAATTCAAATTCTGTCAGGCGTTAATTTACCTGTTAGGTGAATGGATTGTAGTCTGTTTATTTCACCAACTTACTTTCCAGAAATTAAATGTTTTTATTTTTTCTTTGACTTTATCATAACGATATACTAGATAGGATATTTTTTTTATAAATTGTAGTAGAAAACTTCATAATAAAAATTGAGTTTCATTAAATATACTTATTATAAAAAAATATACTATAAATTCATATTGCTGTTGCATATTTAAAATAATGTTTTGAAATAAAATAATAAGAAAACAAAAATTATTCCTTCGAGCCGGATTTGAACCAGCGACCTATGGATGTCAATTACATATACCAACTACAGTCCACCGCTCTACCAACTGAGCTATCGAAGGGATACTTTCCATGTTGAAATTTCAAAACATAATCCGCATCGTGTCACGTGGTCTGTGTGCATTGCATAGCTTAGCCAACTTTTATTGCAATAAAGAAATTAAGTAAGAATAGGTACCTTTAAGGAATGCAAATATGCAGAGAAGCTAATATTTTTTATCTGCGGAGGTAGAAAGAGAAAACAGAACAGCTGAGGATACAAACGGGAAATGGCTAAGGAAAGAGAGCGATAGCCTAACGGGTCGCGCGTGTTCGTAGCGATAGCGTGCGTCAAGCGACAGCGAGTGCGCGAATTCTTGAATTGGTCGGCATTAGTGCATTTTTATCTTAAGGTGATACCTCGGTGAACACTAGCGCCACCGTCATTTAAAAATAATTACTCACTGAAAACATAAGTTATCAAAAATCCCTCTGCTGTAATTATGGTTCTGAATCTAAAGTTAATTTTAATCATATTCAATTCCTAAATTATAGTTCCATATAGTTACAAATTGCATAACTGCTAAAAGTGGCCGTTTTAAGCAATAATGCAATTTGTAATTATATGGAATTTTAATTTAATATGTTTAAAATTAACTTCAGATCCAGAACCTTAATTACAGCAGAGTGATTTTTGATAACTTGTGTTTCCAGTGAGTAATGATTTTTAAATGACGGTGGCGCTAGTGTTCACCGAGGTATCACCTTAAGCTTCTCCGTGCTTCGGACGGAAGGCACATTAAGGTATCGGTTTAAGGTCTTCTTTTTAGGCAAAGAAAAATCTGAGTGTTGGCCACCAACGCACCCAGATTATGATGCTGTTGGTCTGGAATACACGGTAATAAGGGTTAAGGAGTTCCAATGTTAGTCACTCCATTGAAATAGCTACCTATTAAGTACCGCCAAATCAGGACCATGATTAAAAGATTTCACTGGGCTCTGAAGCGCAAGCTGAAGATGCAACCAGGAAACACGTTCGGACAAAGAAATGGGATAATTAAGTTCTGCAATTTAGATAATTTTAACTTTTAGTACTAACTTCATACCAAAACCTTAACTTGCAAACCTGGTTAGGTAACACTTGAAATAGATAAGGATTGAGAGAAATTGGCGCGAAATCTAATGTCGTTTCAACAAACCGAATAACAAAATGGCGGACATGAAGATAATGCCGTTTGCAATCAGCGTCTACCGGCAAAATGCTTAGGATATTTCATCGTGATGAACCACTAAATTATCTAAATAGAGATCGCTCCCCAATCAGACGACATAGATGTAGTTGGAACTGGAAGAGGCAAGAAACTCAGAATTTGATAGTTTTAGGGTTCTGTTTATTTTAAAAAAAAATTAAAATTAAACAAAAAATAACGTAACGTTGAAACGAAAGATATAAATAAGAAAAAGAATTCCCAAGGAGGACAACTTAAGACAGGCGTCTGGTAACATACCTAAATATTGCCAAATCGAATTTTTCATTTTGTTAATTAATTACTCAATCTGGATGCAATATCCTATTTATAATTACTTTCAAAGCTTTTAATTTTACCGCACGTCCTTTTGGTTGACCGGTAGATAGAGCCTGCGGCTTTAAATCCGCCCCTTACATAATATTATTGTAATGAGGTTATAAATAAATAAAATGACTAAAACTTATTACAATGAGGCTCCCTCGCTACTCTCAAAGAGCTTGCAATTGTGACATAGTTTACTTTAATAAAATTAATCACTGATATAGTCATTTCCAGTAAAATTATAACAATTCCAAAAAACCGGATGTCGCGCGTTCAAAGATGGCGCCATATCGCTGTCATGGCGGCCGGAAGTACCGCCATTTGATAAATAGTTCTTCAAGTTTTTCTCATGCAAATCAGGGGTGGGATGACGAATAGGATTGTCACAATTTTCTGGGATGAATTTAATTTTGGAGGGGTGACTAATCTAGGACCTTATGGGGGTTGAAATGTCGCTGATTGCGCGAAAACGTTGAACTGTTCATTTTATTTTTTTGTTTTAAATTGTTGGGGATTTGAGAATAACAATTTGGGGTGATTGTGGTTTATTGGGTGTATAAGATATTATGTTCATTTCGTTAAGGTATATGTCACGGTCAGCAAACGCAGTGAAAATCTGTGGACTGAACCATAATATGAGATTTTTAAACGTAAACGCTAACTGGTTAGGATTTTGTATAGAATTTCTTAGTTGCCTTACTTCCTGCCAGGAGTTGTACAGATTTGTAGTTCGTCATACATAATCGCTAATGCCACAGAGAAATTATATATCTCATACTAGGGGTACTGTCTTTGTTAGTTGGATTGGTCGTCATTTTTCGTTTCCCGTTATCGCCAGAAGACAGTCCTTAAAACCAGAATGTCTTTAACAACAGATAAAAAAATTGAAATCTTTTTTTTTTTTTATATATATATCTAAAATACTAAAATTTTATTATTTGCATACGGATAATCGGATATGTCATATTATTATAGAGTTTAATGAAATCTAACAAATGAATATGAACGCCCCGACGACGATG
This sequence comes from Apomyelois bistriatella, assembly GCA_947044815.1. Taxonomy (NCBI): domain Eukaryota; kingdom Metazoa; phylum Arthropoda; class Insecta; order Lepidoptera; family Pyralidae; genus Apomyelois; species Apomyelois bistriatella. The sequence goes on along the minus strand of OX345706.1, from coordinate 10,820,108 downwards.
GTAAAATCTAAGCGCACGGTAGTGCTGCCTGCCAAGTTCAATTTATCTTAATAAATCTTAATATTGTGGATCAGGCTGTTGATGAAGATCATTACGATCGATTTTAAAGTGCATCTAAACTTGGCATTGGATTGGGTTTCAACCCATTTTTAGCCAAACAAATAGCCGTTAGAAACTTGGCCCCCTTTTTAACAGGTATGTTTTTGGTGTATATTTTACATCATGTAAAACATTAATATTCATTTAAAAATAGCTATTTACAGAACTAGACGTGTAAAGGTGTGTTTAGTTCCGCTAGTTGACCCTATTTTTCCGCACACGTGTCTAAAACCGCAAAAAAGAGTATTAACGTAAAATAACTAAGAAATTCCTACAATGAATGCCGTTAGCTCAAGGTGCACTAGAAAGTAAAGGTCAGGCAGATGTGTGTTTTTTTTTTAAATCGAGTCGTAAAGTTCACCTGGAGGAAGTATATGGTCACTTGGTAAGATCGTTGACACCATTAACATTAACTATAATGTTTCCAAAGGGAATATGTGTCGTTGAACTAGGAACATGAAATTTGCTAAGTAGCAATATGATTATCTAAAAACTGTGAATTTGAATTTGTTAAATATAAAGAAAATTATTTTTTACAAACAAAACAAAGGAAAGCAAAATCTTAAAATGATGTCATATCTTTTAGTTATATGTGGTGGTACAGACCCTCAGGGCGCGAGTCTGACTCGCACTTGGCCTATTATTTATTAATCTATTCTTGGCGTAGGCAAAAATTCGAGTTGATTATTTTTAACATGAAAAAAAATAACATATCTGTTTACTGGATACCCATAGAATTTGAAAATCGCGCGCGGGAATACCAGAACTTAAAGTAGTTAAATATATTTTTAATAACTACGGCTTTTTATTAAGTCGGTTAAATATAAATTACTTAAGTGAATCCGATTGGAACCCACTTTTTGCAACCTCGCACGAGCCATATCAAAGGTTATAAGAAGTTGACCACGTGTCCACCGGACCTTAAGGGCACGAGTGAGTCATAAAATATGCACCCTTGGTACCTTACCGACTGTGAGTTGAGCACACCTGGCCGAAGAAATACGATTATATTATCGACCTTATTTCCTTAACCTTAGATGTGATATTTGGTAGGCGAGAAAGAATTCAATTGGATTTTGTTTTGTATAAATTAGAGTTCTATGTCGTTGTGATAAAGGCGATGCGAAAAGTGGAGCGTACACAGGTGAGAATGAAATTATTTGAATGAACGTTTGTATGTATGCGGGTAAAAAAACTATTTTATATAATGATTGCGAATATTAGTAATTAAAAAGCTGGCCGTTTTGCCAAAAAAAAAAATTGCTTGTTAATTTTTTACTTTTCCTTTTTTTTAAATTATAGCGTGCAGCATGTACTGTTTAAAGGAGAACTACTTTGCCTACAGAGATATGTAAAAAAATTAAGACTTTATAAATTATTTAATTCATAGCAGTATTATGTGTGTGACCCGCAATCAAGATAGATAACATTTTCACACACTTTTTGATGTTGGTCATTCAACAATCCACCCCCATGTGGTCCACTCATTAAAACTCAAAAACGCCTCAACAATGCAAAACAATATTATCATCCATCTCTTTTCACCCTTTGAGAAAAGGAAGCCATCAATAACTTTAATTCAAAATATTCATACAACTCACATTAAATTTCGATTCAATGCCTCCAGTTTTAAGATTCAAAATCCTACGAACAATCTTCAAAAAACTTTAAAAGCAATGCGAGGAAGTATTGCGAAAACAATAATATATTTGCTGATTATAAAAACTTTATTGCTCAGATTATAGGGTTGAAAATAAAGGATGCATTTAATATTATGTTGGTAATTTCAGAAGTCCGGTCAAAATAAGGCACGGTAAGAGTCAAAAGGGTAATTTGCATAATAATAGAAGTGTTTTAAATATTGGACGTACGCCGGCCCTTAATTGTCGGATGCTGGTATCAATCGCAAAAAACTGTCCAGTCGATCGAGTTGTAGGAATTCTTAACAAAAAATCTGTGGAGACGGAATTTTGTAATTTTTGTAGAAGTACCTATACTAGTAAGTGTGGATGGAAAAATAAAGGTCAGATAAAGTAGAACCATGAAGTTAGATTAAAATTATAGATAGCAAACAAATTATTTTTTCTTCCATTTTGTTCAAAAAATATTTTATGGCAGTTGACGTGAAGTTAGTTAAACGTATAAATGTAAATCACTAAAAATATTTCGGATGGATAACATATGATTCGTTTAAAGATTTACACGTGTCGCTATTAAAATTTTTAAATAATTTTATTGTAATTTGCGTTAAAAAAAAAATCTTTCATAAAATAGTGTTTAGGTATCTAAAAATACCGGCCATACACCGGGCCCAGAATAGATATGACTGGAGGATACTAACTGCCAGCTTGGATTATGGTGGTCATGACCCTCAGCTATGAGGAACACGACCTAAAAGAAGAATCTAAAAATGAAACTCGTCATCCTTTACACGTAAGTACTACATTATGATAGTAGAATCGATAATAAAAAAATAACAACGTACTTCCAAAATTAAATCTAGTCTAAAATCAATATCTGACGACCGTATATAAACGAATCTACTCCACCGCACTTTGAAACTCATAATAAAGGGGTACACACACATCTTTTGTCCGGGTCAAAATGACCCCGGTATATTGACCGGTCCATTTTCCCAGATAGAATACGGGTCCTGATTTGTGACTTCAATGAATGCGTTTGAATTACAGTCAATTAATGTTCATTGAAGTCGGTAATTATTCGAATTTCGAATTTTGTAGTTTGCGGAATTTCGCTCTAGGTGGTCTGTTATTAGAATATGCTTTGAATTATTTAATTAAAATATGGTATTATGATTGGATCCCTGTGTAGGCTGTGGTCATCTTTGTGTTAATACGACATAATAATATACATGAGATTTGGGGAAATTTTAATTAATTTTGCTTACAGTATGTGATATTCGTATTCATCTAAAGATCAAAAAATGATCACTGATCTCATTTTATGTTTGTTTAATTACTTCATACTTGAATGAGTCAGAAAATATTATTTTTTTCCAAACTTACTATTTACCTATTTTTTATTATTATTTATCCTCTTCTATTTGCTCTACTCTGTGGCTCTACAATTCGTTATGTGATCTCAACTGATTTTTTGCATAATTAATTAAAAACCATATGTAGGTAATTTAAGTCTAGGTAATACCTTTTAAAGTACATACCCACATTAGTGTAAAATATACTTTCAATTTATTTTAAGTATTGTGGGCAGTAATTGAACGGTTTATTCGGTTAATGGTTAATTAATCATGCTGTTTGCTGTACATTCGAATACATACGTGATTCTTTTAAGAAGTACTATCCATAATCGAATGGGATAACGTGTTACACCGCTGACTTCATTTTTGTATGCCAGATAGGTCAAACATATATGTACTATAATATTTATGTACCATCCTTATTTTCAAATGCTTACAAAAAATTAATAATAAATAAATAGGGACAAATCACACAGATTGAGTTAGCCCCAAAGTAAGTTCGAGACTCGTGTTATGGGGTACTAATTCAACGATACTATAATTTATAACAAATACATATATAGATAAACATCCAAGACCCAGGCCAATCAGAAAAAGATCATTTTTCATCTTGACCTGACCAGGGATCGAACCTGGGACCTCCTGAGTAGCGGTCAGGCATGTTAACCATTACGCCACGGAGGTCGTCAATCAATAATCATTGATTAGAACGCGCTCAAAAATAATGGTGCTGTACAAAACGGCAATAATCACCAGACAAAGCTTACATGTAACGTCGTCAATACAATAACCCGCCAGATAATCCGCTCCGCGATTAATAAAGCTGCGTGCATCGTAAACTGTTTTACGAGCTCCGCACGGTGCATTCGTAAAATTTCGGAAACGCGTTCGTAAAGTTTCGTGCGATTCGTAGGGTTGTCCAAACATCTTTTGTTCTTCATCATAGAACGTGTTTTTCAGTTACATCCTAAGCTTGCTCTTTAGAGTATAGAATGCGCTTCAATTATGGTCTTAGATATACAAAAATTAAGTAAAATGATACAATCAAACAATTAAAACCACATTTTTTTTATAAAAAAATATATATTGCGGTACTGGTTAATACAAAGGAATAACTGCCAACCGATCTCTGTCGCTATTTAACAGTGAAACCTAACCAATAGGATTATGAATCGAGTGTAATGGGACAGAACAGTTTTTGACTGTCTATATTTATAGACAGTCAAAAATATGTCTATATTTAATATAATATAGTTAATAGATGTCTATTTAGACATATAGCTAATAATGTTCACTTTGTCTACAATTGAAAACCTTATATTTTATACCTTAAACAGTGATATTCTTTTTTTCGTTACCCACTACTCTTTTCATGTACGCCATTGAAATTGATTGCATATTCAAAGACGGATAAGCCACATAAGTCATTGAGATTTTAGAAGTTAATAACACTTATAAGAAACTAAAAATATTGGACGTCAAAAAAGCTGATCATCACATGTAAGCTTAGAAATTTTAGTCACTAAGGACATTTCAATATTATTTTGTTGTCATCAACAAAGTTTTGGCAACCCTAGACTAGACGCATGTTCATTCGGAAGCGAACGTTACAGCCGTGACGTCATTGTATTTTTACGTTCAGTAGTAAACTTGTTATGTGTACAAATGGGTATTAATGGAAGTGCGATATTGAATTGATATATTAGTAAGAATATTTACTTCGTTCGTTCCTTTTGTGTATATAAGGTCAACCGACTCTACCCACCCTAAAGGGTTATCATTATAAATTTAAGAGCTAGGCTCTTGTCGGTGGAGTTCCTTCAATTTTTATATATTGCTTGCCAGTTCCTTTATTTCTTGATACGACACGACGTTTGTTTTATCTTTTATCTGTTTTATATAACTATGCCTTGGTGTTCCTGGATCCTTTCTAGACTCTAGAGGGTAAAGGTAAATAAATAGTATAGCAATAAAATTAATTATACAACTGTTTCTTGCTTCCTGCTAGGAATTGCATAAGCGATAAGTTTTGTAGTCAATTTTAATGATGTAATAAAGTGTAAATAAAACAATTCATTCATAATACCTGCTTTATGCAACCAAGAAAACTCAGTGGGTCTAAAAACGCCACTTTAGCAATTTATCGAATCGATTCATATTACGAATTCCTTAGCAATTCTGTAGCAATTCCTCTATTTTTTGTAAAATGGCCAACTAAACTTTGCAATTCCTCTTCAAAAGAATCGAAAGAAATAGGAATTGCCAAAGAATTGCTAAGGAATTCGTAATATGAATTCGATTCGATGAATTGCTAAAGTGGCGTTTTTAGACCCACTGACAAGCTATCAGGGGGCCGATTCTGCTAACGTTAAATCACAATCGTGTCAAAATAGTGTTTCAATGGTAGTGCTTTTTTACACACTAGTTACAAGAAATGTATATTTTTTTTATATCACTTTTGATGATCACACCACACACTACATTCACATCACATCATACTGTCATAACTCTTGTAAATAGTGTGTAAAAAGCACTACTATTGAAACACTATTTTGATACGATTTTGTCTTAACGTTAGCAGAATCGACACCCTGAATAAATGATCTAAGCTATCAGCATGCCGTCCACATATACCCGTATTAATCGGTTTCCGTCATCCCCCCTTTTTATGTGCGGTACGGATATTTACGGCGCGTGTGTCCGCGAATTTATGATTATGTCCGATGTTGATTGAATGGGACTGTAGTGGGACGATCATCGACATTTTTCTATAGTTTTATTGCCCTATAACTCTTGCTTGCTGCTTCGCTTCTATCGTGTCGTTGTTTTCAGCCCTTGTTGATTGCAAGTTACATGATACTTCGCAAAATATTTACTTATCCCTTTCAGAACGGACCATACTAATTGTCATAGTATCATTGTTTTCTCTTTATATTTTGAACTGCATATGTAAATACCTGAATGATATCTGCATAACTACCTGAAATATTTTGTAGAGCGTTATTTTTTTTGTAGTAATACATAATGTGACAATTAAACATAAAGCTTATTTATGCTCTTACTAGCTGTTCCCCGCGGCTCCGCCCGCGTGGTAATCGGTTATATTGCGCTCAAAAGTAGCCTATGTTTGATCTCAGGTCGTTAACTACATCCCTACCAAATTTCATCACAATCGGTCAAGCAGTTTAGCCGTGAAGAGGTGACAGACAGACAGACAGACAGATAGACAGACAGACAGACAGACTTTCGCATTTATAATATTAGTATGGATTAAATTTCATTATCGAAGGATATAATGTGTAAGGAAGCGGACCAGGCGAGGATGCAACCGGGAAAGGGCTAGGATGGGAAGAATTCCAAGACTCACTTTGAGTCGCTGCGCTGCGCCGCCACCTTAGTTAGAAATATTTTCTCATACACAACAATTTTTATTTTTTTTATTTTAGGTCCAATCCCCTAAATCTGATAAGTACCCAAACAAATATTTTAAGCGATATTTAAATAATCATCGTCAATTGCGTATGGCAAATTTCCAGCATGGATCAAGTAAAAAAAAAAACACAAATATCCAGTGACAAAAAAAAAAAAAACAAAACATTTATCTTCTTCAAAAAAGTTTTTGTAACAATTATTATTCTCACTAAACCCTTCCGATAAGTAAAGCGTACGATGATTTATAAGCCGCATATATTTGTATGAGATTTATGCGAAGAGGCGACATCCGTATTATTTCGCATCGTAATTTTCAGTTAAAACATTTTCCCTATTTTCATTTTCAGGGCTGGTTCAGGGCTCTCAGAATATATTTTAGGATTCCTTACACACAAAGTTTTCTAAATTATAATGTACTAGCTGTTCCCCGCGTGGGACTCGGTTATATCGCGCCCAAAAGTAGCCTATGTTTGACCTCAGGTCGTTAATTACACCCCTACCAAATTTCATCACAATCGGTCCAGCAGATTAGCTGTGAAGAGGTGACAAACAGACAGACAGACAGACAGACTTTCGCATTTATAATATTAGTATGGAAGTATGGATTAGTATGGATTAATAAACTTTGTGTTCATATTCAAATTATTTGAACATTAAACAATGGTCAAAAATGAAATTAACTGGCTCATTCATAGCCAGTAACTTTAAAAAGCTTTAGCTTTGAAAAGGTAAAGTTTATAATAAGAAAGGGATTATTAAAAATTATCTTATCCAATACCCATCTTTCTAACTCTCTTTACTGTCTCAAAACTGATCGATGGCACGTTAACTCTGAAGTATCATTATATGAATAAATAAATATATTATTTTTAAAGAGTTTAATTTAAAGAGTTGAATTAGGGCTGCCCCTAAAGATATCTCAACTTTTCATAAGTATGACAAAAGACGGGCCAATTCTTTACAACTCTTCCTTTTTGCAGCGAGGAAATACAAGTTCTAGACAAATGTGCTAAAAAGACAAACTCACCAACGTATGGTAATAGACTTCCTACTACGGTGGCGTATGTCACTCAAAACTCGATCGAGAACTGACGCTATATGTCCTATTAGTGTCAATCAATTACTATGCTGATTCTTGCAAAATTGGTTTAAGGTGATACCTCGGTGAACACTAGCGCCACCGTAATTTAAAAATCTTTATTCACTAAAAACACAAGTTATCAAAAATCCCTCTGCTGTAATTATTGTTCTGGATCTGAAGTTAATTTTAATCATATTAAATTGTAGTTCCATATAGTTACGAATTGCAAAACTGCTAAAAGTGGCCGTTTTAAGCAATAATGCAATTTGTAACTATAGGTAATACTTAAATTATAATTTAATATGTTTAAAATTAACTTTTAATCCAGAACCTTAATTACATAAGATGGATTTTTGATAACTTGTGTTTTCAGCGAGTAATGATTTTTAAATGACGGTGGATATTGGCTTGCTACTAGTTGGATGCAAAAAAAAAAACAATGGAAACAGTTTCTTGTTATTTTTTCAAGCGTATTTTTGTTAATTTTAGTGACAATTTGTTTTTAATGTATTTTAGCTTGATATTATTGTAATAATGTTATTTTTCAATCAATAACAGTTTAGAACATATAATAATTATAAAGCTTTATATAAAAATAAGCAGATTATTTTTATTTGTAAATAATGTATCGTTACAAATACTAAAATGAATATTATAATAAAATAAATAAAATTTATACTACGATTGACTTTTATCGACAAAAGATTATGTTATGATCGAAGAGCGATAGTAATTCAATGTTAGTATATATTTTCTATGGTGGAACTAAGGTACAATAAAGCGTTACTTGCTCACTTAGATATACATGTAAGGGTTATCTTTTCGTCCAAGTACATTTCGATAATTTTGTATAATATAAACCAAAACAAGGAAATCGTGGAATGGGGGGAATTATGACATAGGCGATGCGGCTAGCAATCTATCACTATTGCTTTCTCTTTCAACTACGATCATACTAAACTTGGCCTAAGGTCTAGCTCTAGGCTGTCTTCCCAGTATGGGATAAAGATATAACTAATGACTACCTATATGAATGAATGAATAAACCAAAACTGGAAATTATGAATACATATTCACAAGCAAATAGTAGGGCCCATCTCACTCCCACCATAGCTATGAGCTAGACCACTCTCGAGGGAATATTTAGTGTACTTTATGTATATAGTTCATGTGGACTTCAGTTTATGTTACAAGGAGCCCGTTTCTTCAGTCCTGCATTTGAACTCCAGTGAGTTTGGATATGGGATGGGAAATATGGCTTTGTTGAATATTTCTGTCGTATATTCACAAGATATCTGAATGAACACTAGACGGTTTTAAATAATATTTTAATTTGTATATTTACATACATATCATCATGCCTGATATATATGTATATGTATCACTACATAGTATAAAACAGTCGCTTTCTCTGTCCCTATGTCCCTTTGTATGCTTAAATCTTTAAAACTACGCAACGGATTTTGATGCGGTTTTTTTATTAGATAGAGGGAGTCAAGAGGAAGATGCCCATGCGAAGCCGGGTCGGGTCGCTAGTACTTGTATAATTTATTCAAATATTTATAATTTGGGATGGAGTTCTTTTGAATATATAGAAAAACTAACATTTGCAATTTATCTTGTAAATGTATTTTTGTTAATTTTGTACAATAGTTATTACAAACAAACAAATATTTTTACCTAAAATTTGACTATATCTAGATAAGTATAAAATTTGTTTTACTTACTTATGAATTCGTCATATTCTAAAGGAATAATACATAATTTAATTTTGAATCTTCTTTAATAATAAATTTATATCAAATTATAAACTTCATTAGTCAGTTAAAATTAATCAATAATTAATTAACAATATAAGCTTGGGCGTCAGATTACAGTCAATTAGTCGAAATCGAATCGCGAACAATCCGCGCTAAGCTCCCGGACTATAATTAACTCAAATTAACAAAGTTATGTAAGACTGTAAAAGGGTAAAGTTATGTTTACTTAAAAATTTTACTTTTTCTATTTGCTTGCATAAAGACCTGAACTTACTGGAAGCAATAGAAGAGAATGGAGTAGAAGAAGGCTAATTTCACAGAATTTAGAAATACAAACAAGAGTGTCACTAGTTTGGCTTGCAAGCCAAGGTTTCACACAGTAAAAATGGGCGGGGAATTTGATTACGTCATTTATTGCCACTGTTATTGGTCGATAATATTAGGTGGCTTTTTTGTAAACTACGTTATACGTTTCTAATAAGGTGTGGTGTGGTTTACATGTAATAATTGAAGATAAGAAGAGAGAATACGCTGCCACACTGATCCTGGAACTAAATCCGCGTCAAAACATTTCTATTCTAATTATTTCTCTGTTTTGTGGCTAACTTACTCTTCGAATATGGTATTTAACTTTGGCATACATTAACAGAGGCCCAATTCTCAATAGGACAATTTATTTAAACGTAGACTTACGAAATGGCTAAAAAGATAAAAATTATTATTCAGTCCAGGAATTATTTGCTTGAGAAATTTATAAAAAAAAAATAAAAATTTGTTTGATATTTTAAATTTTATGACATTTTGTAATTAATTTTATTATATAACATTTGCATGCCTAAGTTGGTAAAATATGTGCGCTAGTAACAAACTTTTATAACACCTTTTGTACCGTATTTTATGCAAATAAAGATTCTGATTCTGATTCTGATTAGGGCTGTCATGATAAAATGGTGCAATTTATACAGGTAACTATTTGTTAATTAAGTAAGTATACATGTAACGGAAAATTGATAGATTCTTATCATTCGAAATCAAATAGGTAAACACGGTTGTCAAATCTGATATTCATTTGGGGCTTTTCAAATATGTTGATACTTACGTACGAGTATATACATGTATTTATTAATAGTAATTGTATCTACAATTACAGTAATTCAGCGATCTGTATCATTCGCTCCAAGCAGTCCGGTCTCATCGCCAATTTCCAAGAGATTAGCACAACCCTTGCCAATTAATTTGACGTGACTTATTAAGCTTAGTTCATTAGCAACCCTTCAATCTGATGGTATTGTGTTAGTGATAATACCAAAATGTATATATCTATAGTTATATATGTAATGTGCGTTAGTAATTGCATGGTGGATTACGGTAAAGTTAATTAGGGGTAAGATTTGAAGGGTCAATCATGGATTGCGGGATACAATTATCATTTTTAACCAACTTACAAAATGGATGAGGTTTTTTTACGGCTGAATGTTTTTTTGATATAACGGATCTATTGCGAATAGGGTCAAAGCATAATATGTTAGTTGTGTATTTCAAAAAGTGTAATAAAAAACAGTAATTTGGTAAAGTACTTGTAAATCAGAATCACGCTTGACCACTTGACCAGTTCTTTAAGGAAAAATCAAAAGACCGAACTCCAATTTGCATATTCCACTCAACCAACTGACCAATACCCAAACATGTTGCGAACCCTGCTACCAACAGTGACCACTCAAATGGCAACCGCACTTGACGCTCAAAAGCCGAATCAAAGGGCTACGAGTGCTATTGGTTTTGACGGTTCAACGCCTGAACGATCTCACATGCAAAACTAGACGGTTTTTGAATATATTGTTCTTTTAGGTGTATAGCATTTTATTTAAATGTTGTTGTTACTTGAGACTTCGTCTGCGCGAAATTTGATTTAAATGGGTTTTACATTTCAAAGAAATCTATACATACGAACTAATATTATAAATGCGAAAGTGAGTATGTTTGTTTGTTTGTTTGCACCGATCATTATGAAATTTTGTACACACGTTGATAATGATGCGTAGAAGGATAATGAATACCTTTGATCCAGAAAAAAGTAATACTGTTATCCACGCGGAAAAAGGTGGTATGATAAATGTTGTAAACATAAGTCTACGTTACGCCTTATCATGTTAGCTATCCGAAAGAATAGACAGACATAAAAATTACTTACTTTACTTGTTTTTCTGTTTTTTGTAAATATCGATTTGTATAGATTTAAATGTAAACAATAGATGATCAACATAACAATAATTGTGTTAATAAAGTTAATGACTAGGTACATAGTATAATACAAAGTCGCTTTCTCTGTCCCTATGTCCTTTTGTATGCTTAAATCTTTAAAACTACGCAACGGATATTGATGTGGTTTTTAAATAGATAGAGTGAAGTGATAGAGGAAGCCGGGGCGGCTTCGCATGGGCATAAAAACCTAGTATATATATAATAATAGGGTCACTAGTATATATAATAATAAAGTCAGCAAATCAAAAACTAAAAAATACTTTGTACACATTAAGATTTTAGTACTAACATAAATACTTTTAAAACGATTTCCACAACACTAGTAGTTACTCAGTCCATAATTCAAACAATAGCTAGTATAAGAGCATAACGTCAAATTGTATCAAAATCAATCCCCTCGCCAACTCAATCACATCTTAACCCATATCCTCATCTCCGTTATCCTGAAGTGGCATTGAAGTGGAATCATTCAATACACCGTCATAAGACCCCCATACATCTTCCTAAGATACATGTGCCATCGGAATTGTATGCAAATTATAATGTCAGTGCATGGCACTCCTGCCAAACTGCGGGTTGATTTAAGGACGTGATTTATTGGGTTGAGGAGCCCGATAGCTTTTGCGTGTTTGTAAAGATCGTGCATGTCAAGCAACAGAAAGCGTGGATTGGTCACTACTGGCATTTCTATATTAAGGTCTTTGTTAATTTGGAGTATTTAATTTTGAACCTCCAAAGCATGATGGAGTTTAAAATTTATAGTATTCGTAATACTGTCGCTCTCATCTAACCCCCGTATTAAGAAACGTTTGTTAAGCCTATTTTAGTTAAAATGTGTTTCGTCTCGTTCTTTCACATGAAGTGTCAGATAAGAGAGAAAGAGCCAAAACATATTTTAGTTAAAATGAGCTTATCAAATGTTTCTTAATACGGCGGTAAGTGTTTTTCTAGGGTCCGCTCTCCTGCAAAAGTTAGGCTGTATAAATCTTATTTGATTAGGCAGGCTTAAAAATGTGATAGATTTAAACCCTTGGATTATAGTCCTATTATCTATTTTTTCCGTTCAAGTAGCAGTTGCTTCTTTGTAATAACCAGTGCCGCTAAAAATAATACCACGTATAAGCGTTTTTGGCTCTGAAACACAAACTAAAAAAAATAACTTGGAAATAAGTGCGGAAGCTCGGACAAGAAGTGCGGTTTCGATATATTTATTTATCAATATACTAGCTTTTGCCCGCGGCTTCACCCGCATGAACTTTCAGGAACAGTGCTTTTTCCCAGGTCCTTCTCCTGATTCTAAGCTATCTCCCCACCAATTATCAACCAAATCAGTTGAGCCGTTCTTGATTTTTAATTGTGTAACTAACACGACTTTCTTTTTTGTTGATATATATTATTTAGATTTATATATACATAATATATTTCTTAATACATCTGTTAATATCTCCAAAACAAATACTTAAACTTACCTAACGGCTTACGGTAACAATGTTACCTTTTCACAAAATCGCATGGAAATAAAAAGCACTTGGCGCATAGACCGCCCGCATACTTACTTACTTTGAAGAACATAGATATGAAGAGCATCTTAGACTAGGCGAATTCAATTCAGATCCATTTTTTACAAGAGCGCCTAGTGATTTGTTGACTTTGTATTTCCATTATTTTTCAAGGATTTTTATGTGATTAAAAATATATATATGTTCTATCTTCAAAATGCCATTTATATTTAGATAAATTTAAAAAAGCTGCGATTTAAGGTTGCTTAGTTTTTGAATAAGTAAAATGTCAAAGAGTGAGATACTCTATAAACACAAGCAGAAAAATAATAAAAAGTGAAATTTTGATAGTTCACTTATCAAAAAAGTTTTTGAATAGGTTTAAATAAATGTACCTACTTATTAGTAGTCAAGTCTAATAATCCATAAGCTCGTTACATCAAGTCATTTATTATATTACACAATATGATTTTTTTCCATTAAAATGTTAAAAAACAACTTTTTGGATTTATTTATTTATTTAGACAAATATCAGCACAAAAAACTACAACAGAAACAAATCAAAAACCACTTTAGGATTACGAAATTACATGCTATCTATCAAAACCACAAATATTTTTTTGAACTTTACATTAATAATATTCTATTGGTACCTACATTACACTCAAAATTAACACTTCCACAATGCAATGTTGTGACAATCAAAAGTAAGAAAATATGTACTGTACTTATATTTGCTCTCGACTGTACAAAATACGTGTTTTTGTTCCATTTTCCGTGTTTGTGATGTACAGTCGAGACGAGATTCGAGTGCTTTCATATTTTTGTAACGAAATGGGAATGTGGTGTTATTAATCCCGCTCCTATAATGTATGAAGGTGTCGCTTTGTCTGTTTATTGAAGGATTCGAAGTTTTTGAGAGAGAAACTGAGTCAAAAGTACATAATAGTTTATATATTTACTTCGGTTTATCTAGTTTCTTTCAAAACTGACGAGGCAAAAAAGAAGTTTAAGTAGGTTCATTTTTTATCAAATAGCTATCAAGAAAATGTTAGCAAATTTTGGTGAATATGAGTTAACTCAGCTGTTTGTTTAATTTGTAACCAAAATCAAAAAGTGTGTTAAACTATAAAAGAAAATAATTCAACCCTGCAACTAGCAGACATTTTATTGAAATTTTGGAATCGAATAACTTTTGTGTTATTGCGTAGTTATATTTATGTTCTTATTATAATAATCAATATTAAATATTTTTTTAATCAAGCAGCTGAATTAAGTCGAGCAATTTATTTTAGACGGAACTTTGTAATTGTTTTTGACCAAGAATTTTTAATGGAACCATGTTTAATTGAATACAGCTTAGATTAAATTATCAGCTGTAAGATACTTATATCTCAGTAAGTAAGTAAAAAAATAAAGAATTAACAACCAGTTGGTCAATCAAAAATGAAAACATCAATACATTGCTTAACAATTTCTCTCCAATAATACACGTCAAATAAATTTAAAAATTAACAGTACATCGACGAGTCACCAAAGAAATTCCATTGTACCGGATTTGATTCGATTTGTAATAAAAAAACTGCACCATGAAATTCAAAAAGGGTGCGTTGGTACAACACATCTTCACCCCATCGACATATTGGCGATACGAACGCACAAAAGGATTGACAATAATTCGACATACCATTAATAAATATTGCTTTAAAAATCACCCAAGGAGGTATTCGCGCGGAAGATATTTCAACAAATGGCGACAGAGCCATAGACGAAATGGTATCATAAAATAGCAATTTATGATTGCGAATAGTTTTTTCGAACCCCTAATGAATTAATTAAAACAAAATTTGCATATAACGAAACGTTATTGATTGATCGATTGTAGTAAAAATAAATCGACAATAATAAAAGATATCATTCAAATAATTTAATGACGCAGTAATGTTGACAGATTTTTGCATAAACTATTATACGGATAGCAAAAGATGACACGAGTTTTCATTGAAAAATATGGTAATGATGGTAAACATAATTTGTAACGGTTGATTTGTTAATGCGACAATGATTTGCATAATCGGAAAAAATCGTAATGACGCTAAAGGATGACTTTTACTAGTTTTTTGATGGATGCGTAATAAAAATATATCCAGATATGAATTTAACGTCTCTATTTAGCAAAACATCTGCGGTTTTATTTGTAGTCGTATTTTTTTTTTGAAAATAATAATAATCCCGGCAATATTTAACCCTAGCGAAGATAATATTTTACTAAAAAAAAATTAACATTTCTTATTAATTAACTAATAGACAAATGCTTGACTTATGCAGATCGTATAAAAAATACTAAGTTTTTAAAAGTAATAAGTTTTTTTCGTTTGACACAATTTAGTTATATTGAAGTCTTCAGACATCCTAGTATCTAATTTACTTATATACTTATTAAGCTTTCGCCCACGGCTTCGCCCGCTTGAATTTCCCTGGGGACCATTGCTTTCTACAGGGATAAAAGATACCCTATGACCTTCTCAATACGCTAGCTATAGCAATAGCTATGTGTATGCAAAAATTTCAGGAAGATTGGTTTAGTAGATGGGGCGTGAATAGGTAACAAACAAACAAACAAACAAATATATACAAACTCACTTTCGCATTTATTATTTTAGTTAGGAATGGGATTTCAATATTTATTATTCATATTATAATGTTACTATATTTTTGATTATTACTCAGTAATAGAACATAATTAAAAAATTTTTTTTTTTAAATATTTAACATGAGATTTGTAGATTAATTCGTAAGCTTTTTCTAATAGGTTTACTTCCTGTATTTAACACAGATTAAAGAAATTTGCCTGGCCGCGCGCGATCACAAATTCTTTGGTAGGTATTCAATTACTAAATTTAACGCAAAAAATAGGAGCTTTTGTGATGTGATTATCATTGACAATGTCACTTTTTAATCGCTAATTATCAATCTAATTTCTATTTTTCCCACGCTAGTACACTACGGACCTTCTCAAAGGGTTAGTTTTAAATTCGCAAGAATTCGTCACGCAAAGACACTTTGAAGTTGCGTCATTTTTGACTGACAGCTGACGCGTGACGGATCGGAACTCGTGCGAATTTGACAAAATGAATTAGTGAATATGGTGTAACTAATTAGGGATTTTTGCTGGTTGTGTGACATTAATTGTATTGTACTGTATTGGCATTAAATGCTTCTTCAGTTTCCTTCCTGTTTATGTTAACTGACACTTGAGTTTTAGTTTGACCGTGCGGTAGGGTTTAAGCAAAGACACAATTTTAAAACGTCAACAAAGCTCGACAAGAACAAAGTGTATGGGATTGACATACGATAGACCACGTGATTATACGATAAAAGACATTCGTAATCGCTTTGTCACCTCTAACCATTGGTATTATTAGTATTGGTATCATTTTGATGAAATTTGGTAAGGACTAGAGGTCCCACTTTTTTATGGGCGCGATATGACCGATTCCCACCCGCCGAGCCGCGGGCAACACATCTAGTTACTTATATGGAATATTTCCCATATACTCTTAGCTCTTATAATTTATAATGATGACTCTTACAGCTAACCTTAAGTTTGTTAGTAAATTGGCACCATCTGTTAAAAATCACTTTACATAATTACCATAAACATTTCTACCAGCATAAACCCTTTCTTAGCATAAACCCAAACAGATAAAACATTAAAAATTTTACGATCGCCGCGTCGTATTGTCGCCAAAGTCTAATTGCTGAGGGATTATGAATTTTAATTCATTTTCATTATTTCGCTAATAGGATTATATATTTTTATTGTTCGTGTTTGCTTGAGAAATTTTACATAATTATATAATCTCTTCATAGTATAACTAGCGATCCGCCCCGGCTTCGTACGGCTATAAAAACCTTCCTCAGCTATTAAAAAAAACCGCGACAAAATCCGTTGCGTTTTTTCAAAGATCTAAGCATATACAGCATTTAGCGACTTTGTTTTATACTATGTACTTAATGATAATGATAGTAAGTAGTATAGAAAAAAAAATATTTTAAAGGAACTCTTCTTCGTTAATTGTATTTTTATTGTATTTATATTACCTTTTCTTTTTACATCCAAAAAAATTGCCAGCTGGGCCTATAAACCTCCTGCAGAAAATTACACAAATGGAAATAAATAAGTCACTTAACTTCAGATTATTAAAAAAAAATCTATCAAAAGAATGTTTTCCTATCACAAGTTGTGTAAACAATCCAGCTATATATTTTAATTTAAAAAAATTTTGAGCCAGTAACTTAAATATTAAATAATTACCATTATAAACCCATTTTTTCAGTCCAACCCAATGTTTATTATATTTATTGAAAAGGTTTGATGTTATGAAAATATTTCCAAAGAAAATAAAAGTAAAAATAAACAGATTTTCTTTTCTCTCAAGGAAAATAATAAAAGCGAACGAGCCAGCAATATAGCGGCACAGGAATTTAAACTAGTGCCGTATTTTTCTGTGATTACCTACGAGTGACAGGCTGTATAGTATAAGAGGGGAATTTCATTAAAGGGAATAACTCCGGTTGATAAATAATTTGTTTTTAAAAATATATTAATTTTCAATAATTTAGCTTAGGCATTTTACTGTAGTCATTCCGTTTTTTGAGAAACAATCCGACACTAGTGCAATATTAGTAATTTTTAGTATTCCATTTTTCTTCTTTCCTAAAAATAAATATTTAGGTATTTATAATTATCTGGGTGGTTCACTGTTCATTTGTGGCGTATAATCCCAGTAATAAAATCGTCAAAAATATAAAGAAAAAGCAAGAAGAGAATAATCATTATCCTTTAAAATTATAGCTAAAATATCGTAGAAGTTATAATAGGTGGACTTAATTTTTTTACTACATGAATATATATATTGTTTTTATTTAACGTGTATTTGTACAAAATTTGTGCCCGAATATTATTCACGCTCTTAATAAATTTAGATTTATAAACTTAACTTCTTTTTTTTTTACATTTATAAAAATAAAATAAAAGTATATTGTATCATTTGTAAACAAAAATGAATAAAACATTCCCTTTTATTAACGCTGAATCTATTGATTACCAGTTCGTCGCATTTTTCCTATAATTTGGTGTCCAATTATCAATTTTTACATCAAAAACCCCGATGGTTGATAAAAATAACACAATTAATTAAGCATTTGTCAAAAGCTGTTTGATTTTAGATATGGTTTGCGTGAACTTGTTATCTGAGATCGGGAAATTGTAATTATAGCAATTTGTCGCCCTTTTGTGAAGAATATTTGCTTTTTTTTGGTGTATTGGTGTAAATAGTATAATATTTTGAAGAAGGCATTTAATTAATGTTCAATTCAGAAAACATACATAATTCTGCTTTTGTATTATACTATTTATAAATATTATAGTACCCAAACATAATTTAGTACTAAATGTTTCTATGTGTAAGACTAGGACTTTCCCTGCGGTTTCAATTATAGGTAGGTACATTAAACACTTTTTTATTTGTGACGACTAGTGGCCAGTCTTTTTTTTTGTGGCCAGTGTCATAATTTTATTTTTCTTATCGCGTGTATAACCAATGAAAGAGACACGGGGTAAAGTGAAAACAATATAATGTAAAAATTGCGCTTAACTACAAAAAGCTTTGTTTCATTTTCTTAATTTAGAAATATACATTCAGATTTACAACAATTAAATTATTGTGATCCTAAAAGAATCTAATTTGTTCACAAAAATCTTATAAAGTTTCGTTTAGAGAATTTGTTTCCGGGTCTCCCTACGACGAATTTTAGAGTACAAATAGGCTAAAAAAGTAATATTTTTGACACATAAACGCATTACCGGATTGTCAATCAAAGCTAAATGGTCTGTGACTGCATGGCAGGTGACCCGTAATTATGAGATAATGGCGTGACAAGGCCCAATGTATTCAACAGCAGTCAATTTTAGTTTGTCGATAACATTAGCCACATATGGCGGGTTTTGGATCGTTTTGTTCTAAGAATAGTTTGGTATGAGTCAATGTAGTTAGTTAGTAGTTTAAGTTTCACTATTTAAAGCTTTTATTAATTTTTTAATAACATTGGTTATAATCTAGTAACCGCTTTTTTTGAATCTCTTTAAAATATAATGACTACTTCTCTTATTTAGTCTACAAAATTTATCCTAGGTCTCTCCTTATATTTGTTTTTCTTCATCCGAGCGTTAGTATATATCTTCAACTTTATTCATAATTCATTTGTTTGGTTTAAGGCTTTAGAGCCTATGAATGCTTTCATCATTAGACTAGCGACCCTCCCCGGCTTCGCATGGGTGGAACATTATGGGTTTTAATTACATAAAAACCTTGCTTTTGAATCACTATCTATAAAAAAAAACTCATGAAAATCCGTTGCATAGTTTCGAAGATTTAAGCATACATAAGGACAGACAGCGGAAAGCCACTTTGTTTTATACTATGAAAAGATGAGTCAGTCATTTAGCGACCACAGTCTAACGGAATTACAAACGATTCGGCCAGCATTTAGTACATTACATTAGCTACATATCTTAATAGAAGCTTCATTTGTGACACAGTCACAGATGACATTGTGTCTGGTATTGCCAGACTCAATTACAGAGGCGGTCTAATGCGTTTTGGATGCAGAACTGAATCGCCTGTCGCTGATTTTGCGGTATTACCTCGGGCGATATGTATCAAAGGTCGATTCGGGTGACATTATCGGACGGTGCACATAACTATAAAGGTACATGATATACCAGAAAAACCATTATAAACATTTTACAAAACTTAAAAGAAATAACCATACTCCGGTTCAGACATAATTTTTAAGTACCACAACACAACATAATACGAATGTCTTAGCCTTCTAACTAAAGACTTGTTATAGATGGCGTTATGACAAGCTTGGAAGCGAGATCATAATCACTTTCACTACATAGTATAAAACAAAGTCGCTTTCTCTGTCCCTATGTCTCTTTGTATGCTTAAATCTTTAAAACCACGCAACGGATTTTGATGCGGTTTTTCTTAATACATAAGAGTGATTCAAGAGGAAGGTTTTTATGCCCATGCGAAGCCGGGCGGGTCGCTAGTAAAACATAAAGACCAACCGATTTTTGAAACCGATTGTGGAAATATGCGATATAAATATCTAACCCAGAAACTGCCCCATCGCAAACCTGTCATAAATATGACGCCCCATCACCCAGTGACGTCGCGCGCGCATCAGTTATCGTAAAATTTTACGACGCTACAAGATCACATCGTCCGGCTTCCGTTGTGGGAAGACCATTGTGTGACTTTGAGTGGACGGCCTATTTCAAATCGTAAAAATTAATGGTAATTGCGGAATCTCGATTATGATTATGATTGTAATGGTCAATGATTGTTTGGGATTCAAATTGGTTGGAGTGAATTTGTTTGAGTAATTTTATGGGATGTTGCGTGAAATTAAGTTTTATTGTGAGCTGTGACGTTTTCTGATGTATTCGGCCTTAATTCTTAATTGACTTTATTTTTCTTATAAATCGATCGATTTTGCATACAAAAATCTTTTGTAACATATACTTATTCGTATTATAAATAAACTATTTTTCATCTTCATACATATGCGTATGGGAATATTACCTATCCACATAAAAGAAAAGATAATTTGTTAATAAACAAAAAAAAAATTGGAATATCTACGGTAAGATAAAGAGAGATAATACACAAGAACACATGAAACTTTTAAAGTTTAACTTCCGTTCCTCAACAAAATTGTATTATTTCCCCAAACACCAAATTTTCTTATTATCAATTCCATAACTTTATTTTCCATTGTGAAACAAGGAAAACGGAACCACGTTTAAGATTGCGAGTGTTTATTTCATGGAGCGGATGTCTGTATATCTCCCACTATCGGTAACAATAACGCTGGGAGCTGATAAAAGGTGTAGTTTGGCATGCAGAGTGGTAAGAATAATATGGATAAGACCTGGAGATCTACTTTTGAAATCTGCTTACTTTTGCTCGAAAGATTATCATTCGACGTAATCACAATTGCACAATGAGGGAATTGGACGAGGCGACTGACCAAGGCGAGAGGCCAAGTACTGGGCAAAGTCAATATAGAGTTCATATTATAGCCATTATGATTTGAAAAGAAGATAAATAACCTTTAACGGTCTTTCAGTCTATTGTGCGTTGGTTTTGAGTGTCTTTGATTTCTTAAACAATCTAAAATAATCAAGTTGTGTGAAAAATTTGGAATTATAAACATTATACTTGAACTTACACCCCGGTAGCTTTAAGTGTTGAAAGTTCGAGTTTAATATACCTAATTGATTTTGTTTTCGCTGTTGTATAGGTATTTTAGGCCCGATTCTCAATTTCTTCTAACTTCCTTATGATGAGTCGCGGTTGCTTAAACCGCGACTTCTTAATCTTAAAGAAAAAACAACTACAACTAGTTACTAGAGTTCTTAGTTAACTAAATAAGAGTTTACCTATAAATGCATAGTAAACATCTGTTTTAAAGTCAAATTACTTATCATCACATCAAATGAACAAAGAAGTAAAGAAGAACATAAGGTGTAAAACAAACACCTAGAATAGAAAAACAAAAAAAAAATTAAAAAAAATTGTTGACAATTAGAGAATTCTCTTCTTAAGTCCGTTAATAGTGTAAGTATTTTCTACATGTGGAACAATCTAGTTCAAATGAATAAATCAATTATAATCCTAAAAAACGAAAATTGAGGTTTCAGCCTCATCCATATTATTCTTTCACCACTTCCCAAAAGGAAAATCTTCATCGAAATGCTAAGAAAATATTGGATAGAGATTAGCCCATATACTTTTATTGGTTTCCTACTTTATTTACTCAACGTTCTAACAAATAATCGCACTTGAAAATAAATCTTTTTTGTTTGTTAACACACTTTTTGAGTCCCCCACTTTTGGGGATATTTTGTAGTGATAACGTCTTGCCCTTAATTTATTGTGGGGATTTATTTTTGTATTTTATCGCGGTTTTCGGGACAATATTAGATGGTGTTTGTTCATATTTTTTCAGATTTGTAAGGAGAGCTTTGAGGAATGGTCGAGATTATAATGATAGATTTTCTTAACAGTTACTTACTATTTGTATAGGTTTTTTTAAATAATCTTTTAGTGATAAATAAAGGCTTGACAAACATTCAGCTTAACAGATAGTAAGCGGTTACCGTACACAATATTTTTGTATTTATGTATGATTCTTCTTGCAAAATGCTGTTGTTTGGGCTGCATAACAAAGTGTAGGTATTTTATATTACTCATAATTCATCCAAATTATATAATAATAACAAATATTTAATTTTAATTGAAATTAGATTTTTGTTATCTTAATTTATTTTATTTACTGGTCTATCATCAATCCACGGAGCAAAAGATCGCCATAAATGGAAAGAGATTGCAAAGAAGATAGGTCGGGCACTTCACGACGCTCATTAGTGAGCAAACGACTGGAGGAGAAGGAGGATATGGCCTGAATATAGTAAATAAAAATATCTAAAATTACACAAACTAAGGCCCAATCGATACACGATTTCGTGAAATCATCAAATGGCACACGAGTGTCGTAAAGTCGTAAACGTCTCGCATTCATTACGACACGCGTCCGAATTAATTTCACGTGTGCGAACGAGAGGGATGTATAATTTATTTGCAATAAAGTGTGAGAGATATATAATTTATTGGTAATAAACTGGAAGTGCGCGTTTGACATCCGCTTTAGTTTTATTGTTTGAGTGAGATATGTTTTGGGAGATTTTCTATTTGAAAATCCACTTTGACAGTCGAAGAAATTGTAGTTTTGAAACTATTAGTAGGCTAGTCGATGATTAGAACAAAAAACATATCTTTTTTTTTTCACTACAACATTGCCCGAAAGAAAGGCCGCCGTTTCCGTTCCCGCTGCCAAATTTCAGGAAGATTAATGATATATATAGAGTGTAAACGCGTAACAAACAAACTCACTTCGGCATTTATAATATTTTGTCTGCACTGAGTTTAATTTATAGACATTCCCACGGCAAATAAATAGTATTACCATTTAATTAGTCCAATCAGCTGTAAGCTGCCACCCTTCGCTGAGGTAATCCTATTTGGTCACCACTGGTCAGTGTAGATAATAAAATTTGTTTTATCTGGTAAATTTTGTGGAGAAATCGTGTAATTTTGTGAAATTATGGTTTAATTTCAAATATAAAGATTATGCTTATTTTCTAGTTAAACTTACAGTTTAGTTACTTAAAAGTTTAGTTCTATCAATGAGTGAGTGCTTGGGTTAAAAAACTCAATTTTCTAGACGCAGTGCCATGTCGCCTCATTACATTAATAATCTTATCTTAGAGAATTCCCCGTTATATTCTCAACGATTTTCCATCTATATTTCAGTAGTACTTACTGACTATGTACTTGTCAATCAAACTGCCTAGCCCTCAAATGACGGTCAAGACTTTTCGTTTTATTGCGATACTTCGCATGGGCATAAAAACCTTCCTCTTGAATCACTCTATCTATTAAAACAAACCGCATTAAAATCCGTTGCGTAGTTTTAAAGATTTAAGCATATAAAGGGACATAGGGACAGAGAAAGCGACTTTGTTTTATACTATGTAGTGATTCCTTAGGCATTAGGCATATTGCAAATCAGCAAGGGCATAGAGATGCTGTGTGTAATCAGACGAATATAGGATTTTCGGATGAAATATACAAATTCTACTTATTATAAGCTGCCGGTCTCAGGATCTAGCTAAACGCTCGTGTGGAATCCTAATGCTGCTTAAATCTACCTTTTGAATAGATGTGCAAGAATTTGAAAAAAAAAAAAATATCTATCTTAATAATCCTGGATTTGTGAACATTCCCACGGTAGACATTTAATTTATCCAATGAACCGTGATCTTACAACCCTTTGCTGACCATTAGGTAATCCGATTTTCTCGCCATTGGTCAGCGTGGATAATAAAATTTGCGAAATGCTAGTACGTGTGAGAATCCAAAATTTCCGTAATTCTCAAGAGTTTTGAGAAAATCCGTTTATTTGGTACTGTGGCAAAAGGGTAGCGGATACTAATAGGCTCCGGACCAAACAGAATGAGGGTGCAACCAGAAAACCGCTACGATATGATAAAGTGGTAAAGGTTTTGTCTTTTATGTATAAACTAGCTGTTGCCCGCGGCTCCGCCCGCGTGGTACTCGGTTATATCGCGCCCAAAAGTAGCCTATGTTTGACCCAGGTCGTTAACTACATCCCTACCAAATTTTATCACAATCGGTCCAGCAGTTTAGCCGTGAAGAGTGACAGACAGACAGACTTTCGCATTTATAATATTAGTATAGATAAATGCATAAAAATTCAGTCACATAGTGTTTTGACTAAGGTGTTGAGTTTGTAAATTGGGGCATGTATAGTTTGAAGCTTGTCTCTACGTGAGATTTGATAAGTTTTTGACAGTGTGAGTCATATTGTCACGTCTTGGTAACATTTTGCAAGAAAATAGATTTGGTGGGATATATTTTACCGTTGCTAACAAGTAACAAAGTTAAACTAATAATACTAGTGTAATACTGTTATTTAAATTTATAGAAATTTAACAGTAGGTGAACAAAAGTTGCAAAGTTCCACAGATCGATTGCTTATAGATGGACTAATTGTCCATATGCAATCGATTTTCTACTATTTTTATTATTAAATTTGGATACTTTTAACTCAACAAGACGAACATGTTACCAATAATAATGTCAGATAAATAGTTCTTTTTTAATAAAACGGTACAGAAAAGCTTAATCCCTAAGGTCGTAAACATTTACGACCGCGACTAGCGGTGTGAACACAGCCTTACGACGCCAAGAGGTGACAACGAGTTAGGCCGTGTTTACAATGAGTGGGCAACTTTGTTAATATATATTTTCTTCACTGGCTTAACGACTGAAATGGATCTTGGGCCTCTGAAATAAGAGAAACGTCAGTATTCTTATTGTAATTTGTTAATTTAATTTACACTACAACTGCTTGGAGAATATGTTTTTACTGGCGAAAGAACTGGTAGAAAGTTTGTTAAGATCTCTATTTATCGTATTCTAGCCAGACAGAAAAGTTGAGTGGATCAACCCCTCTTAGGGACTGTGATGTACTGCAATGAGCTAATGAATAAATGTGTCGTTGCGCGCGCTGTCTATCTTAGCTATGGTCATGACGAGAGATATTATCTGTGGTGCATGGTCGTGAAGGCGGGAATGGACGGACGCGCACCGCCAACACAAATATATAAATATTGTGTTTATTTTATCACATAAGAATAATCCCAAGACGTCACAGGGACAAATCACACAGATTGAGTTAGCCCTACTAACTCAACGATATTTTTACAATTAAAATTTTATACATTGATAGATAACAAAAGTTAGTGTAAATAAATTATACAATGCTCTACGAAGCTTGCAATTAAGCTGTGATTGTAAATGGGAATCGTGCTCGAATAAAGTAGAGCCATTGGTAATAATAAATAAAATCAAAAAATTTCTTCGCACAATACTGGTTCAATTAAAATATCTAAGTTTTAGTTTGTAATTTCACATTTGTTAATGTTATTTTTTCCTAATTTAAATATGATTATAATACTAATTAAATTAAATTAATATCTATATATAACTAAATTTTTAAAAACTAAATATAATCTAAAAGAAGACCTCTAGGTAGAGTTCCCATCACACCGACAGCATATAAAAATATAAAGAAAATTTGAAAAAAAAAAAAAAAACTATAGAAGATTGAGATAAGCTCAGTGTATCATCTACCTAGAAAGTTCGTGGACATCCTCAATATTGGCACTTATTGTATTTTGTATTATTTACCCACATTTACGAGCGATATTTTTGAGTGAGTTCGACCAAACTACTTAAATTTTTACGACCCACTTTTCCGCGTCAGCACGCGTATTTTTATTTCCAGTTGTAAAATATTCCCTTATTCTATTTAATTGGATTGGATGATCTATATTTTTTTTTTGTATTTATATTTATTTATTCAGACTTATTTTTGTGTAACGCTAATTATTATGCACAATTTTTTTTAAATCTTGTTAGTGTCACACAAAAGGCGGACTTAATTCTGTTTGAAAAATAAAAAAAGCTAGCAACCTGATAAATTTTAATCAGTTTTTTTAGTTTCAAAAGGAAAAAGGCAAAAAAGTGGAATGCTAACGCTAGCATGCTATCTAGTTAAATAATAACATAAAATTAGAAAAGCAAAGTTGCAACAAGCATATATTTTTTTTATGATAAATTCTATGACATAGTGTGTAGCTAAGGTTATAACTACATTAAAAAAAAGTATCCATTTTATAGTTTACCTTTTGCACTTTCTAACGAGATAAATGACTATACAGAAATATTTCATGATAATAATTAATTAGTCTTAGGTTTTTTTAAAAAACAGCAACAAAGACGTTTATAAAAAAAAAAATAACAAAAGTTAAAATCTACCAGCCAGTATTATTCTCAAAACGCAACCATTTATTTATTTTTTTATTCTTTTTCTTAAATCCAATATTTTATTTTTATTATACGTGAAGTCTATTTAAAATCCATTAAAATCTACAATTATGGGAATTCCTCCTCACATATCATCACACCATATATCAAGAACGGAAAATCAATAAGTGTCAAATTTTCGCATCATTACTGCATTATATGTTTTGACAGTCCATTAAGCATTGTCAAATTGACAGTTGACATGTAAGTGCTATTGACAGTCGCATTTTACACTTGATGACATTTTTATAATGTGTATTGAGTTTAATAGTGTTGTTTGGACGTAATGATGTTATGTGTCATTTGTCAATGTTTTGTGTTAAGACTTTAGTTAAAGAAAATATACACTACGCTTTTAGTTTAAAAAAAAATTAGCTGTTCACCAGGATCTTCAACCGCGTGTTCCTAATTTTAACACCACAAGAGCGCGATCTCTATACCTAAAGTAAAATGCTTAAGTTACAAAATATCAGAAATAAATATAGGATAATTAAAACGTAAAATGCCAAAAGACAAAGTTCCAAATTGAATAAAAATAATAGTTTTTAAAAATAGTTTTTCATCTTTATTTCTTTTGGTCCCGTTAAAAAGAAATAACGTATTTTTGAGAGAGGGGAAAATAATATGCAGCAGCGCAGTGTAGTATGCCTACTTAAAAATAATAGTTCAATGTCTTATACAACAGAATACAACAGAAGTTTCTATAAATATTTTAAATTTTTGTTTTATTCACTGTAAGAAAACGACACTTCTTGGTTGCTGTTTTAAGACGATATATTTAAATAAAGGAATGACATAAAGGTAAGTAAAAAAAGAACTATGTAAAGCTAAGAAGGTTGTATAGGTGGTCGCCAACATTCACAACTAGCGACCCGCCCCAGCTTCGTATGGGCATAAAAAACTTGCTCTTGAATCACTCTATCTATTAAAAAAAAAACCGCATCAAAATCCGTTGCGTAGTTTTAAAGATTTAAGCATAAAAAAGGAAATAGGGACAGAGAAAGCGACTTTGTTTTACGACCGCCGTTCAACGGTCAGCTCAGAACTATTATGTAGTGATGATGGAAAAATTGTTTATGCACTAATTATATTTTTAAGTGTATTGAGTAATGCTAAATTAGAAAATAAAAAAAAATATTTCTGTTAGTGGTGGTAGGCGGAGTATGCATTCTGTAGTTGACTGTATATTTAAATAAATAAACAATCCTTTAAATTAACCCTTTATCAATTAAAACAAGATGAACTAACAGATAAAAACATACATGAACTATCACTCAAAAGATAATTATTACGAAGATTACGCATATTAATTAATTAATTTTAACCCTTCCGATGGACACGCAATTTACGGTACAAATATTTTGATCAGATAGTGTAAATAGGTCCATTAGAGTTATTAATTAATATTGATAGCCAGCCGGTCAATTTTAAAAACACTAGCCTGTGAAAAAGTTAAAATAACAGAGACAAAAAGTGTAATTTTTTTTTATCTCGCTGATTTCACCAATTTGTACAAGTAAATGCGTTAACAAGAAATAAAAGGACATTGCACATAGCTAAATATGCAGCCGGAAAAACATTTAGAACATGTTTAAATTTTCTTGTGTTTTATTTATTATCAACAAAAAAAAATTTGTAACCGAATTTTTTGTAGAGATCAAAACACTTGTTTTTAATGAGTGTTGACGTCAAAACAATTGTATTTGGCTTACTAAAATGTAACATTAATTACTAACTCCTAATAACAATAAATAATTTATACTTGCATTGGAACTATATCTATAAATTAGATCAAACTTCTTTACTTAAAATTTATTTCGATAAGTAATTTTAAATAAAATCACATTGCTATTTAATATCAACCCCAATCGCTTCTAACAAAATTGCCAAATCCGCGTGACGGTCAAATGGACCACGTGTGGTATGCGGTCAAAATGTCCCAAATGAAACTGTGACGGCGTTTGCAGTGTTAAGTGTTTACCTATTGTCATGATTATTTGTGGTTGCATATGGGATGGATATGTAGTTTTGATTCAAATTTTGGTGCAGATGGTTCTTGAACCAAGCCATTATATTATAGGCATGCAAGTAATTTGAGGATCATTTTAAGTCTCTTGTACAGGAGGTGATGAGTGTGGAGGAGGCGAGAGAGGTATGTAAGGATCGTAGCCAATGGACATCTCTAGCCTCTGCCTATCCCTACGGGAGACATGCGTGATGATATGTATGTATGTTGTACAGGAAAACTATCTATTTTATTTATATGGATATGTAATTTATGATATGCAAACAAAAAAAAAAACCCTATTAAACAAATCATTGACATCGTTTTAAAGTTGGTTAAAAGAAGTTGCAATAGGTCTACTAGACACATTTTTTTAAATAACATGTGTAATTATTATGTTAATGAGCCACTTACTAGTACAATAAAAATAACATCTATCTATCTCTCCTCCTCTTCCAGTCGTTTGCTCATTACTGAGCGTCGTGATGTGCCCGACCTATCTTCTTTGCGATTTCTTTCCATGTATGGCGATCTTTTGACCCGTGGATTGCGTTGGAGATCGGGATGTTGAGCTGCTGCTTAATCTGGTCAGACTATCGTCTATCTATCTCTCAAGATCTAGTAAAATGGGTGACTTGCTTTGTCACCCATATTACTTCTTCTACTTCGTTTGGAAATACAGACAACCCGACGTAGACAGTTCTGGTATAAATATTAGGGAATTGATCCGAATAAAAGAAGAATTTTTTAACAGTAATGAGAAGGTAAATACGATCATTGTAATACCTTGTTTCAACTGATGAAAAGAAATCATCAAAACCCCAGTAACGTCAAGATTCTCACGTGTTCTCTGATGACTCAATTTATAACAAAATGCTTTTGATATTTACATTGTTAACATTTAAAAAAAAGACAAAGAAGCATTTTAAAAGTGATTGAGAACAGACGAGTAAACATGTCGGGACACTTGATACGACACGATGATTTTATGAACAACATCATTGAATGAAAGATAAGGACGAAAGGGTTCAGGTAGGTGTAGTGTAGTTGTTAAAGTAACTACGTCAGAGGCCCAGAGGCAATTCTAAAGAATTGACACCACGGTGTGCATGGTCGATCGACCGTGTCACCTACATGAAAGACAATGATGAAACAGATATTGAAAAAGAAGAAACTCACAAACGATAGACAAAATTATTAGGAACTCCACCAACAAGAGCCTATCTCTTAAATTTATGATAATGATTGCTAACACCAAAATTAGGTGTGACTATAACAAAATTGACCCTTGAATTCACGGACAATGTATTTTAAGGTTGAAATCAAGTGTAAATGTTATAAAATTCGTCGCGCCACCTCAACGAGGGGTCAATTTTTGAAAATTTTGTTTTGGCCACTCTAACTTGACATATTTATGTGTTTTACTAACTACTGTGAAGATGTGGGTGTACTGTTGGTTTTATCGTAAATTTAATAAGTTTCATTGTTAATTACTCAATTGTTTAGTAGTTTTTGCAAATGATAAACTTTTGCGTATTCACGTAATTTTTTGAATAATCGTTACACATAGGTATTTTAATTTTTTATTCTAACAACTCATTAGAAATAGACCCAAGGCATTTAAATTCCATTTCACAATCTAAATGGAAGCGAAAATCAAAACCGACTACGAAAATTTTCATAGATTACATTATTTCTTTTATACTTTAAAAGTAGGTAAATTAAAAATTAAAATGCTTTATAGTAATTCAATTAGGACTAAATTAGGTAAATATAAAATATTACTTGCGCCCTGGCATCGCAGGTGTGCAATGCTATAAAATACATGTATTATACACATAAACCTTCCTCTGGAATCACTCTATCTATTAAAAAAGCCGCATCAAAATCCGTTGCGTAGTTTCAAAGATGTAAGCATACATATGGACGACTTTATTATTATACTATGTAGTAATAGTGATAGTGAAGTGATATCGTAAACATTACCAACTCTTAGCAATAATTAATATTTTTTTCAATATAATAAGAATTTAAGTGGGGGATAAAAATAACCGCAGTATTAGTAAAAATTGAAGGGGTGTAAACTAAACATTAATTTCAAAATACAACAAAAGATATTAAAAAAAGGAATAATAGAACCGTAATCTTCACACCGCAAACAAACAGACAAAACGACGAACTATCTATTAATCACAAAATAGAAATACAATTGATCAAAAAACAAAAATTGATGCGATTTCGATTTCGTAAGGGTTAAGCTAATGTTTTAGCCGCTTGAGCGAATATAGAAAAAGGGGGAGACAAAATTGTTATTTTTTTTCGTAAATCGGATTTTGACAAAAGGATATTGTGTAAATTGGAGTGACCGGAGGGAAAAACAGAATTATCGGGACAGTTGAGCGGTTATTGGGTTAAATAGACGAATGGGTTTTGGATAAGTGTATTAAATAGAGCTATATTTTGTGTTTTAGTGATGCATTGCGTTTTAGGGTTTGGTTAAAATGTTTTTTTTTTTCTGATTCATATCCCCAGTTTTCTACAAAATTGAATTTGAGATGAGTCCGGAAGAAATATATGAATGAGTATATAAAAAGTATTGTTTGTTTGTAAATTATTTGTTGTTTAAAAAGAAAACTTATAAAAATAAATAAAATATCTCATCGGCGGACGGTGGATTTCTTCCAGTCAAATGAATATCTGTAAAGTCTTACTTATGAGTTAAGTAATACAACGAGTTCTTAAGTATTAATAAATTTAATTAAAGCTATTTGTGAAAAATAAAATTTAAGCGATTTACTTGAATGTCTTTTTTTTTGTGAATAAAGATATACTTACTTACTTACTTATTAGTAATTAGCGACCCGCCCCAGCTTTGCATGGGCATAAAAACCTTCATCTTGGATCATACTATCTATAAAAAAAACTGCATCAAAATCCGTGGCGTAATTTTAAAGATAAGTCATAGGGACAGAGAAAACGACTTTGTTAAACGGTTTTATTTTTTATACTATGTAGTGATAGTGATTCCTTCAAACCAAATCTTTAACCGTCGTTACGTCACTGAAGATTGAAGAAACTAAAAATTCATTTAAGTCAAGCATACATCAAGGTATTCATAAAAAAAAAATTAAAATTTTTAAATTTAAAGTGCAAAAGAGGCAGTACTGTGTCAAATCAGTGAGGTAACAATTCACCGAATTTAAACCTCGTAAAGTTAAATGGAGTGTAGTTAGTAACATGTGTAGTGTAGTCACTGCTAATGGATTTAGAATTTATTGAGTCGACGCCCACTTACCAAAAAAACATATTATTCAGTGGCAATATGGACCTTATGGTAAGTGGAGAACGGTTTTTATTCTGATGGCAATAGAATTTAAAATTATGTTTGCATTTTTCTTTTGCTATATTTTGTTGAAAATTCTACTGCTAAAGTGTCAAGGGTGTTGTTTAGGCCTATAGGATGAGGGTTGTTATTTTCATGAGTTACTAGGAGCATGAGCATCAGTTGCAATTTTTTTTTCTACATACCTAAATAATCTCAACTAATATTATAAATGCGAAAGTGAGTTTGTATATTTGTTTTTTTGTTACCTCTTCACGCCCTATCTACTGAACCAATCTTCCTGAAATTTCGCATACACATAGCTAAGAGTATTGAGAAGGACATAGGGTACCTTTCATCTCGGGAAAAAGTATTGTTCTCGAGGGAAATTCATTCAGGCGAAGCCGCGGGCGGAAGCTAGTAGACATATATCAATAAATTTTTGTTTTTAAGATCCTATCGCTATTCAAGAGGTACCGGGTTCGATCCCCGGTCAAGTTAAGATGAATAATGGTATTTTTCTTATATGGCCTGAGTCTTGGATGTTTATCTATTATATGTATTTATCATAAAATATCGTATAGTTACTACTTTTAAGTACAAATCACACAGATAGAATTAGCCCCAAAGTAAGTTTGAGACTTATGTTATAAGACACTAACTAAACGATACTATATT
The DNA here is from genome assembly GCA_947044815.1 of Apomyelois bistriatella. NCBI lineage: Eukaryota > Metazoa > Arthropoda > Insecta > Lepidoptera > Pyralidae > Apomyelois > Apomyelois bistriatella. Next base: position 10,787,380 of record OX345706.1, on the reverse strand, counting down.
TTATAACAAATCCATATCCATACTAATATTATAAGTGCGAAAGTCTGTCTGTCTGTCTGTCTGTCTGTCTGCCTGTCTGTCTGTCTGTCTGTCTGTCACCTCTTCACGGCTAAACTGCTGGACCGATTGTGATGAAATTTGGTAGGGATGTAGTTAACGACCTGAGGTCAAACATAAGTAGCCAAAAGTAGCCTACTTTTGGGCGCGATATAATCGAGTCCCACGCGGGGCGAAGCCGCGGGGAACAGCTAGTACATATATATATAAATATCAAAGACCCAGGCCAATCATAAAAAGATCAGTTTTCATCTTTAACTGACCAGGGATTAAACCCGGGACCTTCTGAGCAGCGGTCAGGCATGTTAACCGTTACGCCACGGAGGTCGTCAAAGTTGAGTTAGTATCCCATAACACAAGTCTCGAACTTACTTCGGGGCTAACTCAATTAGTGTGATTTGTCCCCATATATTTATTTATTTAAATGAAACAGAGAAATGAAAATGATGAAATCACAATAAAATGGTTGACGTATATTCTTATATCTACGTGACTTATTTGCTTCCGTAGAGAAGGATAGATAAATTATGTTTGCATAATTTAATGAATAAATACCATGTCTGATTATGTTGTATTTATTTACAGAAATATAAATCATGATTTTTCCTTACTTTGGAAGATCCCCGATAAGTTTTCATTTTAGGGTTGGCACAACCCGAATATTGTCTGTCTTGTCTGTCTGTATGATCAAGCTTATTTCCGAAAGTACTGAACCGATTTGCTTTAAACTTTCACATTTTTTTTTATTTTAACTAGGAAGAGAATTTAAAGTTTGTTTCATGAAAATCGGTTCATTAAAAAAAGTTATAGTACCTAATTTGAATGAACTCAAGGTATGTTTGATATCGAACGAATGCACCAAATTGGATAGTTATTTTTTCGGTTGGTTATTTTCAGAACAAACTTTGTATAAAAGAAAAGCTGGATTTCCGGCCAAATACCCGCGGGAATACAGCTAGTGTTAGCTATGATCCGAATGGTTAATCCTAATCCCAAACGACCACATCATCGCAAAATCCTCCGAAAATATAGAATTTGGAATCGCGCGTGGTCGCCAGGCAAATATCTTTTTTTAATTTATAACCGAAAAGCATACTTCATAAAAGTATCTAGGATTTTTCTACCAGTTAACCATCAGTGGTGATATTCTATATTTATTCATTTCTTTAGACCCGCCCCAGGTTCGCATGGGCATAAAACCCTTACTCTTGAATCAATCTATCTATTAAAAAAAAGCCGTATCAAATTCCGTTGCGTAGTTTTAAAGATTCAAGCATACATATAGCGACAGAGAAAGCGACTTTGTTTTATACTATGTAGTGATTTTTCTATGTGTAAGTATACATTATTAAGTACAAGAAACAAGAGAAAGAATTCTTTAAGCATTAAGTCCGCCAAATTGTAAAAATTATTTTTCACAAAAAACGAATATATAATAAAAAAAAAAAATAATAAGAAAATAAATAAAAAATACTTCGAATTAAAATAATCTAATTCCTCATTGAACTACAAACAACTCGTGAATTTCCCTCGAGAACAGTGAGTACTTTTTTCCGGGATAAAAGGTACACTATATCCTTCTCAATACTTCTATCTATATGTATGCGAAATTTCAGGAAGATTGGTTCAGTAGGTAGGGCGTGGAATCGTAACAAACAAACAAATAAATAAACAAGTACACTCACTTTCGCATTTACAATATTAGTTAGGATATACATATATACGTTTTTTTTAATCGCCAGTGCCAACCCTGAAAAAAATGTATATTTACATGATTCTATAGATGATGAAATTGCATAATGGTTAAGAATCAGTGGGTGAGCATGAGCAGTAGTGTTATCATTATGAAACCAGATAAGTACTCTTAAAGAAAAAATAGCTGGTGTTGATCTCTGTTTTTATCGCTTAGCAATCGGCGGGAATATTAAAACATATCACGTTACGTTACTCCTCAAAAGAATTTATTAGTTTGTGGAGGAGACCTTAGTCGGAGTCTCCAGTGACCGCTTGGCTGGAGACATTAATAATATTTATTTGTGAAATTAAAAAAAGTGATAAATTAATAGAAGTAAGTGACAACATGAGTAAAGGACATACTTATGTGCAATGGCTAGTGGCTTTTGTAGGTAAGTAAATTAAATAATATTATTTTTTGCCTTATTTTGGACGATAGTGTTTGTTAGTTGAAAGTTTTACTCTTCCTGTTTGAGTGTGGGAAATACATCTATTTGTGACTAAGCCTTTTGAGATAGTCGCCAAATTCAATAAATGAATTTGTATTTGCATTTTGAAGTTCGATGTTTCAATAAGCTTTTAATCCATCAATCAACCAATTTATTTAATTTCATGCACTTCTTTTTTCAAGTAAATTATTTTGTTTCTACAAAAATTAGCAATTTCTATGCTATATTTTGTGGATGACATATGATCTTGTTCTGTGCAACTCAACTCAATAAACTCAATAATTTCAGCGGAGTCGACTGTACTGACATATGGTCTTATAGCAGGATGGATATCACCTATGAGAAGTGTCCTCCAATCAGAGTCTTCACCTGCAGGTAGACCCCTCACTGACATGGAGATGACTTGGGTAGCCAGCATACTGGCTTGCACGGCAATATCAGGAGTTCCCTTGTTTGTTTATATAGCTGATAATTACGGGAGAAAGGTTGGAATTTTCTTAATGGCTGTGCTGAATATGGTAAGTCTTTCACAACTGAGCAGCTTCTGTGGTAGAGTCTGTGACAAAATTTTGTTTATGTGGCAGATTTTTAGTAGTTCTCGCAAGAAAATTTGAACCCTGTCACTAGACCCCAAAAGGTCAAACAACAATTATACTGTGGAACAGCTGAATCATCTGGAACTTGGTGCAGTCTCATGGATACAAGAGTTATAAATTGCATTGAATCTGTTATATATTTTCAGGGTTGCTGGGTCCTAAAATTAACAACTGCAAATGTTCCATGTCTCATCTTGGCTAGAATCCTGGCAGGAGTTTCAGCCGGTGGCAGCTACCAACTCATTCCAGTATACATCAAGGAGATAAGCCAGGACAATATAAGAGGAATGCTGGTTTCTATGAATACCCTTATGCAAAATATTGGAATTTTCACAATGTACGCTATGGGAGCGTATTTGGATTACCTTACGATTTTATGGGTATGCGTGACGGTGGCTCTTGTTTCCGTTTTGGCGTTGATTAAAGCTCCTGAGAGTCCTCCGTTCTTAGTCAAGAAGGGCAAGTATGAGGTAAAACAGCTGTTAATTTATCAAATCAATTTTATAGGTATATCGTAACATTTGTAGCGGACTGGTTTTCTGAAATGACCGAGGGTGAGACACATGCCAGTCTGATAGCAGTTTGGGCAAAATTGTTTTCAGGGTATAAGTACTTGAAATGATGAGCTCAAAAACTAACGAATGTGAATTGACGGCGAGTGTGGTTTGACTAAGAGTGTTTGCGATAAGTGCATTTCTATATTGATGTTCTTTGAAAGGCGTTGTTAGTCCATCGACAGCGTCATCACTAGATAGTAGTCGAAAGGCTATGTGAAATGCTTTGAGGCCACTAACACATCCAGTTGAAGTTACTATTGGTCTGGTTTCCCTTTAAAAAGGGGTACTTAGTAACTGCAAATCAGGACCATAATAAAGAAGCGTACTAATAAACACGAAAATTCCCTTTTTTATCAACAGATCACACATAAACAGAACTAACTATTGCTTATAGTTTTAATAATCGACTTATTTTACAGGAAGCAGAAAAAACTTTGGCATTACTAAGAGGACTAGATGTAAATGACAAAGTGGTTCAAAACGAAATGGATTACATGAAGGAAAACGACAGACAGGCTAAAGATCTCCCTGATGTTACTCTTCTCGATATCTGTAAGTGCAGGTTTTTTTTACAATTTCTGGAGTAGGCAAATATATTCATGGCTCAGTTAGTAGAAGTAGCATTGCAGAATCTTTAAACACCTGCAACACATAGAGTGGTGGTAAACGCGCTTTGCCATTTCTAAAGAAAGTCACATACAAGAGACGAACATTATTTTTTGATCTGCCTATCTGATATCAACCTTTCTTGATTCTATTCGTGTAAATTATAATGTTTATTTAATCTATCCAAAGAACTTTAATTTTTCGGGAACACATCTAAGCTTGATAAAGATAAGGTAAAAGAGGATGAAGATGTCTATCAAACTCCTGGAGTCGAACCATTTCCGAAGACATGAGGACATTGGGCATAAACCTAGAAATTACGCTAAATCGCTAAATATTGGAAAAAGTATAAGGGGGCCAACTCTATATAGGAATATCTAATAGATATCGTATGAGGAGACCCAACCCCTGATGATGTGGGATAAGGGTTGGACAAAGGAGAAGAAGACATCTAAATTAGATAACAAACACCAGCCGGAATCAAAGGCATTATAAGTGAAATAATCATTTCTATTGCTGTTTTTTTCGGAATCAGTCAACTATCAGTACATGATTTAGGAAAGCCAAATACGACTAAATTAATTAAAAACTAAAGTTTCGCTTCATTAATTGCTTACCTTACAAATCCATCTCTTAATTTTTACATTGAATTGCTCGTACGGGTATTATTAGATATCACAAGTAGATACAATGTTATCTTGATTCTAAACTACTGTAGTTGACTTCCATTGAATTTCTTCTTTTATTTCAGTCAAAACAAAGTATTCCCGCACCGGCCTACTCATCATCATTTCGATCATCAGCATGCAAGCCATGAACGGAACTTATTCGATTTTCACTTACGCATCCACCATCGTGTCTGCAGCCGGAGTCACCTTGAGTCCTGAGCTACAAATGCTGAGTATACCCATTGTGATGATCGTGGGATCTTTTGTATCCATTAGTATTGTGGAAAGAATTGGGAGAAAGGTAATTTTAACTTTCTAAAAATTTTTAGAATTTTATTGTTGTGGAGAATTTTTTAATGATATAATAAGTTTCTTTTAAAGAGATTCATTCTACAAGCATATTCAGATTACTTACTTTTTCCAGGTAATATTAGCTACAGGATTTGCTCTGTCCTTGATAGGGTTAGTCGGTCTTGGGACAGTGCTGACAGTACAGTATCATGGTGGAAGTGTACCCAGTTGGTTTTCAATGTCTTTCATCATTTTGACGATGTGGTGCTATTCAGCTGCAGTCGTGCCTATGCCTTACGTCATCATGTCAGAAATGTTTAACTTCCAAGTAAGTACTCTGTTAATTATTCGTTTTCACAAACATACCTACATGTCCGTTTCCATTATAAAACTTTTTTTCATTTGAAGTCAAAACTTCTTTAGCGGCATTGTGAACTTTTTGGGATGGGTAAAAAATGTAAAACTCACGTCAGAATACCTGACGTGATCGAAGATTCGTAAGACAGAGGGAAAGTAGACCGCAAGCACAGCATAGGAGAGAAAGTTATACCCCCTTCTTTTCTATTATTAATAATGTAATACCAACATTTTTTTTAATGAAATTGATTGATGATTCATTCATTCCTCTCTTTTTCGTATGCGCAACAAAAATACCTGCTTCTATTCTCGCCACTCCTGGAGTGGCATCAGAAACCCGTTGTTTTTTATTGCTTCTCTCTCTTAATATTTTTTTTTTTTATTTATTTAGATCCGAGCGAAAGTGTCAGGTGTTGTGTGCTGCTACGCGTGGTTTATCACCTTCCTCCAGCTATTCATATTCACTCCAGTCTCATCCCTGGTGGGTCTACACAACACAATGTACTGTTTTGCAGCAATAGACCTTATTGGTGTCATCATAGTAATAGTGATAGTTCCAGAAACAAAGGGGAAGAGCGTGGAGCAAATCGAGAAAATGCTTGCTAATAAATAATTAGCTGCTTATTTTGTATTGTTAGGAGTACTAAAAAGATGTATATCATGAATTCGTAGAATAGCTGTGATCATGATTTGATCAGTTTGTGATTTATAATTTGGGTTATAAAAGCAATAACATTGCTAAAACATTGACACTACTGGTGTTACAGACATTTATTGGTTGCTGTAAACTCCTTTCAGTAAAGCAAGCCATTATATCATAGATAAAAAAATAGCCTGTCGTCTAACCGCGCGAATTTAATACTTCTATGCATTATATCTATGACTTTGATTACTTAATACTACTGAATAGTATCATAAAGTAAGCCTGTCTGTTGTATTTGCTGTATTTGATAGCTTTTCTCTCTTATCCTTTAGATCAAAATTTGACAAACTTTATCAAAAATCTTATTTTAATTTATTTTTAGAAGTTTTTATGTCTTCTAATGACTCAACTACAATTACGTTACGAGACCCATCTTGTAGTCTTTTCGTGTACATATTGCTATGACCTTAAAAAAAATAGTTTAATTAGCAGCGAAAGTGATAATTTGCAGCGAAAATACAGACTATAGAACTTATGAATTTTGTAAATATTGTTTTTTTTTTCTAATAAATTATCGTTGATGACTGTTATATTTGTTTTTTTTTTCAAGTAGATTAAATAAATTCTAAAAGAAATAGCGAAAAACACCTAACTTTTTTTTAGAAAAAATTCTAACCTAGGAAAATGTCCTTAAAATATCGTTTAATTTATAAAATGTTTTCATACTATCTATTATAACATTGCAAAAAAATCGCTTACAGTACATGATAAGTATACCTAAAGAAACTTATACTTAAATGCGATATATAATATATCTATGCAAATGATAACGGATACAAAGGACCTCCTTGAGAAACTCCAGCAGACTAGATTTTTAATTAAGATGGTTTCCTTTATAAACTGTTCTGCAAACAACGATTTTAAATATATAATTTATTATGTACATGTAAATAAATATTCCATATATACCTTAATAAATGTACACGACATTTGTTGTATTCGAAGTCATATCGGATTAAAGTTTATTTATTTTGCAAATTATTATGATATTCAAATATTTATCTAAGGACGTATCTTTGCTGTAGGGTTGAACATTACTAGGTACATAGTATAAAACAAAGTCGCTTTTTCTGACCCTATATGCTTAAATCTTTAAAACTACGCAACGGATTTTGATGCGGTTTTTTTAATAGATAGAGTGATTCAAGAGAAATGTTTTTATGCCCATGCGAAGCCAGGGCGGGTCGCTAGTTCTACATGAATGTAATCTACATTTACATTAATTAATTGTACTTCCACAAGCAGCACAAATATACTTGACATTAAGAAACTATGTATTTGAGCCGTTTGGCGTTGAAATGCTTGGATCGTGGGGCCCAAGTGCACGAACCGTCTTCCGCGATTTGAGCAAGAGCTTATCAAAGACATGCGTGACTAGAGGGCTGGTATTTTCCTGGAGTGAAATATCAGTATTGCCCTTAAACGTGGCAATGCTTGCCCAAATGCCAGCCTTCTGACCACCTTGCCATAGTCGGACATAGATGCGGATGAACTTTTTGATGCTTAAGGTCACATCAGAATCTTATTCATAGAATTACAATGGCGCTCTACTAACAAACCAATTCAACTGAGCTCAAAACAGCTTATTGGCAGCTCTACCACGTTCACTAGTGTTGCTCTAACAGCAGTCTTACACCAAGTCAGGTGCCTACAGAAAGCTTTAAAATTTTGACATTAGTCGAAAAGAAACAACATTCGGTTTTAGCTGAACAAAATATATGGAGTAATATTTGTATGCAACGGATGATATGCGTCTGCGCACTCAGGTTGGCCGATGCAAATTGAACATGCAGAAATGGGAGTTTACGGATAAAACTGCTAATGCGGAGGGCCAGTATAATCAATGTTTTACTTGTTAGAGTGCTTATATTATGTCCTGTTTTAGGGAGACGCTCTTTTAATATGATTTATTTCAGATTTAGAAATGTGAGCATGCCATCCCTAGAATTATAATGGTAAACGTATGTACATAGACTGACGCGAACGCTTTTTATTAGGCACATCAAATGCCTGATATCAGTAGTGCCATAGATACAGAAAATATACTTAATTCTAAATTACTATATTTCATAATGAGAATAGTTAAAAACTTATTAATATAGACAGAGATTAATAGACTAAAGTAATATTTTTAGACGGTATTGATTTAAGAGAGTGAAATAAAAATGACTAAAGGACACACTTACGTGCAATGGATGGTCGCTATAGTATGTAAGTATTCAATAGTAATAAATTTGCTTAAGTACCTTTTGAGATGATAATTTATTTTAAAAAGTAAATAAAAGCTTGTAAAAATGAATACATTGTATAGGTTATTATAAAATATGACCTATATAGTTGGAAAGACACAACGATAAGACAGAATTTTTTGGCGAGTAATTTCTCTAGATCAATCAAATTAGTTCGGAAAAAAAATGATAACATTTTATTACAGTGGAGACAACAGTACTATCATACGGCCTGCTAGCAGGATGGATTTCACCTATGAAAAGCATTCTCCAATCAGAGTCATCACCAGCAGGTAGACCCATCACAGATATGGAGATGTCTTGGGTGGCCAGTATACTGCCATTGGCGGCAGTGTCCGGAGTTATACTATTTTCGTATACAGCTGATAATCATGGAAGGAAGATTGGGGTTTTTATTATGGCTCTTTCGCAAGCGGTAAGTTCCGTTTCTTAGGGCTTATAATGACCTCAATTAAAGGCCATTTTTTGAACTAGTTTGATAAAGAACTTGTCGCCCATGGACAAAAGTATGAAATGGCTACCGCGAACATAAAACGAAACGTGAGATAACTAGCTATCAGATGATCCAATGTTTGAGAAAAGGTAGCAGGAAACGCCATACTCAGGTCGCTTCTTTGCAGTCAGCGATGAGAATTCAATGAACTTCCTTTTGTTAGGAATATCTATGTAGGAATCCTCGACTGCTGGTAGATCTATTTAATTTTTTGACAGTACAATCGAATAAACATTTTTTCAGAGTTGTTGGACACTAAAATTAACCACTGCAAATGTTCCATGTCTTATCATAGCCAGATTCTTAGCAGGCGTTCCAGCTGGCGGTTGCCTTCAGTTATTACCAATATACGTCAAAGAAATAAGTCAGGACAATATAAGAGGAATGTTGGTTTCCATGATAATCCTTATGCAAAATATTGGAGTTTTCACAATGTTCGCTATGGGAGCCTATTTGGATTATATGGCGGTATTATGGGTAGGATTGATGATATCACTAGTATCCATAATATCCTTGATAAAAATCCCTGAAAGTCCATCATATCTGGTCAAGAAAGCAAAATATGAGGTGAGATGTGTTTATTAAATTTCAAAGTATGCATGACCCAAGTCTCTAATAATTTATGGTGCAACTTGATTTAAGTTAAATTTTTAATGGGTCAAAAAAGTGTTATTTCAAGACAAACCTAATATACGCAGACTCACTAAGATAAACGAGTACATAAAATCAATCATTTCTTTGAAAATATTTTGAGAATTTACTTCTTTTGTTTAGTTTGTTTAATTTATATCTGGTAGTGGTTATTACAAAAGTCATAAGCATTGTGTCTTACAGGATGCTGCAAAAACAATAGCATTCTTAAGAGGACTAGATGTTGATGATAAAGAAGTCCAAGATGAAATGGCCTATCTGAAGAACAATGATGTCCTCGCTAAAGATCTTCCTAATGTTATAGTCATAAATATTTGTAAGTATTTTATAAATACGATTCAATTAGAAATCAGAATAACTTATTTATCCATAATTTATACACAATACAATATGACGACGACGACAATGAAAAATAAATTTGCCTCTGTCATCATCGCTCTGTGTTTTTTAGTTGCATCTTCAGCTAACGCTCCAGAGTCTAGGGTATGCTTTTAATCATGGTACTGTTAGAAATGATGTACGGTTTATTACTATGGAGCGACTATCATTTGATCATAACACTTTTTACAGGGAGACTAGACCAATTAGATCATGATTGGTTTGCCTCTGTTGCTATTCGGCAAATGAAATATAGTTGCCTAAGTAATCAATTTAAATTTTATTTTCTAGTAAGAAACAAGACCTCGCGGAAAGGCCTGTTCATTATCATTATGTTCCTCAGCGTGCAAGCTATGAATGGCAGCTATGCGATCTTCACATACGCATCTTTCATCATATCAACATCAGGTGTCACATTAAGTCCTGAACTGCAAGCACTGAGCAGCCCAATTGTTATGATTGTTGGGTCTTTTGTATCTGTAACTTGTGTCGAGAAGATTGGGAGGAAGGTAAGATTGTCTTGTTCCAGTAAAAGTAGGTTATTTATCTTTATAAAAAAGACATTTAATTTCAATACCATTGACGATGAAGTTTTTTAGTTTTTACCTAATATTTAAGAACCTTGATTCTAGATCTGTATGAAACTCAAATCCAGTGATCGTGAAATAAATATTATCCAACATTCTTCTCTAGATGTTTTTCTTTCACTATATAACTTTATAATAAGTAATAATAAGTAAAGCGGTTGTTGGGCGTGCTTTGGTTATACCAAAGATAGTTTAAGAGTTGAGATAACTACAAAAACTTGATGTGCGTATTCCAATCATAAGGTTAGGTCTTCCACAGTCTTTTGTGTTTAGCAAGTCCCAACTCATAAATTCTTTATTCTTACAGGTTATAATAGCTATAGGATTTACTCTTACTTCAGCAGCGTTAATCACTCTTGGAACAGTGTTGACAGTGCAGTACAATGGTGGTAGTCTATCAAGTTGGTTGCCAGTTTTATCAATGATCGTAATCATGTGGAGTTATGCTGCAGGAATATTACCAATGCCTTACGTTATCATGGCAGAAATGTTCAATTTTCATGTAAGTATCTAGTAATATTTTGTAATTACGAACATTTTGTGACCTTATTTGGTTTTTAGGAATTTCCAAAAAAGTTTCTATGACTTTATTATTTCGGATGCCATCACACTATACAGTTTTATTTATTTTTAACACCAGTGTTGTATGATAAGAATAGAATTTCAGAATTATTTTTACTAAACAGTTGCTTGGGTTCTGTCTAATTGTTTGTTTTTTATTATAATTTTAAGTAGGCTAACAGGATTTATAAGACAATATTCGTATCCATTCATTTATTCACGATTTTAATAATACTTGTTGACTGTACTAAATCTCTAACACAATGGTGTAAAGTATATGCTGCAGTGGAGTTTGTGGCGTCGCCTTTTTTATATGCTTTTTGGAAGTGGTGGTAAACTTAATATAACTAATGATTGATCAATAAGTGATATAATATCCTATATCGAGAATGAACAATTTCATTTCATATGTAAAGCACAGATTTGTACTTCAGAATTAAGGGACTCTACCAATAAGAGCATTGCTTTTATTAGTAGAGTCCCGAATAGAGAGAATTTTACAATGGAATGTTTTTGATGTTGATTGTACAGTTGGCTGCAGAGAAATCTGACCCCCTAGCAATAGCGATACTTGTGGCATGGGGGTCAGATTTCTCTGCAGCCCACTGTACATAGGTATAATCGTTTATTTTTCAGATCCGAGCAAAGGTATCAGGAGTCATATGCTGCTACGCGTGGTTTGTCTCCTTCCTGCAACTCTTCATATTCACCCCTGTATCTAGCCTGATTGGTCTTCACAACACCATGTACTTTTTCGCTGTAATCAATATGCTTGGAGTGATAGTAGTTTTGGTAGTAATTCCAGAAACGAAAGGAAAAAGTGATGAAGAAATTGAGAAAATGTTAGCGAGTAAATAAATAATAAAATTTCTAAAAGTGTGATTTTATTATCAACTAGCTGACCCGGAAAACTCCTTACCGCCTGAATGCACCTTTTTCACCATTTAAACCTTCCATGAACTTTCACAAATATTTCAACCAATCGGTCCAGCCATCCTCGAGTTTTAGCTAGACTTCTTCTTCTTAGTCGGTCACTCTTGTCAGAGTGGTCGTGATAGTGCAGACGGTGCAGGCGTGGGATCACAGAATTTAGAAATATCAACAAGAACTGGTATAATGCACGAAAAACGTGTCACTAGTTTGGCTTGCAAGCCAACGTTTTACACAGAAGAAATGGGCGGGGAATTTGATTGTGTCATTTATTGCCACTGTTAATGGTAGGTAATATTAGGTGGCTTTGTCGTAAACTATTTCATACATTTCTAATAAGGTGTGGTGGGCTTTACATGGGTTTACATGAATTAATCGAAGACAAGATGAGAGAATACGCTGCCACACTGATCCTGGAACTAAATCCGCGTCAAAACATTTCTATTCAGATAACTTCTCTGTTCTGTGCATGGGATCTTCTGTACTGCCCGTCCCCTGGGCGTGTGTAGCTGCTTTTGCTATGGCTCTCCACTATCAAACGTCGATGTGCCATTAAGAGATCTGCGGTAGAATGGCAAGGAAAGATTTGGAAGGATAAAATGATAACCAAGAAGACTTAGATAGACTAAAGAAAAGCAATTGATTTTTTAAGAAAAAGAAGAAAGATTATGTCCCTTTTTACGGGTCAATTTTAGGTTATCGATTTTTATTTTTAGTTCTTACAATATATACAGAATATATACAGTAACGGGTACACAATGACCAATTTTTTAAGTGTACTATACCCAAAATAACCGTGTATAAAATACTGTTTCTGCCGCTAAACCGTGGTGCTTGAATTTTTGTGTTTTTCTTGTGTGAATATTTACACAATTGCCATGATAACCAGTGACCTGACTGACCTCAAAGAGGGCACTGCTCAACGGTTAACTGCAAGGAAATTCAAGTTTTCTCACGCATTTATATTTTCCTGCTGACTAAAAAATCTTGCGCTAAAAAAATGAAATTTTTGTAAAATGTATGAAAAAATAGAGTAATATTTGTAAAAATACTTATTTACATAATTTTTCCTTTGTTATTTGAAATAAAGCTTTTTTTCTAGCTGTATGTGTCCCACTGCTGGGCAAAAGTCTCTTTCTTTTCTTTTATGCTTCAAATAGTTAAATGGATACTCTTATTGAGTATCCATTTAACTATTTGGCAACAGGCTTCTGTTATTATTTCTATTTTCTACACATACTTAATCTTGCCTGTTTACAAACACAATATAATATAGTAAACTACACAGATAACAGTTTTGAACAAATTAAACAAAAGATTACAAGCAAACGGTAACAAAATACAATACATTATTTACTCTTTAAATCTATCAGATAGGATAATTAGATCTTAAGTACAACAAAATAAAAAATGAAATGCTAACTTAAATTTTCATCATTATTGACTCTCCAGTTTTTTAGGATTCCATATCTAATGTATCAAAACGGACCCTCATTTATTAATTGACTAGCTTTGGCCCGCGTGAATTTCCCTCGGTAAATCTGAATCTAAACAAAGGTTATACAAAGGTAACTTGTCATTGAGGTGAGATAAATTTTTAGCATGTTAGGTAGTTTAGAACTTACGTTAAACTTAACGTTTTATAATAGAATAGATAATAGTCAATTCATTGTTCGTTTACAGACAGTCACATGCATTTAATAATATATGCAGCTAGGAACTAACATTATAGTTAAGTACAATAAGTGCTTATAATAAACAAGGCACTCCATCGCAACACGGAGTGAGTCTGTTTGACAGTAATTTGCGGAAGAATCTCGTAAACTTTTATGGGAGCGAGTGACTTCCGAAAATTGTAAAAGGGTACGTTGATTTGGGATGGTCTTGATAATTTGTTTGATGGGGTGAAATTTGCGAAATCTGCTCTAGATATTTAATGCAGATTTCTGAAAATTTGTAACTATTTTTTCCCTCGGCGCACTAGTCTCTACTAACTTATTTTATTTGTGATTGTTCATCGGTTATCTGTGATGTGTCCGTGACTCCTCAAAAGATGGCGGCTGAAAATCAGTGCTAGATATCCCTGCATGTCTAGTGTAATACTGAGCCGCCACCTATTGAGATATTTGTCATATTGACGACTCCGTGGCATGACGGTTAACATGCCTGACCACTACTTAGAAGGTCCCGGGTTCGATCCCCGGTCAGGTCAAGATGAAAAATTATCTTTTTCTGATTGGCCTGGGTCTTGGATGTTTATCTATATATGTATTTGTTATAAAATATAGTATCGTTGAGTTAGTATCCCATAACACAAGTCTCGAACTTACTTTGGGGCTAACTCAATCTGTGTGATTTGTCCCCTATATATTTATTTATTTATTTTATATTTCATTCATGTTTGTTGGTTATCTTTTTCTTTGTTAATTTGTGTCTATAAGTTAAAGAGGAAATATTTGATGGTTTGTTTGTTTGTACGAATAGGCTTTGAAACTACTGGACCGATTTGAAAAATTCTTTCACTGCTGGAAAGCCACACTATCCCCGAGTGACATAGGCTATGTATGTACCACGGGCAAAGCCCTGGTGGACTGCAAGTGTGTGATAAATGTCTTAATAAATGTCTTTTCTATATTATTCTTCTGTCCTGGTGAGTAATTGCATTTAATTATTATATTATTGAAGAATTGTTATTTGCACGAATTATTCAATATTACATACTTCATTAAATAATAAATATTTTTACTTAAAAATTAAACATTTTATTTTAATATCAATACTTGAAACCTTAATGAATCTAATAAATAACAACTGATAGTGTTTACTACATTCTTTTTTTTGTACGTCTTCAAATAATGTTAATCTCCGACTAATATTAGAAAGTATATTTTGTCACTTACTCTCATTTCGTAGCTAGATTTCATAGCAACGTAAGTGAAATAAAAACAGTTTATGTTTTTTTTAAATATCACATCGTCAGAGCCAGATACAATATTTTCCATCCTCAGATCAGAAAAACTTTACAATATTGCGCTGTCGACTGTCGATCTCCCAACCCTTCTAGTAATTGTGAGACATAAAAATTTACAACTCAGCTTCGGCAACTTTCAGCTACAAGCTCTATTGAATGTTGATGTGTTTGTGTATGTTTGTATCTGTATATGTACAGACTGTGGTTCCCAATGTTTGCTGAACAATATTTTTTTTTCCGTACTAGTTTGGATGTGTGTGGAAGTGGAGGATTTTAACAGTTCAAACGATTGAGTAGATTTCTTACATCATAAAATAAAAAGATGCAATTTGTACTACATGTCTAATAGAAGTACAATTAAAATTTTGTTAATAAAATTGGTGAATGGTGAATGCCATAAAATTTTATAAACTATAAAGTCGGTATGTAAAAATATTGTCCGACTAGAGAATATGAAAAGCCTAGACTAAAAATAAGGATTACCTTATTTGTTTTCCAAATTACTTTTCGAAATTTAAGTTCATATTATTCAAATCTTTAAAATTATATTAACCAACTTAATTATATATTTCAAACCATGAAGTTTATTCACATTGGGTAGGTTTGCAAAACATTGGGAAGCGGTGCAAACTGAACTAAACCGGTTAAAACCAGTTCAAACTGGCGTTAACTGCAGCGATAAATGCGACTAATGCGGATTTTAACGAACTGGCGAGGAAGCAAGTATGTTGGAATTTTATCGGTTTCATTCCACGTTACCTAGGGCGGATTGCTATCATAAGTTAAGTTTTAGTTTTGAGTATATTCCAGATTGTTAAAATAGATACCTAAACAGCTCTTTCTTCGGGTTGTCTACTTTTACTTTGACCATGACTATATGGTACGCGGTTATATCATTTTACATCTTTACTTGACCGGGGATCAGACCCGGGAACTCTTGAATAGCGGGCAAACATGTCAACCGTTACGCCACGGTCGTCAAAAAGACTGCTTCATCAAGGCTTTTAGTAGTAGACATCCCTTTGACTATAAATTTTGCGGTTTTGCTTCTTTTAGGGTTCAATAAGGATAAAAAATTATAAAATTTGATATTAAATACATTGTAATAAGTTTTAGTTTGGGACCGATCATCAACGTCATCAGCCTGAACATATTTAATGCAGTTGGATAATCTCTTTCTTAAATCTGGAGAAATACACAGTGTTATGATTGGATGTTACTGAACAAGAGCTTAAGGATGGGTTGCACCAAAGTACCGTAACAGTTAAAGTCAAATGTAACAGTAACCCGACTGCTAACTATAACTATTGAAGCAACATAGGTTGCACCGTCATATATTGTAGCATAGTTAGTTACCAGGGTTACAAGTATAATGACGTCCGTGGAGGTTATTCGACCCGTCTGACAGATAAGTTGACAATAACAATAGCGCTATACGGTCAAGTTTGGGCGGTTACGGTTAGCGTAAAAGTTATGACGTATTTTGACGATTGACTAAATGGTATAACCCATTTTTCACCTAACCGGTGCTTTGACTACACAGTTATTGTTATAGTAAGTTGGTGCAACCCACCTTTAATAAATGTCGATATCATAATATCAAGAGCTGGTTACTCAAAATAAAGTTGCCTGGAAAATTTGCTTTGATCCTTAAATTCTTTCTTTTCTATGTCTTTAAGTTCTGTCTTTTCTGTGTTTAATTTAGTCTATTTTTCGTGTTTTTCTTCTCTCATTTGCACAGTACTCAGTACCTTTGATTGTCTCAAAAATAGGAATTAAGTACCAAGATCCACTTTGGGCCGTTGAAGCCAATGTGGTTAGTAAATATAAGTATATTGTATTTATTACAGTTCCATAAGTACAAAATACTAATACAATTGGTGGACATAATTCTAATGCTCTACTAGTCAATCATTTGGAGAAACAGAATATATATTCATCTATTTCCGATTTTCTTCTAAACTCTCACGAAAAGTTTTCTAGCCCTATGTTTACTACTATACATTGGGATGGACCTCCACTTCGAACTACTACGAATGAACCCTTTTATAATATTCGGAAGTTGATCGCTATCGTAAAACTTTACGACAGTCTTCCTCAAATAATTATCAAGTTTCCTTATTACTGTGACATATCCTATACTATTAAACGAATAATAATGTAGATTATAGAGTAATTGCGTTTTCGAAAACGGCTCTAACAATTTCTTTGAAATTTTAATCATAAATTCTTGTATACATAGTCAAAAAAAAAAAAATCTAGTTAGGTTCCATGTCTGGGAAAATTTATTTTTCCCATATTTTCACGCAAAAAGGTTTTCTGCATAAAACGAGTGAAGCTCGGTCGCCCAGTGACTGTAGTCATTATATAATTCATAAGGTTATGGGTTAATTCAATCGAAAATTATTAGCATGTATTCAAAATAAGTTCAAGTAGAGAAATATATGTTTTTTTTATAGGTTTTCTTTCGGAATATAACGGAAAGAGTGTGTCTATTAAAAGTCCGCTATCAATACTAATATAGGGGGGAGTGGAGAGCTCTTTTGTCGGAGGCCAGGATCCACTTTGAGTAGTCATGTCATCGCAGTAAGTAAGTACCATGTAATATATTTTAGTAGATATTAACACTTAATCTCAGTGTCAGTCAGAGCAAGTAAAATATACACTACGCAAAGTCAAGTGAGGTACCATGTAGACATAAAATATTAACTCGAACAAACACAAAGTTGTTACCGCAAGCTCTCAATTCCAAAGGACATTTCATCACGTCACATGTAAACTAATTCCTGTAGAGTCACAAACAGCGGAACGGATAAGCCTCCAATATTAGAGATAACTTTGCGCAGAAATTGACCTGAGCCTCTGTTTTGGAGATTAGCTTGATGTTTTTGTACTGGATGTGGCATCATTAGTCCTTACTCCCCAAAGAATTTGGAATCGCGCACGCCAGGCTAATTTCTTATTTAATCTATGTTACTCCCTTATTCATAAAAATTAAAATATGTTTGTTATGTCTATTTTATCAAAAATGTTATTTTTTTCTAGTTCTTGTATGTCAAAAATTAATAAAAAGAAAGAAATAGCATTATTTTTCTCGCTTAATATTTCCTTCCAATAGGGAAGGCTTTTAGCCGGCAGTGGGACATAAATAGCAAGTAAAAATATCCTTACATATTTTTTTGCGAATGCACTGTTTTGTTTGATTAATGTATGAAAATTATTAGGTTCCCCTACTATCTGCTAGCGGCGCTATATTCAATTGCAAAATTTATTGCCGTAGAGGCTTATCACTGATATAATTATCATAATTTCCGCCGCAGGCAGTCCAGGGCTGGACATAGGCCTTCCCAAGGATTTTCAGATTCACCGCTTGGAAGCGATCTGCATCCAGCACTTGCCTGCGACCTTTTTTTAGGACATCTGACCATTTGGCCAAGAGTGACACTCAGTGGGTGTCCGACGCTCGTCCGATCTCATAATAAGAAGTATCTTTTGCTTCTTCTTTTCCTTTACCTTATCCCACCTTTCTATTTGGGGTCGGTACAGTGTGTAAGTTCCTTCCATTTAGATCTATTTCTAGCCATTTCCCGCGTCATACCCCTCCATCCTCCCTCACACAATCCATCCATCTCTTCTTTGGTCTTCCTCTACTCCTAGATCCCGCAATCCACATATCTTAGCTTTCCTCCCTCCGACATGGCCATACCATCCTAACCTATAGCTTTTTAACTTCTCATTTATGGGTGCCACTTTCATACTTCCTCTTACATACTCATTCCTTATTTTATCTAATCTTATAACTCCACACATCCATCTCAACATACGCATTTCTGATGCGTGCATTCTCCTTTCATCCGTCGCTTTCGTTGTAACAAGTCTCTTCTATAATTTATTTATCCGCGTCCACATTTGCATAAACGTCAGGGTCGGATTAGTATCTTCCTGATCTCCGCCTGCCTCGGGCTTCAGTTCCGAGGGACGAGTAACGATGTTTGTGTAATTCCTGGTGATATACTATAGTGCATTGTAATAATTTGGTGATATTTGATACGGTAGGTGTCCCATGCGGGGCGAAGCCGCGGGGAACAGCTAGTAAATAGTAAAGCCAAAAAAATACGTGCTGATGACTCAATCACAATAATATAACTATAGAATAAGTATAAATATTTTGATATAATTTAATATGTATGTACAATAAAATTAATAACATCAGTTCCGGGTAGTTGACATCAATTCATATACAATTAATAGAAATCGCACACATTCGGTCTTATTGTCACTTAACCCTTAAACAGTCAAGTTTCAAGTAGGGTGTCCTCAAAGACAATATTAGTTGAGGACACACCCTCGATTGGAGCACCACACGTGTCTAATACGTGGGAAATGTCTATAATTTGTGGACACTCGATTGTGATGTGTGAAATGGGAATTTGAGAATTGTGATGGATGGTTGAACTTGAAGATGTTTTGATTATCGAAAGAGTAGATACACACATACTAGCCGGTTTCATCCGCTTAACTCAGAATTTTCAAATGCAAATATACATACTTTGAAAATAAAAATTGTTTAATATACAGCCAAGCCTAATTACTGTCATCAGCCGGGACCAAAGAGCTTAACGTGTCTTCCAAAGCACGTAGGTCAAGATTTAAAAAAAAGCGACTAGTAACGACCAATCCAAGGCGACGCAAT
Organism: Apomyelois bistriatella; assembly: GCA_947044815.1. NCBI lineage: Eukaryota > Metazoa > Arthropoda > Insecta > Lepidoptera > Pyralidae > Apomyelois > Apomyelois bistriatella. The sequence goes on along the minus strand of OX345706.1, from coordinate 10,767,849 downwards.
GCTAGAGCCATATATTAAAAAATAAAAATTTGCCTCTGTAGTGTGACCGCGCACGATTCCAAATTCTTTGGCTCGAACTAAGCTACAGCTCCTAGTACATAACCATTGAGTCATTACGTAGCTAGAGTAGATATAAGATAGGTACATTAAATTATACTATTAATCAATCAACATCAAAATCTACGGGTACTGCCTTAAGGCATTCAGGAGACTGTATCAACAGTATTGTAATAATTACATGGAGTAACCACCCTGGGGCCAGGTCCCACATAACGCACTCTCCCGTACATAATAGAATAACAATTTGCAGATGAAAATATACAAACAGTGATGAATTAAATAATCATATGGGTTCCGTGCATAATTATGAATAAAAATTAAAAGAACTTGTTTTTACTCGATTGACGCCCATCGTTATTTTGCTTTAGAACTTTGTTATTTTACTGTCTCTTTTATCGGAAAACAAATATGGTGGTTTCCTCCATATTAGGAAACGTATGCTAAGCCTATTTTAACTAAAATATGTTTTATCTCTTTCTTTCCGAGAATCTTCGTTAAGACAGAAATTGACAAAAATAATTTATTTAAAAAAGGCTAAAAACGTTTCTAAATATGGGGGAAAAACACAAACACTGCTGTTTGGTAGCAAAAAAATTGTGAGATACATTTTACTAATGATTTTCTGTAACTCTTAGACAAAGCCTGATTTAGATTCATTTTTGTTTATATTTTTTTTTTTTTTTTAATAAATAAATCTGTAATGAAAAATCTTAACATCATTTCTGCATGTAACTCAGTTACATACTCGGCTTACGTTTCAGAGGTTAATGGTCCTAAATTTGAAAGTACTGTTACAATGGAGTGACTGCCGTCTGACCTCCGCTCGCTTCGTAACTTTTATTACTGAGAAAATTAGAACAATACGATCTTTTTTCGAAGGTCTACCTTAGTAAAATTTAAATTCAAAATTATTCTACTTATTCCATATTTTAAATTTTACAAACCTTACATACTATTTGTTTTTATTATTTCTCTGCGTACCCCTAAAACCCCGGAGCAATGCTACAGTAATGTTTTATTCATTACGCACTTTTAAACATTTTATTTTTTGTTTTAACCCGCCCGCGGCGTTCGCGTGCCGATTGTACAACAAAATAGACCAATTGACAGAGAATTAGCGCAGTGGAGGGTTAATGTGGGAATTAGCGGGATTTATTGGTTATAAATATTATAATTTGTTAATTTGATTCGAAGGGCTAGGCTTGGAAATGTTTCACAAAAATATTTGGACTATTGAAAATTGTTGTGAGATTTTATAAAAATAAGTAGATATTTGTGTGAAAATAAAACTCATTTATATGTTATATCATTTTATTTATTGTTTTTAGTGTTATTTGTGTGTTATTTTTAAAGTAAGTTTAATAAAGAAAATACAAATAAACAAATGTTTTAGATATAAAAGTTTTTTTTTATATCTTTGTATTATTGGTTGTTCTATAACTAAAAAAATATAGTATTGTTTTAGAGAACTTGCTTAGGAAGATTTTTCTCTACTACACGTTTTTATTACTTTCTAATGTTTTGGTACCTGGGATTAACACATAGGGTACTTTTATCCCAAAAAATACAAGATTTGGTCATAAACCGTAGATGACGCTGCTGTGTATAATAAACCTAAGGTGGGCACCTAGTTTAGTATTATAACAACAAAGACTTTCTCACAATATATCCTCAAAACCAACACAGAAATACTTGTAATTCCAACATAACGAAGGATTACGGATCAACAATCACACAATACGTCCTTACTCTCTCTATACGGAACCAATATCGACGTATTAATTATAATTGACATATTTCCTACTTCAGCAGCAATTTGTCTATTGTATGACTGGTCACGTGACTGCGTGTTTGTTTTGATGTCCAGGGGTCTGAGTGACCACCTTCGTTAGTGGAGGGTTTTTGAATTTGAAGTGTATGAGTTTATTGTGCGATATAGGATTACTTTGTAATTGGGATTTTATTATGTATTTATGTGTCGATGATTCCAAATTTTATGTTTTATGGGGTCAAAACATGAGTGCAAAGATTAATAATCCTTATTATTTGTTATATGTATATTAAAATTTTTTTTTTTATTTTTTTTTCTATTATGTTGATTAAAATAACTTTTTAGGTTATAATTCGAATGCAAGCTCTATCTTTTATTTTTATAGAGGCTTGAAGTCAATCCTTAAATATTTGTTATAAAACTTGTAACGTTATTTTTTAATTCACATTAATAATTTAAGTCGATTGTCATCGCAATTTTTCAGTGATCGATTTAGCCGACTTTTCGTTATTGAACTAAGAAACCCGTACAACTGATATCCGATTCCGACTCGATTAAGTTTGCGCGATATTCGTATTCCCCTAACACAATTGTGAATCTCCGACTATCTACAATTAAAGCTTGTTTAATATGTAAAAATCCGAGTAAAGTAACTTGCCAAGCATCGAATCGTTGAGAGAATCGATATTTTGAGAATTTTCTGATGAACTACGATTTGGTCTTTAAATTAGTAGCGGAATACGGGAAACGTCAAAATGTGTCGTTGCAGTTCGGCTACGATGCGGTTGAGCGCTATGTGCAATTACGAAATTGGTGGGTTACTTAGATCTTTATTTATCGACGCCTTTGTCAATGACAGTTGCGATTGGTGATCGATAATTCACACGTAGGATTTTCATTTTGCATTGTATAATTGTGATGAAAGAGAATCGAGTAGTCGATACCAGATTGTGATCGATTATGGATAGACGAATCGAAATTGTCGACCTTCGCCCCATCACTACGGACGAGCTAGCTGTCAAATGGATTTCGCTGGTGGTTCGATTAGATGCCGGCTTTGAATTTATTTTTCGTTATTTTGCAATTAAGTTGCTAAATAAACGTATTTTTTTTTTATATATTCTTTTAAAAAAGTGCCGAGATATCGAAAGTCGAATATTTGTAATCGAAAAGTACATGGAGGTTGTATTTTACCGACAACCAAGTTTTGTTAAAAAATATTTTGGAAAACCCTGAAAAGGTAATTTGTTTTGTTCTAATTTTCTATTTCCACGTTAGTATGCTAAATAAACCGTAAAATCCTCTCATTTGGTCTTATATTTTCTTGGTAAAATCAGATTCTTTGTGAGATTTATATTTTTGAGTTTAGGGTAGTTATCAAGTGTTTCTTGTATCCAGATTTTGTCTGGATTCTGTCTTAAAATGATTTCTAACTATTTGTACACATGAATAAACCAAGAACATATAAATTAAATGTAAAATATTTCACACAGGGTCTATTTTTCTCAAAATAGTCAGATATTTCATTGCCAGGCAACCCACAATATAAAGTTGAGAATTTCTAGTTGATAATTGCAACCATACCGGATTTAGCAATGATTATACAATGAACATACTCTATTTTAACTAAATTTTACATACTTTGAGTAATAATTTGAGTGTGAAATAGAATTTTCAACACCGGGCTCCGCACTGTTTGTACTGTATCTGACAATCATTGTTACACAAGCCAATATATTCTTCAGGGTTTTTTGCATTGCGCCTGAAGAGATTCACTGGACCGAATGGGACCCCTTTCTCTCCGGGTCTTTAACTAGAGAGGTCACAAAAGCGCGGGATCTGAGAGCTCATTTATATAAGGAACAAGAGGACTTGCCTTTTACTACAAAAAGCTTTCTCGTTTTAAATAAGGTAACAATAGCCAGCTGAGGACTTCATTATCGGTCGGCCCTGCAGATAGCAATTACTTCTCTCAACTTTATTTCCTTTTCTACTTTACTTTTTTTTTCAAAACAAGGGAACAATATTTGACCAGTCGATCTGCTCTCTCTATCTATTTCTTTCTATATATATTTATTACTTCTTTGTCTCTCTGTTTCTTATGCTACTGGATGAACATTCCTTGGATTGTTTGTTAAAAACCTGTATTAAAAATAAATATTGTAAAAAAATTTATTTGGTTTTAATTTGTTTATTTTATTTTTTGTGTGGCTATTTTCCTTAAATAAATAAGGTACAGAAGATAGGAAAGAGACATTTCATTGGCGCCCGGAACAGGGACGAGCAGATAAGAGGTAAATTAACTTGTATTGCTTGCAAATTTAAGTAAGTAAATAACCATAACCCTATTTCTGGTCATTTTGCTCAGAATTAGCTGTCAATATTGATCCCTTGTTTACTTTTATCAATTAAGTTTATTTTTACTACCCTACATTACAATCTGAAAATAAGTCAGTTACAATATAGAATAATTTTGCTTTTTACCAAACATTTGTTACGTCTGGTCAATATATTCTTAACCCTATTGTTTTTTTACCGTTTTCTATTTACAACTTGCTAAAAATGGGTGAAAGGCCAATTTGCTTTAATTTGCTACACAAAGACGAATTAGAGTATGAAGTAAGAATTCGTGGCGCTCAACCTAAGGACAATGTCATTGGTCTGAGGGCTCAGGTTCGCGCGCTTAGTAAAGAAATCCCATCAGATGAGATTTTCACTTGTGATGCGAATATCGCGGAGGAATTGAACATAATAAAAGACAAATTGGTTGAATTAGAGGGTTTAATTAAAGGAACAAGTAGTAAATCGGGTTCTCTTAAAATACTGAATAGAATTCAAACCTTAGGACACCATTTGTTTCATCGTTTGGGTAGATTGGATGCTGGTGATGTGGAAGAATACACCCCGCAAATTGAGAGCTTACAGGAACGATTAGACCGCATTTTGTTCAAAATTGACGGGATCATGGATAATTTTAAAAGCAGTTCTTCGCAGCATCATCACTCTTCTAACCCAGCAACCAATCCGCCGATGCCTTCTAGTAAATCTGATAATTCTTCAAATTCATACTCTCAGATTTATAAGCTAAACCTTCATTTTAATGGGAAAACTTGTGTAAAGGCATTCTTGCAACGTTTAGAAGAACTTTGTTTGTCCCGCGGTATTAATGATTGCAAACTTTTTAATTCTGCCGCCGAGTTATTCACTGAGGAGGCACTGTACTGGTATCGTGGAGTACGCGATGAGGTGAATGGTTGGACTGAATTAAAATCCGCCCTTCTGGAGGAGTATCTGCCCGCTAATTATGATCACCGACTTTTGATAGAAATAAGAGCCCGCACACAAGGATCTGATGAAAACATAGTTAATTATCTGAGTGTTATGCAGAATTATTTCACTCGTTTGTCCAAACCCTTATCTGATGAGGAGAAACTTAATATTGTAATGTTTAATATTAGACCTTTCTACACTTCCCAATTAGGTTTAAATCCAGTTGACTCGTGGACCGATTTGAAGCGTAAATGTAGACTCCTTGAGGATGCAAAGGAGCGTTCCAAGTTATTTTCAGAGCCCCCTAAATTGTCGTCTTCTTGTTTGGCCCCAGATCTTATTTACAAGGGCAACCGATGCCCTGCTGTTCCTAAAGTGGCCGCGACGATGGCACAGGTTGATGGTAGCAACTTCTGCGTCCGTTGTCGTGTAGATGGTCACACGTTGAAGTCCTGCAAGGCGCCTGCCATCATAATTTGCTATCGTTGTGGAAAGAGGGACGTCACCGCCAAAACTTGTCCTAAATGTTCCCCGTCGAAGACTGTCAAGTCGCCAACACCGCCGTCCATTCCAAAAAACGAGTAAGCTTGAATCGACAACAAACTTCTACAGCTTCTAGTAATTTCTGTGCTGAAGAATGGCGGTCTTGGTTAAATTATTTGAAGAATTTCTTTTCATCAACCCGTCCCCAGCGCGTGTTGTCGGTTCGTAATTCTGATATTGAACCTATCTCGATGACAAGCGACGTTGACAACTCCTTCGACAGACGGCCGTATCTAAAGGCTAGTATACACGGTCGGGTATTTAATGGCCTTTTGGATTCAGGCAGCCAAATTTCGATAATTCATGGCGGTGCCGTGTCATATTTTCAAAAATTCACCACGGTACACGAGTCGGCGGATTTACACTATATTAAAACTGCTAATGATTCTACCGCACCTGTCACTGGATGTATCTTTTTGCCGGTTACAGTAAAGGATAGAACAGCAATTATTAAATTTTATATTATTCCAAACATTAATACTGACTTACTTTTTGGAATAGATTTTTGGAAAGTTTTTAATATAGCTCCCGACGTTTTATCACTGTTAAATGACAATCAGTCTGAATCTACTCGAGAAGTCCATACTGTAGCCGTCAAGGATAAAGCGTTACGAGACTTTGACTCGCTCTCCGAGTCAGAGTGTGAACTGGCTCGGGAAGTGATTCGAGAATTTGAGGAAATTTCGGCCGAAAAGAGAGGATTAGGGCGTACTCACTTGGTGACTCACCGTATTGATACCGGTGATCACCCTCCAATCAAGCAACGTTACTACATGATGTCTCCAGAGAAGCTAGCCGAAATGAACCGGCAGCTTGATCAAATGTTGAAGGACGATGTGGTGGAACCAAGTAATAGCGCTTGGAATAACCCCGTCACCCTAGCCCGTAAGGCGGACGGCACACTCCGCTTCTGCCTGGACAGCCGAAAACTCAACGCTATCTCTAAGCACGACGCGTATCCTCTACCTTATATTAACCATATTTTGGATCAACTCAGGGATGCTAAATACCTATCTTCTGTTGATTTAAAATCTGCGTATTTACAAGTACCATTGGATTCGAACGAATCTCGTGAAAAAACTGCATTTACCATACCTTCACGAGGTTTGTTCCATTTTAAGGTCATGTGTTTCGGCCTAACCTCTGCCCCGGCGACCCAACAGCGTCTTATGGACAGGTTGTTCGGCCCGGAGTTTGATAATAAAGTTTTTATTTATTTGGATGATCTTATCATCATTCATTCAACTTTTTCCGATCATTTAGAATTGTTACGTAAAGTCAGGGAGAAATTGCAGGCCGCAAATCTCACTGTTAATATGGGTAAATGCCAATTTTTCAGAAAACAATTAAAGTTTTTAGGTCACGTGGTCGATGAATTTGGTCTACGTACTGACCCCGATAAGGTAGGGGCTATTGTCGATTTTCCCACCCCTACATGTCGAAAGGATGTTAAGCGTTTTCTAGGCACTGCTTCATACTATAGGCGATTTATTAAAAATTTCAGTCATCGCGCCGGTCCCTTAAACGCGCTTACGTCAACTCGCAAAGGAGCTCCACCCTTCCGCTGGACTCCCGAGGCAGATAAAGCTTTTACTGATTTAAAGTTGGCTCTGACCACTGCACCTGTTCTAACATGTCCAGATTTTTCGCGTGAATTTTCTGTGCACTGTGACGCGTCGGATTTTGGAATAGGCGGGACCTTAGTTCAAAATATAGATGGACAAGAACATCCAATCGCTTATTGTAGTCGCTCGCTTTCCCCCGCAGAGAGAAATTATTCTGCGACAGAGCGGGAAGCTCTCGCAGTAGTACATGTGGTAGAGCATTTTCGACCTTATCTGGAGGGCAGTAAACCTTTCCGTATAGTTACGGATCATTCTAGTTTGAAATGGTTTTTAAATCTTGAAAATCCTACCGGTCGCTTGGCTCGTTGGGGTTGTAGGCTATCTCCCTATAACTTTATTATAGAGCATAGAAAAGGGTCACAAAATGTAGTACCTGATGCTTTATCGCGGTCCGTACCTGTGTCTGTAAATGCCATAGATTTAACTACAATTAAGGACGCATGGTATCTTAATATTGTAAAACGTTGCACCGAAAGACCCCGGGCGTGTCCGAATTATCAACTTTTGGATGGTAGGCTTTTCCGTTTTACGAAAATTTCTAACCAACTCAGTAGTGATTTCCAGTGGAAAGAAGTTATACCTCTTGAGCTTAGGGAAAGTATAATTATTGAAAATCATTCTAAACCTACTGCCGCTCACCTTGGTGTAGCCAAAACATATAAACGCTTAAAATTGAGATATTTTTGGCCTGGCATGTACAAAGATACCGTTAGTTTCATTAAAAATTGTGACATTTGTAGTGCCTATAAACACAGCTCACAGTGTACACCCGGCTTTATGGGAGAACCAAAAAATTGTACAAGGCCATTCCAGTGCATAAGTGTGGATCTAGTCGGCCCGCTACCAATGTCCCGCCGTCAAAATAACTACCTGTTAGTTGTCATTTGTTGTTTTACAAAATATTGTTTTTTGTTTCCACTTCGCAGGGCCACTGGAAAGGTTATTGCGCAAAGATTAGAAGATCATGTGTTTCTGGTGCATGGAATACCGCAAACCATAATTTCTGATAACGGATCCCAATTTACAGGTCGTGACATTTTAGCCTTATATGAAAAATATAATATCCCCCAGATACACCTAGGCCCAGTATATTGTCCGCAAGTTAACCCCGTTGAACGCTATAATCGTACAGTAATGACCGCCGTTTCGGCTTTTGTGGAAAATGACCATAGATCCTGGGATGAGAATATTCCAAAGATCCAATTTGCTATAAACACTTCGGTTAACGAATCCACCTCTTATAGCCCGTTCCTTCTAGTCCATGGTAGAGAAGCTATAGCCAATGGTGATATTTATAAAGATTGTAGTGATGTCAATGAATTAACTATTACTCCGCCTGATGCACATGTTCAAAAATTGGGTCAACTTTCTCAAATTTTCAATAATGTAAAAAATTCACTTAAGCAGGCGCATCAGAAGAATGTGAAATACTATAACAAGAGGCGTAGGGATGTATCCTTTAATGTAGGAGATATTATTTGGAAACGTACTTACAAACAAAGCGTTGCGAGTAAGTATTTCACCGCGAAGCTTGCTCCAAAATATGAAAAATGTAAGATTATCAGAAAGCTTTCACCATTGGTGTATGAGTTAGAGGACGACCAGGGAAAATACATTGGTAAATGGCATATAAAAGATTTTAAATGTTTAGACTAGCTTTCAACGGCCGTGGGATGATCGGCCTCAAAGAATTGTCTCCCCGTCTGATGTCCGGACGTGTCGTAGGAGGCGACTGTGGACTATTTTAGGTGTTTTCCATCCTTACCTAACCACAACTTATATCAATCTACCATTCCATTTAGTGTATCTTGTGTAATTTGAAAACCATAAATTTGTACTTAGTTTCTCTCAATTTTTATAACTGGTATAACAAGAAAACTTAATTTCTTTTATGCTGCGTTGTCTAAGGGATCCCATGACAATTAGCAACTATATTATGTCTATTTGCACCCTACCGGTGTTGGTAGATTTATTATTTTAATACATTTATTCCCCAATTATAATATACTCATATAGGCGAGTATATTTGTTTCCGGAGAATAATAGGTTATTTTACTACTATTTTGTTATACAGGGTTGGGAGACGGTTTTATTACAGATTTACTAGTCATTTTTTTTTCAGGCCTTATGGGATGTAAGTAGTGGTTGGTTGTCACACCTTTAATTTTATTTTTTTATTCCTTTTTTTTTATACATTATAACTTACCTCTAGTCAAAGGTTTTAATCAGTTGTTGTTTTACTCCTTTAAACTACTTTTATTTTTACAAAGGGTTCATTCCTGTTTTCAGGAATTAACTTTTCTTTTCACTTACCTAGTAAGAGTTTTACCCTATTTTTATACATAATGAAATAAGTATATTTTATTTTTACTTTGGATTCATTCCTGTTTTCAGAAACCTATCATTTTAATAATTTACTTTTCTTGTTTATTTTCCTTGACTGGAAACTGTGAGAAACAATTGGCCCCTTTGTTAGTTAAAGAAAAAATATAAATTACAATAGGCTTCCTGTTTAGAGTACCTGATTTTGTAAAATTTTGTCAAAACTCTTTTATTTTTCAAATCCCAAATTGATACATACAACCCATTTTGGCTAATAATTAATTCAGTAGTTTATGGTTTCACTTAATTTTCCACACAGTTTCCAGATCAATATTTATTTACAATGCTATATGCCTTCTTGGTCTATTTTTTTTGTCATTGTGTAATCTCCAGTGGCGACTTTATTTGCAAACTGTTTAACCCATCTTTACCCTATATATATCTAGACATTCTAAAATACATGCTTATGTAATTATGTATCAGTCTTGAACGATTTCTTTTCGAACAAATCGTTTGCAAGCCTGGCCGATATTCTCCCGCTGTAGTTATTTGCCTGAGCAGTCCTTTAGTAGTGGCATTCATTTTTGAATATCCATTTTCATATATTCCTCTATATTATAACCTATATTTCAGTAATAAATTCGATTTTTTTATTATTATGGTCGGTACCTTCAAATATCATAAAAAAAAGTAAATCAACTCGACGGTAGTATGTTTTTTATTTTTAACTGTCAACGTCAAGTAGTGCGGAAAATGTTCGGATCGATATCGTTATCTGATGAATCGATCGATTGAATCCATCCTATGATTTGGTTTATATCGATTGTGTCTCGATTTATTTTATTGCCTTTTCTATCTATTCTTATAGTAAAAGTAAATGAATATTAATCTTCTTTATGGTATACAAAAGGCCGAGGACGTCCCGCGAATTCCCTACGTGAATTCTTATCCGGGGAAGGGGGTGTTGTAACGTTATTTTTTAATTCACATTAATAATTTAAGTCGATTGTCATCGCAATTTTTCAGTGATCGATTTAGCCGACTTTTCGTTATTGAACTAAGAAACCCGTACAACTGATATCCGATTCCGACTCGATTAAGTTTGCGCGATATTCGTATTCCCCTAACACAATTGTGAATCTCCGACTATCTACAATTAAAGCTTGTTTAATATGTAAAAATCCGAGTAAAGTAACTTGCCAAGCATCGAATCGTTGAGAGAATCGATATTTTGAGAATTTTCTGATGAACTACGATTTGGTCTTTAAATTAGTAGCGGAATACGGGAAACGTCAAAATGTGTCGTTGCAGTTCGGCTACGATGCGGTTGAGCGCTATGTGCAATTACGAAATTGGTGGGTTACTTAGATCTTTATTTATCGACGCCTTTGTCAATGACAGTTGCGATTGGTGATCGATAATTCACACGTAGGATTTTCATTTTGCATTGTATAATTGTGATGAAAGAGAATCGAGTAGTCGATACCAGATTGTGATCGATTATGGATAGACGAATCGAAATTGTCGACCTTCGCCCCATCACTACGGACGAGCTAGCTGTCAAATGGATTTCGCTGGTGGTTCGATTAGATGCCGGCTTTGAATTTATTTTTCGTTATTTTGCAATTAAGTTGCTAAATAAACGTATTTTTTTTTTATATATTCTTTTAAAAAAGTGCCGAGATATCGAAAGTCGAATATTTGTAATCGAAAAGTACATGGAGGTTGTATTTTACCGACAACCAAGTTTTGTTAAAAAATATTTTGGAAAACCCTGAAAAGGTAATTTGTTTTGTTCTAATTTTCTATTTCCACGTTAGTATGCTAAATAAACCGTAAAATCCTCTCATTTGGTCTTATATTTTCTTGGTAAAATCAGATTCTTTGTGAGATTTATATTTTTGAGTTTAGGGTAGTTATCAAGTGTTTCTTGTATCCAGATTTTGTCTGGATTCTGTCTTAAAATGATTTCTAACTATTTGTACACATGAATAAACCAAGAACATATAAATTAAATGTAAAATATTTCACACAGGGTCTATTTTTCTCAAAATAGTCAGATATTTCATTGCCAGGCAACCCACAATATAAAGTTGAGAATTTCTAGTTGATAATTGCAACCATACCGGATTTAGCAATGATTATACAATGAACATACTCTATTTTAACTAAATTTTACATACTTTGAGTAATAATTTGAGTGTGAAATAGAATTTTCAACACCGGGCTCCGCACTGTTTGTACTGTATCTGACAATCATTGTTACACAAGCCAATATATTCTTCAGGGTTTTTTGCATTGCGCCTGAAGAGATTCACTGGACCGAATGGGACCCCTTTCTCTCCGGGTCTTTAACTAGAGAGGTCACAAAAGCGCGGGATCTGAGAGCTCATTTATATAAGGAACAAGAGGACTTGCCTTTTACTACAAAAAGCTTTCTCGTTTTAAATAAGGTAACAATAGCCAGCTGAGGACTTCATTATCGGTCGGCCCTGCAGATAGCAATTACTTCTCTCAACTTTATTTCCTTTTCTACTTTACTTTTTTTTTCAAAACAAGGGAACAATATTTGACCAGTCGATCTGCTCTCTCTATCTATTTCTTTCTATATATATTTATTACTTCTTTGTCTCTCTGTTTCTTATGCTACTGGATGAACATTCCTTGGATTGTTTGTTAAAAACCTGTATTAAAAATAAATATTGTAAAAAAATTTATTTGGTTTTAATTTGTTTATTTTATTTTTTGTGTGGCTATTTTCCTTAAATAAATAAGGTACAGAAGATAGGAAAGAGACATTTCAAACTGCGAAAAATAAATATCTAATCCTCGATAAATAAAACTCAATAATTTAAGATATTTTCATACAAAATCTATTCTAAGATATTTTGAGACGAAATCAGATTGGATGTTTATCACGAGCAAAAGCATTTTAATTCACAATTTGGTTAAGGAGAAAAAACACTCATATTTTGTAAGTCAAACCATCTATTACATTCAATACATTTCAATCCCAATACAAAAACAGCCTAAGGGCAAGGACACACTACTGCATACAACTACAGCCAAATAACAAAAGAATCTCCTATGGGGTGAAGTGGTGTTTTTGTTGTAGCAACAAATGATTTTAACTTGTGGGGCATCCTGGTGTTACATGCTTTTAACGCACAGATTTAATCTATTTTTTATATGTACACTTGTAGTTAAATTTTTGCTTGTTAGGTGCATATTGTACATAATCATATATTTAATGTTAATAAACTGTATGCCTTAGCTTTTATGTTCACATCACAGCCATTAATATTGTCTATGAAATATGATTTAAGTAGCGTCCGAAAGCAATAGCTTTCCGAAGCAAGTAGACTTCTTTCTCTCTCTCTCTCTCTCTCTCTCATCTTAATACTTCCCCGGTAGCTTTCTCAGCTGGTTCGCTTTCCTACTTTATCTCCTCCACTTCGCTCGGTCTTCGGCATTCTTAGTTGTGAGACCATTAGCATTTTTACTGCGACGTCGAGCCAAGTAGCCATCTTCTTTATACGGACAATAATTTAGGTGATTCAATAACCTACAATAACCTTAACAATCTAGATACAACTTAAACAAAGAATGTTTACTTTAAGATTCAAACCCGCGCCCTCCAAGTTTAAGCCTACCTTAACACCAAAAAGCATTCTAGACGACAAACGGATAATTCTAACCTTGGCTCTGGAGAAAAAATTTTCTTCTTTGTTTTGATTTTCCCTTGCCGCTATTCGGTAACTTGGTATTTTGCTTAACAAAAATATTTTCATAAACAACGTCTTATAGAACTGACGCGACGTTTACATCTATTTAGGGGTTCTCGACTGAAGCTAACGCTAATGCAACAGATATTAAAAATGCTACTGTGTTTTTTATTTTAGTTAGGTTCAAGTACTTTTTATATAAAAGTCTATACTGAACCGGATTTTTTATAAACTTAATGCTAAGTGAAGGTATCATCGTCAATTCCACTAATTTGTTAGGATGGATTCGTTGTAGCAATATGAGTGTTGAGTACCGATGGCTCAATCCGCCTTCTTTTATATTAGTTTATGACTTTATACCTTTTTTTAATTTGATACCTTTTTTTTTACTGGTTGTAGCGAGGTGCCAAATAAAGGCTACTTACCTTTATAATTGGTTTTTATTTGACCATTACTCAATACTTTATTGCACCTTAAATTACATGCAGATTATTCAATATTACAGATATAATGTATTCTACACTCTTTCAAGGACCCTGTTGGGCGCTGCAAAGAAGAGAGGAAGAACTAGCTTCAATTTATTAAGACGCCGTCAGCTATTTAGGTGTCAACAATAGGTGTAAAAGATCTTTTATCAATACGATAACAAAATAATAATCATCATCACTTTGTGTAGGTGTTAATTGAACATGCACACTCTAGTGTCTAGATATCTTTAAAACCGCCTCTCGAAATTAGACTCTACACATAAAATTTTAAGCATATTACATAAACCCCCAATAAACACAATATAATCAACCTTTAATAAATAGACGTAATTATTCATTACAATGAGCGACCAGAGGCAAAAAAAGAAAACAAACGTTTCCATCTCCCTCCGTGTAAGAACAATAGGAAGGGGGAGGAGGGGTGAAGGAAGGATGAGGGAGGTAAGCGCACACGCAGGGGAGTGACACGTGACCAACACGTGATCGTGTGATGGGCATTGGAAGTTGATGCGCTGGTGATGTAAGTCAGTGGTATGGAGTTGTAACTATGTTATATTTTTGTCGATTATATGCCTATTCGAAATTTAAATTCGAATGTTCTCAATTTTATTTCGTTTCTTTTTTATGTTAAGTATATAGAAAAAAAATATATCCAAAACGATTAATACTATCCTACTTAATGGTACGTGCAGATGTGATCATAGATAAATCATGCTGATTTATTAATATACAATTTAGTAGGCACCTACAACGTTAAACAATGTGAGATAAACTAGCGCTGTTTTTAAAAATATATACAAAATCAAATGGATTAATCTGCATTTCGATTATATTTACTGTCTCACAATTATTGTGAGACAGCAAATTAAATCGAAGTCTTAAAGTATTAAAATATTAAGTCAAGCTTATTATTATTGTCATGAATTTTCAAAAATTGCTCTGAACAAGATGTGTTAAAATTTAAATGGACATTTCTTTTTTAATATATAATCCATAATTTGCATGAAATAATGGTTATGACTGGAATATTACATCCCTATGAAGCGTATTCTTAATATTATAAAATCAAATAAATGCAATATAATATCACTACTGTCAATAAGAATATAAAACTAAAATTTTGTAAATGCAATTCCACTCCATTCTTGTTCTGACATCTTTCATTTTCCGTGCGTTTGATTCGATTTTGATTCGTCAATGGCGTCGTAAAAACGCGATTGTTTTTATACAATTTGCCGACACGTCCATGGTGTGTACGGACCTTTATTCGTGATTTGCTACTGACACATTCTCTTATACTGATGTTTTGATATTTTTGTCTGTTTGTTTGGAGCGTGTCGGTGTGATTGTCTGTCAAATTTTTATTGTGACACCGTGAGAATGTTTTTTTAGGTCTTGTGTTTTGGTAATGGTGCGATAATATGTATGGGTTTGTTCAGATTAAGTGAATTAAATGAAAACAAAAGTGAAAAAAATTGATTGAAATACATATTTTGAATCATAATATTATCGTCACCATACATGTATTTAAAAAACCGAATGCTATAATGATATTAGATAAGTAAGTATTTTTTCTATTAATTAGTTGATGTTTTAATAACAAGTTCATTTATTAAGTAAATAATTAATAACGTAAACCAAAAAAGACATTTAGATCAAATAAAAATCCCTTTACTTTCTCAACTTGAAACTACTTACTTTCATACATTAAAAAAAAAACCTTGTCTGGCAAATTCTATGCTTTTTAGGTCATAAAGATCAGGTTTAAATAAACTCATGGATCACTATTGACTTTACTTCGAATAGACTTTTTATATCTCATCTAACTAGACGACTTGTCTCGTATAGATATCTCAAAACTAGTAAAGCTACTGGCTGAAAATTATTCCCAAATTAAAAACAAAATCGCAATTCGCAGAGTCAATTTCTCCCAAACAAAACATCTAAAAGCAACATGCATTTAACTCAAGAACAATGAAATGAAAAGCCCTCCAGGCGACATGTGGCCTTTTAAGTGGCGGTGACAATACTACAAATAAAGTTACTCTTTTAACATCGAAATTCATTTATTAATTTTCTATAAAAACTCCATTCTAAATCAACCCTTACTAAACTCACTCCATCAAAGAACATCAAACTCAACGACCATTGCGTTAAGATTAAAATTCGAATTGGATTTCTAAAGCAATTAAGATGTGCAACTCGCGTTAAGTCAATTGAAATAAAACCATATTAAAATATGGAAAGGGTGGTATCGGCTAAAACGTATGTAATTATTGGATAGTGCGGGGACGCTACGGAACAACTGAACCGTGTAGTGTTTAATGAATTTAGGTGATTGCACAATCGCGGACGAGATCGGGTGAAAAATCATAGGTTAAAATTTTGGGGGTTTAATTAGTTTGAATTATATATGTCCAATTGAATCCATCCATTAAATTTTCTCATTTAAATACATATTTTTCTTAATTGTAACGTAAAATGTAGAGTTGGTATATAATTATGTAATCATAAAATAGTACCGTTAACATTAAATTATTTAGTTATTATCTTAAAAGGAATGTATGAGCTTTTATTAGACAATAATCATTATACTTACTTAGACCTAACTTACGACGAATGTATTTCCGCATTTCTCTTGTTCGAGTCAATCAAAACGTATATTGACCCTGTAAATTTAATCTTAAAGTTTTTAAAACCTCCAATTGTGTTTTACTTGGTTATGCTTGGATTATTCGATGCCAGTAGAGTGAGTGATTTAAGCCCAGAAGGCAAAACACAAATTTGTCTTTGTTAAAAAATCAAGTGAATCAAGCCTACAATATCCTAACAAAAATAAAAATCATTTCATTTTAAGTATTTTTTCAATGAAAAAGAACAAACTTTCTTTAATTTTGCAATCATTAAAATACAGACTACATAAACTAAAAAAAACTTAAGCACAAATTTACCTAAAACAATCACTTTAAATCACATTAAAAAGGTAATCCTCAGAGAATTCAACTGTTTGATTTAATAGCTTTTAAAATTCCACACAATCGTTTGGGGCGTTTTTAATGGAGACAGCCCGACGGCCACTGGTCACCGCGGATAGCAGACACGAAACAAAACTTAAAATAATTGGTTCGCAATTCGTACGTTCGGGTCGAATCCGCAAACTGTAATGGGAGTGAACAGTTTTGATATTTTCGCATTTTCTTTGATTGTTTTCAACATGAGAGTGACAGGTTCTTACATAGGGCTATGGTTTAAGGTACATACAAAAAAATATATTTTCAGCCAAAAGTCCTTTATATTGGGTCTACTGTAAAAGATTTATTTTTTAAAAAGCTGTCATCATTATCATCATTTCACCTGCAGGCTGTCCACTGCTGGACATAGACCTGCCCCAAGGATTTCCAACGCATAGACACAGCACATTCGTTAGATCATCCGCTCATCAGGGCGTCGATTCTGCTAACGTTAAGTCAAAATCGTATCAAAATAGTGTTTCAATAGTAGTGCTTTTTACACACTATTTACAAGAGTTATGACAGTATGATGTGATGTAAATGAAGTGTGTGGTGTGATCATCAGCAGTGATATAAAAAAAATATACATTTCTTGTAACTAGTGTGTAAAAAAGCACTACAATTGAAACACTATTTTGACACGATTGTGATTTAACGTTAGCAGAATCGACACCCTGGTCGATGGGTGTCCGATGTCGCGCTGTACGTAAATAAGCTGTACCCTTGCAATACGAGAATTCTATGTTTTATCTTGTATATTTTTCTGTGTAACTTGATAATCAATCAATAATCATTTATTCTTTGTGAACATGTGAAAATAATGATGGTACTTAAGCAAGCAAAAGTACCAGCTTTTTTCCAGGGTCTCTTTAAATTGTGCAATGCATTACTGTAATGTTGTTCAAATTTATAATTAATTAAATAAAAAATGTTATTAATCCATAATCTCAAATGAAACTTAAAAAATGTTTCTACGATCAAATAATTGCAGTCCGCACTAAAATCGAAAGAGTTATACTACCGTTAAGTCATTAACTAATACAAATAAATTAGATTTACGGCAAAAAACGGCACTGGGTAATACTTCCCGGAGGATTGTGGAATATACAGGGTGTGTATTGAGAAACATTTATTATTTCTCTGATAAGTAACTCATTTTTTCCACTTTTTTTCATCCAGCCTAAGGATGGAAGAAAGTGTGAATAGGATATTGATGAACCAGCGAGCTCTGCCTTTGACCACATCTGCACTTACCATCAGGTGGAATCGTGGTAAATCGCTGAACATTAAAATAAAGTCCGTGATATCTGAAATAAAATATTATAAGTATTAGTATGTTGTATGTTATGAAGATAAAACGTAACTGCTATTGTTAATATACAATAGTACTAACGTATCAATGAGTTGGCCAAATAAACGGAATTCTCACAAAATGTCATCAATAAATAAAAAATAAAGATTTACTTTTAATGTTTTTGTTATAACCTGTTATTCCAACAAAAGTTTTAAACCGATTTCTAAAATTCATTATAACACACAAACCCTGAAACTGCACACATATTTTTAATTCTCCACAACAATAACGCAAAATGAGGAAATCCAGTGGAAATCGTCTAACTAGTTAATTAAACGCCAGTCCGTTGTGAGGATTCCTGTTTATTTGTTTGTTCGTGCACGTCTCCCGAACTATATAATTGGATAATGTTAGCGGAAAACAAAACTCAGTTTTGCTAGCCGTTAAGGCGGTATCACATAAGAGTGTACTAACAGTCAAATATTATTTCTTCTAAATTATATACAAAAAAAGCTATGTTAATGTTCCATTTAGATATATTTCCAGCCATTTCCTGCATCACACCCCTCCTGGTCAAACCCCCCCTTTTACAATCCATCCATCTTTTGTTTGGTCTTCTACCAGACTTTACGACATTCGTTAACATTTTTAAATTGTGACTTTGGCTAAGCTAGGTGCTAGGCAGCCTTGACACCATTCGATGTGTAACAACCCTTATAACAGTTTGTAAAATATCGTATGCAGAATGCGTATTTTAGTTTCGCTTAATTAACTTTACAGTTTTCAGTTTGCCGACATACAATGATAGTAAGAAGTATTGTGCTGTTAATTTCAATATTTCAATATCCATACTTCCATACTAATATTATAAATGCGAAAGTCTGTCTGTCTGTCTGTCTTTCTGTCTGTCTGTCTGTCTGTCTGTCTGTCACCTCTTCACGGCTAAACTGCTGGACCGATTGTGATGAAATTTGGTAGGGATGTAGTTAACGACCTGAGGTCAAACATAGGCTACTTTTGGGCGCGATATAACCGAGTCCCACGCGGGGCGAAGCCGCGGAGAACAGCTAGTTTTTTATAAACTAGTTCTTTCATTAGTGATAATTAATTGTTGCAATTAATATTCCTCAGAAACTGGGCTTATCCATTTAAAAAAAAAATTTGGATTTCGTTCGTTTCCTTTTGCTTTGGATTGGGGCTTTGATATCAATTTTGAATAGAGATACCCCACTGCCCTACCGTTAATTCAAATTTTATTATTAAATACTATTTCCAATGTTTGCCTGGAAGAAATAACCTTAACTATAAGGCCGCCTTTTGCTTTTAATATTTAAGTTATTTTTTAGCTAATCTCTGTAACCTCTGTGCAGTATTGTATCATACGCATGATAGAGTCAATAAAACAAACTTTCAGTTAGGTTCAAAACTTTTCAAAGATTTCTAAAGCAAATGTAAAAATAGAAAACAATCTATAAATAAATGTATTTCATATAAATTTTATACTATACAATTTTTATATCTGTAAAAATATCATGTTCTTTTTTCTTTTTCTCAAAATGTACACTACATTAAACAGAATCAATACATATAATAAGACACTAAAATGCGAGTGTCTGTACATTTAATATTTTTCAAAAAAACTGATTGAGTGCGATTAAAAAGGAGTAACAGAAACCAAAAAAACAGTTTTTGGAATTTTTGTCTGTCTGTATGTATGTATGTATGTATGTCTGTCTGGTACGTTATAACTTCGAAAATACTCAACGGATTTAAACGCGGTTTTCACAGTTGGATTACATATGATTAGGAGCGTTGTCAAAACTTTGTTCCGTCAAAATCGGTTAAGGGAAAAAGAAGTTATGGTCGATTGAAAATTTACTTCAAACACTGCTTCAAAACTTTTAATGCGTTTACTTACGTTTAATTTAATTTAGATAAGGCTAGGATTTCTACTTTTTATTATCCATATCAATAAAGACGAAAACACGCACTGCACCTATTAATTTTAATAAAATAACACATTGAATTTGATCGTAAATTTAGTAACATAAAATCTCAATAGATGGCGCGAATTTGCGTACCTATAGACAAATCCCATTTGAAATTTCGCCAATCTCTAGCAACGTATGCTGGCCTCTCGGTAGAGGTCGTAGATCATAATTTTAAGTCGAGGGTTCGAATCCTGCTATACATGACTTTTTTTTACTTACTTTCTTTTACTTGCTTTTTTTTACTTACTTTTTTATTTACTTTTTTTTTTCGTTTTGTATTAATTTTTAAGAATTTTTTAATACTTTAGCAAAGAAATGTTTCAAGAAAGTACCTGGATCGAATCCTGTCACAAACAATAATTTTATTGTTTCGTGTTTTATTTGTTTTCTAGAATTATTTTCTTACTTTTTTTTTATAATTTTGAAAAGAAACAAATAAATTAATTTGCAAATATATTTCAGGATAAACGATATCGCAACCCCTTACAAATCATATCTAATAGTTTGTCATTGACGACATTGAAAAAGAAGATTAATCAAATGGTTGACTGGTAGAGAACGCTCTTAGCGTTAAGTCCGTTAATATATAAGTACTAGCTTTTCCCCGCGGCTCCGCCCCGCGTGGGAATCGGTTATATCGCGCCCAAAAGTTTATGTTTGACCTCAGGTCGTTAACTACATCCCTACCAAATTTCATCACAATCGGTCCAGCAGTTTAGCCGTGAAGAGGTTACAGACAGACAGACTTTCGCATTTATAGTATTAGTATGGATATGGATTTTGTAATTATCTATCTATCTTTACATATAATAGGACAGTAAAAATTGAATGTCTGTACATTAAATATTTTTCTAAAAAACTGATACGGGGCGATTAAAGAAAGACGTGTAACAGAAACCAAAAAAAACAATTTTTGGAATTTTTGTCTCTCTGTCTTTCTGTATGTCTGGTACGTAATAACTTCAAAACTACTCAATAGATTCGAACGCGGTTTTCACAGGTGGATTACATATACGTTCAACAGTTTTGTCAAAACTTTGTTTCGTCAAAATCGGTTAAGGGAAAAAGAAGTTATGGTCAATTGAAGTTTACTTCTAGCACTGTTTCAAAACTTTTACAGAGTTGAATCCGGTTTACATAAACGTATTTAATATAGATAAAGCTACAATTTCTACTTTGTTTTATCGATATCAATGAAGACAAAAACACACTGCAGTCTCTATTAAATTTTAAAAAATTAACACATTGAATGTGTGTGGGCGTATAATTTAGTTACATAAAATATCAATAGATGGCGCTGAAGTTAATTTAATTATTTTTTTCTCATATGGTATTATAGCAGATTGAAATTTTTCCAGCAATTAATTCTAATTATTTCAAAAAAATTTTGGTTGTTTATTTAGTTCTATTGGTTGGTTTGTTTATCGGTCGTTTGTTGTATTGTATTGTAAGCTATTTGAATTGATTAGTTGGTTGGTTTGGCTTTGGTTTAAAAAATAATCGAACCAGCAAGTCAGTTCAGTTGTTGTTCGACGGAACATACGGTCGTGTCGTAAGGTCTAATTTAACTAACATAACACTATTTATTGAGTTAGGTTCTAATGACCCTGTAATAGGCTGCGTCTACTCTTTTAGAGACAAATATGTGATAGTATGAATGTTAATATTTTCAGTTTGATATCGTAGCAATGTAATGGCTTTATAAAATTGGCACGGGAATAGGATACTACTTATAGATTTAACTATAGGTCTGGATAGTTGTAGTTTCCACAGGTTAAGCGAAAAGCAAACTACACGCGGGCGGAGCCGCGGGCAACAGCTAGTAAAAAAATAAAATCAATTTATCTTCTAGAAAAACAATCACGTTTATCTAAACTCATAACCCCGCTTTTTCACCGACACTGAATTTTAGTGCTTATCACAATTGTGCGTTACAAAAATAATTACTAACAATTATAACCAACACACGACAATAAAGCAGCCTGTATCGTAGTGGGTCGTCCGCAATCTAATTACAGTAAGTGCTTTTCTCTCTTCACTTATAGCTATAAATATTAAGGTTGTGGTCCAAGTTATAATATCTAAGTCAGATTCTTTAACATCAAATAAATCATCAATTGCAACATTTTATGCTGCGTTGGTCTCCGCTGCCATCTGGTAGTCGTTAAAGGAACCACGTCAGAGGCCGAGAGGCGGTTCCGAGACACCAGGGTGTGCATGGTTGATTGTCCGTGACGCCTACTCGAAAAGGTGATGATGATGATGTTTGAAGATGCTGGAAAGGGAATAATAGATCATATAACCTACAATAAGTAAAAGCTTTGTTGTTTATAGTAAATCGTTAAAAAGTAGTAGTTTTTTAGTTACTATTTTAGTCCATTACTAGCTACGGGATAAAGCGTAGCGGAGCTGTTCCGTAGGGCCAAAAATCATGAGCTTTAAAATATAATTTAATTACCATTAAATCTGTGATCTGTATTTTTAAATATTGGTACAGTGGTCAAACTAATTTTGTAAGGTGGGCCAATATTTTATCCGACCCGTATGTGTTGGAATGTGGGGTGAGACAAGGTGGGTTGACCTCGCCTACACTTTTCAACATATATATAAATGACCTTATCACTGAGCTGAGTAGCACCCGTGTGGGCTGTAGTATAGGAGGAGTAAGTGTGAATAACCTTAGCTACGCAGATGATATGGCGTTGCTCAGCCCAACGGTAGAGGGGATTAGACAATTAATCGCTATATGTGAGAAATATGCAGCCAAACATGGTTTGAAATATAATGTGAACAAATGTGAGTACATGGTCTTTAAGGCCGCCGGTAAATACCCAGAAACCATACCCGATATTAAATTAAACGGGATGTGTATTAAGCGAGTACATCAGTTTAAATATCTTGGGCATTTCCTTACTGACGACCTTAAAGATGATGTCGACATCGAAAGAGAACGCAGAGCCCTTTCGGTAAGAGGTAATATGCTAACCCGTAGATTTTCCATGTGTTCAGATGAGGTCAAAGTAACTCTGTTTAAAGCCTACTGTCAGACATTCTACTCGGGAAATCTATGGGTTGCATATACCAAAAGAACTATAGATACTCTGCGTGTACAGTACAACAATGTTTTCAGAATGCTGTTGGGATTGCCTCGTTTCTGTAGTGCATCAGGGATGTTTGCGCATTATCATACCGACGGTTTTCACGCTATAATCCGCAAAAAAACTGCATCCCTGATCAACAGAGTGAGAGGTAGTCACAACAGCGTCCTGAAAACATTAGCTGATGATATGACCTCCTCATTATGGAAGTGCCTAATGAGAAGAGTTATTTAGTATCATAATTTAATGTAATTATTGCTTTCTTTTATCTAATATTATTATAATTTTAACCATATGGATTTTAAATTATCTGAAATAAAACATATTTGATTTGATTTGATTAATCTTCGCTAGTTGGAGAAACACCCTTAAAATGAGTAGTTCTTTACTGGTATACAAATATCGAATAACAAAAAAAATATATAATTTTTTCTTGTTCTTCAAGCTCATCATTATCATCATTTCGAGTAGGCGTCACGGTCAATTGACCATGCACACCCTGATCAAGTTCTAGTTGTTCTTCAAGCTGATTTATTGTGATTTATTAAATTAGCTTCTTTTACTTCAAACTTTCTAACCATTAACTTTATATGTTAGATCTCTTATCAATTTGTTATTTTTTTTAAAAGAGGGACGCTACAATTAGTGCCAACGAAACAATTGCTAAAAAAGAACAAGTTTCTTATAAATTGCACCACACTCCAAGTCAAACTGTGATGCATTTAAGGTCATATAATTTGCGCCGGTCAGCGTTGGTCAGTGGGCAACAGCGATTAGTGTACGAATCCATTTGTAATCGTCACTTTCTAGGCCATATGTCGGGGATGAGATGTAATTTGTTAATTGCAAATTTACTGGTAGATAAATGCTTACATTACAAGCCTATTGTTATAGATTGAAGACGTTTATTTGCCTCCGTGTAAACAGCTGCTTAAAAAATCGCTAATAAAACAATAAAGAATTATTTAAGGTATAATTTCTTAATGCTTAAGGAGCTTAACAGTCAAGTGACGACCTCGGCGATCGTTCGTGTTAAGTGAAAGTGAGCGTGGCCCAACTTAGATTGATTGACACTAACATTTCTATATTAAGCTCCTTCGTACTTCGGAAGGCATGCTAGGCCATTGATTCCAGCTGTAATCACTAAATAGTAGTCTTTAGACTGTTTCAGATCCTTTCAGGGGCAGCTCGAATAATCTGATAGTGTTAGCCACACGTGTCATGACCCGATTGATCTGGTTTTACTGTAAAAAGGGTTACGGAAGTCAAACATAGTAGCTCCATTGTAATAACCAGTACTGCAAAACATAGAAGCATAATTAAAGAGTACTAAAGCGTAAGCCGAGATACTATGAAACGTACTTATGCGCATCACATTCTTATACAAAACAAAATAAAATTAGGTAAACTTATTCCAACATTAATTTATTACATATATTTCATTCATACACATAATGAAAAAAAAGTAACGCTCATTTGAGAACCAATAACAAGCAATATCACAAAGCCTTTCCTAAAACAATATTTTCCTAGCAGACGTGTATGTTTGTTTATCAAACACTTGTATATAGATGACGGGAACGTGCTGGTCGAGCATCGAACCCGGGACCTAATTGAGTTTGCTCTACGTGCCGCTGGTCTCAAATCTGAACTAATAGGTAAATAGATTATGTAAACTTATCTAAGTACAAATATTTTACGCGCCAAGTACAAAGTCTAGTTTAGTTAGGTTACTAGGACTATTTATTCTGTATCAGGTGTCAAAGTTCATCAAAACCGGACTCTCAGTCTGTGATATGGTTTGCCTGCCTGCCTTACACCAGCTTCATGTCTTTTCTCCTTTAAATGGTCATTTGTTAGTAAAATCTACTACCAGTAAAGTAAATTCAAATCTAAGGTTATGGTTTTGTCATATCTTATCATCCATGAGAATAAAGGGTGTAAATTAGAAATTGCTAAAATGAGAAAATAGTTTAAAATGGTCAACTCCTGCCTACATACATAGTCTTGTAGTATGGCTAGGCCTCTTTACGATCAAAAGGTTGTGAATTCCAATTGCCTGAAAATTACACTTTGTGGAAGATATCAATTAATGCAGGCTTGAATCACCTAATCGAAAGGACAAGTCAGTGGCCACCTGGTAGTGCAGGGTCATTTGACGTTGTAACTTACATGATATAAATGAATAAATTGTGATTTTGCAATTGCTAGTTTTTCAAATTATTTTTGACAATCAGTGTTAACGAATACGCTGTCTATTAGTTAATGCTTTCTCAGTTTTTAAATACGTCTAGATTAACCATAAAATTAGATACAAAAATCTCTCGACTACAAACTGTAACACACTATCATCCCATCAAATGTCCATAAAAAAACAATAACAACAATTTAAAACACATCACAAACCTCTTTACACAAATACATTTTTAATTCAATAATTGCACATCTACAAATTCTTGTAATGACGTCAAATTAAGTTGATCACGTGACAAATGTCACTCTGACAGATGACACGAAAAAATTAAATTAAAACAACATTGAATTAAACATTTGAAATATAAATTTTGAACTTTATTGCAAAGGAATAGAGAAGTTACTGTGAGAAAATAAAAATTGTGTAATTGATTGAAATAATGATAGGATAGATATGAGGGATGAGAGTCATTAATTTATTAGTTTTCAAATTAGCTCCTGTATGTAATTAGAGTATGAGATCTATCATTATTTTCATTATCTACAAAGTGTTTAATAAAATTAATCATTATCACATCCCAAACATAAAATCGATTGTAAAAATATACATATATATTATGAATTAAGCGTTATAAGGATTTTAGCACCATGCTTTAGAGCCTAATATGTCGTGTGCAAAAAATTTCGAATCGCGCGCAAATTCTCTAATCTATGACATTGAGCTTCTTAAGAAATTTTTTGCCTCGTACGCTAATAAAAGAAAGAATTTTACTTACCTAGATAAAAAAAAAGCTATGAGAGATTTAAAGTTGACAGTGTCTACGCTGTGTGCCTGTCCTTTACCTTGTATTGACTAAAACATCAGCGCTAGCTTATTTGATTTCGAAAATTTATTTTTTTAGGTTTTCATTGACCCAAAGGTATATTACAAGCGTAAGGACGGTACCAATAACACCAAATAACACCAATATTTTGGCACTGAAATATTCATCTTGAAACTTAAAGATAAAAACAAACCTATAACCCTTTGGTGGCAAATTTTGGCGTCACGTTGTTCATGCAACTTAGAAACAACTCACTTGGCCTATCTATAAGTAACTATGAAAAATAACAGAATAGAGTTGAGGTAGGATAAAATTAATAACCACTACATTACTAGCTCAGTTCAGAATTTATCTCGAAATAACTACAGCTAGCCTCTTGAGCACTTTATCTTCTTACAACTATAGTAATTTGGGCTCTATATTTTGTTTAATTTAATATAGATAAGTTTTATTTAATTTAAATTTCAGGTTATTCATTTATTTATTTCCAAAGTCATGTACACAGAAAAATAAACAAAAGAAAAAAATCATAGAATAAAGAACATTGGTTCAAGGGTGCTGCTTATTTCTAACTAGCGACCCGCCCCGGCTTCGCTTGGGCATAAAAACCTTTCTCTTGAATTACTCAATCTGTCTAAAAAAAACCGCATCAAAATCCGTTGCGTAATTTTAAAGATTTAAGCATATAAAGGGACATAGGGACAGAGAAAGCGACTTTGTTGTATACTATGTATGATAGTGAAGAAATCTCTTCCAGCAGACCCGAGAGAGTAAACGAGAAGAAAAGGGTACAGGCGTGTACTAGAAATTATGATATAATAAACATACATACATAAATACATACATACTTAAATAAATATATTTAGACTAAATATATTTATTTATTATGCTAAATATAAAAAAGGTCAGTTCAAGTTTATTATTTAATTAAATCTATATTTGCTATATAGGTAGTCATCTGTGAAAAGAATATTAATTGACTCAGCAATAGTTATTCTGCGAAACAGCAATGCCAATATGGCTCTTGTCTATTAAATATTACATCCAAACCAAACAATTTTATGCCACAATTAGGGATCCCCATCGTAATTAAATGACGATAGTATAGCGTGTCGCTGATGGTACATTTTTACACGAGTGTATAACGAGCCGGTATGTTATTGATGGCATTTGGCAAGGGGACAATTATGGAGGTATTTTTGCGCATGAATTTGGAATAAACTGCAGGTCTAATAGTTTTTAATCAATGTAAAACGATAAGTGCTGCCAACGCAGCCGTTAGATCCGATTTTGATGTGTTTTTATGTTTAGGCAAATCCACCTGATGGGAAGTGGCCACCGCTGTCTTTGGACGCCTGCAAGCAGGGGTGATACGTGCGCATTGCCAACTATGTGCAAGATCTGTTTAGCCATTTGAAAACAGACCTTTGTATAGCTCTGTTATTGCTAGATTTTATTCGTTGAACTAATAGAAAGATAAGCTTTTGAAGCTTTTAAAAATGACGCCTGTGTTGGCTACTAATATATTCAACACTAGCAGTCCACAGTTACTAAGCCGTGGTACTAATATAACCTATGTCACTGGGGGATAGTGTAGCTTTTCACGTTTGTTCTCACTAGTTCGATTCAGTAGTTCGATCGTCGAACTAGTGAGAATTTTTTTTCTCATTTGTTCGACCGTCGAACTAGTGAGAATGTTTGTTCTTTCTAGTTCGATCCGTTAACTTATTATTATCATTAATCGAGAAGCAAGAACATTAAGTACCGATATAATAGATATTGGTCACAAATACATACATTGTATAGGTAATTATAAAATGAAAATCTTTTAGGTATATTTTGTAGGTATAATTATTATTTAAGTAAATTAATAGTAAACAATACAAACAGTTTAAATACATAATACAAATCATTGTCATATCACCCGGAAGTCGTCCACTGGTATATTTCCTTAAATGCATCTATGCCTATAGCACTTAGGTATGTGCATAATAAGTTTAGTATTATAAATATTTAACTAAACGCCCCACCCCAGAAAGAGTGTGGTCATAGTTCTGTTGTCTTATTTTGAGGGTACATGATTTTTGTTATATTTTGAGGGTAGATGTTTCGCAAAATGGAAGTATTACGCTGTTCAGCTCTGCAGTAGCAATGTTTATTTCGTGGTGCCTGTTTATTTTACTGTTTATATTTTCGGAATAATGTCTAAAGAAGTGAAATTAATAAAAAGCGGTCGTGGAAGGATTCTGCAATTAGAAGGACATCAATATTATTCTATGCGTGAATACAAAAATGGCCACAGCATTTGGCGGTGTAAAAATTATAAAAGTTTAAAATGTACCGGTTCCGTCACAATGAATATGGTAAGTCTTGGTTATTTTATATGTACATAATGATAATTGTTGTACGTATATTTACATATTATAGGTGTTGTATGTGTATTTTTATTTGTAATAGTATTAATGTACAAGCAAAATAATTCATGAATTCCTATATTTTTTAAACATTGCTTTTGTTTAAGGACTTCACTAATAATTTACAATCAAAACCCCACTGCGGTCAATGTAATCCAGATGAAACACGAAATACAGTCAATGTTATTTTAAATAATGCTTGCGAAGAAGCAGCTACGGGAAGAGAACCAGCTCCTAGGGTCTACAACAGAGCTTTAATTACATTAAAAAATCAAGGCCTGCATTTAGCTTCTAAGAGTGTACCTGAATTTTGTGAAATAAAGTCACGCATTTACAGAAGGAGAAATAAGTTAGCACACGTAAAAAAAAAAAAATGCAAAGACTGTTGAGGAAGTCGAAGTTCCTAGTACTTTTTCAGATTTCTTACTCGCTGATTACAGTCATAAAAAAATGAGAATATTAGTGTTTTGTTCAAATGATGCCCGAGAAATTATAAAAAAAATTAAACACATCTTTATGGATGGGACCTTTAAATCATGTCCGACACCTTTTCAGCAACTTTTTACAATTCACGGAGACATCGGCAGTGATACAAATAACACGAATGTCATCCCTTTGGTGTACGCTTTCATGAGTCACAGGACCAAAAAAGCTTACTCACTTTTATTTGATTTAATTGGGTCCCAAATTCCAGAGTGGAAGCCTGCTAAAGTCACGATAGATTTCGAAGAAGGCACAATGAAAGCGTTGAAAACATTGAATGTTACAGTCAAAGGTTGCTACTACCATTACGTGAACAGCTTGTGGCGCAAAGCAAAAACCCTGGGTTTAACTAAAGACAAACGCAACAGAAGAATAATTTCATTATGCGCCAACTTGGCATTGCTTCCAGAAAATGAAATTGTTTCAGGATGGGCGTATATTCAAAAAGAAATGAAGAAGAATTGCGAATCTATAATTAGTTTAAAATTATTTCGATAAATACTGGATGAAGGGTGATTATCATCGAATTTGGTCGGTTTATGGCGAACGCCACCGAACAAATAATGCAGTAGAAGGATGGCACCATGAAATAAATAACCTTGTAACGAAAGGGCATGTAAACCTATTGCAAATATTACATATTTTACGGGACGATTCCTTATTGTCTTCATATCAAAATGACATTCTTCAGAGACCTTCAACATCAAACAAACGTTGTAAAAGGAGAAAAACTGATTTATTCAATGACGATTACATTATTGATGCTCAAATGCAATTAATATGCGGAGAAATTGGTGTTGGGCACTTTTTAGAAAAGATGCGATAATTATAGTTACATTGAGACTCAATGTGACAAAATAATTGAGTATTTGATTATTACATTATTTTTTTGATTTCGTAACCAATGTACCTAATATAATGTTCAATATACATATATCCTTTGGTGGAATACACAAATTCAAAGTTTTTTCGCTCTCTGCTTATTGAGATAAGTAAGACAGAGAAAAATATATTTAATCATGTATATTTTATCAAAGTTATGTTTATGAATGTTATGTCTATACCTATACCTAATTTTGTACATTTGTAATTTTGAAGCATTTTTGGCATTTTTTTAGTTTCTTTTTAGTTTCTGATTAAGCTTGTTGAGATAAGCAAGACAGAAAAATATTTTTCATCTACGTATTTGGCCAAAGACAATACCTATAGTTGTTCCTAAATATTATGTTTACAATAAATAATCTAATTATGCAACATTGTGATTTTGACGTTTACTATATTATAATAATACTTAAATAATAATTATACCTACAAAATATACCTAAAAGATTTTCATTTTATAATTACCTATACAATGTATGTATTTGTGACCAATATCTATTATATCGGTACTTAATGTTCTTGCTTCTCGATTAATGATAATAATAAGTTAACGGATCGAACTAGTGAGAACAAACATTCTCACTAGTTCGACGGTCGAACAAATGAGAAAAAAAATTCTCACTAGTTCGACGATCGAACTACTGAATCGAACTAGTGAGAACAAACGGCTTTTCAAGAGTGAAATAATTTTGCAAATCGGTCCAGTAGTTTTGAAGCCTAATCGATGCAAACAAACAAACAAATCTTTCCTCTTTATAATATTAACGTTTTTTCTTGTATATTTTTCTGTGTACATGAATTTGAATAAATAAATAAAGTATAGAAGTATAGATAAGTATTCGCAGTCACTATATAGCTATAAAAAAATATAGATTTTTAATATGGTGAAAACAAAAATCTTTTCAAATCAATTTTATTTCAATGTTACTGAATTCTTTTGAACAATACCATCAACCTGACACGTTTAATCTAACAGATGTTGTCCACGAAAATTAATCCAACACCCTAATCTCACTTACACTTGTCATCGCGACTCGGGAGTCACTCATGCGCAATCACAGTGGATTTGAAGCGGTCGCTTTAAGCGCTTGAAAGCTTTTATTTGATAGATTTAAAAGAAACCAAACAAGTCTAAATCGGCTCTACAATCATATAGAACTAATATGTGTCCATACAAAAAGATATCTTGTGTCGTGTCCGCTTGACCTCATTCTCTCATCTTTTCTGCTTTCTCGGTTGCTTTCTTAGATGAATGCTTTGGAGCCCAAGGTTCGCTTTCCTGCTTTTTCTCCTCACGCATATCATTAACTGCGAATCTGAGCTAGCACATTACAAAAGTTGCTCTAGACCAAAAAATCAAAATTTTGTCAATTAATGATAAAGAATTTTCGAAAAGTTTTTTTATACCTACCACAGTTATAAAAAAAGATTAGGTATATTAGGACTATATTTTGGCTAAAAGCAACCAGTTTTGTAATGTTTAAATAATTGTAATATCATTATTCTCAACAAAAATATCTCTAAAAGTTAGGTACATTATTTGCTTCATTACCTTTGTAAAGAAACAAATAATGTATAATAATAATAAATATTTCTCTAATTAAAGTATTATGCTATTTCCTGAACTCAAAATATTTACCTTCAGAATATTTTTCTGACAATCGATAAAGCGCTTCAATCGCTTGAAGCTAACACCTAACCTGCACTTGCATAGCAATAAATGATTTTCTCGCTTCAAAAACCCACAACAAAAGTGAATTGATTGACACCAAGTAACTTTGGCAAGTGTTAAATTGTCACTGGATTAAAATAGGGCACTTTTTTTTATTTGTGCATTTGATATTGCTATTATGGTTGGAGAGATATGGTGAATGTATCCATGTGTGGAATTGTAAATGTGTTTATGATGAGAAATCTACGACAATGTGATTTTTTGTAATTCAAAAAATACATTATGCATTATTAAGCTGTCAATTAATTATTAGAAGATTTGGTGACGTGAGGCCAAGTCAAACTTAACTTGTTAATCGGAACATTCAATCAAAATCATTTATTTTGTCAGATATGACTCTACTAACACTAATGTAGCCTATGTATACACAGGTTATGATAGGTGTTAGTAGAAACGCATACATTTCTCTGTGTGTGCCAGCAGACGTACAAAATTACCTTCTTACGTTCAAATGAATGATGAACAAGAATTTGCAAAAGTCTTATAGAATAATTCCGCCATTGTAAATAAAACACTAGTTTTACTCAACTATGTATGTGTTCATTCATGCAATAATGATATTACAAAAAAATTGAATGAAATTAAATTTGTTTTTATACGATGCTGGCAATTCAATATTCAAACGGTTTAAATTACCTTAAAATGTGAACTTAAAGCTCATAGATTTTAAAAAATTGCCTGTAGAGAGACTTCTATGTTTAACCCCATTTATTCATAAAAATTAAATTTCGAAAGGACCAAAACATACAAACATAGTCAGGTCTTTATTGCATACGGGGCAGACAGAGCCTAAGGCCATAAGACCTTAGACCACGTTTAGCATGATGATAGCTGAAACTGATGGGTTGCTAGCCGCATCGCCTATGTTATGATTCCCCCATTCGCCGATTCCCTCAGTCGACTTTTACGGCTTGCACGAGAAGAGGAACAGCTGGTACATTCTATGTTTTTCTTTTCTCCCAGACCAGCATGGAAGGAGGATCGGAGGAACATATTTTAGAAAAAATAAGCATAGGTATTAAGCGCCATGTATCTTTGTATGTAACAAACTGAAAATTGCTGTAGTGAATGTATATACCTATATGACATATTACTGTCGCAGTACGATAGATAAAGCCGTGATATAGTTATATAACTATATCACGGCTTTATCTATCGTAGGGATCCCTATCCCTAGGGATATCCCTAGGGATATAATTATATACCGTAACATAGATATACGAAGGAGATTAATTACTATCTTACTAGGAATATAATTATAATACGGTCGCAGTCTAGTAATATGTTTATCTAACTGAACTAATCTAGTGAGGTGGTTATAAATCTGACAGAGAAGCAAAGAAAACAACATATTGGTTTTTATTTTTATTACACAATCAAGGTTGCAATGTTACAATACTTTTTTAGTAATATTACGTAAAATTAATAACAAATGATTAATGAAAACTTGGTATGTACGTGTAAACCACTGTAACCAATGAATAGTTTTGAGACAATCTTCTATATTTAACAATATTTTTTAATTTTTGTTCTGACAAGGCGCGGAATCATGACATTTAGAGTTACAGAGTACTGAATGCTTCTTACAGGTGCATTTTTTACTAGAACATCGTGTATTCGATTTTTTACACGAACATTTTAAATATCCTTGGCCACCAAATGGCGATAATTTTTGGCATATTTCTCTCAGAGAAAACTCTTCATTTGGTATAGGATCATTAAAAGTAATGTTTGATAGCTGTATTGCATTTATGGGTAACCAAATTTTCAGAATACCAACTGAAGTTCCAATTCTGTGACTTTCATTTCGCGTTTCCATAACTTTTCCCAATACATTTTTTTGATCTAATGAACCACGATCTACCTTTGGTATCTCTATTAAAACTGAAGATCCTACGTCAATGTTAGAAAATTTGTTTGACGAGTGTGTCTTTAATTTTTTAGGCGGCTATTTTTAAGTTACAGGCAAATCACGGCCACAGGTTTCTGTAGGCGTTGCCACTGTCAATGAACATGTTGGTTGTTGCACGCTTATAGACTCAACAGGCAAGTCACGGCCGCAGGTTTCTGTAGGCGCTGCCTAAGCAAATCAGCAGGCAACTGTGACGACAAACCAATTTGAGGATCCACTCCAAAAAGAGCTTTGTATGGTGTTCTTTTTATAGTTCGATGAAAAGAGCTGTTTTCTTGGTACTGTACAAAGCGTATTCCAATCGACCAACTAGTGGAATTATTATCATGTAGCCAAGCCTGTAACATATTCTCCACATCTTGGTTTGCGCGCTCTACAGATCCCTGACTAGCTGGATGTCTAGGTCTTCCGTTAATTATTTTACAACTTGGCCACATTTCGACCAATTCCTTTATAATAGACGCTGTGAATTCTCGGCCGTTGTCACTCTGAAGTATCTCAGGACATCCAATATCCAAAAATATTTTTAATAACTCTAATGCCACCTCTGCTGCGCGCTTGGAGGTTAAAGGTCGAAGAAACGAAAACTTTGTTGTGTGGTTTTGGTAGTGAAGTGTCCATTTATATTCTCTATCTGGTGTTGATTGAAGGTCTATTAAATCTACTTGCCCTCTGTTGTTAAATGAATTTGAAATTATAGGCCGGACTACAAATACCTTTTTTCGGAAACGCCTTCTTACTTTGACACGTTAGGTACACACTGTTTAACGAAACTGACAACCACCGGCGTAGGTATAAAATACTGAGATTTCAAAGTATGTAACATTTTATCGCGACCACCATGTCCTGTACTTTTATGAATTTCTGACAGAGTATCATAATATTCTTCAGAGGGCAAAATTTTTATTATAGGATCAGTAGTAGATTTTCGTTTCAAAACTAAATACTTTTGTCCTGATACCTTCATTACTTCATAATGGTTTGCGTAGAAATTGTGGTTAGGGTTTCTCTTTACATTAAGCCGTGGCGCCGCTTCATACTCCTCAATATAATTTATAACTTCACTTATTCTCTTCCGCGTCCACTCTGGTTTTTTGTTTCTCTCCTTGTATAATAGACGTAATTCCTGTTCAAATCCACGCCGTGAACTATTGACTCCATCATTATCCATAGCTATATGAAGTAATTCCCAATGTTAAAACTAAAATATAAGGATATTGAAGAAAAAGTATGGAAAATAAATATGCACGAAAACGCAATCGTAAACGCCCAACAAGTCAACTGATACCTACTGACTAATTGGGGAGAAGTGCGGGGTTCACAAACACAATGAACCCCCGCCGCCGCGGTCTGCGCCGCACCCCCGCACTATACTCCTACAATTATTTTACTAAACTTAATCCAGTAATATAACCATATCACTAAACTAGAACCTATTATAATTATATTCCTAGTAAGATAGTCATGAATTGCTTTGGTATACCTATGTTACGGCATATAATTATATCCCTAGGGATATGACTATATCACGGCTTTATCTATCGTACTGCGACATTACTATATCAAATGAATATATTTATTTAGGTAAAGGATGCCAAAATTAACTAAGGAGGTCTTATCGGAAATGCAAATTCTTGTAAATTGACACTTAATCCGAAATTCGATGAAACAATCCCGTAAACAATAATTGACAACACAATACATAATATTATTCCTTCAATACTATATTATTATTGCGATACAAGAGCACGCCTGCTCGTAAATTGGACGACATAATTTATGCTTTACGGCTTTTCTTGCGAATCAATCGGAGGATTCGTGTCTTATGACCAATTAACTTGGGTGTTGAGACGATGGTGCAAGTTACAAGCTACACGTTGATTTAACGAGTTGCTTAATCACATAGTTTCATAGGTATTTACAAGCTTTTGCTTAGTTTACACATCATTTTCACAAAAAATGAACGATTTAAATCTATAAAATAAGTTTTGTTAAATTTAATTAAATATATGATTAGACCTTGCTCATCTATGTCTTTCTCATAAACATTGTTCAAAGAGAAGGATTCTTCATCTAATCAAAGGCGTCAAGTCTCATCGGTAAATTATTTTGTCCTAGAGTGCTTTACTTCGGATTTTGTATAGGTATATCTTAGGTATACATCTGACTATTTTGTGAATTTGATCATCCGCCTGGCCGCGAGCCAGACCTCTACCTAGACTCTTAGTTTGATAGTTGACTAATGAAAGAATGACTTTTTGGACAGGGTATTCGTTTTGTATTTTTTTTAAATGAATTTTCATTGAAACGAGGTAAAAGTTTGTTTTATAGGAGACATAACGTTACATGTTATCTACCTCTAGTATCGGTACATGCTTATTGTAACCTAAAATTGAAATAATATTTGTGATTTGTAAATCGCTTCCTCCTATACTTTCGCCATCAGTTCAAGTATGAGGCGACCGCGTCGGAACTTAACGGGAAGCGATCTGAATCTCAGGTTATGAGGCAACTGGGCAATGTATGACTTTACTGCATTTTAGCAAAGATTAAGAAGTTAAGTAGAGATGTGACATGAATTTTTCAATACAATTTCCTGTTCTGAAGAAGTCGGCGCGTGTATTTAAGAGCCGACAATATCAAATATTTCAGGAAGACAATATAATTTGGAAGGTATAAATAAGTACATACATACATATAATCACGTCTTTATCCCATACGGGGTAAACAGAGCCTAGAGCCGTAAGACCTTAGGCCACGTTTAGCATAATGGTAGATGAAACAGGAAATCAATAGTGATGGGTTGCTAGCCGCATCATATGTCATGATTTCCCCATTCGGCGATTCCCTCAGACGGCTTTTACGGCTTGCGCGGGAAGAGCAGAAGCCTGTACATTCTATGTTTTTCTTTTACTCTCAGACCAGCATAAATAAGTACAGTATTAGTAACTCGTCAAATATAGGAAAGATATCAAGTACTTAAACTAGTTAGCATTGAAAACTACTGTTAACTTTTAAAATGAAAATCTTATGCAATACCTACTTGATAAATAAAATTATAACATCACTGATTTCATTTTCTAGTCTTCTAAGTGTATTTTCCTTATTAGAATCTGATACACAAATTATATCGATAGTCATAGTTATTACAAATGCGTCTATCCGCCTGTCTGACTGTCTGTTCATTAGGCTCTCTCGGTTAAACCGCTGCACCGATTTAATGAAATTTGGTACTAGTTAAAAATCAAGAGTAATTTTTTTAGCTAGATATAACCGAATACCACTTTACATAGCCGTGAGTAACAAACGCCAAACAAAATGGCTTGATAAGTTTCGGTTTTTGTTTTTCGGCATATTCTGTTAATAAACTTTAGTCTTTGACAGCTAAGAAGTAAAACTTATAATTGAATTTCTGTTAACTGCACTCCTGACTCGCCAGTCATAACATGATGCATGCAATCCTTTGTGACGACATTGTATTAGATTAAATTACTTATAATATTAAAGATTCTAGTTGGAATTCTAAGACCAATTGCTAAGGGTCTACTAAACGCAATTTCTTATATTTAATTCAATATTATGATCTATATATACAAAAGAAAATCTAAACGGCTAAACTGATTTGGCTGAAAATTGGTGGGGAGGTAGCTTAGAACCAGGAGAAGGACATAGGGTACCTTTCATCCCGGGAGACACTGTTCCCGAGGAAAGTTCACAGGGGCGAAGCCGCGGGCAAAAGCTAGTTTCTAATTAGGATCAAAATAACATTATAAGATTTGGACATGACATACAATAGACATACTTACAATATTTTTTTTTTGTGTCAAAGAGGCGACTAAGAGATTTCAGAGGTCTTATTTTTATGATCCTACTGTCTGATTTGTAGCAAATTTTTAAATTTTGACTGGCAGAGAACTTTTTACATTTTATCAATAAACAGCATTCTCATGATATAATATTAGTAGGCTACCAGGGTAAAAATTATGCTGAATCATATTAATTTCATTAGTTACAGTAGCTATATCGAGAAGAATATACATAAAGAAGGAATTGTAAGAAGAAAATATTAACACAACTTCTTAACCTACCTTTGTGAATAACAACTATAATTTTTGTAAAAAAAAGTCGTTTTGGGTATAACTTCTTTGGTATGACGACAATTGAGATTACTTTTGGAGGATTGAGGTGACAATTGAGGCGACCACCGCTTCAGATGGAACCTGATTCAAAGGCTTTCCATAGCAATTTAAAGAGAAAACGCAGCGAGCATAATGGGTACCTTTGAACCGAATATGACTCGGGGTGTCATTTTTGACTGATTATTTTAGTTTTTTTTTTGTTATTCAAAATTTTTGACGAAGCTTATTTTGTAATATGTCTGACTTTTGAAAATAAAATGGATTCCCAAAATTTTATTTTATTTACTGCTCTGCATACTTATAAGATAAAATTAGAGGATTAAATGCGCAAATTCATTTACCGACGTCTGAATTATTTTAAAACTACATTTATTTAAAATTTCATCCTATAAATCTGAGACAATTAAAATACGTTAAACAAAGAACGTTAACGTATTCCTCGCATACTATAGCTTACAGGGCCTACTTCATATTCATAGGCCGGAACATTACCAAGATTTAGCCATCAACAGCTCAGCCGCTATCGAAGCGACCAGAATCCAT
Source organism: Apomyelois bistriatella (assembly GCA_947044815.1). Classification (NCBI taxonomy): domain Eukaryota; kingdom Metazoa; phylum Arthropoda; class Insecta; order Lepidoptera; family Pyralidae; genus Apomyelois; species Apomyelois bistriatella. The sequence goes on along the minus strand of OX345706.1, from coordinate 10,729,529 downwards.
TAATCATGAGACGAGGACTGAGCGTGGAAATCCCTAAATATGGGAGCGTGCGATCCCGTGTGGGGATTTTCAGTGATTTAGTTTAGGATTTGAGTTTAAGATTGAAGATGGTATTAGTTAAGAACAATGTAGGTATTGATTGAGAACAGAATTTTTAACTACTTATGAGCATTGGGCGTCTCTTCATGTATATGGCAAATTGTTACACATTTTTGATGCAATTCTGGCCAATAAGTACGTATTAATGAGTTCTTTTTACACGTTTAGCTGAGTTGAACAATTTAATACTGATCTTATTCGTCCGAGCGTGTTTCCAGGTTACATCTTCAGCTTACGCTTCAGAGCCCAGGGTAGGCTATTAATCATGGTCCTGATTGGTTATTATAATGGAGCGACACCGTATGACCTCCTTAACCCTTTCTACAGGGAAACCAGACTCACAGTAACATGACCCGGGTGTGTTGGTGGCCAACACTGTCAGATTTTTTCAGGCTGCCAAAGGCATCTGACATAGCCTAACGACTGCCATTTACCGATAACAGCCAACGGCTTAACGTGACTTCCGAAGCACGGAGGAACTCAAGATAGAAATGTCACTAATGGCGAGCAATCCAAATAATGGCCGCGCACTCGCCGTCGTCGTCGCTTGACTCGCGCTATCATTAATTTTACTTACTAAATGTGATGGCTCATCAACACAACGTGAATCCTGAACACAAGAACTTTCTATTTTCATACTTTAATTTAAAACTAGCTCTAGCCCAAATAGGGTGTTTTCTCAACCTTTCATTACCTTTTTTAGGTCTTTTCCACTTTGCCATATTTTAAATGACAAAATTATTCCATTAAGACGAGACCTCGGTGAACACTAGCGCCACCATTATTTAAAATCATTATTCACTGAAAACACAAGTTATCAAAAATCTATCTTATGTAATTAAAGTTCTGGATCTGAAGTTAATTTTAAATATATTAAATTATTAAATCATAGTTTCCTATAGTTACAAATTGCAATATTGCTTAAAACGGCCTCTTTTAGCAGTTTTGCAATTGGTAACTATATGGAACTATAATTTAATAATTTAATATGATTAAAATTAACTTCAGATCCAGAACCTTAATTACGTAACACGGATTTTTGATAACTTGTGTTTTCAGTGAATAATGATTTTTAAATGATGGTGGCGCTAGTATTCACTGACCGAGGTATCACTTTAATACTTAACATGCCTTTAAATAAATCAGTTACCAATTGAAGTATTAACTATTAAACTTATAAGAAACTAATTGCTAACAAGTAACCACGGTCGAATAAAGAAAATGCGGTACTAAATCAGCATTTATATATTTTTTACGAATGATTTATACTAAACACAGTTTATCTCAAGTGGAGCATAAAACAAAGAAAATACACAAAAATATGAAGTGGCCATCGTAGGGCCGATAAGATATTTGCGGTACGTATTGAGAATAACATTTATTTTTCTAAAGATTATCCTAAGATGTATGATGTTTATGTGGATGATGTATTGGAAAAGTTTGTGATTGGAATTTTGGGTCAATTTTCCTGATTTACTTTGTACCCATAGAGACATCCATATATAAATTTATTTGTACACGCGTTTTCAAAAACGGCTCTAACGATTTCTTTGAAATTTTCAACATAGTTCTTTACATAGTTAAAAATATAATCTAGCTAGGTTCCATGTCTGGGAAAATTCATTTTATCCATTATTTCATGCAAAAAAAATCTGCATAAAACGAGCAAAGCTCGGTCGCCCAGGTATATATTATGAAACATGAAATGGGAGAGTAAAATACAACACAAAATAACTCAAATCACTTTTATTTGCAGTAAATAGGGTTCACAATGCTTGTATGATATTTGCGGATTAGTGCTTAGGTATATAGTATTTTTCAAAACTCGGAAGGAATATGCAGCAACTGAATATAATGTTTTATACATTTACAACTTTTTTGAAATTTATATTTTATTAATGTCAATCTCAATACGTACCGTCAATCAACTGGATTGCGGTGGCTCAGAGTAGGGATGCATTGCGTAGACAGAGGGAGGCTTATGTTCAACAGTGGGTTGTAGATGATGACGATGATGATGATGATGAATATCAATCTTTGAATATTGAGGATATTCAAAGATTATGATGTCCTTTAACTTATTTTAGTTCTATAGATCATTTTTTTTTTCTAGAAAATTATCGACATTTATTCAAGTAAAAACAACAAACTTATTAAATAAACTAAGGTTTATTTAATAAGTTTGTTGTTTTTACTTGAATAAATATACTTAAAAAAAACTTAAAAACTATACTTAAAAAGAACTTAAAATAAATATAAATCTAAAACTAATCGAAATTTAAAATTAGGTGGTGTCCGTAAGGCATGGTACCAAAAACACTGGCTGCATTCCCGCGCTGAATTGCAATTGCAATTCTCTGTGCAAGGAATGAGCCAGCCCTCTTGTCACCTGCGGCGTCAACAAGCTTCGGAGCTAACTCTTTAAAAAACTTTTTGAAGCTAGGACCCCATGGACCCAATGTTTCGACACCAAGCGGCACAAACATGTACTCATTAATAAGAGAGGCATATTTGCGCCGCTTGGCTTCTTCTGCAGCCTCCGCCGCGGCCCCAGCCCTTAGGACCGTCCCCTGAAGGCGAGACGGGGCCAGCGTGTCGACGCATGTTGCGTCCCACACGAGAGCCCTCCCCCGCGCCCAGGGGATCAAGGTCAGGCCATCTGGGCGCTTGCCATCATCGCGAGAAATACCTGGTGGCTCCAGAGCACTGGGAACATCGATGGTGGCAAGTGCCCTCTTAATGATATCGTTAAGGGCACCGTGGCGGGAAAATCTACCTGCGCTGCGTTGGCAGTGTAAACCATGGAGCCCATTTTTGCCGACGCCGCTACCACACGGACACTGATGGTGTTCGACAATAGCAGCACCCAGCCTCAGGCCGACAGCAATTCGGAAGCTGCCAATGTCGAGTAGTGTTCCAAGGTTGGCGGACGGAAGAGCATGTAACCATTGACCCGATTCGTATTCGGATACAGCGAGAAGCCTCGCTCGGTCAATATCACTGACAGAATTTTGAACCAAAAGGTTATGTTCTCTCTGTACCAATGGAGCATCCCAAAGTTTTTGTCGGTTTGGTGCCTCTGGGATACTTTCATTGGGACAGAGAGCCCTCCAGGCCTCCACCGCATCCGATGCACAGTGAATCGCAACTGAATTTGAATGTAATATTCTTGAACACATGTGCGAAACACTATGCACGGATGAAAGAAAGGCCGGAAGGGCTATACTTGAAATTTTTCGAATTCCGATGCCACCTGATTTGATCGGTAAACAAGCCTGAATCCAGGCACGGTCCTCGAGGTTCAAATTTAGAATTTTTACTAACGCGTTTTTAAGGGTGGCATCTAATTTATCTAATAGGTTTGCATGTTTCCAGATTGGGCATGCTCTAACGATGTATGTAAATTTAGGGACGAAAAGGCAAAATTTGAGTATGGTATAGGCGATATGAGAATTTAAAGAGCCCAATCTGCCGATGTTTTTTGAAAAAATTTCGCATTTATTTTCTAAAAGTGGTCTAACGCTTTCCTCGAGTAGTGGCGCCCCTAGGAGGAAAAGTGATTTTTGTTCCAATATTTTGATACCTGGAGCAATGTTTTGAAATTCTTGAATAATAGAATTTCGGTCAGTTTCGGAAATATTAGTCGAAATAAAAATTTCGCATTTGTTCAAATTAAGGTCTAAATTAATTTTCCGGAAATTATTTAAAACTTTGACGAGGTCATTTTTGACAGTGTCTACTTTTCCTCCTAAACAGGCGTCATCTAGGTACCAAGCATTTAATTTTGAATTTAAGTTGGCAACGATGGGGTTGATTCCTAAACTAAAAAGAGCTGGTCCTAGAGGGTCACCCTGCTGAACGCCTACTTCTGAAGATATTTCATTGTTATGGAAAAATAATTTTGTTGAAGAACTGTATGATTGCCAAACGTAGTTGTAGATATTAGGTGCGTGGATATAGACTTCGTTCAACAGGGTTGACCTATCAATGCTATTAAAGGCATTTTTAACGTCAATCTTAAGCAGTACATCCGCTTCGCTGTCATTTGATAAAAATGTGCGAACCGAATGTACTACTGCTTCACAACCTCCTCGACTGCCAAATCCTAATTGGTTTGGTTCGAATAAAGATTGAAAGTAAGAAGAATTATTCCTGCAGGCAAGTTTGGAAGCCAGCCTGCGTAGAGTGCCTCCAATAGCAATGGGGCGCACACCTCCATCTTTTTTGTTAAAAGCACAGAGTCGGGCCCCAAAAAATAATTTTCTAAAATTCTCTGATAGAGATTCCGAAAAAAGAAAATTGCAAAATTTTGTAATGTCATTGAGTAATGCCCCGCCAGCGTCACCGGCGGACGCGCTGATCAGATCCTTAAGATGCTGAGGCGTCAGTCCGTCGATGCCGCCCGCGGATCCATTAGGGAATGACATAATGGCGTCCCGTGTATCTTCAATTTTAATTTCAAGGGCCGAATGAGTTGAAGGAGGATTTGGTCGTGAGGAGGTTGATAATGCCATGGGATGTTTTTCATGTAGGCTTCTCAGTGTATCAGAGTTGTTCGGAGCTAGTGTGTCATCCGAAAAGAGAATTTTAGCTGCATTCCGGAGGTCTCGATCCATTGCCTTATTTTCCACAAATTTTGTCAAATTAAACGGTCTTTTTGGAATTTTGGTGGAGAAGAGTGCGTCTTGATGGCCATTGGTTGTACAATTTTCTTTTAGTAGTGAAGTTAATGATTTATTATTTTTATTTGGAACGTGTAAAAATCTATATGAAAAAGTCATAAGGTCTTGCCATGCTTTTTGGTTAAGTTTTTGGTTTTTCATACAGGTTTGAAGGGCAATAGATAGCGACCTAGCTAATGACACCCTAGCTCCTCGTGGAATTCTTTTGACTATCTTTGTATTGTTATTTAAATTGCAGATGTATTGGTCAAAATTAAGCAGAGAATCTAATTGTGGAGGAGAGGTTGTGGTTGGGGGTTGTGAATTTATTAAAGTGCTTGCGGAGGTTACAGGTTTATGAAATTTTGAAAAGTGTATATTGAGTCCGCGCCTTCCTTTGAAACGCCTACCATCGGAACACAGAGTACATTCTAAAAATAAACTGTCATTACATAAAGAATTTGGTTGTGGTAACTGTTTGATTGAGGTATCCGGTGGTGTTGGTGGCTGCCTACAACGCTTTGGCGGAGGCAACCGCTGTGTAGAATCATCATCACTTGAAGAATTGTATGGAGTGTAATATTCATTTTTCGGAGGAGATAGCATGCGTGTCGATTTAAAACATTATCTTCTGTAGACTTTTACAAACCATTTTGGGATAAAATATTGACTTCATAATAAGAGATGACGTTGTCACATGTCATTTTCTTTACTTTTGGTTTGGCCACGGATTATGGCTCCTATTTATGAAAAAAATAAGCCTTCTTTACTTTTAATTTTATGGAACGATGTTGAATACGGCAAAGAATCCACGAGCTTGTTGTTTTTCAAAAGAAATCTTATATTATTATAAAAAATAAAAAATATTATTGCTACTGACACTTGCCGTCATTTGTCATTAGATTATGATTGTTTATTTTAATGCACAAGACATAACAGTTTTTCTGAAAACTGTTGTGTTTTAGGCTTCATATTCACAATACTAATTTATCTATAAGAACTAAAAAACAGAACTCCTTCATATGTTTATCGCCTTTTACCTATTAAATATGTACCTTTTGTCAGTCCTTATTGAGAATGCTGTAATTGGTAAAATTCGTCACCAGCAACAGTCGGATAGAGATACCAGTATATAAAAAAATCTATTATTCTCTTACTCGTCTCTTATGTTAAGACACAAACGAAAAGTCAAAGAGTGAAAATTGAGCATAAACATGGAAAGTTTTGTGGCGCCATTTATGTAAAGATTTCAATCATATTTGGAAGAAATATTGTGTCGGATCCTCCACAACAGAGAACCTAGTTGTGAAATAAAAATCGTAGTTAGGAAGTTTGTCTATTACAAGACTTTTTTAAATTCTGTTTGCGAAGTCTACTGATTAGCTTAGTAACTACTCTCTTGTTTTAGTCTTAAGTAAACAAACACCTAAAACAGCATTGTTTTTCCATCAACCTTAAGACTACATAAACTCCCTACCCCCACTACGCAGATAGATTCCAATATAGCAGTCATGTTTATCCTCAAAGAAAACCCACAGGGACGGACACAGCAACGTTGGAATTCACACAATTAGTGCGACGAGATACGAACGTGGTATTTCAATTAGAGTCCATGCTGTCACGTGTCTGAATGTGTAGTTTTCGCCTAAGGCTTTAACTTATCTATATCTATACTAATATTATAAGGAGGAAATATTTGTATTTTTGTTTATATATTTGTAAAAACTCAAAAACCACTGTGCCGATTTAAAAAATTCTTTCACAATTCGAAAGCTATAATTACCCAAAGTGACATAGGCTATGTATATACCACGGGTGAAGCCAGAGTGCACTGCTGGTTTGTTATAAGTATATTAAACTAGAAATTGTTAGGCTGAGAATTGACGTCAAGTATTTAGTTAGTGTCATAATGCTGACTCACAAAGAAAATACTTAGAAATTCTTAGTACGAAAAATCATGTAGAAGAACGCTTTTCAGAATTCCTCTAATGTCTAAGGACTGCGACATCTAGATTTTAAGGCAAATGGGGGAATGATAATAAAAAGCAAAGTCTAATGTAGATTTAAATTATTAGGAATAAAATTCTTAAGACAAATATAATAATAATAATTATAGGAGTCCGAATCATGTTCTCTGCCAATGACGTTAAATTAAAAAATATCGAAAAAGGAAATAATCCACTAAATTAGAACATAAGCTTTTTCAATTTTAATTTCATTGTGAAATACAGATTAGGTATCTAATAGTCACACGACATGCAAATTAGTATGGCACACGTCACATTATAGTAAACACATGTCTAATTAGAACATAAATACCTTTTTTTAAACAAAAAGGGCATGTAATACTTTGTTGTCTTCAAAAGCGGTTTATTCTCCGTAATTATAGAAAACAGGAATTAGCTTAGCACTAGTATTTATGGTAAATTGCACCTTTTTAGTTTCTTTTAATGTTACCTATTGTTGACGGGGGGCTAATTGGTGGGTGAATAATTGAAACTCATGCAATTTTGTAGTATTTTTCCTGTATTTTTTTTTACTCGAAAGCAATTTAACTGTCTAGGAAAAATAGGGTTTGACTCCTCAAAGGAAACCTACAGGGACGGACTCGGCAACATTTACAAAATTAGTGCTATGAAATACGAACGTGGTATTCAGGCACTATGTACTCGTATAAGGAGTTATTTACTATTGATTTGTAGCTCAAGTCTGTTTACTACTATCAGAGGCTAAATTGAGGGCAACAACAAAACTACGAGTTGGCAGTGCGCTTGTGACACTATAGAGGTATAGTAAGGGTGAATGGCAACGGTGACCGCACCCATCTTTCGCAGGTCTCATACTTAACTTTTGATAGTATTAGACTCCAGATTCGGTCCTTAGTTTGCCTGACCAAATTCAAAGCACATGTTAAGAATTTACTTTGTAAAAAAGCCTATTATAGCGCTCATGATTTTCTCAATGACAAGGAAGTGTAACTTAAGCTTGGTGCGGAGTCCTCCAAACTATAGCTAAAAATTGATCATATGTACATTCAGTACATTATTATTATTTTTGTTATATCATGACATCTTTTATTACTTGACATTTTTATTAAACTATTTCAATAATCCTCAATATTTAATAATTTAATAATAAACTTATTGTAATTATAAAAATATTCAAATGTAAAATCGTCTGATTTGACTCAAATTTTGTGAATTGACGTTTTTGAAGAAAATGCTGCAGTGGAGTTTGTGGCGCCACTTCTTCTCCACTTGTGCGTTGGAAGTGGTGGTAAACTTAATAAGTAACAATTGACGTCAATAAGTGATAAGAATATCCTATATTGAAAATAAACAATTTGAGTTTGACTGAAAAATATACTTACTTAATACACAACAAAACTATCGTCAATCTATAGCACAAAAAGTGACTACATAACTCTTTGCAATATGTTATCAAACCTTTTGACTTTTCCTTGCAAATTACTTTTGTTAAATCAAGTTAACTTCATTAGTTTCTTGTCAAACTTTGGTTATTTCTCAAATAGCCGAAGTAGGTAGGTAACTTAAATATTTTTTCAGTTTATATAATAAAAATATCAAGATAGCGGCTGCTATTAGCTACTTACCTATATCTTCGGAACCGCTTGTCGCAGATACCTGATTCTTGATATTTAATTTCCATATTCGTCCAAATGAGTTGAGAGCACCTTATCTTTTTAAAATGTAAAATTTTGTTTAAAAACCATTGGTTATTTCAACCATAATAACGAATTAAATTGTATTTTCAGATATTTGGAAAAGCTCAATATGAGAAACTCTCTGTAAATACTACCGTATACATCACTATCACTACATACTATAAAACAAAGTCGCTTTCTCTGTCCCTATGTCCCTTTGTATGCTTAAATCTTCAAAACTACGCAACGGATTTTGATGTGTTTTTTTTTAATAGATAGAGTGATTCAAGAGGAAGTTTTTATGACCATGCAAAGCCAAGGCTGGTCGCTAGTACATTTGTCATGAGTTCATGAGTATCGATATAAGTTGAATATGCGTCATGGAGGTGCTATTTCACGGCAAAGGGTGAGCGCCGGTCTGTCGCCGCGGTAACTGGGGTGGTTAGGGTTGTCACTTTTATCTTTATGGTTAAAAATATTTTTTTTAGTTATTATTAATTTAAGTATAGTAATAGCCTTGAGTTAAACTAACAGATGAAATATAAATATTTTTATATGTGTACGTTTTAAATTATAGTACAAGTGTATTAGTAGTAGGTAAATAATGTTTTAAGAAAATATAAGTTGATGTAAGTTTTCCTTTCTAATGTTAGACGAAACAAAATGATTGTAAGTCAAAGTTATTTTTATTTTGACATAAAATAAAAAAAAATCGATCAATTACGATTCTTAATTTATTTGTCTTTAACATTTTTACTACCACAAATTTAGCACTAATAATATTTCGATTTTTTTCCACTTTCCCGAACTTTGTGACAACATCAATATGAGATATTAATTATCCCTTCTTTATTTTTTTATATCTTGATTGTAGTTGTTTTTTTTTTCAGCTTAAGTATTTCTTACTACTTACCTTGGGGAGGCCTGAGCGATAAGCCCGCCAAACTTTCATGTTAAACTCGGATGTCGGTTCGAATGTTATTTATAAATATCTATGTAGCGACACCAAACATATGTAATAATAGTTCCAACGAATTAAAAATAAGAAGTAATTTTAGCTCATCCACGCGAGTACTTTGCACAGCAATGGCATATTTAATATTGTATTTTCTAAGATGTAAAAAAAAACTTACTTTAATTTTAATAAATTTCTCAAAGTCGACAGCCCTACACTAGCAGGGGTCACAGTACAGACCCTATTGTCCCCACTAAGAGACGATATATCAATGCGATGGGGGCATCCATCTGGTGGCGACTTATTGGTACTGTTTTGAGACTATTGTGTTATAATAGTATATTTAGGTTACAACATAATATAGTGAAGGTAATAATTTATCTATTATTTTGGTAAGTACTGAATGTTTTTGTAAACAAAATGTCGTGTAGTTTTTAAGAATAAGAATAAACTAATCTCAGGTGATAAAATGAAACTTTTTGTTGACTTGTAAGAGAACGACTATCCTTAGTCGTTTCCTTACAAGTCATTATTTTTTATTTAATGAAAAAATAGCACAGCTCTGTTGTTTTTCAAAACATGTCTGCTGTTTAACATGATGCAATTGACAGTATTGCTGGATCTAACTCAGCAAGAAAGTGAACATTAAGAATCTTGAGGACGGCTGCCGCAACCTCCAGTGGCTAGTAAGCCTGGACACAGTAATATATGAATAATTTGCACTTCTGTCTAACTCATAGCGGATTTCACCAATGAACTGGAGTTAAAGTGACCTAATTATTTATTTAGTAGCTTCAAGTGTCCCACTGCTAGGCAAAAGTCTCTTTTCTTGTCTTCCACGCGTCTATATCGCTTGCCATCCACTCTCAAAGGTATCCAGGTTATACTGTCATCTTTTGCTTGGTTTGTACCTCGATAAAAAATAAAAGAGAAAAAAAGTAAAATATTGTTAATGTTTTAAATTTCTTTTCAAAAACTCCGCCTTGAAACGTACTTGATGCAAAAGTACCGATAGCACTTACGGTGTATGACTCACTTAAAAGTTCAAAATCCGTGAGTCTAATGAATTTCAAACGATTCTCCGGTTTAATCCAATTAAAATCACCCGACTCAACGAATTTTAGTTAGACACAAATTCAAAAACAGCCACACAGATTCATATCGGAAATGCAATTTTTTTATTTTCATTTTCGCTGGCAGTAACGCAGCTCGACGTAAATAACAATTAACTGTTATTGTTATCTCGTTTACTGTCGGCAAAAGTGTTAAGGTTTTTTTATGGTGTTACAAAAATACCAGGTTTTGTAACACCTGCCTAACTCTCGCACAAAATATTCAAAAGTAACAATGAAATTTCAAAAATCGTTATAAAATAAACAAAATAAATTAACAATAGAATTATCAACATGATATCATCTCGCACCTGTGTTTAATCTTCACATATAAATTGAGTTGGATTTGACGCAAATTACCAAATTTCGAGGGGTCAAGGGTGATCTGATAAAATTCTTTCACAGAGTGTCAAAGATCAAAGTAGGGTAACATGTTAAAATCAAAATCTAAACTGACTAAGAATAACACATTACGACTATCTTTTACACAGCATTTTAATTTAATGAATTTATAGGCAAAATACTAAAGATTTTCAATAGAGGACCTTAATAAATAGTTCTTTTGCTTGGGTACCGCACTGTCATCTATTTCTGATGCTAAACAGCAGTGCTTGCAATGGTATCGATGGAAGGGAGAAAGTTAAAATTACTGGCTATTATAGCGAAATATCCTTGGGCCCCAAGTTAGCATTGCGCAAGTGACATGACATTATATGGCTGTACTTGAACAAGATGCTTAAGCAAATTTAAATTCATTGTAATGTCCTTTTAAAATGAAAAATGCAAAAATTAAAGGGCTTCATAACGACTTAACAAAATAATTTACAAAGGTATAATACGAAATTATTTATTAAAATTACCGAAGAAAATTGGTTAACATGTAACGTCTCAAAATAAATCAAAGCGAGCCCTTTATCTACGGAAGGGTTAAAAATAAACATGTGTTATTTCTATTATTTATGGTCAATTATGTCCAGAAACGGACGTTCTGGATAAAGGGTTATTAGCAGTGTTGCAATTGTTTATGGGCCATTTTTGGATAAAGTCGTCTTAGGCTTGATCGTTTTGTTCTTTTTTGTTCATGTTCTAATGGAGTCGCTTGTTCATGTTCTAATGGAGTCGCATAACATAATATTAATTAATTTGATTTAATTATTGTATTATTAATCAAAATTATATTGAGATAAGCATTATGATATTTTGGGTTAGTTATTTTAAAACAATCAAATGCTAGCAACTCGTAGCCTAGGAAGGTTCACCACAATATCTTAAAACTTTACTGCCTCTCACCCTTCAAACCGGAACATAATAATGTGCATAGTGAGAGTGAGCGAGATAACCAAGTTTTCCTCTGATAGTATATAATTATGCTATGTTAAAGAGCGACAAACTAGTATAGTTTACTGTTCTTTTATTATCATTATTATTTTATGTATTACTTTATATATATTACTAGCTGTCCCGGCGAACTCCGTAGCGCCTGAATGCACTTTTCTCAGCGTTTAAACCTTCCGTGAACTTCCAAAAATATATCAAGACCGAAATAAGCCAAATCGGTCCAGCCATTCTCAAGTTTTAGCGAGACTAACGAACAGCAATTGATTTTTATATATATAGATTATTATAAATTCATTTGTCTTTACTACAAAAATGCCCTTTGCTGGACATACCATAACATTAACCTCATTTTCTCATGATATTAAGTGACAGGTCTTCAACCCATTTATTAAAATAATTATTTTAATTGTTTAATAAAATAGTATACACATTGTCTTTCATAAACAATTTTTATTGAAAAAATCGTTAAAAAGTTCAATAATATCACGAAAAACTAAATTGTACAATCGCAACTCTATTCCTTTAGAATAATGAATACGGGAGATTTGTCCCCATAAGTCTAATACAAAGTTAAAGAAAGGTGTCATAATGGCCAAGGACTATTATAGACCGGTTGGGGTCATAAATTCGCTAGTTTATGGCCTAGAATTAATGCCAGTTCTCATTACGGGGTATTCTTTGACGTTTTGGGTCAAGGAAGAGTTACTGTGGGACGTGTTGAGGTAAGAAGGGGTTATATTTTTTTGTATTTACACGTTAGTTTTGTATGCTATTTTTTTACAGTTATTGGAGAGAAAATACCATCCAATACTATTTACATTATTTTTTGTTGACTGTGTAAATAGCCAATTTTTGCGTCAAACAGCAATAAAGTTTTATAGAGTATATTCACCGTAATAAAATCTTATAGAAGTACTCATAGTAGGACATGTATTTCTCTGGAAGACAAGAGAGGAGGCCTTTGCCCAGCAGTGAGAATTAAGGCTATTAAAAAAAAGAGTCATAAATAGATATAATACAAGAGTGGGTAAAATGCTTGTTCGACGATGCAGTGAACGATATGCGTGCTAATAGTCTCTATGGTATGGACAACTAAGGATGACGAAGACAGGGCAAAGTGGAGAAGGAAAAGCAGAAAAGCGGACCCTGGGCTCCAAAGCAGTCAGGTGAGGAAGCAACCAGGAAAGCGCTAAGTTGAAAAAAAATGCCTAGAGCGGAGCTACAAGCATTCATGCAGCAACTTTATCAATTGCGTTTGTTTAATCTATAGAGACCTAGATACGTCATTTTTCAATACTTTATAAGTTCATCATCATTTACATCTTACACTAGGGTCAGTTACAGCCGAATTTGGTAAAAGTAATACCTAGTTTGGGTATTTTATTAATAACAACAAGTCTACTCTAAGACAAGATATTCGCATATATCATTTGCGACGTGCATTGAATAGTATTACTTTCTACTGACATAATAATGGATAAGCTTGACCATTTGTGGAATTTCGTTAGAGTTTATGCTTGTATGTTTTACCATGCAACATTGTTCATATCCTTTCAAGAACACTGTCGCCATTATTGAACCAAACAGCACAAGATAAAATCAAGACTATAAAAACAAAACAGGTTTGAAATACAAAAGTGTTGAATAGATCACGCTTATTATATTGTTAATAAACATTGCAACAAACTTTGCCAAAACTGGTTCGGACTTCACCCTAAGTGAGAAGTGCGCAAAAAACAAAACTAACAAAGAATGACATCCTGAAGTAGAATTTAATGACCATGTTCTAATCAAAGCAGTTACATTTTTAATGGTCTATAAAATGGTTTTGATTTGAGCCGATGAGAACGCTATTAATTTGGACAAATTTTGATGAAAAGACTATTGAAGAGGTCTGATTTTTATTGCTGTGAGAAAATTTGCAATAAGTCTATGTAGAACAAGTTTTGCTGTTGTAACTGTTGTCATAAAATGTTGTATTGTAAAAATATCAGGTGTGTCCTCAATTGTACAACAAATGTATAAATGTTTTTATTTTACAGAACTGTTTATTACTAGTAACTGCTACAGCTGTTAAAGCCATAAGTATAACAATGCTTAATTCAGCTGTATTCTATTGTTTAGTCTTGGCGTCCAGCATTTTAAAAACAATAATAGGATAATACCAACTATTACTTAATAAAGTATATTTTGGGGTACCTCACCTACGTAGTTGCTATCACAAAACAGTAGTTGTGAAACCTTCAGAGAGATTTTTGAGACATGTATTGTGATAGAATCTGGAGATCCTTGAGGGAGGCCTATGTCTAGCAGTGGACAACCTGTGGCTAGAATGATTATGATGGTGAAGATATATGACAACAGAAAATTCAGCATAGCTTTATAGGAGAACTTACAAAAAAGCACTAGATAAAGTAGTTATACAAGCGGTTCACCTAGATTTCTACAAAAGAGATTTATTTCTTAAATAAAAGAAGGTAAAAAAAATAATGTCAAAGTTGATACTCAACACTACATAAAATTACATGGCTTAGATAGATAAATGATGTTACTATCCCGAAAGTGGGTCACACACAAAAAAAGACAAGGAAATATTCCTAACACCATTTATTAACATCAAAACCATAGGGTCAAGTAACAAAGAGTATATCCGTTACAGACATCAAATATCTCATTTCACACCTATCTAAATACTAAATGATCGTTCAAGAACAATACAGAACATCATTAAACCTAAAATGGTCAAATAATGACCATGAATAAATAATGCAGTGATAGCATCATAAGGGTGTTTAACAAAAGGACCCTAAAGGTCGCAAGGAGTCTGTCTTTAATGACATGTGACGAAATTGTATCACAATATGTCAGCAGATTGATGTGAGGTATTGTGCTAGCGTTGAATGTATTGTAAGAGATACAGTTGGTGTTAAATTGAAGGAAGATTGCTTTACCATTCATATAGTTGACAATACAAATGTCTTACTAAGAGAAGTTGTTGGATTTGGTTCTCCATTTTAACTGAGATGACCTTAAAATTAAGTGAAGATTAATAGTTTCACATCATTAAAAATATCACTTACTGTTGACGATATATGTTTGTTTCTTATAACTTTATTGTACATAAAACATCAATTATTTTGTCAATTATTATATTGTCAATAACAAAAGTTTTGTGCCCGAACTCTTAGCACGCCTTGAGAAACTGTAAGTACATCAAGCTTCTTTTTTAAATAAAGAAAATATTTACATGCATAAACTAGATAAAAACCTATATATATCATAGAACTATGTAAGTATATTTATGAGTGGTGTCTATTCCACACCAACGTTTGCTAACTATATGTATTCCTTTATTATCTAGTTTGCTGATGTTTGGTTGTCTTTATGATAACTTATAAACACCCTTGTGTTCGTAGACGGACAAATTCAATTGGTGGTCAAAATAGTATGAAAAAGACGTAAATTTTAAATAAACCAAACATAACATAATAACACAAAATAAAATGATTCATTCCAACACGTATATAAATTTAATCAAACAGAACTAACGATGATAAATACAGACAAAATGAATCGGTAGACGAGACATATGACAATGACTCACCTTAAAGCCGTAAGGTCTACAACCTTTGAAAGGAGAGCGATCGAGATTTTTTTTGAAGACACGACAAAGGACCACATGCCACTAGGTTCACAGGTCATAATATATTCAAAATATGCATTGTGTGTGGTTCTTTATGAAGTAAGGGAGATAAACAATGACATTGATGAAGATAGTGATCTTAAGCTCGAGTTTGATGGACAAAAAATTGACAATGAGAGTCTATTGGACTATTTTAATGGTGTCACGTTGGTCGACAATAATTTTGAACGAATCATTAATTTTGAGATTTAATCTATGGTTTATTACGTAATGGTTGTTGGTGACTTCATTTCACACGAGAATATTGTTTTATTACCAACATCCGTTAAACACTTAAAAGTAGCATTAACATGATTAGAATTAACAATGCTTTTGTTTTCTTTATCTTATTTTATTTACAGTTAAATTGATAGAATTTAAGTCATTTTTGTAAGTAAAATATGTGGTTTGTATAGACATCCAATTTAATATAAATCATTTTTTTTTTTTCAGTGCTAGTGCTAGAAATATCGCAATCACAAAATCTGTTAAAATTTAAAGTCCGCTATGGTTTATAAGATATATCTGGTATTAGACAATACGGACCCTGGGCTCTAAAACAAACAGCTGAGGATACAACCAAGAAGCGCTAGTATGAAGAAAAAGACGGACGGACGACAGCGCGGAGGCTCAGAAAGAAATACTGTGTGGAAAATATTCTGGACATATATTTGATTAATGCATCGAACATATCAGTTTTGCGTTGCCCTTTAGACCTAATTCTATAAAAATACATTCGAAATGTTACTTTTTTCTTTGCTTGAAAGTTGGTTTTCATGCATTTGTGCGTGTAGGTATAATAAGTAAATACTAAAAAAAATCGACAAAAATAACACAAAAATATTTTCAGTATCCAAGCCAAGATACACACGATGCAATGAAAGCAGAAAATATCCTTATTACAAGGACACCACATCTCTTCAAGACGTAAGGAAAATACAAAGGAATTTTTATCCGGCTAAACAAAACATCCTAACTTTAATTTTCAAAACCACCTAACCGTACCGGACAATAGCGACCACGACGGAGATCCTTTTGCAAGTCTTTTATTACATCCGATCCTATATTATCTTCTATCCGATCTGATATAGAAAGATCAATTTCAATATCAACTAACGTCAATGAAGTTAGAATACTTTTAACAGCTAAGATTTTTTAAATACAATCATTGTCAAAATTATCGACTCCAATGAATTTAATCGTCTCGGATATTATAAAGAAGCTTTCAGTCTTACCCCTAGCGCAATAAGGTTGCTTGAAAAGAATATAATTTACGACACAACCATAGCAATATTTAGCTGGAGTAAAAATTTCTACGTGCGTTGAGATAGTGCCATAAATATTGTTGTGAAAAAGACGGCTAATGCCGTTTCTTGTGTTGACAAATTGTTTGTTTGTTTATTGTTGGTATTTCCGTGTTTTCGGATAAAATTCTTCCTGTTGTAGAGAGTGGCTCTTTCAGGTTTACGACTTCTTTTTCAGGAATCATGAAAGCCATTGTTTGATAAAATTACTTATTCATTTTATCTTTACATAAAAGTGGTAACTATTAATTAGCTGACATGAACCATCTAGTGCCACCAATCATTTTATTACTTTTACTCTAAAATCAAGTCAAATTGAAAAAATCTAAGACAACAATTGGCTAGTAAATAACTTATAGTATTTTAGGTATAATTTTTTTATTGAGAATAAAATAATGAAAAGTAATAACAAATATACTAGAAGTTATTCACTAGTGAAGTGTCTTAGATTTTTACAATTTGACTTGATTTTAGAGTAAAATAAATAACATGATTGGTGGCGCTAGTTGGCTTATGTCAGCCCCCTAAAAGTAATTCTTAACATTTTATGTTTCCTTCCGCTTGGTTCGCGCATGAATGTCACACAATGACTACGACACTAAAATGACAATTTTATTTGAGACTTTATTAATCTTAATATTTAATGTTATTTTCATTTGACTCAAAAGATTCACTATCAAAATTTGAGATAAATTTTACTTCATTCATGAAAAAAGGGCAAGTGCATTAATGGTAAAACTGAAATCCGAAATTCTCATTATAAACACGCCTTTGTTAAATACGAGGTAGGCAAAGCCTAGGGTTATAAGACCTTAGATCACGTTTAGTATGATGGTAGTTGAAACAGGAAATCAATAGTGATGTGTTGCTTCCCGCATCGCCTATGTCATGATTCCCGCATTCACCATTTCAGTTTAATATAATAAATCGTTTCATAGTTGCACAAGCCTGATGGTGCATATCCACAGGATTAAAATGGCGTCGTGGCAGTAAAATCAAGGCAGTTAATGTGTGCCACCGCACTGCAACTATGTCAACGCCGAAAAATTAAATTAAGTCCATGAAATTAGAATATTTCTCCTGGAAGTGACTTGGGAAAACTCTTTTAATGCCAGATTTTTAAACACTAGTACTAGAAGAATACTAGCGACCCGCCCCGGTTTCGCATGGGCATAAAAACCTTCCTCTTGAATCACTCTATCTATTAAAAAAGCCGCATCAAAATCCGTTGCGTAGTTTTAAAGACTAAAGCATACATAGGGATATAGGGACAGAGAAAGCGACAGTGTTTTATACTAAGTACAAATATTGATGTCTTATATTATATTTATAGAATGTTAGCTTTAAGAAAATGCAATATAAAAATAATATTAGTATTTGCGTTATAAATTTCGAAATAATTAATTGTCTTATGTAAATAAAAATGAATTTAAAACTATCACGATAAAAAATGGTGAAATCTTCAAATTAAGAGTTGTGCTTTTATTGGTGAAACCGATGAATGAATGTAAAAAGAAGTGAAAAAAAAAACATTTTTATTGAGAGACTCGACTCACTTTGGGTCGCTACGCCGCCATCTTAGTTAGTTATTTTTATTTTATCAGAAATTAGCGATTCGCCCCGGCTTTGAATAGGCCTTTAAACCTTCCTCTTGAATCACTCTATATCTTAAAAAAACCGCATCAAAATCCGTTGCGTAAATTTTAAAGATTTAAGCATATATATAGGGACACATATAAGGACAGAGAAAGCGACTTTGTTTTATACTATGTAGTATTTATTTATTTCTCGCTTACATGTACATAATATGAAGAAGGTGGAATTACATAATTTGGTAAGAATGTACATAAACCCAGGCTGGGTGTTGCGAAGTCTTTTAATTGATACCAAAATCATACATTACAATTTAATTAATATCGAAATAAAAATAATAAAATAAGTATGTCTACAATGTTTAAATGAATTAAATGATTGTATTCATTCATTGAGATGATGTAGTGATTACATAAAAGTTTCACGTTTTCTCACTAGGAGCCACTAGTAATAAAAATGTCTCTTCTAGTTATGTGTTTGCGTTGCAGTAAATACACATTCTCATAAAGTTAGGTTAACAAGTTCGATGCTCCGCTGATAACCGACAAATATTGCGAAATGTATTGTTTTAGCTTTACAATGTCAATGGACAGAGCAATAAATAAAAAAACGGTCAAGTGTGAGTGCATATAGCGTGAAAAGAACTGCGTAAGTTGAATGTTTGCGTGTTGATTTGTCTCTCGCCTAGAAAGATTTATATTTTAGTATTAAGGTCAAATTTCAAACATGAAAATTGACAAAGCCGGATTCAGCTGTTAACGCTAGACGGGAGTCGTAAGGTTATGTCAGATGCCTTTAAGCAGCCTGAAAAATCTGACAGTGTTGGCCACACACCCGTATCATGTTCCTGTTGGTCTGGTTTTTCCTGAAAAATGTGTGGTGGAGGGCAGACGGCAGTGGCTCTATTGTAATAATCATCACTGCCAAATCAAGACTTAGATGAAAAGCGTACCCTGATCCCAAAAGCGTAAGTTGAAGATGCAAATAAAGAAGCTAGGACGAAAGACGAAGGAAATAGGTTATACTTTTAGACAGTTTGCAAAAATCTAACAATGTTGGCTAGATTAACACATGCGGACCATTTATAGTTGAATTCAGCTTTATTATATGTATTCTCTCTCATCTTAGCGCCTTCCCGGTTGCTTCCTTAGCTGATTGCTTCGGAGCCCAGGGTCCGCTTTCCTGCTTTTTCTCCTCCACTTCGCCCGGTCTTCGGCATCCCTAGTTGTGAGACCATTTGCGCGCATATCGTTTACTGCGACGTCGAGCCAGCATTTCTTAGGCTTGCCCCTTCTACCTGGCCCTGGTGGAGGCGGCATGGCTAGACACTTGTTCCCAACGTAGCTAGCCGGTTTTCGTAAAACGTGGCCGTACCATCGTAGCCGATTCTCTTGAAGCTTATCAGCTATGTCACGAACATGAAGGCTGCCCCGAATGTGGGAGTTTTTTATGCGGTCTTTCCGTGACACTCCACACATCCAACGCAGCATCTTCATTTCCGTGACATGCAACTCTTGCTTGTGCCGCTCAAGTACGGGCCACGTCTCACTACCGTACAAAAGGACAGGCCTTATCATTGATTTGTAGACCTGTCCCTTTAGCTTAACCGGCATTCTGGAGTCACAAGTGACACCAGCCACCTCACGCCACTTTGACCATGCTGCTGCTATTCGGGCTTTGACGTCGCAGTCGATGTCGCCGGACGCGTCAAGTACAGATCCCAAGTATTTGACCTGCTCCGTTCGCTTGACTATGTCTCCGCCTATGCGTACAGGTTGGGGATCTGAGGTGTTACAAGCCATGTACTCTGTCTTCGCCGCATTTAGCTTCAGACCACCGTTCTCAAGTGACTCCTTCCACGCGTTTGCGCGGCGCACCAGTCTCACCCTATCCGCATCCGCCAGTGCGATATCGTCAGCATACATGAGCAGCCACGGGGGTTGCTCATGTGTACCTCTAATGCTGTTTGATACTTCGTCTAATATAACACTGAACAGATAGGGACTGAGAACCGAGCCCTGGTGAACCCCGACAGTGACGGAGAAGGGTTTGGTGTCACCAACAGCAGTCCTAACTATTGAATCGGAATCGTGGTACATGTCACGGATAATCTCAATATACATCTCTGGAACCCCTTTGGACCTCAGTGCCCACCAGATCATCGACCGAGGAACACAGTCAAAGGCCTTCTCCATGTCTAAAAACAAGAAATGGAGAGGCGTATTCTGCCTCCTGTACTTTTCCATGACGATCCTTAGGGCAAAAACAGGATCCATGGTCCCAAGACCAGGGCGAAATCCATATTGAGACTCAGAGACTGCACACTCCTGTCGGATTCGAGAGTCCAATATACGCTCAAGCAGCTTCATGGTGTGGGACATGACCTTTATGCCGCGGTAACTCTTGCACTCTTGCACTGATCCCTTTCCCTTGAAGACTGGAGTAATAATACTAAGCCTCCATTGGTCAGGGATCTTGCCGCCGAAGAGAATGCGGTTGAAAAGGTCTGTTAGGATGCCCACACCCTGCGAGCCCGTCGCCTTCCAGGCTTCAATAGGGACTCCATCTGCACCGACAGCTTTCCGATTCTTCATGTGGCGGAGAGCCAGGCGAACTTCGTCAGTTGTGATAGGTGGCACTAGTCCCTGGTTCGGAGGGAGATCTGGTGGCTGCACCTCTTTATGTTGCTTATTCAGCAACTCGTGGAAGTACGAGCGCCATCTCTCCTTCACCGCGAGATCATCGCATAAGAGTTTTCCATGGGGATCTTTGACACAACGACATTTCGAAATGTCTTGCGCCGCCAAACCCCTGGAACGCGCCAACTTGTAGATAAGCTTTTGCCCCTCAGACGATTCTAACCTGTCGTATAACGGTTGCAAGTAGTCTCGTCTGGCTCTAGCAACAGCTTTCTTGCTGGCGCGTTTAGCAACTCTGTATGCGTCGCGATCTTCAGGAGATCCGGACACTTGCCACGCTTTAAAGAGGGCTTTCTTCACCCTTATCTCCCTCTGGACTGTGTCGTTCCACCACCAAGTCTCCTTGTCACACTTGCGTCCACCCTTTGACACACCGATTACCGCCTTCGCTGCACCAGTGATGGCGGTCTGAACGTTATCCCATGTATGTTGCGTGGAGTCGCAATCAAAGTCAGCGTATTTTTCATTGAACGCTGACGCGAACTCTTGGGACGTAGATTCGTTCAGCCGCCACCATCTGATTTGACGTCGGCAGCACTCATTAGGCTTGTCGGCAGGCTTAACGCGGAGATCCATGACAAGAAGACGGTGTTGTGCAGTAAGACTCTCACCGGGTATGACCTTGCAGTTGGCTACTTTGCCGATGTGGTGCCGCCTGGTCAAGAAGAAGTCAATTTGGGTAGCGTGCCTCCCACTCTTGTAGGTGATCAAGTGTTGAGGTTTCTTTTTAAAGAACGTGTTCACGATAGCGAGGTCGGCAACCGCACACGTGTTGAGGATGCTTTCCCCTTCACGGCTGCGCCTGCCGTATCCGTGGCCACCATGAACACGCTCGAATTCCTCGCACGGCTCACCCACATGACCGTTCAGATCGCCACCCAAAATGATCGACTGCGACAGCGGGATATTTTATGCTTTATTATATGTATTATGTATGTATATTTATAATAATGTTCGTATGTATGTATCTATCCATTAGTATGTGTACATAAGAATAGATTTTAAAAAAATTGCCTGGCGTCAAACTTGCGCGATTTTAAAATTCTATGTATATAACTAAGGATTTAATAATATGTTGTGTAGCACCTACATGTAGTGTATTTTGTTTTACCACTTAATTAGTCTTGGTTGCACAACTTCTACCACGAGTTCTGTTGGTATCATTGCTACCTGCCTTCAGTTGGCTCTTCATGAGTTAAGTCCGTCGTTGCATTTATCCAGATTTTTTTGTTGTTGTTGCTTTTGTTTATTTTTTTCATTTTGTGCAATAAAGTTATTATATTATAAGACAATTACCATCAAATATATGTGAGCTATGACGCGTAAGCTGTATCAACTGGACAACTCGCTCGAATGATGATAACAATACCGCAAATCTCAGAACTTACAATTATATGAATCACATCACAAACCTGACCTACGACAAGCAAGCCGTCTGGTGCAATGCACTCAGCTTTTAGTGTGACAGTAATAAAATATTACAAGTCGACTTGTGTCGTTAATCCATTGTGATAGTTTAGTAGCCGAAAACATTGTAACATTGTTGTTGTCAGTAAAAAATGTCGCGGTACCATTTATTTCTTTGAAATCTTCTCGTTTTAACGTATTACCAGTTTCTTTGTCATGGATGTCTTCTAACTTATCATTTTCTTTTTTGTTTCAAAGTCAGTCTGTTTTTCGAGGCAATCGACGAGCGTGTATGTTACAATGACTCTAGTTATATCGTTGAAGAATAATTAAATTAAACATGAGCAGCTCAATGAATATGTAAGACGACGCAAGGAAGGAAACGGATTAACTTGCCTTCCGAAGCACGGAGGAGCTCAAGATAGAAATGCCACTAAACTAATCCAAGCAATTGTTCGTCGAATACGAATACCCCGCTAGGCTGTCGACATTTAACGTTATGCAATTTTATTTTTTTTCTATCTGAGGCTATCGAGCTCCTCAATTACTGACATTTACACGTTAATAATGAATAAAGTAGCATCGAAAAGCAAACCAATAGTAGTTATTCGTTCTCTGAACCTGGATTTAATATCAGGGTAATAAAAAGAGATGGAAAATATTTCATTACTCGGACAGGACAGCTAAATGAGCTATCTGGGAGATAAACATTGTCGTTGAAACTTTTTAATATTAGTTTGTTAAAAGACTATGTTGCTGACTTTTAGTTTTATAGTTTTGAGATATGCTTTTCAGCAAAATTTTGTAATATACCTACTTACATTACAAGGAGTTTTTTTATTTGTTGTTTTATAGTAAGTATTTAAGTTTAGACTAGCAACATTCTGGGTTCCAGAAGGCCGAAGACCGAGGGGCAGACCACGCAAGGGATGGCGGAATGACCTGGACAAATTGGAGACTGGATGGCAACAAGCGGCGGGTGACCGGGACGCGTGGAAGACAAGAGGGAAGGCCTATTCCCAGCAGTGGGACAATTATTATTATGGCTAAAAAATTGTTTAGTTTGTATTTAGTTCTATTTTATTAAATGAATCTTTTAGGGTATCCATTTCCATTTATGTTTAAAACACAGTTGAGTTAAAGTAGGAACAATGCACGCCGTGCTTTTTTGTAGTAAGTATTTTTAAATATACCTAGTTTTACAAAAACATGGCCATTTTTGTTTTATAACTTTTATGTAATTGTTTGAACACCCAGATCGTGGTTTCGATTCTAACTTAATTTGATGTTGTTTTCAGTTTGATCAAACCAACTGATTAGTCTATATATAGTCTGATACTATATATATAGTCTGATACTATACTATATTATTATAAAGAGGAAAGATTGCTATTTTTGTGTTTTTGTGTTGTGTATGTTTGTAAGGAGTATACTCAAAAACTACTGTACCGATTTCAAAAATTCGTTCACCTTGGAAAGCTTAATTCACACTGAGTGTTATAGGCTATATATGTACCACGTGCGAAGCCGGTGTCGACTGCTAGTTGACAATAAAGATGACTCCGTGCTATGGAAGACAAGGCAAGGTTGAACTAAGCTGCCATCTGTTAGTAGGTCTGGCCTTTTAAGGAACCACGTCAGTCAGAAAGGCATTTTCGAAGAACGACACCAAGGTGAGCATGGTCAAGTGCCTGTAAACAACACGATATAATGACGATTATACGATCAAGCAAAGAAATTATTGAGCGTATGTGTATGCAGATAACTTCAGTTAGGTAGTATAATATATAACGTCTTTAGATTAGATTTATCCTTATAAACAAAAAAAAAAATCTATATAAATCTTTATTTTTCTAAAATTTGTAATATTTGAAATAGTTAATTGAATCCTTAATAGCATTCTAACATTTCGAAAGAAGTACAAACTTCCATATAAATCGTTAATTCGAGAATGGCGTGTTTTGTTATTTATGTGCATAAATTGCATGAAACCACGCCCTCTTGCTCATCAATATAAACATTGGATCCAGAAGTTGGAACAAATGTTTGTCAAACTTTACCTTAGTAGTAAGTTTTGCTTAGTCGGCTATCAAAATCTTACTTCTTGCGATGGCCAAGCGACTAGCCACTTCCTTTTGCTCATAAATCATTGGTTTCAAAAGTAGAATCAAATGTTTGTTGAAACTTTATCTTTGTACTTAAATTAACTAGTTAAACTAACCATCTCTCAGAATCATACTTACTTAATGTGATCAGCGACCTAAGGAGGATCTTGGCATCTGATAGCAGAACTCAAACAAAACATACAAATATATTGTTTGTTTGTTTGTAATATCTTTATTGCTTTAAAATACATAGTAAAAGGAACATTATTAAAATAAGAAGACAATGGCGGACTTATCCCAGGATGGGATCTCTTACAGTCAACCGGCGAATGACGAAAGGAAATGCACAAGAAAAGAGTAGAAGTATAATAGTATATTTTTAAATATTGGTATGTAAATAGCTAAAGACTCAACCAAGAAAACACTATGATAAAGAAAAAAAGAGATTGAAATTTTTGAAAACCTCTACCACCATTATATAAGGCATAATAATTAAGACCAAGATTTGATCAAATATTGGCCTCATTGTGGTCACCATACACGAAAGTACGAAGTGGCAGGAAAAGCGTAGAATTACGCGTTATCGCCTCATAGTATCCGATATTAGATAAATCATTTCGATCAAACTTTAGTCATATTCTATGTTCGTATCATTGCTTTTAATCGACGTCATTTGTTTGTAATCTGTGGCAGGTTAGCAGTTTTTGTGAAACACCATTTGAAGTTTGTAGTTTGGTATCTTATATATGTGTATTTATTGGTGGCATTTTTTTTTCTGTGTTTCAAATAAATAAATATAAGTATCAAATACTAGGGCCTAGTAATAGTAAACTTATTAATAAGTTAATATTGTATTTTTATATTATTGCAAATTTTCTTTACCAATAAGCTTGTATTTTACAGAAAAGATGCTGCTGTAAAGAAATGTGATTCAAAACTCATCATAATAATAACTTGAAATTGCTACATATCCTGGAATTGTCTTTTAATTTAGTAAAAATATGAAAACATCTTAATAAATTTAAAATCTTCCAGTCTCAAGTAACACTCCAATCTAGACTCCTCAAAGATTCAATTTGGTCGAGCAATCATGGCAGTGCGCTCGACTAAGCACTTTTTTTTAGGTAATTCGCAGTTAGGTGCATTCGTACAGATCACTTCCAGTGTCCACCTTGCAGCAGGAAAGTGGACTCTGGGCTTAAGCAGGAATGCTCTTAGATAAGGGAGAGAGAAAGAGAGAGAGATAATATAATAATAAAAATAAAGATACAGGCCACTTTTAAAGATAAAAAGTTGATGTCGTTGGACGAAATTTTATCTACTATAATGACTCTACATTATGTCCTCTATCATATTACGTTTTCAATTGATGAAAAAAGGATGTGAATATTTGAAAGATATGTAATTTTAACTATTTCAACTACTCGTTATAGATATTTAAATTAGTTTGTTGCTTAAAATAATGTTATTGCAGTTTATTAATGAAGTTAATCATAGGCTCCATACTTTTTACTGCGATGGCTCAGCGACTCAAAAAAGATCTTGGCCTCCGACACCAGAGTTCTCCACCGCTCCCTGCTCAGCGCCACCTCTTGTCAGTCGGAATTTCGGAGGGCGTTCAGGTCATTTTCAACTTCATCACTCCAGCGGTACCTTGGACGACCGACTTAAGAACTTTAAGAATGAGTAACTTCATATTTCCAATATTTTTTTTTTATCTTCGAGGAAAACTCGCACTACGGTCGCATACTCGACCAATATAAAAAAAGTAATTTGCAATCTGCCACCTTTCAGGAATGACTCAGTCCCATGAGTCATCGTTCTAGTTGCACCTGACCGCATCATGGGGTGAATGGACGAACATTGTGCATGTGCAGTCATCCAGGGGAATGCGGATTTGAAAGTAGAGTATAACAGTTTTTATGATATCCAAGTAATCTAACTAATATTATAAATGCGAAAGTGAGTTTGTTTATTTGTTTGTTTGTTGTGTTATGGGATACTAACTCAACGATACTATATTATATAACAAATACATATATAGATAAACATCCAAGACCCAGGTCAATCAGAAAAAGATCATTTTTCATCTTGACCTGACCTCAAACAAATGCACTGTACTCGAGGTAAATGCGAGCAAAAGCTAGTTAATTGCTAGGTATGTCAGCTGCTCTTTAAAAACCAATAATAGGTGAAAACGAAATCTTGGGTTCTTCGTTGCGAATTTCACTATAGTGGTTCGATCTATTTAAAATTTAAGAGCTGTGCTCTTGTTGGTGACGTCTCTTCCAGGTGTTCCTATCTTCCGCTAGCTTTTTCACATCCTGATAACACGAAAACCACATTTTCCTTTATTTGTTCTACGAAACTCCTGAAATGAAGTGGTAATTTGTACAAAAAAAATTACCTTTTTTTGTATGAAGGCTAAATATTCCCATAGATAGTGTCTATAGAATAGTATTCAATATCATTTCGGACCTTAGACACCACGTGTATAGCCGTTTTGAATTAACAAAGAGAACAATGCACAGATTTTAAACCATATTTATTTCATTTGTTTTTTTTTTATTATTCATAATATCCAGTATTCAGTGGACTAGCAATTAAAAAGCGACTTTATTTATATATTAAAAAAAAAACATGTTTAGTTATATTAAGTTTTTTGTGATATTTATGGCAAATTTACAAAATTATTTATTAATTTACAAATTTAATTTCAAATAAACCATAATAATAATATATAACCTGTTGCCATTCTCTTACAAAAAAAATATATAGGTTTTGTAGGGTCAGTTCCGTATCTCTAAGGTTTATCTATAAATTTAAATAAATAAAAAAAAATTATTTAAAATACAGAGTTTAACTTTTATTTTCAAATAACATTAGGTACATTTTTACAAGACTTATTTAAGTTTACACAAATGATACGATATGCTGCACTGCATCATGGGCCTTTTCTGAAATCAAACATAAATATAATGGTTTATCTCTGCACATTTATACCCCTTTTGGGATCTCTATGCTGTTATTTTCTTTAAATTTGGCCATATGCACAACTTTTTAGAGTTGTATTTTTGTTCAAAGGCTATCGCCTTGAATATTTATTTATAGGTGATGCATATATTATTAGTATTTTTAAATAAAAAAATCTATTTATGTACTTGTTTGTCCTTTCACAAGTATTACTTGACAAAACGTATTGCTCCTTCGTGCTTCGGAAGACATTTTAAGATGTTGGTCACAGATTTTATCACTAGATGGCAGTCTTAAGGCTGTGTCAGATGCGTGATGGCACCCTGAAAAAACTTACAGTGTTGGCCACTAACACACCCAGATCATGTCTCATTATTGTCTGCTTTTTAATGTGTAGAGTCTTGAAGGTCAAAGGGCAATCGCTATATTGTATAATCAGTATCGTTATTTCTAAGGTCATGGTTTAAAGCAAACCCTAGACATGAAAACACGTTTGGAATTTGGATGATACTGAATCTTATTCTTCTTTTCCTTATCGAGTCGACTCTGGCAAATTTATATTTGTGAGGACCAGAACTCTGTCACTGACAAGGCGTCAGTGGCGGAGTTCTGAATCTTATTAGTACACTAATATTGGTTATTACGAAAAATAATGGTCCATAATACTAGAACAAGGTTATTTTTTTTAAGCCATTACAATATTTCTACAATATAGTATATCTAGGGTACCTGCCCCGGCTTAAATAAAACCGCATCAAAATCCGTTGCACAGTTCCGAAGATTTGAAATCATACATAGGGACAGACCGCGGAAAGCGACTTTGTTTTATACTATCAACAGAGAAAGATATTAACAAATTGTAAAAAACATAACAGTTTAATTTTAACGTAACCAATGTAATAAAAAAGCCGCAAACAAATTTTGTACAAACCGACGGTCGCAATATCACTTTGAAAAAAAAAAGCGCCTAAGGCCATTGTCTCCCAATCGTTACCAGAATTTTCTAACAACAGAACTCAATTTCAAAACCGAGTTGTAATTGACATTTAGATAAAAAAAGAATCTACTTCAAAGCATCACCGGCTATGACTCACAAATGGTCGCAACGATTGAAACGTCCAACGGTATAAAAACGATGGAAATAAAATAACAAGTGACAATTTGCCGACAAACAAACTTGAAAATGCTGATTGAAATACTAAAAATGAACTTTACAGTGTTGAAATAAAGCTTGATGTAGAAATAGGGAAGGCCGTTGTTAAAATGTTGAAATACTCTGTGGGTGGCGATGATTTTAAAGGCGGTAAGTTTGCAAACAACAAGGCGATTGCACGTAATAATAGAAAAGAAGGCGTAGCCAAATCCTATAGAAATGAAGAAGCGAAAACTATAAAAGACTGAATGGTAGTGAGTGACCTTTTAGACAATAAGTTGGGAAGTAACCCCGCTGTGTTAAGGAAATCTTTAGCGCTGACCGTTTGAAAATTGTCCTTTTTGACGATGTAACTTTATTGTAAGACGAATGCTTAGGGTTGGCAAAACAGTTTGTGGTGTATAATTGTTAAATCGTTTTTACTGAATGCAATTTGAATGTTTGGATTTTAAGGATTATTGCAAAACGTAAACCATTGACTTAGCCTTGTTCATAACTTTTACGAGTATGCTAATAAAATAAAGCTGAAGTTTATTTTTTATTCGCTTATAACTTTAGAATTATTTATCAGATTTTAAAAATCATTCTGCATATAAAAGCCTTAATTTTGAAGAAGGTAATAGATTGTTATATACACAAAGAACAAGTGAAACCGAGAAAAACAGCTTGTAGATAGATTAAGATATTATATAGAGATAAAAATTGTAAAATTTTTCATTTAATGGACATATTGCAAAGAATACTATTAGGAAATAT
The DNA here is from genome assembly GCA_947044815.1 of Apomyelois bistriatella. NCBI lineage: Eukaryota > Metazoa > Arthropoda > Insecta > Lepidoptera > Pyralidae > Apomyelois > Apomyelois bistriatella. The sequence continues at coordinate 10,700,028 of OX345706.1, read as the reverse complement.
TGCTAAGAAAAGAGTTATGAAAAATGAGCTGTCCCTGGTAGCACAAAAGTAATAATATATTGTGTCTATAATCCAGTCATAAGGTCAACTATTAAAAACAGTTCCGACAAATTTTTATTCTTATTTTGTACATGTGACGAGAGATAAAGGATGTGATATTAAAACATTTTTAATCCATGAATGAAAAATGAGCTGTCCCTGGTAGCACAAAAGTAATAATATATTGTGTCTATAATCCAGTCATAAGGTCAACTATTAAAAACAGTTCCGACAAATTTTTATTCTTATTTTGTACATGTGACGAGAGATAAAGGATGTGATATTAAAACACTTTTAATCCAGGATAACACTGATATAGACTATTTAAATTAAATCACATTTTGACAACCCTACCAGACTTAACGACCAATATTTATTACAACTCATTTACACACTACTTTGTGTCTATAACAATCTCATATTTACTGTCTAACTGTGGACTACCATTCAAGTAGTTGTATTGTTCGTTACTATACATTTAGTATTTTACGGGCCGAATTAGTTGTGTACCATTGTCTGTTTGTCTATGAAGAAGTGTGTCTAATTGAGGGCTAATTCGACGGTTGTCCTCGATTGATGACCGGTTTATATTGTTTTCATATGATTCATAGTGACATAGAAAACTTTACGAAATATTATCTCACTAATATTATAAAGGGAAAAGTTTGTAACTTCCTTACAATCAAATGTCTGGGTCACGCCGATATGACGGTAGCTGATGTCTTGGTCACTTAACACGTAGGATACTTTTTATTCCAAAAAGTAAGTAATTTCCGTAGAATTGGTTAAAAATGGTGCTTTAAATGAAATTGAAGATGGCGCTGCTGTGTGTAATAAACTGGGGGTAACAACGCGAGATGTAGCTAGTATTTAAATAATTAAAATAGTCAGCATTCGAAAAACTCTGATATCGGGGTATGCATGGGTAGTTAGCTGTGTAACCCACATGATAATTATATGATGATATCTACATAAATTTAGCAAATAAATATAAAAAGATTTACTTACTTTAAAACGCACAGTTTCGGGTCCATTGATTGCAAATAATTATTTAAACTATTCTCGCAGTTTGAATACGCCATCCCGCACCCAATGCCGCCACCGATGTACATAGGCCACTTTCGGAACCCAAGTAGGAAGAAACTGCCGAACATGCTGCCGATCAACAGTCCCGCCGCTGTACGGAAAGATGAGATTCATTATCTAAATAAGTAGATGAAGATTAAAAAAAATTGATTCCATAAATATTTTTCGATATAAAAAGATTCAAAATCACTACCTAGTATAAAACAAAGTCGTTTTCTCGGTCCCTATGTCCTTTTGTGCTGCGCAACGGATTTTGATGCGGTTTTTTTTTATAGAAAGTGATTTAAGAGGAAGGTTTTTATGCCCATGCGAAGCCGGTGCGGGTCGCTAGTGTAAAATAAATGGCATTTTAATAAAAATCTGGTATTAAAAGGAACAGAACTTAAAATTTGGGATACTATAATTATAAGGAATAGGATGATGTTGATGATGATCGACGGGTCTTAAACTCCTAGCCGGCACTTTGGCTTCTTTGAAGGAAAGCTTCGTGAGCATTGAAGTTATGTAAGTACTTACGCCGTAGACATAGTAAATAATACGGAATAGGTTACAAACACAGTATTTAGAAATATTAACAAGAATAGCGCACGCAAAACGTGTCACTAGTTTGGCTTGCAAGCCAACGTTTCACACAGGAAAAATGGGCCAATTTGATTGCGTCATTTATTGCCACTGTTATTGGTCGATAATATTATGTGGCTTTGTTGTAAACTACGTAATACATTTTTAATAAGGTGTAGTGTGGTTTACATGGGTTACATTTAATTGAAGATAAGAAGAGAGAATACGCCTCACTGATCCTGGAACAAAATCCGCGTCAAAACATTACTGCTCGGATAATTTTCCTGTTCTGTGGTTACAAACGTATGATTCTAAATAGATATAAAGTACGTTTAAAACTATTTATGTTTCCGATTCTACCGCTCCCATTACAAGTACCTGTCATTTACCAATAGATTTCAGACTTTAGTAGGAAAATTTCTCTTACCGGTCTTCACCCCAAAATCCAGGAAGCATGCCGCATATCTCTCCTCAAAATCCCTCCTGTCAGGCTTACTCATCCCTCAAGAAAGGTAACATTTATAAACATATGCATTTCCGTTACAAAACACAGCTTCTACTTTAACTTTAATTGTCTAACAAATAAAATTCACAAAACATTCACAAACAAAAATTTTGCTTTTTGAAGTGACATGTTGTTGGACATTGACGCGGTCAGTTTTTATTTTTGGGCCGGTTACATGGAGGTTCTATTTGGGAAAATAGGTGAGTGAAAAGGCCTTCATACTAATAGTTAGTTTTGTGAAGAGCTCGATAGATTTGCAGGGCATCTGTGTTCACAACAACGGCATGTATATCTTGAGCCGAATGCTTTGGGAGACACATTACGCCCTTTTTTTGTCCCGAATAAAGTCCCAGTCCCGTTAGACTGAATCATAATACTATTGGTCTGGTTTCTCTGCAATAAGGGTAACAAAGGTTGGACGACAATGTACAGTGAGCTGCAGAGAAATATGACCCCCTTTCAATAGTGATACTTGTGGCATGGGGGTCAGATTTCTCTGCAGCCGACTTAGTACCTTGGAACCTGCAGCGTAAGCTGAAGATACACTCTGATAATGATGACTCTGAACGTAAGGATGTAACCTAACATGCTTATGATAACAAAATTACATTGAGTATAATTGAGATTGATTCTGATAAACAAAACTTTAATGTAGTTTATATTTTTTCGCAAAGTTATTTACTTGAAATATAAACTATCTTTAATCCTATGATAATTTACATCTTTTTCCAGGTAACAAGTGAATTGGTGTAACTTAATGTAAACTTAATGTAACATAGATCTTAGAAGGGTTATTATGTGCATAACCCTGGAATAATCCTCAATGGCTGTAAGCCTCTTCATTATGATACAGAATCAGGTATGGTTAGACTATAATAAACACGTATTGATAAATCCAATTATGATTTAATCAGTAATGTGCTGAGTTGATGAAGTAATTTTGATCATTTTTCTGGTCATTTGAGTACGCAATATAATAATCTAGTCGTGTCTGTGATAACGATGAGAAAGGGAAGACGAGGAAGAGAAAAACCAAACAGTAACAGAAGGCACTACATCTCTTTAATTTTAGATAGATTCACCCTAATATATACAGAATATTAAAAAAGCGTAATTTCAAGTTTAAAAGAACGTAAGTCATTATTCAAGTCAGATAAGTTACAAAAAAAATATAGGCATTGTTGCCTCGTAATAATAATACATAGAGGGACCAACTTGCATCTCTTTTGAAAAGGGAAGATATTCAGTACCCCGAAAACGGTGATATTAAGAATTGCTTAAAAAAGCATTAGGACTTTAAAAAATTTCAGTATCTAATATACGATAATAACTGCAATAGAGTAATACTTGGTCATTTTTAAAAATGTGCGCCTTCGAATAAATTTCATGCAACGATGAATCTCGATATGATCTTAAGAATAAAGTCAGGCGTAAAGATATTTTCAAAAGCTACATGACTTTATATATCTCAAAATAGCGTTTTACCAACATATTTTTTAAGTTATTCAAAACATATTTTTTACACTGGTATCACCTATTCTGAACTAACTGTTGCCCGCGGCTCCGCCCGCATGGTACTTGATCATATCGCGACAAAAAGTAGCCTACGTTTTACTCCCGGTCTTTAACTATATGTACGACAAATTTCATCAACATCGGTTCAGTGGTTTGGCTGTGAAAGTATAACAGACAGACAGAAAAGCTTTCGCATTTATATTATTAGTATGGATTAATTATCATAACCAATGAGTATTGCAAGCGGTATAACCAACCAATCAAAGAAATTAGCCATTGATATAGCTAATGAACCTATTGCATAGTGAACTCAATTTGGCTCATTAATTGGTGCATGCTGGGCTTAATATACAAAGGATTTAGCTTGAATAGGTTTATTCTCTATGTCTCTATTAATTCGCTCTATATTTCTTAATTGCATAGAGTTTGAATCTATATCTATACTAATATAAAAAAACCTGAAGAGTTTGTTTGTTTATTTGAAAACTACTGGTCGGATTTGCAAAATTCTTTTTGTATATGAAAGCCTGATTATTGGGGAAGGTTATATGCTATAGATGGACTAATGGCGAGCGAAACCGCGGGGAACAGCTAGTGACAATATATATCTCTTATACAGGGTCTCAATATAATATATTTTATACAGGGAAATCATACTAAGAACTTGATCCGGGTTAGTGGCCAACACTGTCAGATTTTTCAGGCCGCCTAAAGGCCTAACGAATGCCATCTATCGATAACATCTAAAACCAACGGCTTAACTAACCTTCCGAAGCACGGAGGAAGTTCAAGATAGGAATACCACTAATGGCGCGCCCGAGCTATCGAGCTCCTCGTCTAGCAAAGTCAAACAGCAAGCCTTATTAGGGGCTACTTCTAAAGCCCCAAGTGAAATACTTACTATTCGAATCCTAGGGTTCCTAGTATTAATCGTATTTGCATGTCTTATCAAAGCGGTTTACGGTAACGAGGCAAAATTGACAGCACTGATTGATGCAGAAGCCTCCAGCTATATGATATACGATCATATTTAGCAGGATTATAATCTGAATGTTTGCTGAGCTAGGGAATAGAAGAACACAAAAAATAATATGGTTGAATTATTTCAAAGAAGTTTGAATCAAAGTTGTATATAGTAGAGCACATTGAGGAGCTCGATGGACTATAGTATGATAGGACGCATCAAGCGACGGAGACTGCGTGGCTATGCTTGGATTGGTGGGCATTTGAGACATTTCTCTCTTAAACTCCTTCGTACTTCGAAAGAAACGTCAAGACATTAGTCCCGGCTGTTATCGATATATTGTAGACTTTAGAGTATATGCTATGTGAGATGCCTTTAGGCAGCCTGAAAAATCTGTCAGTGTTGGCCACTTACACACTCTGATTCTAGATAATGTTTCTATTGGTCTGGTTTTCCATTAAAAGGGTTACGGTCAAACGGCAGTCGCTTCATTGTTATAATCAGTACCCCAAATCAGGATCGTGATCGAAAGCGCTAGGGTTACGTAGAAAAGTCATTATCATCAGCTGTTTACAACCCACTGCTGGGCATAAGCCCCCTCTGTCAACGCCATGCATCCCTACTCTGAGCCACAGCAATCCAGTTGCCAGCAACCTTCCTAATATCATCGACCCATCTAGCCGTAGAAAAGTATACTTACCTAAATAATCAAAAAGTAACCTTAAGTGTAAATGAAAGGGTAAGGTACCTAGTATCCATACTAATCCATACTAATATTATAAATGCGAAAGTCTGTTTGTCTGTCACCTCTTCACGGCTAAACTGCTGGACCGATTGTGATGAAATTTGGTAGGGATGTTGTTAACGATCTGAGGTCAAACATAGGCTACTTTTGGGCGCGATATAACCGAGTCCCAGGCGGGGCGAAGCCGCGGGGAACAGCTAGTAGTGTTATATATTACAACAAGCATTTTTTGTCATACGTCGTCATGAATGCCGAATTACACTGGATTTAATTAAAAGTGTAGAACTGACATGTGGTCATTTATATGCAATACGCGTGGTGTCCACCCTTTATGTGAGGACAAGAATTTTTTCATTTTCTCCACTTAATTAAAAATTACGGTATAAAACGTGAAGAATGGACTTCCTAATTCTAATCATTTCACATTGAACTAATGTGATGATTTTATAACATAGAAGAAGAGTGGCCTCAGAAAATCTTGTTGTTAAATCAAAAATACAGCTTATTATTTAACAGTTATGGATGACTCTTAAATGATAGATGTAAGTACTAGCTTTGCCCGCGGCTTTGCCCCGGTGAACTTCCCTTGGGAACAGTGTTTTTTCCAGGATAAAAAGTACCCAATGTCCTCCTTCTGGTTCTAGGCAATCTCCTCCCCACCAATTTTCAGCCAAATCAGTTCAGCCGTTCTTGAGATATAAATGATTAAATATTATTTTAGGTTTTGAAGCGTAAGCTGGATGGAACTGGGAAATACGCTTAGATGATAAAAATGTGTGTTTCAAATATAGCTCATGCTTTCATAAACATTCAAATGTCACCCTTTTATTTATAAAGATAATACTCTCAATTAGGGAGTGATTGGACCCCAATCTAAACATTGCCTTACGAATTATGCAAATAATTCACTTGTATTTTAAAGTATAATTTGTTAATTGTTTCGCCTAAAGATATTTGTGATGTCTTCAACGAATTAAATAATTATTGAGATTAATACTCTGTCTATGCTTTTAGACTCTATTTATTGCCCTTAAGGCACATCATCAAAGACTTTTAGTAGCAAATGAATTTTGCATTTATTTGCATAAAATCATAAAGTTAAAGATCCTTTTTATGGATTATACCATTAGATAAAAAGCTGCGTTTTGCTAAGAATAATTTTAGGAAACCCATTTGTGGTGACCAATCCAAGTCAGCCGTTGCTTGACAACCAAGAGCGTTATGCACACCCATGCCGCAGGCTATCAATCTCCTTGACAACCGTTTAAAAAAATTCTAATTTGTTATTTCCTTTCTGATTCTCGATATGTTTATATCATTGATTATATATATCAAAGGTATTTGTGTATACAAATTTAAATTAGTACAAACAGTAATTAGCTAGACAGTTAATTTCTCACGTCTACATTTACAAGAAACATAATTACTATTGTCACCACAACGCTCATTCATTTGTTTTCATTTCTATAATTATACTTAAGATATTTATAATTACCTTAACCCTTATTTATATAGCAGTAAGGATCAAGTTTCTTTTAATTTTTAGACGTGGTGTCGATTGTCCCATGTGTTTACAATTATATGGTATATTTAATGTCACGGTGGCGAAAGGGAAGAATTGACAGTCAGTAACGAATTGACAGTGCTCGAATGGTGACGAAATAATTTGGCTTTATTTTAGAAAAATTTCTTACAGAACAGAAGAGTTCTTGTAATTTTCAATTGTGTTCGAATTTTAAAACCCCTTTCACTTGATAAATTACTGCCTCCTGTTGTCCAGTGTTTAAGGTGTTTGCCTGTATGCCCGGGTGTTATGGGTTCAATTCCCACAGGAAACATACTTTGTTTAGTTGTTTCTAGTTTGTATATGACATTACATTCGTGAATCACGTTAAGAAGGCATGTTATGCAGTAAGCCCTGGCTGCCGACTGTTCTGTCTGACATCAACTCATTTTTCGGGATTTTGTTGTTGGTAAAGTCTGCCAATTTCCAAAATGAGATTAAATGTTTTTGCCCTCAGTCATCAATCAATTTATTTTTCTTTTTTCCTAGCTGTATGTGTCCCGTTGCTGGGAAAAAGCCTCCCCTCTTTTCTTCCATGCGCCCCAGTTCTGTGCTGCTTCTTTCCAATTCTCTTCAAAAATTCTTAAGTCATTTGATCATCTTCAATCTATACTTTACCTTCAAAAATATGGTAAAACAAATCCCAACTCGTGACAATATCTGCGCTTACGAATGGCTCATCTGGTTTACGAGGGCTTCGTTTTATAGTGGCTTTAATTTTACGAGCACTGATTAGTTCGTGGGTAATTTCGTCTGAATACGTAATGAGATTGTGTTAAAAAAGTTTCGTCTGATATAACTGGTAGGTCTTGTAAATAGGTCTTAAAAAATTTAGGCAACCTAGAAGAGGGTTTTATATTTTTGACTGCCTTTGTAGTCCAGTGGTTAAGTCGTTTGACTGTATAGGCTATAGACCTGGGGTCACAGGTTCAATTCCCACCGTAAGTATACTTTGTCTAGTTTCTAATTTGGTTAGGACAATGCAAGACCATCGCCTGACTGTCGATTAAGAGGAAGGAACGTTAAACCATTGGTTCCGGCTGCCATCTTGAAACCTTTAAGGAAACCACGTCAAAGGCTGAGTCGAGAGAAACTATGACACAGGGTGTGCAAGATCTATTGAACGGGACAACTTCACGAATTAATAAGTACATTTATTTATCAAACATTTGCATTGCATCCGTCAGACGCATAATAAACATAAAATGGGCACTATAAACCCTGTAGATGAATGAGTCCTATGCAGATGAGCTCGTAAACCCTGGCTGGGAATGGATCATTTGATCTATAACTATAGTAAGCTGTAGTCTAGTGGTTTGGGCATTTATCGTCTGACCAGAAGTCCAGGTTCAATCTCAAGGGCAACATACTTTGTGCCCTAGCATTGTTTTTAGTTTGGTTCGGACATATTATTGCAAAGTGAGTGGCTATTAATCAAATTTAAGAGTAAAAATGTTTAAAACCCCTTGATTGTCTAATATTTTACTTTATATATTTTTATTTGGCTTACAAACGAGAAGCACACTAAGCAATTGGTAGCCATACCAATAGGAACTTTAAATTACTAGAATAGAATCTAAATCCGGTTCGATACATAGATTTTTATCTTGATAAAAATGCTGCTAGTGGTGACCAATCCTAATCAGGCCACGCTCGCTATCGCATGACATGTACAACCATTACAAAACTAGATAGTCTTTCAAATCCTTCAAGTTATTGCGGTTGAGATCAAGATGTTTCCAAAATAGGGAACTGGGAAGAAATAGCAAAAAAAGCTATCATCAGAGAATTACTGCTCATGAAGATTTGTGTTTAATCATCAATGAATCAAACCAAATAACCAGGACTCCTGATGTCGGATTAGCAGACATACTTGTTGGTAGTAAATTTTACGGTTATGCAAATGTCACAGATTGGATAGTAAAATGTAAGCCCATAGGCGTGATTGTCATATTAGAAGAGTTTCATCAATTTTACGAGTGCAGTTTGAATAATAAGAGGGTGACGCTTAGTTTTACGATTTTTTTAGGTATAGACTACCTACATACTCACAGTCAGATAGATATAGCCACTAGAGTTTTTCTGGGGCTTTGCTCCTGTAAGAATTGTTGTATTATCTATGATTGTAATTACCTTATTGTATTTTTTATTGGTGCAATAAAGAATTTTTGTCTTGTCTTGTCTTGTAAGAAAATATTTCCTTGTAATTTTAAGGGGTTTTTTAGGTACATAAAATTGACAAAACGAAATGCTTATAGGATCACTCGTGTGTTTGTCTTTTCCTCTCTAACAGCTGATTTCCGCTGAACCTACTGGACTAATTAAATTCCAATTTGGTTAGAATACATTATGTATACCTGTAATTCGAAATGCATTAATAAACAATTTTACATACTAAAGATAACAAAAATGTCTTAAGTCGAACTCGCGATTGACCGGTTTCTATTGTTTTACAAGAGCCTTCTTCAAATTCAAGGATTTTTAATAGAAAATTTAATCTTTTTCGGTTCATTCTCATTGGACAAAACAAGCAGCAAAGTTCAGAACAAAATAGAGAAATAAAATAACTGAGGGTAATAACATAATTCTGCTAATAAAACTAAAATAAAACTTTGAATCACATCTCAAGAGATGGCGCTACATTGTATGCTCTTAATAAAAGTGATGCGAGATAAACTGCTTTATGTCAACAAGATTAAAAATTTGATCGTAAACTTAGGACAAGTAGGGAGAGTACGCAGTAGCACTTGGTTTATGAGATGCTAATTTTCTGGGATGCAACGGTTTCATTTTTACGAGAATTGATGTAAGGCGACGGAATTGGGTGTCGTAAACGTTTAAGGGATTACGTTTGAAAATTACTTGTTTTTGCGACTTTTGGTAATCTAAAATCTTTAATTTATAGGATCTAGTATCCTATTGTACTGTTCTCCGCGGCTTCGCTCCGCGTGGGACTCGGTTATATCGCACCCAAAAGTAGCCTATGTTTGACCTCAGGTTGTTAACTACATCCCTACCAAATTTCATCACAATCGGTCCAGCAGTTTAGCCGTGAAGAGGTGACAGACAGACAGACAGACTTTCGCATTTATAATATGAGTATGGATTTGTACACAAGTTTAAAAACGGGACCCTATAATTAGTATAATAATAGAGTATATTACTTTATGTAGTATGTTTATCTGTCATGAACTCTAAACTCTAAAATTCACGTTTTAAATATTACCAAAAATCAATCTGAATGACGGTTATTATGTCACACTCAGTAATATGTAAGCCACAAAGTAACAAAAAACCTATTTATTTTTTGCTAAACACACAGGTGTCCTGTCTTCCACTAACTAAGCTGTCAAACAACTGCCAATTTAGATCGCAAACAGAACCAAAAACATAAAATTAACAATTCTATTCCGTGTTTAAAATCAGTCAATTGACCAAACCCTTCATTATAAAAAGTCACAAAGCCTGCATTGACAATTCGAAAATCAAAACCAATAATTTAAATTTAGAATTAAACATTTCCACAGACTCAAATGTTTATTACAGTCATCAAAACTATTGATTACGTTTGTCAGTTGATTTTTTAAACACATCATTTTACTTCCCTTAAAAAGTGAAATTAATTGTCTATGCATTGTAATTGTTGGATTAAATCTTATTTCGTAGGAAATAGGATCTAGTTTGCAACAAATATGGGAGGATATTCTTTGTAGTCGAGTACAATAGGAGAGTGTAAAGCTCAGGTGCACAACGAACTAATTAATTTGAAGCCCGCATTTGATTATACAAATCAAACGGTTTATTGTGGGGGTGAAATGAGAAATTAGTAAGAAATTCAGTTCGTCACGATCCGGTCATGTTTCCGGGGCATTTTGTCTTTGACATGTTTGGTTTTTGGGTTTTGCGCTGATAGACATGTTAAGTCTTTTTATTATATAGTAGGTATCAAGTTCGTCTTTGTGTTATAGGTATTTTAAGCAATTAAACTTAAATATACTTATCATAATCTGTAGTTGGAAAGGGGAGAAGGGAGTCTTTCTTCATCTTTGCTATCTCCTATATATCTTTATACCTAATACAGAGTGCACAACTCTAAGTGAAAAGCATTGAAAGAAAGAAAGAAAGAAAGAAAGAAAGAAAAAAAGAAAGAAAGAAACAAAAAAAGAAAGAAAGAAAGAAAGAAAAGCTGTTTATTTAGTAACACAAAATCAGCACAACAACTTAACAATTATATTTAGAATCAGTGGTGTATGTACCACTGGTAAACTGATTTGAACAATTGTATATATATTCTACACTATTTTTCAGCTCAGACAAACATGGCAGGATGATTCACTTAGCAAAGAATGATAAATAGAGAGCGAAATGATGAAAAGATAGCCGTAAAGTGGACAGCGGGTTCCGTATGTAATTTATTTATTGAATTCATGTACACTTACATACAAACATAGTAAACTTAAGTTAATGAGTAAATTCAGCACAAGTGTGCTATTTATTTCTATAGAAATTTCTTCCAGCTTACCTTAAAAACAAAAAAACTAGATACTTGAAAGCAAAAAAGCAGTTGGCATGTACGTTTAATACTAGGTATTAATAGTTTTTAGTTTTTCTAGTTTTCTTGGTTGCAAGCAATCTGAGTTGATAATTTATTAATTTACTAGCGACCCGCCCCAGCTTCGCATGGGCGTAAAATCCTTCCTCTTGTATCAATCCGTTGCGTAGTTTTAAAGATGTAAGCATACATAGGGACATAGGGGCAGAGAAAGCGACTTTGTTTTATACTATGTAGTGATATACAGGTAGGTAATTACTGTACGTAGACTAGATATATTTATTAAATAACAAGCAACTTTGCCATTTTATACAATAAAAAATAAACGCGCCGTATCTATAAAGTTGTTAAGTCTACGCCGCGCACCCATCGTATGCCCAGCCACAGGTGTCGTCGTTTCACACGCGTTTTATGACGGCTCGTTTGTTATTTCGTACAATAATTACTGGGCTGCCCAATGTTACCATCAGTTACGGAGTTACGGTCATTTATTATGGCGCCGTACTTACGATGTTCTCTATGGGTGCAGATTTTTTTTATATCATGTGATATAGTTGTGATGACCTCATAAATTGTGCGCTTGGTTCACGCACGAATATGCCACAAAACAATAGTTAGTATATTGTTTCTGGATTCTGCGACCCGACATGTTAAAGGTATCTTTGTAGTCATGTTCGAGAAAGAAAACAATTGAATTTGTATTTGTGAATGAGAAGGAACTCAGACATAATTTCGTATAAAGGTCGTCTGGTTTCTCACTCTCACACGTTTCTGATGCCAAAGCAATGCTAGCATTGTTGTGCTCCTGTTGTGGCTGTGAAGGGTGAGAAGAGGTACTGAAGGCAATTCTGACAAGTTATATGAATAAAATATTTATTGCCCAGCGGTTCAGCCAGCTGGTTATGTCTACCAAATGTGCTAAAAGTAAGCTTATAATCTGTAAAAAAAATATGAAGTGACATACATAAAATAAACTCCACCGTTTATCTACTTTTGATCCGTGCAAGAAAGTTAACATGAATAAATAAAATGCTACAAAATAAGGGAACGAAAGCTTTTTTCTTCTCAGCAAAAATAAAAGAAACTGTAATTTAGACATTATTTTCAACATTAGATAATAATAACTGTTTATTTCTTTTGAACTTTGAACTTTAAGACCCTTTACCACACAATTACAATAATAATCCCCAATAAAATCCGACCGCAAAACATTTTTCGCTTTTTACTTCCATTACCTGTATTCCCACGTATGCTGTGTTTGATATAAAAACACCTATTTTGATGACTCACGTAAGGGAGATGTTTTTTTGTAATGTTTCAAAACAGTTAGCAGAATTTAAAAAAAAAATGATTTCCAGTGTGTACTTTATATTTTGTTGAGGTTGCAGTATTTATTCCACATTAGCTTATTTTTTCTGCACAAGTACCAGAATACGCACGTAAAAGCACTCAGACCGCTTCTGTCGCTTTCAAGATCTATAGTAATGGCATTGTCTAGTCCATATGGAAGTGAAAAATTTGCCGATGAAACTTTGTATAATAATAAAACATTCCGAAGAATTGAGAACCTCCTCCTTTTTTAAGTCGTTTAAAAAACATTTCAACAATAACTCAGTCGACCTAAAATAAGCAACATGCTTAAACGAATGTATACCATAGAGAATGTTGCTAAAGCAAATAAAAATAAAAAGCAGAACCGACTCCAAATAATACTACAGTAATTTTCTTTAAACTGAGAATCGCCATTTTAAAAGTCGCTCAAAAATCGAAAAGAAAATCGCTTAGCCACACTGGATTATCCCTGACAAACAAACTACAGATACAAACTCAGTTCAAAATGAGAACCTCCTTTTATTCAAGATGTATAAAATAATTCCGTGTTTTAAAACAACATTGCATCAAAAACAACCTATCAAAAAAAAATCGGTGGACCTCAACCAACAATGTGTTACTTTTTTCCCAAATTTTTCACGACTTCCGCGACATTAGTACACGGGGCAACCTGTTAAAAAAAAACGATTACATCAAAACAAGCGAATTACGTCATGGTTTAATTAAATTAATTGTGTTCGTCGCGATATAAATGACGAGCGATGGAACAAATGAAAAAAGTAGATTTTGAAGATAGCTGCTATAATATAACGCTTCCCCTTGCAGGTGCGGTTTTGTTATGACGAAATATTAATGATAATTTTGGAATAAATTTGTAGATTATTAATTTTTTTTTTACATTTATTTTATTTTAGTATAACAAAAATAAAAACTGTAACACATTAATTGATAACTTTTTCATTTGTATTTTTTTAACTTGTTTGATTTTACAAGTTTAATCACTATAATATTTTATTTTACTGTTGCCCATGGTTTCTGTTTTTATATTTGGTATTTATTTGGTGTCAAAGAAAAACCTGTGGTCAAACAAAAAGACTTAAAAAAATGCAAAAAATATTGTTTCGACTTTTTTTGCTCCAATTAAGTTCCCTAATAAAGGAATATATACTTAGGTAAGTTTTTCACCGATATCTTTCATAGACAGTCATTGCTTTATTGCTTTATTATAGAGGTACTGTACCTTTTGTAGCCCTACTTTTAAAACAACAGCCAAATTTTTGCAGTTTTTTCAGTACACAAAACTCAATTACTTCCTTACGAAATTAATTATGAAAAAATTAGACCGCTAGACTATAAATGTCGTCAGTTTATCACTCAAATTGTTTAACACGTTTGCGGACGTTTTTCAAAACACAGTAAAAGTTTTATTGTTATAACTGCTATAGTAGTCGTGTGTCCGCCAACGTGTCACAAGTTGATTTTTTTTCTCCTTATTTAACTGAATATATTTTTATAAAGTTTCATGTATCAACAACACCCACTGAAAATATATGCTATGTTTAAAAGTCACCGTTATACTAATACAACATAGGTAGGCCGCACTCAACCCGCATGATTCGACCCTTGAATTGAACTAGCATTTCCACCGCACCCCGCACGCAGGTACAATATGAAGATGATATTAATCAGTGTTACTGGTCACTTGCTGGGGTCGTGGGGATTTTTATACTGTTAATAATGTTGTGTTTGGCAAAATCATGGTTATTTGATGTAACAATTTAAAAAAAAAAAATAATAAAATAAAAATCTTTTATTTCAGACCATTTAAGTCCATAATTGGTTAGTAACAGGTAATCTTAAAGGTATCTTAAAATCTATGTTAGTAAAAAAAGTCTGTATCACTACATAGTATAAAACAAAGTCGCTTACTCTTTCCCTATGTCCCTATGTATGCTTTAATCTTTAAAACTACGCAACGGATTTGGATGCGGTTTTTTTAATAGATAGAGTGATTTAAGAGGAAGGTTTTTATACCCATGCGAAGCTAGGGCGGGTCGCTAGTATTCTATATACAAAAGTATTAAAAGTTAGAGTTTTTTTATTTGGAATCCCAAGAATTACAGCTTAGTAATGATTTCCAGAGAATGCTGTGATGATTTTTATTTAGATATATACTTCTATCTCTATTTTTAATGTATAGTCTTTTCATTCTGGTCGTATAAAGAAGAGTTTATTAAAACCGCTTAACCGTGAACTAATGCAACAATTTCAAATCGCTTAATTTTTAATATTTTTGCACACACTAGTCTCGCTCTATTTATTAATCCTCTCCTCTCACGGGTTTACTGGAAGAGATTTCTATTGAAATAAATATTACGCTTGTATTCATTTTATTGTTTTCTATTTTAGTAATGGATGTATATGTACACGTAAATATCAAATGTTACTAAGAATATGTTATCATGTAAAAAATAGACCTTATTTTTAACAGTATTTTAGTTTGAATAAAAACTGTAAATTGTTAAACTTATGCCCAGTAAATACATGTATAATAGCAATGACTTAAGGAGCATTTAAGCCTAAAAATGTATTAAATTACCGTGTCTATATTAAAAATCTAACATTCTGTGATCTTATTACGCCCAAACAAACCTTCGAGAGATAGACCGTTTATTTTTTCAACAATCCCTTTCATCTTCACCCCATGAACAAAAACAGACAAAACCGTCGCACAACATTATAGCAAAGACTCATTGGGACCCTTTAAATAAATAAAGATTCGTGGCAACATGTCAACGTATTACAATTACACAAAATGTAATAACAATTACAAAAGTAGGGAGATTTATAATTATTGTTCTTATTTCAATTGTTTTAAAGGTCAAATTCGAAAGTGAATTAGTTATATAAACGTAAAGTGTAAGTTTGTTAAGTTTCTGTGCCGAAAAAGGTGTCATTTGCATCAATCTACGTCGAATTAGGGAATTCTTTTCTGTTTAAATAATCGCCTGGGTGAGATATTTTGTATGTAATTGGTTGAAATGTCAAAGTTGAATAGTAAGGTTATTTTTGAGACAATTTAGGTATTGTTATTGAGGTGTTTGTATATTTATTTTGTTTAGAAAAATGATATGCAATGTAAAGAGACATTATAATATATTGAGGTAAGTACTTATATAACCCAAATTAAAAGAACATTTATTTTCATAAAAATAATTACGTTAACTTATTTTTTTTTTTTCGATGCAGTTTCGGTCACCTACCGAACAGATGGTCAGATGACCTGAAGTAGGTCGCAGGCAGGCACTGGATGCAGGCCGCTTCCAACCGAATCTCATCTAAATATAGAATACATGTAAAACTTCACTATATTTTTTTACGTTGGTAACTTAAAACAAAAATAGCGAATATAATTCACCTAAGTATATTTTTAATTACATTTTCATAAAATTATTGTAATTCTAATTTTATGACCATCATTAGAGAAATGAAAAAAAATTGAAATCGAAATACCTAATAAAAGTATTTTTATAAAGGCTAAAAAACGTACTATACCAAAACTGATACCACTACAGATGAGATGACACGTTTTTCCACATCTTCTGATAAACAGTTATAATACTTACGCTCTTACAATAAAGTTGATGTTTCATTTAGTACTGGTTAAGTACTGATTTTATTACAAGCATACTACGGTTCAACGCCTATAGAGGTCGGATTGAACAAAGAATAATACGATTATAATGACTAATTGTGAATTCGATGTTAAAAATGAAAGTTTTTCCACGAAGTTTAAAGGGGTTCTTATATTTTTCATGACGTTATATTTTATATAATTATTTATATGGTATATTTATTAAATACTATCTGTATTTCGCGGTTATACTCACCTAATATAGCCTATGTTACTCAGAGATAATGTGCCATTATAAAGGTGAAAGAATTATTGAAATTGGTCATGTAGTTTTTAAGTTTATTCTCTCTCTCTCTGTGTCTCTCATCTCGGCGCTTTCCCGGTTGTTTCCTCAGCTGATTGCTTCGGGGCCCAGGGTCCGCTTTCCTACTTTTTCTCATCCACTTCGCCCGGTATTCGGCATTCTTAGTTGTGAGACCATTTGCACGCACATCGTGGTTTTTAAGATTTTTCATTACAAACAAAAATTCAAACATATAATCACTCCTTTTAATAATATAAGTGTATTTAGTAGGTACCTAAGACTTAGGGAGAGTGGAATCTGTCATCATACCTGCGACCTTTTTAAGTTCGAAGACCAATCTCGCTGGGCCACGTCCATAACTTTTGTTCTACTACTGCATAAAGACAACTATACTAATGATTATACAAAAATAACTTACCTGATCAAAAATAGAATTCTAACATCCAAATAAATGACTCTGTCGACAAAATATATGAACAATGTCCTAATGGTGTGTTGGCTTTATCTTAAAATTTGATAAATAACAACTCATTTACATAAACATGTGGCGAAGATTTTGTCTTAAAGTATAATGCGTAGTGTGAGATAAGATATGAAATTACGTAGCTTCTGTTAGAAAATGTAAAGTATACATATCTCTTCGTTGTAAACTAGCTATTGCCCGCGGCTCTACCTGTGAGTAAATTGTTTATATCGCGCCCAAAGTAGCCAAAATTTGACGCTTGGTCCTTACTAAATACACACCAAATTTTATAAAAATTGGTCCAGCGGTTTTACCGATACCGACAGTTTGACAGACTTTTTCATTTATAATATTTATTCAACTGCTCACTACACTTACAGTTTCCCAAAACGTGTAGTGAGTTAAGTACCATAATTAGGTTGTTTTTGACAAAAAACTTATACATGCACAAATAAAATAATTAAAATTGATATAAAATATGTCAACTTGAGGAAGTTAAGAAACCAGTACGTTTGTATGGATTTCTTATTTTTTTTAATTAATCTATGTTATCCCACATCTTTTGTAAAACCTCTCTTTGGTCTGCCCCCTCCAACCATGCTCTCTTACTATCTCCAATCATCAATGGTGGTCTTTCCCTCTTTTGCTAACCACGTGCCACTGAAAAAGCCCAGTGGTTATTATCTTATTTCTAAGTTACTGAAGTACTGAGTTTAACTGCCTCTGTGGCCCACTGGTTAAGGTGTTTGCCTGTAGACCCGGGGATCGAGGGTTCGATTCCCACAGGAAGCATACTTTGTTTAGTTCTTTCCAGTTTGGTTAGGACATTGCAAGCTTGAATCACTTGATTATCTGACAAAAAAGATGATTCCGTGCTTCGGAAGGCACGTTAAGCCGTTCCCGGATGCCATCTGGTAGTCGTTAAAGGAACCACGTCAAAGGCCGACAGGCGGTTCCAAAGAACTCTGACACCAGGGTGTGCATGGTCGATTGACCATGACACCTACAAGAAATGAATGAATGAAGTTACTGAATTCAATTTTTTTTGGGAATTATGTTTGTGAATTTAGCCACCAGTTGGAAAGCTACACAGCTGTCCTTTTACGACCCCTGAGACAAAATGAGTATTTTTTTTCTAACTAGATAGCATGTCAGATAACATAGCATGTATCTGTGAATAACATGCCTTATCATCCCATTTCGTTGCACCCGAATCGGTAGCCGATAAGCCTATTAAGAATAACGTTACTTACCATAAGTTATTAATATCGATTATCACGTTAACCGTTAACGATCAGTCAGAATTTAAAAGGTTGACGTCAAATGATTTTGAATAACTTAAATGATATATTTATAATATAAATTTTTAAATGGAAGGAACTCTACCGACAAGAGCATAGCTCTTAAATTTATGATGATGATATTTTTTTATGTTATTTATTTTGATATTAAGTAGTTATAAGTTAGTTCTAATTATTGTTATTATTTTTTAATCAATTAATAAATGAAGCGTATTTATTTAGAATACAATATATTATAATACAAAAATATCTTTATTGCACAAGATGATATCTATTTAACTCTTGGACGAAGGTCTACCCTTCATACATGCTATTTTAGGTAAATAAAGATTGAAATATATAATACTAGCTGTTCCCCGCGGCTTCGCCCCGCGTGGGACTTGGTTATATCGCGCCCAAAAGTAGCCTATGTTTGACCTCAGGTCGTTAACTACACCCCTACCAAATTCCATCACAATCGGTCCAGCAGTTTAGCCGTGAAGAGGTGACAGACAGACAGACACACAGACTTTCGCATTTATAATATTAGTATGGACTAAGTAATTTCAGAAATAAGTCGAACACCACCGAACCATCACACTTTTTTGGCGGCTGGCACACTGGAGCTTATTTGTCAATTTCAGCCCCCATATTTCTATTTGTTTAATTAAATTGTAATGCACATAAATTAGCATGATACTACAATAAATGTGTTAAATATTAAATATATTTGTGAGTTTAAATATTTGTGTAAGAAAAATAAGTGTATTTGGTGGTTAAGTAGTGAACAAAAAGGTCAGTGATTAAATGAACAAACATAAATGAAAAAAATTACACAAACTCATACCACTTATTAAAAAACACGGACTTTGTTAGGAGTTATTATATATTATTAGGTATTTGTACTGTTAGACCATGTTTGACCATGTGCGCAACACAAAAGTACAATCTTTTTTTTTCTCCGTGAGTGTACAAATACGCTCATCAACTGTTACTTTTTAGTCGTAAAAATAAATTTTACCGGAAATTAGCATCAATAATTTATATTGTTTAGACATTTATTTAAAACTTTTGATATAAGTGTAAACTTTAACACCTGATTTTATATCCTCGTAAAACACTAATTGACCATAAAATACCTAATTATCCAACATATTGTGCGTTGAATAACATGTATTCGAATATCAACTGAAATTCTTATAAATAAAGTCGAAAATTGTGTGATAAACAAAAAAAGTTCTTTATGTGACAAGTGCCCTCAAAACGATGGTAAGTAGAGATACATAATTAAGTTTTGCGTTGAATAAAATTTAAATTGTTTATTAATGGTGATCAAATTTAGTGACCTTAAAAGGGATGCAAAGGTTTATCATGTTTTTTTTTTTAACTGTATACTTCTTTAGGTTGTAGGGCATTTTTGAGAGGTGGAAAAATCATTGAACTTGCAACACCGTCATATAATCAATACCTCAAAAAATACACAAATATTGGATTTTTGTCACTTCTATCGGCAATCCTGGGCGCCACTTTTTCTTTTCAATTAATTTGATTACTTATTAAAAAAAGTTATGTTACCAAAGTCTTAGTAAGTTGCGGTTCAGTATTACATTATATAGACATAATGGAGAGTCTAGAAAAAAAATTTGCCGCCAGCTTCTAAGCAGTCACGGACTAAGATTAGGTGCTGTTTTTTTTTATATTCATTCTTATTTTTATGTACAAAATGTCCAGCGATTTACCAAGATCATTAGAGAAATCGCCCATGAACAAGAAAATTAAAATGGTAGAAAAAGAGTGTTTATTCTCAACCTAGAGATCAAACTATTAAATTATTTAATCACATACTGTATTTTCATAAAATCCATACTAATATTATAAATGCGAAAGTCTGTCTGTCTGTCTGTCTGTCACCTCTTTACGGCTAAACTGCTGGACATATTGAGATGAAATTTGGTAGGGATGTAGTTAACGACCTGAGGTCAAACATAGGCTACTTTTGGGCGCGATATAACAGAGTCCCACGCGGGGCGAAGCCGCGGGGAACAGCTAGTCCTTAATATATTCAAGCTATACGATTGCCGTGCGACTGTCCATCTGTTCGAATCCGAAAAACGCGACGATATGCTAATTTTTGTGGTGCCCACAGGTGTTCATATTACCACAACTTGTAATAAATTGTAATAATAGAACAGCGATTAATTGTCTTAACGACGTCATTCTTACAAAATATTTAGATTGTAATAATACAATCAGCGATTAATTGTCTTAATGCCGTCATTCATACAATATATTTAGGAGAGCTTTTTTACTACATACATTTGTATAGCAAAATAAGTGAGTTTGATGTTAAAAGTATTATATATTATTATATTATACTAGCGGCCCGGTGCGTGTTTCGCTACGTAAAAATGTGATAAATGAAGAACCGCTCGACCGATTTTGTGCAAACTTCACATAAACCATAAATAGACCGAACAAAGCCCAAACCTAAACATTTGGTTTGGATACGAAAACCCGTTCTTGAATTATAAAATTACAACAAAAATTTACATTGAGTTTTATATTATACTAGCTGTTCCTCGCGGCTTGGTTTATTCCCGGTCGTCCCCACCATGTCGTCCCCACTGGGGACGAGTAGGAAAAAAAAGTTTCGTTCGTCCCCAGTGGTGACGATTGGCACTTTTTATTTCCCACTCGTTTCGCTATAGACCGAGAGTCAAAATACAAGAGGGTTTCAATAAGAGATTTCACGGTTTGTTAAAATGCTTAAATTACGCTTTTCTAAGCAAGACTGTCAATGGTTTTGATTGAAAGCAACTAAAAAACCGAGGTAATTAGGACAGTATTAACGAATTTACAATAGTCTTGCTTAGAAAAGCGTAATTCAAGCATTTTAACAAACCGTGAAATCCTTATTGAAACCCTTGTATTTTGACTCTCGGTCTATAGCGGAACGAGTGGGAAATAAAAAGTGCCAATCGTCACCACTGGGGACGAACGAAACTTTTTTTTCCCACTCGTCCCCAGTGGGGACGACATGGTGAGGACGACCGGGAATAAACCCGCGGCTTCGCTCCGCGTGGGACTCGGTTATATCGCGCCCAAAAGTAGCCTATGTTTGACCTCAGGTCGTTAACTACATCCCTACCAAATTTCATCACAATCGGTCCAGCAGTTTAGCCGTGAAGAGGTGACAGACAGACAGACAGACAGACAGACAGACTTTCGCATTTATAATATTAGTATGGATGGTAAAAATAATGGTCTTAAAATTATGTTATTGTAAAATAAAGAGTCGACTACCTCACTTCTATAATTGTATTATGTATAATTAAAAACGAATAAAAAATCATGTACAGTGGGCTACAGAGAAATTTGACCCCCATGCCACAGGTATCGCTATTAAAAGGGGATCAGATTTCTCTACAGCCCACTGTACAATCGGCAGATAAATCTAACCCTCGGTCACTATAGTAAGTGCAGTGGGGACTTTTATCTGCCTCGACTGTACACGGTAACATACATTTGTATATGTAATATTGATACATGGGTTCTACTCATTTCTATAAATAAATAAGCAATTTATTTTAGATAAATAAGAATAAACTCATTCAAATATACCTATTCATATCTTCATATCTTAATTATATAATTATAGAAAGCACGTCGAACTTTTGGATTCTTTTGTACTTACCCCATCTCTTACTCACCAACACTGGGTTTTTTAAGTACTGCATGAGCTTCAGAACATCACCTGGGGGGTTACTACCGTCTCTTAAAACCATGCAAGATCCAGTGAGTAAGCAAGACAGCGCTATACATGATGTAAGGCGACATCCCCCGCACTCAATCGTTCTTGCATGGTTTTAAGAGATGGTGGTAAGCCACCAGGGTGTCGATTCTGCTAACGTTAAGTCGCAATCGTGTCAAAATAGTGTTTCAGTGGAAGTGCTTTTTTACACACTATTTACAAAATTTAACTATTTACGAATTATGACAGTATGATGTGATGTGAATGTAGTGAGGGATGTGACCATCAACAGTGATATAAAAATGTATACATTTCTTGTAACTAGTGTGTAAAAAAGCAGAACAATTGAAACACTATTTTGAGACGATTGTGATTTAACGTTAGCAGAATCGGCCCCCTGGTGCGAAGTGCAATGGCTATTCAGATAGTCTGTGCTTAAATGAAGCAATATAATTAATATCTTAAGGACATACATGTTTTACAATACAACATTTAATTTATAAGCTAATACATTAAGGCTGTATTTTTATGGCGCTAATTTGTAACCTTCGCTTCGGGCGTAAAGTTTGCTTCGACATGGGTGTTCTACATTGGCCTCTATTCGACGATTTTGTTTAGTTTTTCATTTACTAGATGTTGCATGCGGCTCCATCCGCGCGGGAAACGGTTATATCACGCCCAGAAATAGTCTATGTTTGACTCCTGGTCCTTAACTATATCCATACCAAATTTCATGAAAATCAGTCCAATAGTTTAGCCGTGAAAAGTAATAGACAGATAAATTGATTGACAGACAGACTCGCATTTATTATATTAGTTGGTTTTTATTTATTTTAATGGAATAGTTCATCAAATGATTAATGACATTTGATATGGTTAAAAATGCATTGAGCAATAATTTATAAAGTAATTGAAAGCAAACTTTTTTTTTTTGAATACAAATAATAGTAATATTAACGAAGTCTGCTAATAATAAATGTGACGTCTAACTTTGTAACTTTATTAGAAAGATCGTATGGACATCGAAAAAGAATTATAAATACGTTACATTTTTATAAGCCCTAAGCAAAGAAAAAATTCTGCCAATATTTTACATAATATTACAAAATATCTTGCTGTTAAAGAATATAACCGGAAAAACGCTATGATGAAAAAAGTAGAGAATATAAACTGACACCATTCAAGCACAAACTAACAACAATGTCCGTAAGTACATGTCATCGTCAATATTGAAATTTACGACGCCCATTGTGCTTCGTTCGTGTATTTTATAACTTCATTGGACATTCATACACAGATTTTGGTTTACCATAGACAATCTTCTTCGTCTGAGCGTGTTTCCCGGTTGCATACTACAGCTTACGTTTCAGAGCCCAGAGTATGCTATTAATCATGATCCTGATTTGGCGGAACTAGTTATAACAATGGAGCGACTGCCGTCTGACCGTAACTCTTTTTACAGGAAAACCAGACCAACAGGAACATGACCCGGGTGTGTTAGTGGCCAACACTGTCAGATTTTTCAGGCTGCCTAAAGGCATCTGACATAGCCTAACGACTGCCATTTACCGATAACAGCCGGGACCAACGGCTTAACGTGCCTTCCGAAGCACGGAGGAGCTCAAGATAGAAATGCCACTAATGGCGACTAACCCAGACATGGCCGCGCACTCGCCGTCGCCGTCGCTTGACGCGCACTATCATAACGAATACGCACGTCGCGCTAAAGGCTATCGAGCTTCTCAAATTTACCATAGACAATGATACACAGAAAATTAAAAAAAAAAAGCCTGATTTGCAATCATCGCTTATTCTTGAAAAGTTCTAGCGTAAATAGGTTTGCTACTGTTAGTAACAGCTAGACATGAATAACACAGTTTTTAGTTTACCATAGACAATCTTAATCGTACTGCACGCTGGAAGAGGTCTGGATTTGGATAGGTATCCAAAGCCACACTAAGAGCAGATGGCCAAATTTCAGGCACAAAAAAACATCTTTTCCATTTCTCCCTATTATATAGAGAATGCTTTTAGCATTCATCATCATGATTTCAGCCGCAGGCTGTCCACTGCTGGACATAGACCTCCCCCTTGGATATCCAGAATGACCGGTTGGAAGCGGCAGCAGCAGCGGTGGCGTTATAGTATACGTATTATTTACAAGAGAAATAATTCAATTTTAATAAACAAATATCAAAATAGACCGTCGATTTGCTAAGAAATATTTCTTATCCCAACTAAATCCAACTAATATTTTAAATGTGAAAGTGACTTTGTTTGTTTATAACGCTTTCACGCCACATCTTTTGAATCAATATTCTTCAAATTTTGCACACACATAGTTAGAAGTATTGAAAAGAACATACGACTATAGCTCGCGGCATGTAAGTTAGCAAGAAACTGAAATTACCTTGAATGCGCAGTAGCCAATTTTCATACAAATTTTAACGTCCCGTTTGTGGCCAACTTATGTGCCGGGTATTATACCTTTCATTCCGGTAAAAAGCACTGTTCTTGAGGGAAAAGCACGCGAGAGAAGCCGCAGACAAAAGCTAAAATATTTGGACGACAATCTCTTAAATTTAAAATGGAGTTATGGCCAATAGTCAACCTTGGCCAATTTTACACTTATTTACACACACATTTTCATGATAAAAAGTCTTTATTTAATTACGTTTAAAAAAAATGACGAATTCACCTTTTCTATAGTGTTGCCAGTGACTTTTCTGTGTGGTCCAGAGCGTAACTAATTTGGGGCACGGTGCAAAATAAACGTGTTTTTGTTGACATATTTATTGTTATATTGTAACTGGGTGGCATTTTTTTATACATTTCTATGCCTGATTATGGTAATTGGTTGGCAAAGACGGTGTTTTTGTATGAGGATTTGGGTATTAAGTTGTTTTTGAGTCCTTTTTGCGTGCTAGTGGCCGAAAACTAATTGATTAGTGGACAATATCGATGACTTTTTCATGCTTTGATGATTCTGTCCTGTTTTCTTAAGTGAAGATTATTTTAATTTTTGTAGGTTGCAGTATGAAACGCCTTAGGGCTTTTTTCAACTGTAATGACTTAACTCAACAATTGGGATGATTCTTAAGTACCCAAGCAATCATATTATGATTTTTATATCTATTTGTGTTAGGATTTGAGTTTTGTTTTATTATATGCAGATTAAAGGGGGTTCTCGAAAGTTTAAATAAAATTAAAAAGGTCCTTAATTAAAAATAAATTAGTTGTTTAAAATATAATATAAAAAGAAACAAAAAATTCAAGTGATCTAAAAATAAATGGAATATATTTTTTATGATAATTGATTGTATGACTGTTAGTTATTTTATTTATTATTTTGTTTTATGAAGTTATATTGCAGATTTAAATAAAAAATTAACATTACTATCTCTGCTTGACCTAAAGGTTATTTGTTATATAATGCTTTTAGCATAAAGTTCACCTATTGTGCTATTCAATTGTATTTTATATAATAAAGTTTAAATAAGTAAATAAATAAAAATTAAGTAAAGGCGTACCATCTGCTAATCGTATCAAACCGGAATCTTTCTCATAATGCAACTAATCAATCACAGACTAAGATATATTTCTGATTCTATTATACTTAACCATTTGGAATATTGCAAACTCATTGTGGTACTCATTTTTCTTCCGGGTCTTACGGACCCCCAAAAATTCACTTTCTGAATTAGTCCATGATACTAATTTATTATAGTTTGGGGAGTGATAAAGCATTTTGGATGCATGAATGCTTTTACATAGCTACTTACTTTAACGCTTTTTGAATTTAATTTATAATGAGAGTATTATTGGAGTTTTTTTTCTATTCATAAGCACATTTGTTTATCGCTTTTAGACTTAAGATCATTCTTATGAAAAACATTTCATTTGTATAACAAAATCAAATAAATAATGATTGTAACATACAATATAATAGGAAAATAATAAAACATCATTATTAAATCTATAAAGTTATTGTATAAAAATCAATTAAACAAAGTCAAAAAAGAAAAAATCGTATCCAGAAATACCTATATCAGAAATGGTCGACAACATGCTCGCGGTGTTGCAAGATATCAGGAGGGACGTAGGCTTGTTTATATATTTAATTATACATTTTTATTATAAAAAAAGTATTCTATTATTCATATAATTAAATAAGGTGGGCTGTATACCTGTTTGCCTACTTAATAGTAAAAAAAAGAAAATGAAACTATAAACATTGTCAAAAATACGCTTATTTATCATATTTAACTTATTGAAATTTAGAAAAAAGAAATCAACAAATAATTAATAATCACCGACAATGGTTAACATGCCTGCCCGCTCAGCAGGTCCCGGGTTCGATCCCCGGTCAGGTCATGATGAAAAATTATATTTTTCTGATAATCCTGGGTCTTGGATTTTTATCTATATGCACTCGTATTTGTTATTAAATATAGTATCGTTGATTTAGTATCCCATAACACAAGTCTCGAACTTACTTAGCCCCAAAGGCTAACTCAATCTGTGTGATTTGTCCCTATGTCAATTTTACTAATTCTGTGCCTATGTATTTATTATACCTACCGTTTTCCCATAATAACCACGTGTATAAATATAGATATAAGTTAAATATGATTTATTGACCATATAAAATACTTATAGTAAAAGTCATCACACCCACAATCCATAACTTCACATATTCTCATCGTCATATAGTCATATTGGACAGTCACGATGACTCGAATCGCAACATTTGTTGTCTATCCTACGGTATTAGGAGGATAAGGATAGAGTTACATTTGTCCTTTCGTTCGAATTTCATTTCGTATGACTGATGAAAATTATTAAAAAAAAAAAAAACAATCCGTAAACGATCCCGCACATCCGTTTCAAACGGGATTTAATGACGGATTATTCATGTAAAATATTGATTCAAGATTTATTTAATTTTCTTTTTCTGTTAATATTATAGTTCTATGCACAGTCACGTTCATAATTGTAGTCATAGTTTTCTTTTGTTTTTGTTTTGCGAACTATGACTGCAATTATGAATGTGACCATACTATTGTAAATATTAAAACGTTCGGGTACACACGGGACCCAAAGTGAGTCTGGTTCTCAAATTATTAGGATCTCTACATTTCTATTAGCCTTGCCTTTTGTCGGCAACGTCACTAATAATGTAACAAATGTACAAAATTGGCCAAGTGAGAGTTAGAGTCGCGCAGGATGGTTCCGTATCATTATCTATACAAATCTGCAAAAAAAAACACGTTTTCTGTATGGAATTGGAGCCCCACTTAAATATTAATTTTATAGCTAAAACAGAAATACATTATCTGTACAAATTTCAACAGGTGACAGACAGACAGATGGACAGACAAACAAGCAGGCAGACGGACGGTCGGACGGATGGACGGCGGAGTTTTAATAATAGGGTCACGTTTCTACGGAACCCGAAAAAGGTTTTTATTTGGCCTAGACATTACATTTTGAAATTTAATGTCTGTGGGTCGGGATCAAAAAACTAATTTGCAAACACAAATAAATTGCTACCACAAAAATTTTGGGTTTTACCTTGAGAAAGAAGTATGTGACTCGACATGACCAAAACGACATGTTAAATTATTATCTAATACCAAATAGCTCAATATACCCCAATCCTATTTTATTGTTCATCACTTATGATAAATCTACTTTCAGAAAGTTCAAACATTTTACTCGAGCTTTTACTAAGCACCGATTCACTCGACGATGAAATATGGGGGCCATATTTGCGGATTTAAAAATTCCCTTTTAAAACCGAAGGGGTTGATCTGTTAAGTGGTGGGTGAAATGGGGCCCATGTGCGGTTTTTTTTTTCAAAGATTAAAATATTAGCACTTGATATTTATTGTTATAACAATGTTGCTTTTGGCTGTTTTGTGATCGCTATTGATAAAAATATTTAAGTAATTTTGTTTGACTTTCTTGAAAATAGCTTTATTATTGTATCAACCTTTATTCATTGTAGGTCTAGGCCGAAAACAAATTGATATTGCTGGATATTAAGGAACTTTCAAAGGACGAAATAAAGTTAAGTGCGCAATATTTTTGTAAATTGCTATATTTTAGTCCTACAAATTAAGTTTCAGCCTTTTTTGTTTAAGCGTGAAATATTTCATAAATGATTAAATCTTTTTAAAGACAAGTTCAGTAAATATTAGTTTATTTTGAGTAAAAAAAGATAAATAGTTGAATAATTCGCTTAATAAACTAATGCACCAAAGAGGAACAATTACAGATTATTTACGGCAATATAGAGTCAGCAACATCTGTTGATCTAGTCAGCTCATATCATGTCAAAGACGATTACTTTGTGCAAGGGTCGTTCAATTGTTGTGAAAATTTTATGAATACGCAAAATTTTAGTATAAATTATATTATGATACAATGAGATGCATTATTTTATCCAGGCATGTGTTATTATGTTTAACGAAGACTATATACATAATGTAAGAATTTATACAAGCAACCGCAAATATTTTAAGGACTGATTCAGACCACTAAACTGAACAACTTTTCCAAATAAACTTATAGAGAAATAAGAAAAAAAAAATTTGTCCTCCCATACAAATTGAGAATCAGCTGATTTGTTTAAGTATGGAGCGGGGAAAAAATAATTTCATATTTTGACATAAGTTTATTTGGAAAAGTTGTTCAGTATAGTGGTCTGAATCTATCCTTAAAATATTTGCACTTGATTCAAGTCCACCTTATAAGAAAAGTAAAGAAAGTGCACAAGAATACATGAAAAGACATGACATCTGATATTTTTTGTTATGATCTCCTGTGCATAACACAAAAAGAAAAACAAGTGGTTTGGCACGTTATGTATTAAAATGAGGGTTTCTTCACACTATGCTATCTTAGAATAAAGTGTACTTACCTTAAGTCTAGGTAAAAATATAAATATATAATTCATAATCCCTATCAGATGTGTCTATAACGGCACTTTTTCTCCACTTTGTCATATTCTCAATAATATTTCAACCAAACTCAGAGCAATTTTCACCCCCTCCTAAAACTATTAGAGTATCTCAACAGATGGCGCCAGCGCCGCCTCTGTATTACCGTAAGTAATCTGTAATGAGCTTACCTGTTTGACTGACATTGAGTGATATTGGGGTTATTAATGATGGACAATATGACTTTTGTTTTGTTGTAATGCGCATTTGGCTTTGTTTATTACCTTTGACACTAGTTTTGGAGTTTTCCATTGCGTGGTAAATAAAAAGATTTTTTTTAATTGAATATTTTTTTTGTTGCATTACTGCAAACGTTTGGTACTTATTGCGAACCCCTTATTTTGCTTGTCCGTCGAAGTATCAATAGCAAATATCATGTAGAGGAGAAATAAGTGTTGTAAGGATTGCGTAACCAAACTATCGGTAGCGGGCATACCAATAGTAGGTGCCGGTAGAAAGGAGTCTGAGTGAACTTACTGGTAGCGGAAGCACGTATTGTAGTTTGATTAGAGCTGCACGCGTCCATATGCTAACTACTTTTCATCAGTGGACCGTAGGCCTAATTGTCTACTCAGTAGTATTAAAAATGGTATTTAACTGCACTACTAAATTACTTAAATAATTTTGCTGAATCTTGGTACAAAAGTAGGTAATTTAAAATTTCAATATATTTTAAAAAAATCCAGTACTGAAAAATTCACTACAAAATAAACAAAACTAAACGCAGGAAACAACGCACCAAGGAAATAGTCTCTCATTATATTGCCTACGAAAAATTGTGTACAATTTCCTAACATTTATTATTAAATTCAATGACCACGCACACCCGAACCACATTAATAAAACAATCGGGAAACAAACAGAAAATTACAAAGCATTTGACATCTGACACCGCGAATATTCAAATTAATGCATTATCGATGTAAAGGTACACTTGAGTGAGCAGGGACGTTTTATGACACCTCCGTGCTGTGCGTATTGGCTAGACTGCCCCTTGATTTGCCACAGAGTAAAAAAAATTGCAGTAAATTGAAGTTTGTCTATTAAATAATATAAAAAATACGAGTATTTGAATGAAGGTACGTAACGAAATTAAATGGAAAAATAAGCTTTTATTGGCAAAATGCATTGTCGTCAGAATTGAACTAACATGCAAAATTTCAGCTCAATCGGAAATCGGGAAGTAAGTCAAATTTAAACTGCAAGATACATAAGTTGCAAGCTCAATAAAAGCTTGTAAAATTAATAAGCGTATTATGATTATGACTTAAGAGGATAGATTGTCCACGTTTTCTTCATATCAACGTTAATACGTTTGTTACCTTCTTTTACCTCTAGATCTCTCTCCCAAAAATTAAAGTTTTTGGGAAAAAAGGTATTCAATACGAATAATTATTGTATTTTTATAGGTAAGTATAATCGATCAGAAAGAAGTTCCCTCATTAAGAGCCAATTCTGGGTACACTTCAAGACATGGTTTTCATTATAATCATATGTCATCGGAAGATTAGGTTAGGTTAGCTTATAATATAATTTTCAAAGTGAATGTAATGAATAAGTAATTAAATAATATTAAAACGAAAGTTATGTGTAAAAAATCTAATCTGTGAGACCAGCGGAAGTAAGTCTATCTTGCAGGATTTGACCCTCATGTAATAAGATTGCAAGTACAAATTTCTTTTAAAAAGAGAAGTGATATTATTGCTCTATTTTTATACTGTGACAAAGAGGAGGTCCGCCTAAACTGAACAGCCAGGTTATGACACGTTATTCGAGCGTAAATCAAATTTGACGGTGGGTGTGCCGCTGTCTAGCACATATGGCGTTTCGCGGCCATGATTGCTACGGAGTGGTGTCGTGACGACTTCGGGAAATTAAAGGCTAGTTGAGCTGTTGGAAATGTTTATAGCAGGAAAAAATATTGGTATTTTCATGTATCACTTTTGAAGTAGAGCATGAGATTTTGCAACAAAATATATCGTACTTACTGTTACCCGGGGCTCCGCTCCAGTGGGAATTCCGGAATAAAATATAGCCTATGTGCTGTTCCAGGGTCTAAGTAATCTCAATTCCAAATTTCGGCTAAATCGGTTCAGCCGTTTTCCTGTGAAAGAGTAATAAACATGCGTTTATGATATTCGTAGAATAACACTAACGTCTCTCACAAAATCTGTCTTCATTTATTAATTATTTTTTACGTATTTTAAATTATCCAAATGTTTTTAATCGTAGTTACAGCGAAATCGTAATCAAACTCAATACAAGTTATAATAAAACAAACTAATTATAAAGTAATTTGGTAAGTACTTGTAACTTTGACTTTCGCAAAGTAACACTAGAATCTATTTAATATAAAAAAAACTACCTCTGTACATATAAACACGATTTAGAATTACCTGTAAGCAATATGACATATTGTGCCATAAGGTTTTTGAATAAAATTACCATTTAGCAGAAAATTATGCAAATAATTGACCTGGTTGGTTTTACCCCAATTTTGACACGTGGTCACTATCATGATCCGATCTACAGATAGTGTATTTAACAAATATGGCCCTTCAAATTGTGGAACCAAACCCATTAAATTGTAAGTCTGAGGTAAAGTCTTTAAAAATCAGTATATAATGAGTTGATTATAAGTTTCACTTCTGGCATCCTTTTAAGCATTCTAGATCATTCGCTGTTTGATTTTAATCGATCCTTTTGTCGGATAAATCCGCCATTGGATTTACATTTTGTTTTCTGTACTTACTTATAATTTTGTTTTGGTAAAATATAAGTATTATTCTAAAATAAAACAAAGAGAAAAAATAAAGTTACTAGAAGAAATATTGAATATTGAAATAATCAAATCAGGAGCTCGATGGTGGTTATATAAAGTTCAAAATGCCGACATAGATCAAATTGCTCATTTCACTCCTACGTATCACATTGCACGACCTTTCGGTTGCTTCACCTGACCTGAGTTGGTATATGGATAACCGTGGGTTCTGCGGTTAAGACTTGTTACGTTATTTTAAAATTTCATGAAATTCGTATATATACTCTACGACATTTTATTAAGAACGAACGAAAAAATGAAGGATCAATAAATAATAAAAAATAATTCTACTAAGGATTTCTAAAATTTAAAAAAAAATGTTTGGACACGATAGGAGAGAAATGGGCAGTGAAAAGAGCGTATAAGAGAAGACCAACTGAAAAACGGCCGATGAGACATCTCAGGTGTCGCTGAAAAGATTTATGTAGACCTGGAAGCACCGGTGACGTGGAAAAGGGGGGAGTGGAGAACTCTTGTATCGGAGGCTAGCATCCACTTTAGGTCGTCAAGTCATCGCATTAGGTAAGTAAATAAGACATTTTGTTAGTTACTTCATATCCTAAAAATGTTCTCTTAGATCTCTCTCTCTCTCCCTCTCTAATATCTCTAAACTACAAAATCTATAATCTTCTTATACCAAAACCTTCCCCACACGCACATATTAATCTTAATTCGACATTATCTGTAAAATAACCACTTATTAAGTCGACTTCCATTTTACGCGTACACTGGCGGCCACAAAAAGTGACCCACCCTATTTTTATGTTTAGTTAACGAACACCTGCACGCTTCTCAACTAACTTACACAATATGTGGTGCCACTTGTTCAACAGTACGTTCGAATAAATAGGGTGCATCAAACTATGATTTATTTCATACTAGAATTATCCGCGGCTTCGACCACGTGGTCGGGTTATATCGCGCCCAAAAGTTACCTATGTCTGATCCCTAGTCTTTAACTATGTCTAAGTAAATGCAAAATTTCATCTAAATCAGTTTAGCCGTGAAAGCGTCATAGATATATAGACAGACAGACTTTTGAATTTATAATATTAGTATAGAAGTATGGATAAATTTAAAACCGCCATTAAAGCATTTTATTTTATTTTGACAAAGCTAATCTGGATCGCTTTTATTTGGACTGCTAATGTAAAATGCACTTTTACTATTTTATTAAAAAAATGTATAAAAAAAGGATTGTCAAACAAAACAACACAAAATATTTTTCTTCATTAGTTATATTATTAACACCTTATATGTATCCATATTCCGGTATTAAATATGTTACACTCTAACATTTCAAAATAATTTTATTAAAGTTTATGTAAATCTTACACATATACATACATATCATGATGCCTGTCTCCCTCCCGCAGCAGTAGGCAGAGACTAGAGATTTCCATTGGCATATTAACTTTGAGAAACAAATATAAGAATATACATTATATAGTGTTGTAAAAGGGTAACTGATGTTATTCTGAGTCAAAAAAGTAAGTAGCCCAAATGTTTGATATTTTCATTTTGAACTAAAGGTTCGCACTGTATGCAAGCGTACGTACAATAGTCACCCCTGTAATCGTAATGAAGAATTATTGTTTCTACCTCGCTAGTGTTTTGTGTAAGGATTTCCTTTCTATAAGCCTCTACGCTCTTTTACTAAGCACGTATGCACTTGTTACAATTTTGGTGAAAAAATAAACAGTAGTCAGAAAAAATAATGTTGAACTTATCCTTTGTGTTTAAGTGTAATCTACACATGGATTTTTAAAGTATGAATTAACATATATTTTAGCAGTCCTTCTTGAGAAACCCCAGTGTGGGTGAGTAAGGTATGATGTAAGTACAAAAGGACACAAAGGTTCGACGTGCTTCCTTTAATTTAAGATAAGATAAGCATATAGAGTTTTTGTTGTTCCAATTTTAAATATGAAGATACCTAAAAGCTTTGATAGAAAAAGTTCATGATCATAAAAATCAATACAGCCCGGTATAAAAGTCGAGTGTGTTAGCCAATATTCGTACTGATGACAATTTTTTTAAACCCTTAATAATACTTATCTTTACTACTGACATAATAGCGTAAGAGCCGTGACAGACAGGATCCATTAGTCCTATTTCGTAGCTAAATTTCGTAGCAGGCATCGAAATGGGAAATAAAAATCGGGTTGGGTGACTTCCAAATTACGAAAGCTCATGATAACGTGTCACTAGTGGCGGTAACCAATCCAGGTCACGGCCTGGGTTGATTAACGTGCGTATCATTACTCACAGTCTTTTTTATATTTTTTGTATAAATATATGGCTAAAATCCCATCAGTTATCTGTGATGTGTCCGTGATTACTCAAAGGGTGACGGCTAAAAATCAGTGCGAGACATCCTTGCATGTCTAGTGTAATACTAAGCCGGCACCTATTGATGTGTGTTGATTGTGTGATGAATGTCCGTTCCGTTCCGTTCCGTTCCGTTCCGTTCCGTTCCGTTCCGTTCCGTTCCGTTCCGTTCCGTTCCGTTCCGTTCCGTTCCGTTCCGTTCCATTCCGTTCCGTTCCGTTCCGTTCCGTTCCGTTCCGTTCCGTTCCGTTCCGTTCCGTTCCGTTCCGTTCCGTTCCGTTCCGTTCCGTTCCGTTCCGTTCCGTTCCGTTCCGTTCCGTTCTGTTCTGTTCTGTTCTATTCTATTCTATTTTATACTCTCTATTCAAAAAGGACGTTGGCCAGGCCATAGAACGTGGGTCAGACCACGAAAAAGGTGCGGGATGGGTGAAGTCTGAAAAGCCCAAAGATGGATTAGGGGCCATTTGCACGTAAACAAAATAGACTACTTTCCAAAGGAGGATGTTTAAAAACAAATGTAATGAAAAATAACATGTATGTTTGACACTGCGACAAACATTAGACGAGTAGAAGACAAAATGAGATGTCTTTGCCCAGCAGTGGGATATTTGAGGCTACTAAAAATAAATGAAAAAAGAACAAAGGTATTTAGTGGAGTTAGCGTACCACCGGCCAGGAGTGCTATTTTTGAAATGTATGACTCACCCAAAACCGGTGAATCGAATGATTATCGTTCGAGTCATGTCACATGAAAATCATTCAAAAACTAACGATAATCATTCGACCCACCGATTTTCAGTATGTCATACATTTCAAAAATAGCACTCCAGTTTCCTTGCTAGTCATTTTCACTCATTCACCAGTTTGCTTTGCAATATGGATATTTTCTATCCGCCATTGCCCTGACACTAGCTAGATAGATACGTTTAGTGAAATAGACAGTGTTCGGACATTATTTGCGATGACTTGTACACTTTCCCCCAGCTAAGTGACCTGACGAATAAATCATTGATAATACGATTTTCGGATAGCATATTTTGCCGTATGGGCTTGAGAGGAAATTGGAATGTATATTTTGTAGATAAAATATTTTGTTTATTAACTTTATTGTTAAGGTGATACTAAGGTGATATTCCATATAGTTACAAATTGCAAAACTGCTAAAAGTGACCGTTTTAAGCAATATGCAATTTGTAATTATAGGGAATTCTAATTTAATAATTGAATATGTTTAAAATTAACTTCAGATCCAGAATCTTAATTACAGCAGAGGGATTTTTGATAACTTGTGTTTTCAGTGAGTAATGATTTCTAAATGACGGTGGCGCTAGTGTTCACCGAGGTATCACCTTAATGTATAAAAATATTTTTTTTATTATGTAGTACTGCTGGTTTTCAGATTCACTAGAGATGGGGAACCTCGTTAAAATAATTATAAATAGCATTTTTTCTGCCCACACATTTTTACACCGGCCTTCAGCTTCTCTCGCTCGGTATTCGCCTAAATATAATAGTTTTTACAAACCAGGTATTTATTTAGTTCTCTAAATTTATTGTCTAAAATCTATCAATTCTTAAATACTGATTGACCTTTGGCATCGAAACAACCAGCGCAAGATGCCACATGAAAATTGCTTAGATGAAATTTTTTTAAAGTTATATTGCGTGACACAATCAATCTATAATCTATGTAAATTCTATATTATATAATAATGTGTATGTTTATTATTTATGTTTGATTTGTGTCTATTTCATTCATAGTTTATTATATTATTTATTTCATACTAGCTGTTCCCCGCGGCTTCGCCCCGCGTGGTACTCGGTTGTATCGCGCCCAAAAGTAGCCTATGTTTGACCTCGGGTCGTTAACTACATCCCTACCAAATTTCATCACAATCGGTCCAGCAGTTTAGCCGTGAAGAGGTGACAGACAGACAGACAGACTTTCGCATTTATAATATTAGTATGGATGGATTGTTACTGTACTGGTTGGCTGGAAGAAATTGCATTAGTGATAAGTCCGGCTTTGTACACATTGTTTGTATTTGCATATATAATTTGTATGTTAATGGTACAATAAAGAGTATATCTGTCTATCTATATATCAATCTTATCAATAATTGTTACCATTTCGCATTACGTCCTGACCGGTACGCATTGAGAGGTATTTGGCTTAACGTACATTCATATCTTGCCTAGTAAGCCCACTAATTGACTGACTTAATCTCCTTTGTGGCGGAAACGTAATGCCTACAAGCAAATACCAATAGACCTACCATCGATGCAGTACCAAAGTAAGCAAACGGATATTAAGCAGGCTTTGGGTACAGGCGGGCACAAAGTTCTTACACATTTTCCGTGTACTTACTTGTCTTTAATAAATTCATTATTTTCTGGTGCTAATGTTTTAGGTTAGAATTTATGGAGTGCCACGAAAAGACCACGTGTGAACTTCCTGCAATCGGGGCCTTCATGTCCATGATATAATAAACAAACTACAGGAGACCCGCTTACACAAATGTGGTCCTGACCAGCAAGTTATATGGGAAACAAGTGTCTTGCCTCGTGGCTTATACCAGGCTAAAGTAGAAGGGGGCAATCTCGGTAATTTAAACGTCAATAGGGAAAACCCATAAGTTGACTTCGCAATGGAAGACATGGGTCTTTCTAAATTAAACTTAGCAGCTAATGATAAATTGCCTAAAATTTTTACGGGAAACGGAGTGAAGCTTTAGGTGGCAGAAAAAGATGAAAAAAAAGCTTCGAGCGTCTATTTTTTTAAGAAAACGCTATCACTAATTATAATATTTGACACTTTTCAACCTAACTGTACCATTCATGCAAGTTCTACTTATCAAATGCCACTACGCTCGATTGAAGCCTGCCCGATCATAACTCCACCACAGCATTTGGTTTTCCTGGACCTAGGATGCTCATAGTCGTACGTGAAAATTCACAACATTGAATTATGGACTCTACTGTGTCGACTTAAGTATCTTGTTGATCGTTAATGTCTTCATCTTTGATATCACCATAGATACTAACTAATTTATATCAAAACAATAAAAAATACCCAATTTTCATCCTAGTTTTCAAGCCATATAATTTGGTTCCCAAGGTCCACCAAAACGATGAACGACGATGGCTCGATTTTCTCTCTCCATGAAGTAATTTCTCTTATTTTAGCGCTTTCTCGGTTGGGCCCTCAATTTGATGCTTCAAAACCCAGCGTTTACTTTAATGAAGACTTCATTGGGAATTTTCTTAGCAGAACCTGTCACCACACCAGTCAGATAGAGAGACAGGAAAACTAACTTCTATTTCAATCTTATTATTAACTTCCACGAGAAGACGGGCCAATTCTTAAACTGGATCCCACGCGACCAAGAAAACGATAAGCCACAACTTTTATTGATCAATTATTTTATTAAACCGGAAATTAATATGATATTAGAAAATAAAGACTGACAAAAATAAAAATTATATGTTAACAGAAAATCCGCCGGCCAAAGACACATGTTTTCATACTATACTGGAAATCTAAAAAAATAGTCGTACACCCAACCAATTCTAAACATTAATTAAATAAACACTATACTAAACATAATATATTAATTAAGCTACCGGAAATTGACAAGTGAATGCATCGAAGTCTCTCTTAATACGTAATACTGTAGCATTGTTTGCATAGCTCATAGAGGGCGCTGCGAATTAAGCTCAGACTCAAACCTTGTTTACTTAACTAATGCACGCCATCTAGCCGTAGGGTGAGTAAACATGGCCGGCGATCTATTGTTTTGTCTACAGGATTATGACGTATATCAATTAACTGCTGCTTGCATTGCATATGATGCATCACTTTGGAAGGTGTGCATTTTGTAAACACCAGGAAAGATATTTTTGTAGTAAAAATAACCGTTCAATGAGCTATACTAATATCACTCAATAGAAATTAAAAATCATAATGATTATGAAGGCATTGCGGTATCCGTAATGATAGTGCGTGTCAAGCGACGGCTACGGCGAGTGCGTGGCCATGTTTGGATTGGTCGCCATTAGAGCATTTCTATCTCGAGCTCCTTCGTGCTTCGGAAGGCACGTTAAGCCATCGATCCCGGCTGTTCTCGGTAGATGACAGTCGTTAGGCTATGTCAGATGCCTTTAGGCAGCCTGAAAAATCTGACTGTCCGCCACTAACATATCCGGGTCATGTTCCTGTGGGTCTGGTCTGGGTAACGAAGGTCAGACGGCAGTCGCTCCATTGTAAAAACCAGTTCCGCCAAATCAGGACCATAATTAATAGCGTACCCTGGGCTCCGAAGTGTAAGCTAAAGATGCAACTGAGAAACATGCTCGGACGAAGAAGGAGATATATACATTAATGTCGTAAAACAGCATTTTGGACAAACACATTATGCGATCTAACCAGAAACGGAGCATAATCTTTACGAACATCAAAACATCATTATCTGGCGGTCGTTCAACCCATATAATTGTTTCATATAGGTATAATCGATGCATTTACTATTATGCAGTTATATAGAGTATAATCTGTGGACCGGTCGCGGCGTCACGCCTACTTGTTGTACAGGACGTTATTAAAAATAACCTGACTGCAGTATGAAATCTAATTTCGGATTTGTAAAGTATCCCAATGTTTTTTTTTTTAATATACAGTATTTTTTTTGAATATTTATTCATTTTTTCAATACAATATCGATACGTTTTTATTTACTTAACGCTAGCTGTTGCTCTGGGCTCCGCTCCAGTGGGAATTCCGGGCTAGAATATCGCCTATGTGTTATTCCAGGATCTAAACAATCTTCATTGCAAATTTCAGCCAAATAGATTCAGCTGTTTTCCTGTGGAAGTGTAAAGAACATCCATACAAACTTTCGCGTTTATAATATTAGTAGAGACAGAAAGGTGAAGTATTATATTGTAAAATTTTGGTGCAATAATTATATTTCATTGATATATATAAAATATAGAATATTGAAATTAATTTGTATAAATAATATGTTGATGATAATGATTTATTTGATTGTTTACATGTATAAGTAATAAAATTATCAAAACAAACACCCTGTATAAGTTTGAATCATCGTATGTCATTTATCATCGCACAGATTAACCATGGCTGAGCACTTGTTCCACTTACACTTCGCTTCCTAGTCTTGTTTGTGACTGAATTATGACATATACAAAACATACATTCATTCTTTCAAACTTTACTTTGGGAAATAAAGCGAGGAAGGTTTTTTTGAAATAGTAATTCTCTCTCAACTGTGAAATTCGTGTGCAGTTACGGGATGGGACTTACGATTAAGGGATCTTAATTTAAAAAATTCGTGAATGAAGGTATTCGCCATATCTTAAACCATGTTTTAAACTAATGAAAGTTTCAAGCGTACCCTTTTCTCTAAAGTATAATATAACTAGCTTTCGCTCGCGGCTCCGCCCGCGTGAATTTCCCCCAAGAACAGTGCTTTTTCCCGGGATGAAAGGTGTCCTTTTCAATACTCCTAGCTATGTGTACTCGTATGCGAAATTTCAGGAAGATTGGTTCAGTAGATAGAGCGTGAAGAGGTTACAAACAAATAAACCAACAAATATACAAACTCACTTTCGCATTTACTATATTAGTTGGGATAGGATGTAACTTGTATATACTTTCGTGTACGATCTAGGAATCTCATAAAGGAAAACTAAACATAGCTTTCTTTAAGCTGATCCATCTACTTCATCATTTCAGCTGTAACTTCAGGACATAGGCCTTCACCATGGATTTCCAGAATCCCCAGTTGGAAGCAGCATCCATCCAGCGCTTACCTGCGACCTTCTGTAGGTAGTCTGATCATCTATACAACGAATAAAGAGTTCATCTATATATTTGATGGGAACCTGCGCTTGCCGGAGCGTAGTTGCAATTGGAAATGCTTTCTGCCTAGCACCCCTATGTATGGGATTGACATAAGCTGCGGTAAATCACGTGGTCAATCTTATGTCAATCCCATACATTTTGTTGTTGTCGTACCTCGTTCACGTTTTGCGATTGTGACTTTAGCTAAGCCTCCAGGACTTGGATCTGGTACAAAAATAATCGGCTCTATACGCGCTGTGTTTTGCCACTTCAAAGAGTTGATCCGCTGAGCTATGTCTGTACGAGTAACTTTGATTCTCCTATGGATTTCCTCATTTATGATTCGGTATCAAAGCTACTTATATTTCGTTAATAATTTTGGCAGTCAATTTTAACAATCATATACCACATCACCACGCTACCTGTTACTGGTAACGCTTGAATTGATAATAATGTTAATTTCTGTTGAAGAATTGTTGTTTTCGATTGGTACCTTATTATAATCATAT
Organism: Apomyelois bistriatella; assembly: GCA_947044815.1. Lineage (NCBI taxonomy): Eukaryota > Metazoa > Arthropoda > Insecta > Lepidoptera > Pyralidae > Apomyelois > Apomyelois bistriatella. The sequence continues at coordinate 10,659,205 of OX345706.1, read as the reverse complement.
TGTCAAAATAAATAGGTTACGGTTCGTCGCGGTCCAAAGTCGAAGGGTCAAATAGCATGGACAACGAATATTTCTATTTTTTTGTCTTCTCTAATCACACGCTTAAGCGAGGGACGATCACGACACGACCCTATGGTTTTAATGCAATTGCTGGGTTCACATGGAGCTTTAATACAATTTTATTTAAAGAGCTAGTTTCTTGGTAGTGAAGTTACTTGCTTTAGAAATTTACTCATGGCTCTCTTATTATAGCATTTTTTTTCTGGAAGCACCCTCGTTTGTTTGGTTCTAAATTTTTGAAATAGAATTAGATGAAAAATGTATTCGTAAGTGTCGTACGTATACTCAAAAACGTTTGATCGATCTAAGGTATTTTTTTTAAATTTTAGATCAAACTTTGTTTATCTCTAATGGTACAAAAATGCATTTTCTAACAGCAGCTTTATGACAAATAGTATTTTTCTATAAATATATTCATTCTAATAGTTATCGAATAAAAATTAAAAAGTATTCCGTTGACTTACTGATATCAGTTGAACACTTCTCCGAAACCTTTCATATAGACATTGAGTTAATTCACTTCTAACTGTAGGATTTTCGTGATAAAAAAAATTGTATATCACAAAAATATGCCGTATCACGGTCTAGTTATAAATAAATTGATGCATGTGAACCTAACTGGAGTTCGTGATCCGAAATCGTTCCAAACAATTTTTGATTTCGCGGTTACACTTTTTTTCTTATTTCCCCCAATCCGCCTTTTTTGCTAAGGGTTTGAACCCGTAAATATCCGACTTTTTTATAAACCTTACTATGGGTAACTTTGTCATTAAATGTCAAATTATTATATGTTTCTATTGATTGAATGACGACTGTGGGAACTGTTTCGTCTTTTTTATTAGTTTTTGGCGCGTAATGATGACATTGAATTTTTTATTAGATAAAAATGTTTTATTGAGAATTTCACACATAGCAAATGCTATTTTTGACTTTTTAGATCTCTCTAGAGACATTAAGAATTGCAAAAATAAATAGGTTCAGTTAACTTTAAAAACTTTAAACCGCTCGTAAATACACGTTCTTTATAGTAAGTTATGCGTCTATCTAAAACTCAGTCTTACTACGCAGATTTAACTTTAAAACTAGATTTAAGACCATTATCGGCCCAAATAAAGTTGACATCTAGTAATACCACACTATCTCACCTGTAAATATTAACGTGATTTGGGTGGATAATATTTTAGACCTAGTTTTAAAGTAAGACCTGCTTTTGTAGTAAGACGGTAAATTTCTATATCTATCACTAGTTTTTATTTTAAAAAACGTTCATTCTGTGTTCAATGTTTGTAATGTTCCATTCTAAAATTATTGCATCAGTCCCTATACCAATACCTATATTAAATCAGACTATCCCAGCCTATTGGCATGAAGTGGCTTGATTACTCTATTTATTCTATTATCTCTGGTTGTTAGGGCTTCATTGTACCCTTTGTTTATATGAGAATTAGACGCATTTCAACAGAACAGAGATTAGGCATTTCAGACAAATCGAGTAGCTTTTGTGTTGTTCTCAAATTGGTAATATGTGGGGCCTATTGTGTTTTAGATAGTGATTAACACAAGGAGTTGAGTGAAACAGACTAGTTTTGATATGTTGTGATGCAAAGAATTTTGAATTGCGCGCGGTATTTTTTAAATCTATGTTGAAGCGACGCAATTATTTTTTAACCTATGTTGTGATGTAATTAAAATCATTTATTTATATGCGAACGTGACTTTTTTTAATTTATGTTATGTTAAGTAGGATCTTGTGGGATGTGGGATAAATATTTTTTTCAGCGCATTAAATCATATATAGCCTTGGACTTGTCTAAAGCTCTTTAGTTATAAAATATGGGTATACTAATAGATAAATTATTTTATATAGGGCTTGTAAATAGAGACAGAAATTCTTAAACATATGTAATATCAGTTTGCTCTAAAACTAGAATTTACGAAAATTAAAATCTGCAAAAAATGGCAATTGTAATAAAATAAAAAACCCTTTCTTGTACAAATAGATATAGTGCAAAACTAAATAAGAACTAAAAATAGCATAACATCTTTAATTTTAAAGCAATATATGTGGTTTCAAATATAGATTCTGTTTTCTTTTTTACTTAACCCTTAAATATTACGTATATCTCTACAGCTACAATCAACAGTACTTTAATCATTCACTATTTGGATGCTAATATGTTAATCACAATTTGCATCGCAATTATCTACGAGTATGAATATTGTAATGCACTTTAAATTGATTAATGCTTGTTTGCGATGATTGCCAGTGACAATTTCATTCTCCGTTTTGATGGAGCGTTTTGGGGTTAATTTGTAGGGTTTATTATTGTTTGGGATGTTAATTATGAATTGTAAACTGATTTAATGACGTCTTCTGTTATGAAATGTAATTTCTTGTTCTTGTTTTAGCTAGAGCCATTTTGGAATGGGTTGATATAAAGCAGGCGGCATGTTGGAAGCGGTCTGTAAGGATCGTAGCCAATGCTAATTTCTAGCCTCTGTCTACCCCTGCGGGAGACAGACGTGTTGATAAGATGTATTTTCTCGGAAATTGACAATTTTTGAATACATAAATACATATATATATTGGGCCATGTGTTGATAATTGGCTAGTCCAAAATTAATCGGTTTCAAATTAGGCAACTTATAAAAAAATGAATTAGCCAATAATCAAAGAGCGCAAATAGAGAGTGAAGAACTATAGTGTCGTAGGCCAAAATCTTCTTTGGGTCGTCGAGCCAGTAAAAGACTTCGTTAATAAAAAAATAATTTAATTGTTTAACCAAATTTAAGACCAAAATATGAAGCCATTTTATTGTTGATTAAAAAATCTTAGCTGTGCATTTTATTTTGGACCCTTGAAGAGTTTGTTTTGTAAAGCTTGCTCCACAATGTCAAAAGTCAAAATATACGTCAAACATTTCACAAATTAGTAACACTTTAATTTGTATTGTGACCTCAATAACTACCCACTTCAACTTGAAAAGCGAAGTACTAGAAAAAAAGAATATAGTAATTTATATTTTATTAATACAGCTTAAGGTTTACATTGTGATCTATTTACAGTTTAACGGAAAAGCATTGAGATATTTTTTCATCTAACCGAATCGAAATAAGGGTTACCGGTATCAAAAGGGGGCAAGACAAAAATACACAATGACAATTTTAACTACACCCTATCTTTACCATAGATAATGCTAAAAAGAAAAGAAAAAATACAAAAAGCCGTTTACAAATTTTAATGTTCGAAATTTAAACTTTATTATTTAATAAACTGTTTGATCTCCGTTTAGGAGGGTTAAAGTATATTCATTAGGGGCAATAAAAAAGTAATGTTTCATTGTAGTGTATCGATGATTTTTTTAGGATGATTTTGCGATTTTTACGATCGATGGTTTTATGAGGTTCGTCATGAATTTTTGGCGTGAGAATCGATGGCATTCCAGGTGTCATGATAAGTACTTAGAACTCATTAAAGTTGAACATTTAAAAGCGTTTTATTACGAAACTCGATTTTTTTGTTTATTATTATTTACGCCTAGTCTGTTATACAACAAAGGTATTAATATTTAAGACAGTCTGAAAATAATTTGTTCAATATTTAGAACATTTAAAAACATATATATTGATAAATAAATCTATACGACATATTTCAGATAATCTAAGAATACATATCTACCTAAACAGCTAGTAAACATTAATTTCTCAGATTCTAGTTTATTAAAATTTCATTTATCATCAAGATTAAGATTAAATGTTCAGTAAAAACATATAACAAACCAACCCGCAGCTAAAATATTAGATACATCATTTAACACGATAATAAGACGGTACGGACAGACATAACTGCACATCAGACATTAAGTTTATCTATTCAATATACCGATTTGTTTTTAACTAATTTATGGCGTCTAAACACGGAATACTACGCCCATATTGTAAATTTGACAATGAATAACATTTGATGGAAGTGACAAATAAAAAGAATTAAACGAAAAAAATATAACGCCATTTCTTACAGCTTTCTTTTGATTTTTCTGTTCATAATAATGTAATGGATATTTTAAACCGTACATAAATAAAATAAATAAAAACTGTGGTATAAATCAAAATAAATTGAAAAAAAAAGAAACGGCAAGAATATTTTATGTATTTAAATTTTTACTTAAGTATAACGCTTTTAAAAATAGATTAGACAAAGTATACAATCTCCAAACTTAAGATGCACACGCATCAGCTTTATATGCTGCTAGTGTGTTTAAGAATATAAATAAATAAATATTTAAGTTAGGTATCGCAACAACATAGTATTAAATAAAAATAGGTACTTACTATACTCAAAGGCTCAGCTTTTCTGCTTTATTTCATCTTTTATTAGCACTTACTTAATATCAAATATTCACTCTTGATAAAAAACCATATTTAGTTCTACAAAAGTTAATTTTATTTAACTGCAGCTTTTCAAGAAGATTTAAGTGAAAAAAAAAATTGGTTGCCTATAAAGTCGGTATACGGGCGAAAGTTTTACGTGACAACGCTTCCACTCGGGCATGGATAGCCCGCCTAAGAGCGAGAGAGACAGACATAAAAAGTGAAAGGCACGCGTGCCTCTCACTCGCTCTCATTGTGAGCGCATAACGTGAGCGGAGCGTAACGCAGTTTCTTGAAGTGTCACCCGGCAAACCAATTTATAAGACGTTGTCACGTCAAAATATTATATCAAATTCGTATGTCAAATTTTTACGACACTTCTATTTTTTCTATGTCTATGAATCCAGTATGGGGGTCGCTTATTATTACCAAAACGAGATTTTAACTATGGGTATTACATGTAAATTAATTAATAACCTCTTTTCACAGTAATGTGTTCAAAGTGCTATTTGTAGGAGCATTACAGAAGTGGTATATTGTTGTTTTTTTGTGTACATTATAACAAATTACCAGCTTTGCCCTCGGCTTCGCTTGCGTGAAATTCCCTCAGCAACAGTACTTTAACTCGGGATATACATACATACATATAATCACGTTTTAATCCCATACGGGGTAGACAGAGCCTAGGGTCATAAGACCTTAGACCACGTTTAGCATGATGATAGTTGAAACAGGAAATCAATAGTGATGGGTTGCTAGCCGCATCGCCTATGTCATGATTTCCCTATTCGCCAATTCTCTCAGTCGACTTTTACGGCTTGCGCGGGACTCGGGATAAAAAGTGCTATATGTCTTTTCTATACTTCCAACTATGGGATATTTCATGAAGATAGGTTTAGTAGATAAGGCGTGAAAACGTAATAAATAAACACACTTTCACATTTGTAATGTTAGTTGAGATTATTATTATTATTTTTAGCCTACTTTTAATGTGTCCCAATGCTGGGCAAAGGCCTACCCCCTCCTTCTCCACTAATCCCTAACCATGGAAACCTCTGGCCACTTGTCCAAAAAGTTGTCGAGATCGTCACGCCACCTCCCTTGGTCTGCCTCTATTTCGCCGGCCGTCCGGTATCCAAAAAGTAGTCATTGCTGCTCACCTTTCTGGCCTTATACAACAACTTGAATTATGAACTCGAAAATAACTATGTATATCAGAGAGAGTTTTTCTTATCTTAAATATGGTTCCTAAAATAAAGGAAGTACGTCGAACCTTTGGGTTCTTTTGTACTTACCCCATCCCATACTCACCTACACTGGGATTTCTGAAGAAGGACTGCATGAGCTTCAGAACATCACCTGGTGCAAAGTGCCTATAGCCCTCCAAAGAGCGCCAATCGCTTTCTGGCCAGTGAGTCACACCAACACAAAATTTGGCTCATGGATTCCTCTAAAGAGAGACAGAGAGAGAGAGAGTTATTTTCATTTACTATTGCCTCTATTCTATAAGGAATAAGTATTTATTTAATTCACGTCATTTTATCAATTGTGAAATTAAAATTCTCACGCAAATAACAAATAATTATTTTAACGTTTCTTGAATCATCTCACGACGAAAAAAAGAAAAAACCTTGAAACTGAAATAAGTGATATTTCTACCATCGTAGCGAAATAACATAAATTAAATAGTCCTCTAATTGTGGTCCTACCCATGATAGTAGATAATTACTATGACTGTTAAGGGGAAGTCAGACATATTTAATTAGTTAAATTTTATTTATTCAGATAACAATGATCCACTGTGTTAGTAACAATTCAACTTAAAACTATGTTAATAATTTTCACACACATGAAACTACAAAAATCATCTTTTAATATATATTATTATGTAATTTGAAGTTTTCTCTAAGATGACAAAGACGAGCTATCAAATTGAGAGCTTATGACCTTCAATTGTTGCTGCTACCCCGCAGCCTGCTTATCAGCGAGGCGAATCGTTTGTCTGATGGCGAAGAAGTCATCAGTTAGAGCTTCAGCAAACATAGTTTTGAAACTATATTTAAAATAGTCGTAACAAATCAATTGGATATGTGTGTCTTACATAGCTTTAAAATCACATTTTTAATGCACTGATAAGCATCATTCTGCGTTATCAGACTATTTGATAAAAGATTTTCTCATGAATAAACTATGTATTTTATTCTTCTAGGTTTGTCCCGCCCACTGCCATTTCAAAGAGCTAATCCGCTGGGCTATGTCGGCAACCTTTGTTCTCCTACGGATCTCCTCATTTCTGATTCGGTCTCGAAGGGAAAAGAAAATTGTTATTTGTCTAAAATGTAGCTTGGCCTTAAGATAAATGTTTTTTTCAACGTCCATATCCCTTGCAAAACTTTTGTATTCTCAAGTAATGACAGAAAATTGTTTGAAGAGTATCCATTGTGGAACTATTCCAATCTGCTCTGAATGGGATGTTCTTAGTATAACCGCGATTATTAGGCGTACTGCGATATTTGCTTCTCGTCACATAGTATAACATAGAGACCAAGCTTTAATTATCTATATAAGTATATTATTGATGAATTATTGATGTACTGTTCGTCTTTGTTTTTTTATGAATGTTAATTGTATAATCAGAAACTCGTGAATAAATTTGAAAAATTCTGTTTTTTTTGTTTTAACTGGTATAATTTTCCGTTGTTCAACTAGTCATCAGGTCAGGATATGTTTTATTTTTATTCAACTGCTGATTATGGGATCATGGAGAAATTGATGGAACTCCTTATTTATTGCGATTTGGGTATTGATTTATACCTACAGTACAGAAGGAGGCACAGTGGTAGATACAATGAGCTGGTCATAAAGGTTATTCACCTCCGATGACTGATAAGACTGCTTGTCTTGCTCGCAGTTGTTTATTTGGTTTAGTGCCTTCTTCAGCTCCCTCTCCAACTCAGTGTTACGTGTAAGGATTTCCTTATACATATCACTGCATTGGCGGAAAGAATCTATTTTGGACACCAGTTGGACATCATTATTTTCTTTCTGTTGTTCTACTAAAATTCACAACGTGTCACCGACATAGTAAGATAAACCATTATGCCAATAAAGTAACATGACAAAACAGACTTCTATAAAGCTTAGTCTCTGTAGTGCAATTATTCTGTGATATCGTATTGAAAACATGGTAGTAATTATTACCATTGGCTTGTTTGAAGGTGTTTCATAGGGATTAATTGTTCTTCAATGTTTCCTTTCTTTTGCTAAATTCAGAGTTTAAGATATTAAGTATCCATTCTTTTTAGGGTAACTTTCATATAAATTGTAATACCAACAAAATAGATTCCTATATAGATATGTGAGTTAATTTTTGTTTCTTTTTGTTACCGGACCAATATACTACAATTTGTAGATAATACTATATTGTAGCTACAAGAAATAAGAAAATACGTAATTATTTATATTGAATTTATTGTATATTCTTTATTTTATTTTTTAACATTATGGGTCTAAGCAACCTGAAATGATTATATTTTCTTTCTCTTCTTCTTAGCCAGTTAGATCTGGTTTATTTTACTACTAGCGACCCGCCCTGGCTTCGCATGGGATAAAAACCTTCCTCTTGAATCTCTCTATCTATTAAAAAAAACGCATCAAATCCGTTACCTAGTTTTAAAGATTTCAATATATTTATTGCATTCACATTGTACAGTAACAGTTATAACTAGATAGTATACACTGAAGTCACTGTCCTTTTTAGGTAGGTACAATATGAACCCTGTCGGGCGTAGAAAATTGGAAGTGGAACGGCAAGCGGATAGTGGATAAATAATTATTAATAAGGTAACGAATATATATGTCCAGTTTTGTAAATAATTATATTAGTGGTATAATTTAAGTAAAAATTACTTAAATTATACCATAACTATAAATTATATCATACATAGGGATATAGAGACATAGAAAGCAACTTTGTTTTATACTATGTAGTGATTTATCATCTTAAAGCTCACGAAAGTGAAGTCCCGGACAAAATATTATCAATTTTAAAAACAGCACCTATCACGTAATATAGCTAATATCATGTATGGCACTTACTATCCTTAACAAATGAAATGTTCGCTTTCAGGAAATTAAACCATAAAACGTGAACAGTAATGGATAATATCGCGTGATTGTATTTCCCTTCCTTGATAGTCTTACTTTGAGAGTGTTACTTTTACGATTTGTGTTATAATAGATATGCAAATATACTTACATATAAATATGTACAAAATTACCATATTTTAACAAAATTACCATATTTTAAGGAGAAGAAGTCAATCTTTCAATTAATAAACGTTAACAATTAAACTACAACTAATACTTATATTTACAGATTATTAAACAAAGAAAAAAAAACTGAAAATCAAAAACTTAGAGCTATGGAAATTATATTGAAAATTGATTGTTTAGTTAAAAAGTTCGGCTATTTTCTGCCTAATTTGTGAATGCTTAATTGCTCTCCCTTATGAATTTGCTAAGCGCGGCATTAGCTTTTGTCAGGCATAGCTATGATCCAAAAAACTCATGGTAAGTAAGCTGCTTGCGTTTCCGGAGAAGCAGTTGGATTGCATGAAAGAAGCCAGTCCGATGCAGATCTGCACCAGCGACATCAGATCTAGAGCGCGAAGGTGCTGGTATATTTGTAATTTATTTTCAACTAGCAACCCGCCCCGGCTTCGGACATAAAAACCTTCCTCTTGAATCACTCTATCTATTAAAAAAACCGCATCTAAATCCGTTGCGGTTTTAAAGATTTAAGCATACATAGGGATATATAGAGACTGAGAAAGCGACTTTGTTTTATAATATTTAAATAAATATAAAAATTAAATAAATAACCAATATATTCAGTTATTTTCAATAAAGGATAGGTATACTTATCACGTATTTGAACAAGTGGGCGGGGCACATAGCGCGACGAAACGATGGCCGATGGGGCAGAAAGGTTCTCGAATGGCGACCGATGCCGATGCGGTGGTCGCCATTCGAGAACCAGCATCGGACACCCACCGACCAGTTAGTCGGATGACCTAAAAAACGTCGCAGGCAGGCGCTAGATGCAGGCCGCTTCTAACCGGTCATTTTGGAAATTCTTGGGAGAGACCTATGTCCAGCAGTGGCCAGCCTACGTCTGAAATGATGATAATTATCACGTCATCAATCACATATATTGAGTTTACCACTACTTCGAAAGCGCGTAGCGAAAAAGCGACGCCACAAACTCCATTGCAGCTTTCTCTATAAAAACGACAATTTACAAAACTTTGCCTAACAAATACTCGTAAATACATATACAATATGCAACTGAATAATCTCTCGAACTCAGTACTTCCTGCTAATTATTCTTACTTAGATATACGTTTTCTAAATGTGGACGTTTGACGAAATGGCGAATCCTCTTATCTTAATCCTGGTGTGAGTGAGGTTGGGCCGCGAAATATGCCTAAAACTCATTTTCTTATCGATTGTGTTAGGAGCCACCTGCAAATGACTAGTATTAAATGCTAGCTAGCTAGGCTTTGAATTTGTTTTTTTTATATTATTATACTTTTTAATTTCATTACTATTTAATTATATCGACTTAAATTATGGCTAGTTTAACTAAGTTTTACTTAAGTATATGTAAATAAATTTATATATAGACAATTCATCCTGATTGAGCTAACAAGCTAACAAGAGCAAAGTAAGTTCGATACTTGGGATACTAACTCAACAAATCATGAAAATGTTTTGGACAAAGCTGTCTTTGTGCCGTCTAGAGCCATTTTGACTCAGCAAAAATAAGAAATGGTTTTTCACGATGAGTCTATGGTTACCGCCGTATATCAGGTGTATCAGATAGGCCTGTTTATCTAAATCGTATATAAAAATAAATTAATTTTCAAAGTTGGCTAAAATGAATACCATAATTTAAAAAAAAGGTAAAAAAAAAGACATTGTGCATATACTTACTTTACATCTTGTTTCGTGGCTCCACACAGAGTCTGCTATATTATTAAAGCATCGCTTTTAATGTGTGCGAAATTAATGAAGTATGAAAAGTTACTCCATACAAAGTTGCAGTAGCGAGACATTGCTAGTTATTATCATGAGGGTTTGCTTATATTTTATGTAGAATACGGCAGTCAGTTAAATGCAGGCTCCTGCCAGGCTAAGATTCATTTCCTTTTTGTTATTTTAACTTTTACATTTGAAAATTAGTAAAGAAAGTTGCTTCATTAGATTTTATTTTACAGTGTTCTTTTTTATATGTCATTAATTCTTAATTACTTCTGGGACCTTCGGGTGGTTTCTCCAGGGAACTCTTAAACTATTAATGTCCTTCCCATCACATCCATATTTGTTTTTTTAGAAATTACCTACTTGCGTGCCTTTGGCGCCACCCATAAGAATCCACAAAGTATCACTTTTTAAAAACGTCTGACGTCCGACAAATGGCTTCACCTATAAATAAGTTCCTTCCGAAGCCTCCGTTATAATTTAGCTTTTGAATTAACTCTACCTATAGTTATTCAAGTCATTACCCTCCTTACTAGATGGATTAGGTTTACTGGTTTAATTTCCCTTTCAAGGTTTTGCCTATAAATTGATTTATTTCTAAAGTTAGATAAAATGTGTTTCAAGCCTTATTATTTATTTATTTTTCAAAGATAAAGAGAAATATTTACATAATTAAATATCCCAAACTACTTAAACTAAACATTCAAGCCCTAGCGAACACAAAATATTATATATAATTTTATTTTTGACCTTTTACAAAAACTTCATTCTGTATTTCATTTCCAATTTTTTACACCCTTTTTGCTTTTTGGCTATCATTTATTTGCAGAACGAAGGAATTAAGAATCCCAGAGCTTTAATAGAAACACAGATTGCATAATAATAATAAAAACATATAACAAAACTAATTAAGCGTTTGTCGATAAGACATAATAAGTGTCTAATTAATCGCGTTTAAAAAAAAATAAAATCTAATTAAAAACAAAATTCTTAATCCAATAAATTTGTACCCGTCGGAAGTAATAAAAGTTTTATACCTTACTTCATGTAACTTTTGATTACATTTAACGACTTTTAAATTGAACTCTTGAAGACATTGAAGATATCAAAATCAAGAAATTTTAATAGAAGTTTTAACTAGCGACCCGCCCCGGCTTCGCGTTGGCATAAAAACCTTCCACTATCTATTAAAAAAGCCGCATCAAAATCCGTTGCGTAGTTTTAAAGATATAAGCACACATAGAGATATAGGGACATAGAAAGCGACTTTGTTTTATACTATGTAGTGATATCGTAATAACTACAGAAAACAAATTTTAAAGCCTTTAATGTAATATTTTTATTGCACACCATCGTAGCTAGTACCTGGCTAGAAGAAACGATAGCGGAGTGGTACCCTAGACACGGAAAGCGATGTACTGGACGTCCAGCGGCTAGATAGGTCGATGATATTAGGAAAGTTGCTCAACCACTGGATTGCGGTGGCTCAGAGTAGGGATGCATGGCGTAGATAGATAGAGGAAGGCTTATGCCCAGCAGTGGGCTGTAGACAGCTGATGATGACAATCGTAGCACCAACATTCGTCTTACTATTTATCGCTTGCAGGGTTGATGGGCCCATACTTAAATATTAATCCTAGTTGCATAAATAAATTAATAAATTAGTTATAAATATTGTTCTAAATCCATATCCATACTAATATTATAAATGCGAAAGTCTGTCTGTCTGTCTGTCTGTCTGTCTGTCTGTCTGTCTGTCTGTCACCTCTTCACGGCTAAACTGCTGGACCGATTGTGATGAAATTTGGTAGGGATGTAGTTAACGACCTGAGGTCAAACATAGGCTACTTTTGGGCGCGATATAACCAATTACCACGCGGGTGGAGCCGCGGGGAACAGCTAGTAATAAATAAACTAACACGTACTATGAATTTTTGTTTTGTCCGAAATAAAAAAAAACTCAAATGAAATATTTTCTGTAGGTAAATAAATCCAAATAATAAAGAAGCGAATACAGTTCTGCTATGAAAGAAATAATATCCTCATCATTAAAACACTTAAGTTTTATTTTCGCTGATAATTTCCGCTTTGGTATGTCTAATTGGAAGCAAGATCATATCACTGAAAGACTGAACAAAATTCTATTTAGGAACAAAATTGTTGGACATGGAACGTCCAAAGTACCGAATAGTTAATGAAAAACTTGCACGATAAGATTGTTCCAAAAATTCTAAATTGATTCTACTAATTCAAACTATTTTTCTGATCCAATATACTCAGATTACTTTCCAAGAAGTAGGTTTACTGAATAAACAATATAAGTTTGTAAAGGCAATTTCTCACTATTTACTCATATGTTTTAGATAATCAATAAGCTTTAAAAATACGAGTATTTCATTGTTATTTTGGTTGTTTTCCTTGTTCTAGAACTTTTTCGACAGAGATCAATAATCATGAAACCTATGATAGAGACAAGTGCTCAGAAAAGTCATAATGTGCTCATATTGCACCATTTTTTTTGCAAGAAATTAGTGCCTCAATAATGCTAGTAACGTTGTGTAAGTTCATTGTGATACTAATATCTAGTTAACACATGCTGTCTGCTTAAACTATATGAAAAAGCATACAAAAAATTAAATTGCTTAACTCATAAACTTGCAACAATAACATGCCGATCCGCACTAGCCAGCGTGGCGTCTTTAGGCTCATCTTGTATACCAATTTGGACAACATGAATACGAGCTCAATGCTCAGCATGAACGAAAATAAAACTATTATGAGTCATAGCATCTAAGAAATAATGCATTTTAAGAAAGTACAGTATAATAGCACCTTTATTCTTTGTCCAACGTTGACCCGTCCTAACGGTCTGCGTGACTCACTACCCGTATTTTTTCGCTCGCATAGAAAATTACAGTGCCTTCGGTATTGCACCTTTTGTGCTCTTTTATGTCTCGGAATAATGCAACTTTTATGCTAATGCCGACAACTGCTAATTAGTCCGTGGGTTTATTTCTTTTTTGTTGAAAGAATATCAGGTCATTGGATATAGCGGAATTGTTATGCTGTTTAAATTACCTCGCTTACATTAGATAACGTTTTGTAAAAAAATCTATTTGGATAAGATTTAGCATTTATTTATTTCCTATACTTTAGCTATAATTTAAAATAATTTTAAATTACTCTAGAAACTAAAAAAGTATTTACATGATTAAAAAAAACCTAAACTAATTACTTAAAGTCCCGGCAAATCATTACCCCGAGGTAGGGTGCCCAGAAGGCTGACAGCATTGCCTCGTTGAATGGCAATGCTGATTTTTTGTGCGAGGTAAAAGCCAGCCCTCTGGTCACGGGTAGATTTAGCATAAATTTCATTTCCAAAACTTTAAAATTCTAAAAGTTATTTTTATTTTTAACGTGTCGATTTTGGCTAATTATAATTAGGAGTTATCAGTGTCTTCGTACAGGTCCCTAAGCCTTCACAGGAGACTGTCTGCATTCCCAGCCACCTGAAAAGAAGCAAGATCTTCCATGATATAGGGAGAGTTACCTACCTAACCTGCTGGTATCCTTAAAGTTAATAAATAAGAAATAGTCCCTTGTAAAAGATTTTCCAATATGACTATATGAATTACTCTGATATGAACCAAGAACCTTTACGTTTCTCTATTTATCCACAGATTATAGACTACATCTAGTACATACAGTTCGATAAATTATCACTTTTGCGTACGTGCAAAAAGACACGCATACTTTAGTCTAAAAATATACAATCACCATATCAATACATAATGCAGTACAGAATAAGGTTCATAAATTGCAATACTTTTAGACGTACCCATGCAAACTGTCATTATTGCTTGAAGCATCGCGAAAGTGGTCATTAGTACGGTAGAGGACCAATTATTGTTAACCTGTTTTATAAGGAAAATGCTTGTAATGATAGTGAAATTAGGGTTGTTTTGGATCAAGATGTAATTGTCAAGCTTTTGTATATTGTAGAGCACTATATAGTCATTTTTTTCACTGTCTTACTGGGTAGTATTCGGCTTTAGAATTAACGAGACTGTTTATATTGCTATGGATATTGTGAAAGGCTACTTTTTCTTCTTATTGTCAATTCAAAATGGCTATTGATTGCTCTGTTGAATTTGCCAAATACTTGCGATTAAGGCACTAAGTCTTAATTTCCTAGCTTTCATAGCTGCCTTCGATGCGAGAAATAGTAAAGATATAGGTACTTTTAACTGTGGGCAATAGAGTAAAATAGCAGCTTTATTTCAAGAGCAGCTCGACTCTACCAAAATATATTCTTTGTCAAAATAAGAAAATAATGAAAAATTAAACATAGAATTTCAAAATCTAAAGTTATTTCAACTAATGAGTCGAGAAGGTTGTAAGAACACTCCACTAAAAAAGCAAATTATCCGAAGTCAGCTCTCCAACGAGAATTCAGATATTATTGCTAGTGGCGCAGGTGCAAGCTTCAATTTTGTAAGTGTTAACTTAACTAGAGCTAAGGTAGAAAATTCAAATTTTCTTACCTTCGAAAATGAGATTAGGGATAGTGTGGTGTTGTAGGTAGTAACGTAAGAAGATCACTTCAAAAAGTAGTTTTACAGTTACTTAGATACCGTTGAAACTCCTAGATGTATTTGAAGGGAATAAGTTACACATTGTATTTTTTTAAACTTATAACTGAATGATGATTTCAAATCCATACTTCCATACTAATATTATAAATGCGAAAGTCTGTCTGTCTGTCTGTCTGTCTGTCTGTCACCTCTTCACGGCTAAACTGCTGGACCGATTGTGATGAAATTTGGTAGGGATGTAGTTAACGACCTGAGGTCAAACATAGGCTACTTTTGTGCGCGATATAACCGAGTCCCACGCGGGGCGAAGCCGCGGGAAACAGCTAGTATATAATATTTGCTAAGCCTGCGGCTACACCTGAGTGGATGTCGGTTAACGCGACCAACCCATGCCAAATTTTATTCAAATCCATCTCTCCTTATCGATGTTAATGACGGACAAACATACACACAAATATACACACTTTCACATTTATAATATTATTAGCTGTAAGTATGGATATCTACATTTCAGCGCGCTTATCCGCGTTGTTGGGTTTTGATTTTATGAACTTTGACTTCTAATATCTATCAAGTTATCTTTCTGGTTGATTGGCCTGAGTCAAAGAAACCTGAGTCTTGGATCGTTGAGTTAGTATCTCATAACACAAGTCTCGAACTTACTTTGAAACTAGCAAAATTTGCAAATTGTCCATTTTTGTAAAAAATAAAACCTTTAAAGCCTTTCTATTCTATCTGACTTAAAGAAATGTTTTTATCAATTATTTTACATATGTATTTTCTACTTCAAACTTATTTTTAAAAACAACGTCTGCTCTCTATTCCCTTCACCTGAAGCAAAGAAAATAAACACTACCTGAAGTAAACAGAAAAGACACAGAAGTGATAACATTTAATTGTCACCGTCACAAACAAAGAACAAAGATACACAAACTATGTATTTATTGTGAACGAGACGGAGGTGCTAATTTCAGTCTCAAATAAACTCCAATTAGATGGAGCCACTATAACACTTAGCTGCAGACGCTCATTCTAAGTGGAAACTAAAGACGCCGTGATTTTTGTTCTTTTTGGTCTTGTAAATGGGCTTGTCTGCGATATATAGCCAAATTCAGTAGTATGAATGTAAAAAAAAACCTCTGAAATAACTATAAACATTATTATTTTTTTAATTCGACTTTAGATTCGAAGAATACGCTTAACAGTTTTAAAAATTTGTATTGCAATGTGTTTAAAATATTTTATTGTGATACTTTTTACATTTAACAAATGAAGGCTTTAGTGGTCTCAAAACATAGAAGACAAACCCTTCGGTCAGCCAGGCCATCAGCACAATATGAATAAATGAATCCTTTTTTATTTCATTAATTAATTATGATTTGGTTATTATCATTGCGTATGAAAAATCCCGTTCTTTTCAATCTTTATTATCACATTTTCCTGAACTATACTATTGATATGCTGAAATGAAAATCTGAAAGCATCCTGATCATCCTATTAATATTAACACTCAAAAACGTCTTTAATGAGAGCTGTCGTTCAATTTGAGCAGTGATATAACTGCACTCCGTCTCTACTTTTTCGCTTAGTTTGAGAACACTGGTAATTGTTTATGTTTATTGCGTTTATGTTTATTGTTCGGCTTTCGGTAAACATGCTTGTTTCCTCGTGAAATTGCAATTTGCAAGTTGTAGTTATTGCCTCTGACTTTTGCCGTTATTTGCTCTTGGAAATTGATTTATAAGTTATTTTACAGCTGCATGATTGTGTTCGCTTATGTCATGTTATTCTAAGAAATGACAATAATAAGAGCTCTAACCGGACATTTTGAATTCCCTTACTTAGGATACAATTTATCGAAAGCCTGACAAGTTGATGCGCTAATTCTAAAGAAAATAGAGAAATGCGAAGACACTTGTAATAACCAATATCATTATTTCACAAAAAGAAATACTAACTAAAGAAACGCCAACTTTTTTTTCTAATTAACTAGAATAACTGATGAATTGAATCAGTTATAACGATAACTGCTAATTTGCTAATTATAACATTGTTACTTCAATTCACAAATAATAAATAAGACAATGTGGCTTTTACCTTTGTAATTGATAAGGGTACTGCCATATTGCCGAAGACGGTGTGGTATCCGACTAAAAAATAGATCTTATGGTTATTTTATCGGCTTTCTACTACTGGTTGTCTACCTGATTTTGCTGGTGAAATCTTAAGAGCTTGATGGCCTAGCGGGAAGTGCGTATTTGTACCGAAAACGCAGCTCAAGCGACGGCAAGTGCGGCCTAGATTGGATTGGTCGCCGTGCTTTGGAAGTCACGTTAAGCCTTTGATCCCGGCTGTTACTGAAAGACATTCTTGGATGATGATGATGATTACTGGCGAAAACTGCCACCTATCAACAAGATTTAAGATATTAACTTAATACTTTAAAAAAATATTCCAAAAATTGCCACTAGCGGAGCCTATGCAAATATTAGTGTAAAATAAAAATATATGAAAGGTAATTTACAAACGAGATATAACATCTATACAAAATGCCAGCCAGAAACAGGTCGAACCTTTTTTTTTTCAAGTTAATTGCTGTCAGACTTCGTTACCTCAGCCACAACACAAATATGGAGGTAACAAATGTATTTCAGTGAAAAGTGCAAAAAAAATATATTTTATGTTCATTTTTGAGTGTAGTGTAACTAAGTTGGATTCCTTCAGGCATTTGTCAAGCTGCCTATATAGAATCAACAATTGGTCATAGAAATAATGTTTAAAACTTGTAACATCTTTAAAGCACCTCCTAACCTATATAAGTTGAAAAGTTGTGCTCTTGTCAGTGCAGTCACTTTTTACAGCCTAATACCAATTATTTGTAAAACAGCGTTGTTGATGCTTGCTTTACACGCTTCAAATGCTTGCGTTGACTCATCTGTCCATTGTATGATTGTTTTATCTTTTTTCTTGACGTTGTGGAGATGCGCGTTGAGTGGTGCTTGTATGGACGCGGCGTTAGGTATGTGATCGCGGTAGAAGTTTAGCATACCCAGGAAACGACGTAGCTCTTCGATGTTTTTAGGCTTTGGATAGTTGGAGATGAGTTCCATCTTCTCAGCTGGAGGTTTGATACCATCTTTGGATACGATGTAGCCTAGGAACTTAACTTCCGGTTGACCGAAGTGGCATTTTGCTGGGTTGATGGTGATGCCGTGTTCTTCGAGTCTTCCAAGTACTGTTCTTAGGTGTTCTCGGTGCTGGATCTCGTCTTCTGAGGCTATTAGGGCATCGTCGATGAAGGTAAATACGTAGGGTAGGCCACTGAGCACCTGATGAATAAATCGTTGAAAAGTTTGGCCTGCGTTCTTGAGACCTGGACACATGCGCGGAAATTCGAATAATCCCATCGGTGTGATGATGGCTGTCTTCTCTATGTCCTCTTCACGGACTTTGAGCTGCTGGTAGAGCTTGAATGGTAGCGGTTTTGTGATGAGGCCTTTTTTCTTAGGAAGGACGGATATGTTCGCTCCTGTGTCCACCAAAAATGATATGCCAGTTTTTTTATCTGTGACGAATAGGCGGTATGAATGCTCTTGAACGCCGGAATCCGCCTCTGCCAACGTTCTTTCTAGTTTTCCTGAGGCTTATTTTCAGTCTTCTTATTAAATGTGCATGGCGATGTGCATTTGTAGGCTTGAGCTCCGAAGCGTTGGTGGTAGTAGCAATACGGTGAAGGAGATGGTGAATTATTTCTTGATTGATTCGGGGATTGAGAACGGTTGTTTTGATAACGCCCTCTAGACGGATAGCGGTTTCTTCTGTAGTTGTTATTGTGCTGAGGTCTTGATCGTAATTCGGCGATTTCTAGTGATAATCTTCTTATTTCGTTGATAAGGAATTGAGTGTCGGAAGCTTGCGGTGTTGGCAACGTTAGCGGTGTACTGACGGCTGCTACTTCGCGGTGCTGCTCCATCATTTTGTCGGCGAGTAGTGCTAGCTCTTCTAGTGCTGTCTTCGTGCTAAATGATTCGCTGACTGCCAGGACTGAGCGGATGTGTGAAGGTAGGTGATTTGTCCACATCAATCGTAGTGTAGAGTCTGGGATTCTGTCGCGAGCGAGATCACGCATTCGGCGAAGTAGGTGGGATAGCTTCTGGTCGCCTAGTTCCATTTCAGATAGTAGTTTTTGAAATTGCCGGCTGTCTGATTCTTCATATGTGGAGATAAGTCGTTCCTTGATTGCTTGATAGGGCTTCGTCTCTGGAGGGTTGTATAGTAGGTCGGAGATTTGTTCGATGTCCTGCTTTTCGAGTCGGGCTATGACCATTTGCGCCATTTGCTGTTCACCCTTCTTCTGATCGTGAGTGGCAGCTTCGAAACTGTAGAACCACAGTCGAGGTCGGTCGCGCCAAAACGGTGGAATTCGTAGTGCCAGTGAAATATTGGCAATTTCGGGCTGGGGGGCAGACTGGGTTTGCGCTACGACGATATTTTCCTCTTCCATATTGGTCGGGCAGAGATTCGTCGCTGGATATTTTTTTCTTGATTATTTTTTTTTCTTGATATTTGAGCAGGGATTCCACTTGCTTTTTCTTGTTTTCTTCCTTGTGCGTAGTCGGTGGTCACCACTTTGGTGTAATATTATTAGTATTTTAATAATTTATCATTGATACACACCAAAAGAAGAAGAAAATTTGAAAGGCTTTCAAGTTCCAAATGATGTATATGTCTGTACTTTAGCTAATTTTTACTGAGACCCTAATATGAAAATAATAACGTCTGGCGATTCGTCACAGTATCGATTCTGATCCTTTGTACAATAAAATTGATGCTAAATTAAACTGTTTGAACGGTTTTGGGAAACGATTTGTGTTGTGTTCGTTTTGTTTGGCTGCGGTTGCGAATAACACTTTCTTTTATTGCTTGAATCAATAAAAGGGTCTGCAGACTTGTATGATATCTAGTAAAATACGTGATATTCGGACTTGTCACGAAAAATGTCTCTTTACCAAATATACCTTCATGTAAGGACAAATCACTGTGTGATTTGTCCTTACATGGGATACTTACTTGAGTTAGCCCGAAGTAAGTTCTAAACTTGTACTATAGAATACTAACACAACGATACTACATTTTATAACAAATACATAAATAGATATATGTCGGCGTCCACGCACAGTAAGCCGGAGCGAGGATGATTCAGCAAAGAAACTTGTAAACAACACGTGCACCGGACACCTGACGCCTGACAGCAATTTAGCCCCCGGCCGTTTCTACCCCTCTACTCTAGCCTCACAGATATAAAAGGTGGGCATTCAAACGGATCGGGAGTCTTGGCTCTGGCGTGGCACGGTGCACATGTTGTACTTAGCTACTGACTTATCCTCGACTCTATAATAATTATTCTCGTGAATAATTATTATTCCCAATAATTAATTATATGTTGTTTAATACTGTCTCGACAGTTTATACTGATTCTAATCTAACATTATATGTTATATCATAGTCATTAATAAATAATTGTCGAATAAAAATCAGTATTAATAGTTATACTGTTCTATTATTAATATGTCAGACCCCCTTCCCGATATCAGAAGTGGGATCGGATCCACTTTCCCCGCCCATGGTCAGTGACGCAGACCATCAAATGTCCCTCTTTTCTTCTGGTATGAAAGCCATCTTAAAAAAAAATAGCCAACAGCATGGATGCACGCCATGGCGCTTTATTTCCGCCAGCCATTTTGGTATCTTTTGATCCTGATGAGCCTGAATCTGACATTACCCACTGGTGTGCACTAAGTGAAATGATTATTAATGAAAAAAAAAAAAAAAAATAATGGTGCTGACCTGATAATCGCATTAACCCACTCCCTCAAAGGCCGCGCCGCTACATGTCTTACCAAAATACAACCAGATAAAATTTCTTGGCCTACTATAAAAGACATGCTTTTATCTAAATTTTCGAAACCTATGACAATGCAAGATCACTTTGATAAGATTATTAAATTCCAAAATTGAAAGTAAAGAGAATCTCGCCGAATTCCAATTTACCCGAAGATGTTATAACGGGCTTTGTAATTTCAGTATTATCACAATGTGATGATGACATTCGCCGTGAATTGAACTCTTCTGTCATTCAGGAAAAGTATCAACTTTTTCGAACCTTAAGAGGCTTTTCTCTTAAAAGGCGTGATAAAGAACCTTGTTCCTCAGGGATCGACTCCAAGAAATGTCGTACACCAACAGCTGCGTACAAAGGCTTCTGCCACTTTTGTGGTAAAATTGGTCATCGTGGTAGCGAGTGCCGTAACACTCGTAACAAATACCGTTTTAATAATAAAATCTTTACCGCTCCTGTTAAAGCAGATTCAACGAAGACGACCTGCTACATCTGCTCCGACGCCGGCCACATAGCCAGCGCCTGTCCGAAGAACTATAAGAAGAAAGAAGACGTCGACTCGCGCACCAAGCAGGTCAACCTCTGCACTTCAATAGCTCGTGGCGTTTTGGAGACTAGTGGTATGAAGTTATCATTTATTTTTGATTCTGGGTCAGAATGTAGCCTGATCAGGCAAAATAAAGTAGAATTACTTGTAGGTGAACGATTTCATGAACAAATCATTTTGAAGGAATTAGTTGCGACAGTATAACTTCTTATTTACAAATTAAGTATCCAGTAGTTATACACAATATACAAATAGACGTGACTTTCCATGTTTTACCTGACAACCATTTGAGTGAGGAGATCCTATTAGGACGTGATATTTTACAAAATGGGATTTCAGTCGGGGTTAATTCTAATTCAATTTCTTAAAAAAAAAAAAAAAAACTAAAGTTAATAATTCTTGCGTCAAAGTGAATGATACTAAACAGTCATTTGACATTGATACCGACTTAATTGGTAATGACAAAACTATACTTATTAATATATTAAAAAAAATATTCCGATAATTTTATTGATACCTTACCCATTACACGTGTTTCAACTGGTAAATTAAAAATAGAACTAATTGATGCAAATAAAACTGTACACAGACGTCCATACAGATTGTCCCCCTCAGAGTTAAAAATAGTTAATATCATTAGAGAAAGTGCGTTCCCTTTTGCAAGTCCTATCTTATTAGTAAAAAAAAAAAAAGATGGTAGTGATCGTATGTGTGTCGACTATAGAGAATTGAATAGCAATACGCGCCTAGAATTATCCTCTTTCCTTGATTAGTGATCAAATTGATAAATTACATGGAATAAATTACCGGTCATTTTGAATACTTGACTATGCCTTTCGGACTACGAAATGCTCCACAAGTCTTCCAAAGAGCCATTCACTGTGCATTAAAAGAACTAAATGATAGTAAAATTCTTGTTTATATGGATGACGTACTTTCGGCATCAGAAAGTATTGGTGAAGGCTTAGCTAGACTCAATAATTTGTTAGAAACCCTCGCCAAAGCAGTTTTTTCATTCAATTTTAAGAAATGTTAATTCATGAAAACCCAGATTGAATATTTAGGATATCTGATTTCATCTGGGGAAATAAGACCAAATCCTGGTAAAATTAAAGCTTTGCAAAAATTGCCAACTCCAAGTACTGTAACACATGTAAGACAACTAATTGGTTTAGCTTCCTATTTTCGTAAATTTATTCCAAATTTTTCAAAATTACTGAAACCTTTATACCCCTTAACGGCTGGGGGTAAAGGTAAAGGTAAAATAACTTGGACTTCTGAACATAACCAAATACTTAAAACTATTATTGAGCATCTTACAACCGAGCCTGTCCTTAAAATATTTAATCCTGACTTGCCAATAGAACTGCATACTGATGCTAGTAGTAATGGTTATGGAGCAGTTTTAATACAAAAAGCCGATAATTTACCACACGTAATAGCCTATTTTAGTCACCGCACAACTGATGCAGAAAGTCGTTATCACTCGTACGAACTTGAAACCTTAGCAGTAGTTAAAGCTGTAGAACATTTCCGACATTATCTTTTTGGGCGTAAATTTACTGTTTTTTACTGATTGCAACTCCTTAAAAGCTTCACATTCAAAAAAAAGATTTGACACCAAGAGTTCACAGATGGTGGGCTAGTCTGCAATCCTATGACTTTGATGTCATTTACAAGGAAGGGAAAAATATGGCTCATGCCGATTTCCTCTCTTGCAATTTTTCTCAAAATGAACCGTCCCAACAAACACCTCCACAAAAACTTCAATTGGAACCTAAAATTGTAAACTTCTCAGAATTAGAAAAAGATTGACTATTAGTAGAGCAAAGGCGTGATCCTGAAATTTCAGAAATTATTTCCAACCTAGAAGCTAACAGTTATCCTAATGAAATATCACACACATACGATATAAGACAGGGCTTACTTTACCGTAAAATAATACGTAGCAAACTTTCAAAATGGCTCCCATTCATCCCAAGATCTCTAGCATAGACCCTAATTAGTCACATTCACAACGAAATAAAACATCTTGGATATGAAAAAAAACTCTTGACAAATTGTATGATCTATACTGGTTCTCGAACATGGCAAAATATGTAAAAAAAAAGTATGTTGATTCCTGTGTAATTTGTAAAGCATCCAAAGGTCCATCAGGTGCTCAACAAGTACAGTTACATACAATTCCAAAATCAGCTATTCCGTGGCATACTATTCATTAGGATTTAACTGATAAACTTAGTGGCAAAAGCGACAGAAAGGAATATTGTTCCGTTGCAATAGATGCCTTCACAAAATTTGTGCTTTTAGAACATACTACTTCTTTAGATTCAAGTCATGCTATTCAAGCTGTGTAAAATCTTGTTAATTTATTTGGTGCCCCAATAAAATAATAATTGCCGACCATGGACGCTCATATGACAATACCGATTTAAAGAATTTTTGTAAAGATCAACATAATTTTACATCTTATAGCTACGGGAACAAGTAGGGCTAATGGTCAAGTTGAGAGAGTAATGCGAACACTAAAAAAAAATCTTCTTACTATAGTTGGAAGTGATTCTGATAACTCCTGGCAGGACCAACTGGGAGAAATACAGCTAGCCCTTAATAGTACGCGCTGTGAAGTGACCGGTTTTACCCCTATTGAACTTATGTTTGGGATACAAGGTCATTCTTTAGGGCTATTAAAATTAGCTAATTCTTCTGATAAAGAATCAGGCAGACTCGACTTAAATGAAATTAGAAATAGTGCGCAAGAGAATATAATCAAGTTGTCTCGTGCCGATGCTCATAGGTTTAATAGAGGTAAAGCTAAAGTTAGACCGTTTTCCATAGGAGACTTTGTGTTTGTTAAATCCCAAGAAAGACACCAAACTAAGTTAGGCAGGAAATATAAAAGTCCATTTTAAATAACTGCAATTTTTCCCGGAGATCGTTACGAATTAAAACATATTAATGGGTCAAACAGGGTTTATAAGTATTCACACGAAAATTTAAGAGAAGTACTGCATGGTCCTTCTGGACTTTTGGAAATAGCCGAACATTCTATCAATGATACCGTGTCGGCGGATTATGATGTTGTTCATGAAATCAATAAAGAATTTGATAATATTTCTAAAACTGGCAGTGAAACTGAAACTGTTCGCAGAATCCGATAATAATTATCATGCCAATAGCTCTGTTTCAGTTGATTCTAAAGATGATTTTCCTATGTGTTCTGAACAACTAAATATAATAGTTCAAGCCGATGTTCATTGTTCATAAAAAAGAGGATCATTAAAAAAAAAAAAAAAAAAATGCTATAGGGAGAAATCCAGACTAGCAAGTTCTGAAGGGCTAAGTGCTGGACCAGAACCAATGAATATACTGTAGGATCTTAAGGATCAGACCAGTAGTTCTGAAGGGCTTAGCGCCGGACCAGAAAACCATAAATATACTGTAGGATCTTAAGGATCGGACCAGTAGTTCTGAAGGGCTTAGCGCCGGACCAGAAACCATAAATATACTGTAGGATCTTAAGGATCGGACCAGTAGTTCTGAAGGGCTTAGCGCCGGACCAGAAACCATAATTATACTGAAGGATCTTAAAGATCGGACCAGTAATTCTGAAGGGCTTAGTGCCGGACCAGAAACCATAATTACACCAATGTTAACTAGTTTTTGTCAGGATAAACGAGCAATAGTTTGGTTTCAGATTAAATTTACATTGTATGGCTGGCGCGTACGAGGACGTACGCATGTCAGCATGGCCGTGTCGGCGTCCACGCACAGTAAGCCGGAGCGAGGATGATTCAGCAAAGAAACTTGTAAACAACACGTGCACCGGACACCTGACGCCTGACAGCAATTTAGCCCCCGGCCGTTTCTACCCCTCTACTCTAGCCTCACAGATATAAAAGGTGGGCATTCAAACGGATCGGGAGTCTTGGCTCTGGCGTGGCACGGTGCACATGTTGTACTTAGCTACTGACTTATCCTCGACTCTATAATAATTATTCTCGTGAATAATTATTATTCCCAATAATTAATTATATGTTGTTTAATACTGTCTCGACAGTTTATACTGATTCTAATCTAACATTATATGTTATATCATAGTCATTAATAAATAATTGTCGAATAAAAATCAGTATTAATAGTTATACTGTTCTATTATTAATATGTCAGACCCCCTTCCCGATATATACATTCCAGACCCAGACCAATCAGAATAGATCATTTTTCATCGTAACTTGACCGGGGATCGAACCGGGGACCTCCTGAGTAGTGAGCAGGCATGTTAACCATTATAAGGAGGTCATCAAAATACTCGTAGTTTTGGCTCTGATCTATAATAAATTAAAATTATATATAAGATTTAATCTTACATTACTCCGATTACTAAGAAGATCGACATCAGAGCTTTCTACTACTCCCTGCACAAGGTTACTGGTCCAGGATTATTTTTATACCATTCACCTGCCTAACGTCAACCCTTCTTTTAGCCGCTTGTTTGTGAAAGACTCCTTCAGTTGACGACGCGACTTCTGATATAAAATTTCATTTTATGACATCGACGACGTGAAGGGAGGGAGTGGATGTTTTCATAAGCTAGAGACCACATAGCTCCTTATTTCCTATCTCTTTCAAGTAATATTTATTTCCCATATTTACTACTGTAATCTTCTCCTTCTTTGCCAACTAACGTTGGTGCATTTCGTAGACATAAACTTAGATTAGGATAATGACGGATTTGACGACCTCCGTGGCGTAGTGGTTAATCTGCCTATCCGCTGCTCAGGAGGTCCCGGGCTTGATCCCCGGTCAGGTCAAGAAAAATGATATTTTTCTTATTGGCCTGGGTCTTGGATGTTTATCTATATGTGCATGTATAGTATCATTGAGTTAGTATCCCATAACATAAGTCTCGAACTTACTTTGGGGCTAACTCAATCGTAGTGATTTGTCCTTATTTATTAGGATAATGATAAAACGGATTAAGTGCAAAAATATGACAATCAAAATTGATTCACCAAACTGCAAAACTATTTATACCAGACTCAGTGCAGTAATGGATGCTAAGCCCCACCTCTACATCCATTTAGTCACTGATTGATGATCGTGACTGGACATTTTGCAAACATGCCTTTTCACCTTTTTAGGGTACTGCGCAGAAACTGACTTTTTAGTAATGATATTTTGATAAGTGGGCTTATGGTGATGTCTTCTACGGTTTTTACTTCGCCTGGTTAAGATGCTGGGTTAGATCCCTGCTCAAATCTAAATAAGAATTATATCAGAGTCAGAACTGCCTCCGTGGTCCAGTGGTTAAGGCGTTTGCCTGTAGACCCAGGGGTCGTGGCTTCGATTCCCACGGGAAGCATAATTTGTTTAGTTGTTTTGAATCACCTGATTTTCTGATAATATGATGATTACGCGATTCGAAAGGCAGTTAAGCCATTGGTCGTGGCTGACATCTGTTAGTCATTAAAGGAAGAACTCTGATACTCGTACCAGGGTGTTGCATGATCGATTGACCGTGACACCTACATAATATGATAATGATTAGAAGCAAACCTTTGTGCAAAACTGCTTTAGTTCACGCATGAATCTCACCTGCCCCCAAACAATAATGCTAGCATTTTGTTTTGGTTGAAAAGTTAGAAATTCAATGAAATTACTAAGTACTGAGGTGTATGATTGGTTAGGCCACGGATTGAGTGACTGCATGTCCATTATCGCTGGCCTTATGTGTTACAGTTAAAATTCCCTAAGAAAAATATTGTGTCCTTCTCTATGTTGTAAGTTTCAAGTTGTTACATTTAATTATAGTAAAGTTATTACAATTTATCGAAATGGAAATTATCTCCACATAAATCGAAAAACAAGAAAACAAGTAAAGAAGTTTTTTTCTTTCTTCGGTTTTTGTCTTATCATAAAAGGTCTAAAGAATAAACGCGTAATTAAAGTATAATTATAAGGGCGCTACGTTTCAATATAATTGTCCCTCCCAAATTCACTATTACATATATACTTTTACAAAATTTCATACTATACAGATAAGCAGCTTGTGCATGAAAAAATAACAAAGAAACTATACTCATTATTATTAATAAAAAAAAAAACAAAAGTCAAGCTTTAACAAACACCAAATCTAAAAAATAATCTCCATAATCTGCTAAAATTAAAAAGTACAGACTCTCTACTACACACGCTGCACAAATACGATAAAAAGAGGTATTTTTCTCCCTTCATTTTCTACACAGAAACCTACCAGTATTTTCTCCAATTCAAGAAATCCGATAAAATCTATTAAGTATCATTATATTAGTCCTTATTTTAACAAGTGCTAAGGCCATAGTATTGGGAAATCGCGCGCAGTAAGACATTTTTCTTTATCTATGACTAAACCTAATCAAAAATGCTCTCTTTTTACCACAGTAAAAAAAATCTCCCTTTCATTTTTTTTAATTATGTTTAGTAGCTCAGGCGTATTATAAACGTCGAAAAGAAACTAAACTTAACTTTTATTCATTAAAAACAAAGTCAACCCTTTACACGCAAACAAACATTAAAAAATAATCTTTCGAGATTATTTTCAAAAATTCCGAATAAGAAAAAAAAATTAGACCCTCTGTTTCAAACGCATCATAAACACGAGGAATACCCCTTTGTTGTTTTTGTTTTTTTTTTTTTCACAAATCGCTATACATCGAGGGATCGAACTTATACCCTTTTGTTCAGTGGACACCTGCACCATCGAGCACCTATACCTCTTCATGTTACTCCAGACTTCTAAACATCATAAGTCACATATTACATGCAATTTAAAACCGACTCAATACAATTAGGTTTAGACACAATTTTGTTTGATGGATTTCTCTATTGTTGAAGTATTGTCAGGTCATGCAAATTTGTATAGGAAAGCGAAATTAAGGGCGATTGAAGCTGTTCTTGTATGTGAATCATCGATGAAGATCACTTGTCTTCGAGTTAAGTTTGTTTTGGCGCTTTTTTATAAACATATGGTATCGTTTCTTTTCGTACCTAAAGGGTTTTTTTTTGTACCATAGTAAAAGATGTAATTTACTTTTTGATACGTATTTTTGGGCAGCAGAAATAGAAATATACATTTTATTTATATTTCAGATAATAAGTACTTTAATTAATTTCAATTTAATTATGATAAACTAATAAATAAAACCTTAGTATCTACTAAATAAAACTAAACTTAATTAAAAATAAAACTAAATAAAAATAATAAAAAGAAAGTAGAAGAGATCACCCACTCAGTAGCGTTTCCGGTGCAAAGATGCCCAAAACACTGGCAGCATTTCCTCGTTGAAGAACACTAGAATTATAATTTATTTGTTTATGAGTTTAATAGCGTTAAAGAAGAAATAAGTCAACGTCAAATTCATTACGCAAGGAAAATATCAAAATAATTACTATTAATTCAAGTGGTCAGGGTTTCATAGTGTATGTGTAGATACTAAAGGTTAAATATAAAGATTAAAAGTAAATTTCACTATTGATATAATAAGATTAGAAAGAATACCCAATGTAACTTCAAAATTGCGTAGAAAATCATTGTTTAAATTGTAAACAAAATAAAGACTATTAATAACAATATCTTGCAAACTAATTATTGTAACTGGACTCGTGATGCGTCAGACGCTGAGTCATCTTATAAGAGAAATCTCAATTTATCATCGAACCGCTATGATGCAAAAAATCAAAACACAAGTTGACCGTAAAAGAATTGTGGAGCAAAAAAACCGATAGGTGCGAGTCGGGCTCTTACACTGATATTTCCATCATACAAAATATTAAAAGATATATCAGTTTTTTTTTATATAGATTTAGTTTGCACAATTTTTTTTTTTATATTTTCTTAAAATATTATTATTTCCATTTTTTTATTCAAGTTAATAACTTTTCGGATGGCTAGCGCTGGTTATAGGACTTTTAGTCCAGATCGAAATTAAAAATATGATTATTTGATTTGACGATGATAAAATAATTTTCCTATAAGAATAACGTGACACAAAATCTATATATATAAAAGCGAAAATCACTCACTCACTCATCACGAAATCTCCAAAACTGCTGAGCCGATGAAGATGAAATTTGGCAGGAAGGTAGATTGTGACTAAGAGACGTCCGCTAAGAAAGGACTTTTGGGAATATTACCCCTAAAGGGGTGAAAAAGGGGTTGCCAGTTTGTATGAAACTTCGTCATTTTTGAAGTGAGATACATGAAATTATTAATTTACATTTGAAGTTGGTAAAAAATAAGAATGCACCAATCAGATTTTGAAAATTACATCCCTAAAGGGGTGAAATAGGGGTTGCCATTTTGTATGAAACTTTGTCATTATTGAAGTGAGACACATGAAATTTTTAATTTGAATTTGTTATTGGTAAAAAATAATAATGCATCAATCTGATTTTGAAAATTACATCCCTATAGGGGTGAAATAGGGGTTGCCAGTTTGTATGAAACTTTGTCATTTTTGAAGTGAGATACATGGAATTAAAATTAAAAATGTATTGGTATAATATTTTGTATTGAATTGTATTGTATGTACACAACTAAATTATAGAAGACAGAGTGCAAAGGTTTTATTTATTTGTTAATATTATGAGTTCAGTAATGTGTCAATAGATGGCGCCACCATACATTTTAAAAGTCGATATGGTTTGTCTGTGTGATGTAATAGTAATTGAGATTTCAAATAAACAAAACATTTATTTTTTGCTTTTTTCTAACGACTTCATTGTGGGTTAAGGCGATTTGGTACCTGTTAAATATAAAATAATAAAATTAAATTGGAATTGATTGGAGTATGGAGTGGTAATTGCGGCATTATATTGTACTAGCTATTCCCCGCCGCTTCGCTCCGCGTGGGACTCTGTTATATCGCGCCCAAAAGTAGCCTATGTTTGATCTCAGGTCGTTAACTACATCCCTACCAAATTTCATCATAATCGGTCCAGCAGTTTAGCCGTGAAGTGGTGACAGACAGACAGACAGACAGACTTTCGCATTTATAATATTAGTATGGTGTATAGTTTAATGTCTGCGTTTTGGGCTACTCATTGATTCGTTTAATTTAAGTTTGAAAAGTATTTTTCCGGATTCCGGATTCCGGAGTTCGAATAGAAGTTTGAAAATAGGTAAATCTTTGTGTTATTTTCCATAAGTTAGTTGCATATCTTAAATATTTTGTAAGGTTTCTCAAATAAATTGTAGGTATTTAAGTATATTTGTATTAATTTCTAATATTCTAATTAGTTAGTAGATTAATATAATTTCTTCATATATAAGAACAAGGGCAATTGATAAATCAACGCCCAGCCTAAACCATAAAAGCTATAAACTTGAAATTTGGACCGAAGTTTTATGTTAATACGTAGTGCTCAGATAAGAAAGAATTTTTCAAAATTAGACCGCTTAAAGGGTTAAAATTGAGGGCAAAGTTTGTATGAAAAAAAATTAAAATCTTCACTGATGTACTTGAAACTTGGCAAGAATGCTTCTCAACAAAAATAACTAATGGCGTGATTCAGCGTTTTTTGAAATTCAACCTCTAAAGGGGTAAAAAGAGGGAGGATATCTAATTTATCATCACAAAACCGAAACTATAAAAGCCATAAACGTGAAATTTGGTTAGTGTCTTCATTATTATACTATATACTGCCCACATAAGAAAGGGTTGTTCACAATTCCAACCCTTACATCCAAAAAAGGGGTGAATTGGCGTACCTATAGACAAATTCCATTTGAAATTTCGCCAATTACTAACAACGCATGTTGGCCTATCGGTAGAGGTCGCGGATTATTTTTTTGAGTAGGGGTTCTAATTCTGCTAAACATGACCTTTTTTTACTTACTTTTTTTTCGTTTTGTATTAGTTTTTTAGAATTCAATTTTTTTTGCTTTTAATATTTTAGTAAAGAAATGTTTCAAGAAATAGCTGGAAGTAGCTGAATCGAATCCTGCCACAAACAATAATTTTCTGTTTTCGTTTTTTATTTGTTTTCTAGAATTATTTTCTTACTTTTATTTTAATTTTGAAAAGGAACGAATTAATTCATTTGCAAATTTATTTCCGGATAAACGATATCGCAACCCCAATCAAATCAAATCTAATAGTTTGTCATTGACGACATTGTAGAAGAAGATTAATCAAATGGTTGACTGGTAGAGAACGCTCTTAGCGTTAAGTCCGTTAATATATCAGTATTTTGTACTTATCTATCTATACAAATAATAGGACAGTAAAAATCGAGTGTATATACATTAAATATTTTTCTAAAAAGAGTAACAGAAACAAAAAAAAACACAATTTGTGGAATTTTTGTCCCTCTGGTAATAACTTCAAAACTACTCAACAGATTTGAACGCGGTTTTCACAGGTGAATTACATATAATTAGGAGCATTGTCAAAACTTTGTTTCGTCAAAATCGGTTAAGGGAAAAAGAAGTTATGGTCAGTTGAAGTTTACTTCTAGCACTGCTTCAAAACTTTTAAACAGAGTTGAATGCGGTTTACATAAACATATTTAATTTAGATAAGGCTAGAATTTCTACTTTGTTTTATCGATATCAATAAGAAAAAAACACACTCCAGTCTCTATTAAATTTTAATAAAATAACAGATTGAATGTGTGTGGGCGTATAATTTAGTTACATAAAATATCAATAGATGGTGCTGACTTTATTTTAATTATTTTTTTGCATATGGTTTAGCAGATTGAAAATTTTCCTTACGGCAATTAATTAGAATTTATTAAAAAAAAATTGATTGTTGATTTAGTACTTTTGTTTATCGGTCGTTTGTTGTGTTGTATTGTAAGCTATTTGAATTGATTGGTTGGTTTGGTTTGGCTTTGGTTTAAAAAATAATCAAATCGGCAAGTCAGTTCAGTTGTTGTTTGTTTGTAACATACGGTCGTGTCGTAAGGTTTAATTTAACTAACTTATCACTTTTTATTGAGATTTTCTCCACTTTTCACGCCCACTATAACTTTAGGAGTGGCTTTTAGGTCCAAATGACCCTGTAATAGGCTGCGTCTACTCTTTTAGAGACAAAGATGTGATAGTATGAATGTTAATATTTTCAGTTTGATATCGTATCAATGTAATGGCTTTATAAAATTGGCACGGGAATAGGATACTATAGATTTAACTATAGGTCTGGATAGTTGTAGTTTTCACAGGTTACCTACACGCGGGCGGAGCCGCGGGCAACAGCTAGTAATTATATATAAAGACTTCCACATTAAAGCACGGAGGATACATAGAGTAAGACTATCTAATTTTTCTGAGCGAGTTTCTTCCATTTAGGGAAATATATCTGTAGCAATCATGACTCAACTAACAGCAATATTGGATTGATAATGCTTGCATGTCTAGTGTAATACTGAGCCGCCACCTATTGAGATATTTGTCACATTATATGTATGTTTGTTTGTTAATTTTGTCCTTTGTTGATTTGTATGTGTAATGAATGTCTTAATAAATGTCTATTCTATTCTATTCTATAATTAAAGAATGGCGCCGTATCACAAGGAACATAACTCACCGTAATTCACAATGATGTGATGACCACGACCACTGGCAAGAGTGTACCGACTAAGAAGAAGAAGAAGTATTAAAGAATGTCAAGAATTAAAGAATTTCCGGAAAAAACATAGTAATTTTATTTTGTATATATCAGTTGATATATCGCAATAGAAGACTGCCAAAGAAAATATACACTTCGCGAAACACTGTAACATAAGTCATGAATGTGTGTCTCACATTTTGCATTTTGTATTTTCCGCGACATAGACAAACATACATTTTATTCAATATTCCTTGATTCAACATATTGATGATATTCATCCTAACGGAACAAATTTGTATACAGCCTTCAGAAATAGGCCAAGATGAGCCTAGCACCTTGAAAAGTGGAAATAAACAAATACGCAAAGGTGTTATTTGCAACTATAATATCATGGTGTGAATGCGAAACTTCGGGTGAAGTGGAGGGGAACAACAGGGTCCTTTTTGACTCTAGGCTCCAAAGTAACTGAGGATGCAATCATGTTAGCGCTTTGATGATAGAGAGAGAAAGAGTGAATAGGATACACTTCAAGAGCGTCGCCTACGACGGTAAGTCTGATGGTCTTGTACATATACCTACCATTTTTCCATCAATAAAAATTTCACTGGTTAGTTCGTTTGCTCGTCGGACTAAATCATTGAACTACTGGATACTAGAAGACAGTGCTACGTCGCGTACAAAAACCGGAAAATTACTTTAGAAACAATCTCTCTCCGCCAGGGCATCGTAGAATGTGCAAGCCTAAAAAGTGCTGGCTCCACGTCGCAGTGGAGAATATGTGTGCTGAAGGTCTCCCAACTGTGAATGTCTAAGATCAGGCGAAGTAGGAGAAAAAGCAGAAAAGCGGGCCCTGCGCTCCGAAGAAACTAACAAAGGAAGCAACCGGGAGAGCGCTTTGATAGACAGAGATAGAGATGAACGGGAAATACTTACTGACGACAAAAAAACGATAGGTGAACTTTTAATAATTGTATATTTATTAATTATTACCGAAATTAATCACATTTGTCAATGATTATTAATAATGTAACCTTACTAGCGATGAATGTTATAGTTAAATTAACCATAACATATTATATGTATGTAAAGAGGGCCACAAAGGGAAAATAGAATGTGATCTATTTTTAAGACCGAATTCCTCGAGATATTCGAAAATATATTTTGTATAAAATTACTTACAAGACAAATAAACATTTCGCATTTTAATATCTCATTTGAATCAAATATCGATATAAAAATTCACACTCGCGCAACACCATTATTTTTCCATGTGGTTACGTGTCAAATTGACCATGTTTATTATTCAAATTATCCGATATTATCATAATCGAATCATCGGGACCTGTGTGAATTTCAATAAGGATTTTTTCTCGTGGATTCACAGGAAGGGATGTGTTAATTAGTATATTTAAGAATAATGTTAGTGAAGGAATAAAATAAATAAACGATGTTGTGTATTTGGAAGATGTGTATACTCATTATAAATGCGAATATGAGTTTCTTTATATTATTGTTTGTTTATTACCTCTTCATGATAATATTTTAAAATTATTATTTTTAAATACGGTGTGATCGACGAGTATGACGAGAGTGATGAGTGTTAAGTAAGCGAGGGAGATCTGTAAGGTTTGTAGCAAGTGGAAATCTATAGTCCTGTAGTGACTGTACCGTAGTACAGTCGGGAAATGTTTTAATACGTCTGTAGGT
The DNA here is from genome assembly GCA_947044815.1 of Apomyelois bistriatella. Taxonomy (NCBI): domain Eukaryota; kingdom Metazoa; phylum Arthropoda; class Insecta; order Lepidoptera; family Pyralidae; genus Apomyelois; species Apomyelois bistriatella. The sequence continues at coordinate 10,624,384 of OX345706.1, read as the reverse complement.
ATGTTTGGGAATATTTCTTTTTGTTTTGGAATATATATTTTTTTTATCATTATTTGTTGGCTGGCTTATAGAAATTGGTCAGGTAACAAAATAATTGTGAGTAAAATTATAAATTTATTACACAAAATATAGTTGTAAAGCACAATAATTAATTAATTTTAATTTATATATTTAAAAGTTAATAAATATTAACAAAAATCAAATTATTCGGTTATTTAACATAAGATAAGAATTACTTAAATTATATTAATAGGTAACAGGTGGGGACAATAAAACTCAAGAATTAAAGAAAAATTTATTTTTTGAATTCTAAAACTAAATAAACAAAACAAATAACGATCAACGAAAACCACGAGACTCTCCGGAATCCTTGCGCATTTTTGTATAAATTTCTCATTTGGACCCGACGTAGCCAGATTGCAAAATTTGCATACATCCTATGCACCACCCAATCGGAAACAATTTAAATAATTTACCCCTGACAAATGTTACTTCCATTTTTTCTACCAGCATCAAATTGACCGTGAGAGAAGTTTGAAAAAAGAATTCTATCTTTGCATATCTGTAATTGTGTTTGATCTATGGTAGAAAAAAAATGCAAGGTGTTTTTCTCTATGCAAATATTTGAAGTTATTGACATATTCAAATTAGTAGATTAGTGTTGATTGGTGATAGTGTGTGAATTTTTGCAATTTTTGTTTCCCAAAAGAATGGGGAACAGGTTTTTGGTTTGATCGAATGTTAACGAGGAAATTATGGTTAGAAACGTCAGTTACAAAGACCGTTATGTAAACAGTATTTTTTTTACTTTTTTGCAACGATTACAGGTTAATTTTTTGTCATTGTGTCATTTGAATAGAAAAATAGTGGAATAATTATTCTATCTTGATTTGCTGGAAAGAAAAACGAAACAATACAAATAAAGATAAATACTTAAAAAAAGGTTAAGCAAAAATATTTAATCAGGAAATAAAAAAGTAAATTATGTGCTAAAATCATGCTTTTGTTATCTTAAAAGATTAAAGTTGTAGTATTAAATAATGATCCTGTTCTTCCTAATCAAGGATTATTCCTTACGTTAGGTGTATCTAAGAAGGGTGTAGTGCTTTGTTTTATATTATGCTAATTGAATAGGATTAGGTAGGCAGTTAAGCAAGGCTTGGCGATGCATTGAGTCATTGGTCCGGGAATTAATCAAAAATAATGGCAACTTAAAAATTGAAAAAAAAAAATTATAATAGTTAAAATATCAAATGTATGAAGATTTTTCATGTTTTCCTCCTTTTCAACTGGTTACGAACCAACAGTTTCGGTGGAGTTTCATTATAGAAATATGCAGTGGATGAGTTCAACATTTTTGTAACCCTCGTTGAGAAATCGTTTTACAAACCCGGGACCTCCTTAGTAGCAGGCAGACATTAACCATAACGCCACGGAGGTCGTAAAAAAAAAGAAATACGAAATAGACAACCAACGATGTTGTCCTCACTTATTACGGCAAAAATATTTGACACAAAATAACCATTAATTAAATAATTAAAATAAATAGATTTTAAAACTGAAAACTGAACAACCAAAGGGAGGTTCCTGTTTCAGTCATTGACGTGTTAATTTAATTAAAATTTCAACGTTTCGAGACGTTTTTGACGCTGAAACTAACGGTATACACGTTATTAATCATGGTGACAGGGGTGCACAAAAGCTACTGATTTTGCGGTAGGGGTGGTTAGTTGCAGTCTGGTGCAATATATAGTTTGGTTATGTCTGTACCTATGATACTTGTATACAAAGTACCAACATTATTAACACGTCTGTTTTCCGCAAAAGTATATAAATTGATATACTCTTTATTGTACCACTAGCTGTTGCCCGCGGCTCCGCCCGCGTGCGCCTCGGTTATATCGCACCCGAATATAGGCTATGTTTGACTCCTAGTGCACAACTATATTAATACCAAATTTCATCACAATCCGTTCAGCAGTTTAGCCGTGAAGAGATGACAGACAGACAGACAGACTTTCGCATTAATAATATTAGTATGGATATGGATTAACATACAAATTATATATATTGATACAAATACAAACAATGTGTACAAAGACTAGTCACTAATACCAACCTTAGGGTAGATAGGAACAAAGTGGGGAAAAAGTAGGCATTTTGGTGCTTAAAGATATCTGCTTGCTACGATCCTAGACCTCATTGATCTTGCCATACAATATTTAGTAATGTCCTAATATCTCCTTTTTGAATTGAAAACTTCTTTAGCAGCGTTTACTTTTTGGGTTGTGTAAAAAAAAATTAACTCGCGCGAGAACACAGGATCTGATCGAAAATTCATATGACGGAGGGAGAGAAGATCGCCGGCGCGGAGTAGGAGAGTCAGTAATATCCCCTCTTTTTTCTACCGCGCGTCAAAAATGTATGTCTGCTTCTGTTTTCACTTCTGCCGGTACCTTGCCTTGATAGGTCTAATTTAATATGTTGCGTTTTTTAATGGGGTTTCAGGTCCATAAAGCACGGCGTTTGCGATGTTTCTAGATATATTATTTGTTTCTAAAGTCCATTATTATGGTATCCTGTGAAATTGCTGAAGAAGGGGCTGAGAGATGTTGCGAGAATAAATATGTTGATGGAGAATGCTTCTTCCAATCACGTTGAGATCAATATCTGATAATGTTTGCTCGTCCGACCCATATAATTGTCTTGAAAAAAAAACCCATAAGTATTATTAATTGGTTACTCTAATCTTTGCGTTTCTTTTGACACCAGTTTTTAGTGGTAGACTGATTGTGTGCTTGGGGACTATGGAGGAACATACTAAGTATAATTAATTGATCTTCAGATGTGACCACTTGCTTATCTTTCGCAAGCCAAATGCTTAAGTATTTGTAAATCGTACTAATACAATAAAGCTAAAGTTTGTTTTAAATGCTTAAATTCTTTTCGAATAGACTTATTCTTCTTTTTGTCGCGTCCAAATAGATTGACTCTTAAATTATTTTTCACCATTATATGGCTACGTTAATTGCTCTACCGCTCTATACAGGAGTCAGGGGGCGTAGCCAAAGTCACAATTTCAAAACGACATAAGCTGCGGTTAATTATATGGTCAATCTTATGTCAATCCCATCCATACATTTTGTTCTTGTCATACTTCGTTAACGTTTTGGCATTGTGACTTTGGCTAAGCCCCCAGGGCACTTGGGAAAGGTTGAAAAATACACGTTCGCAGAAACGTGCGCAGGAGTGTCATTCCGAGTCCACGGAGTCAAGACCATGCCACAAGTCACGAGACATCTTTTATTTATCTGTCCGGTATTATACTTTCAAACTGTTATTGTAATTATGACCTTTGGAATCATATAAAAGAATGCCTATGGATGTGTTTTGTTTTTTTACCTTGACTTTCGATGGCGTTGCATATTTCAAGGCTAGATCTAGATCTTTCAGTTATACTATGAATATATTATCATCATTTTGATTTAAGAATCATGGTTGCAAACTAAGGTACAGTCGCGAGCAGATACAACTGACCGCTGTCACTATGGTAAGTACGGTCACTTTTATCTGCCCCGACTGTACCAGGGTTTCGATATAATGCGGTCTTTTTAGGGCAGTTAGAGGTTTTACCTCAAACTGCCCTAAGTTTGAGTTTGAGGTAAAACCTCTTACTGATTGAACTAGATTTGACCTAAACAAATAAAAGAACACGATAAGCTAAATTAACCCGTTGAAAAACGGAACTCTTATAAGATCACTTTGTTTTCCGTTTGTCTGTCGGTCTGTCAGTCAAACATTTTTTTCTGATGAACGCATGAACATATTAACTTGAAATTACGACGCACCTGATGGTAAGTGGTCATGAGGCCACGGACGCCTAAGACACCAGCAGTGACACGTGTTATTACCGACTCTTGAGACTTTTACACCCTATTTGAAAGACTCCATATTCTACCTTATCCTAGGGTCTTTTCTATCTTGAAATTTTTGACGCAAAATTTTTGCCAGCCCTGGATCAAAGCCCACGGTAATGCAACCAAACCCAGTACAATGGCGAGCAGTGCAGCTTCGTCATGGAATTATTGCTGTGGCTTAATGAACATTGCACGGCAAGGTGACTGATGCGTCCGTAATATTGACTTTCAGTGTACGGTACAGTCGCGGTCAACACTGCAAATAATGATTTTGATTTTTTTTTTGTTATTCAAGCTTTGCCCTGAAGTTTTGAAGTTGAATTTTAAGTCCAAAAACAATTGTGAGAAAGTGCACTGTGCCTCATTGGTCCCGGCTGTTATCGGTAGATGGCAGTCGTTAGGCTATGTCAGATGCTTTTAGGCAGCCTGAAAAATCTGACAGTGTTGGCCACTAAAACATCCAGATCATGTTCCTGTTGTTCTAGTTTTCTTGTAAAAAGGGTATCAAAGGTCAAACGGCAATCGCTCTATTGTAATAACCAGTACCATCAAATCAGGACGATGATTAATAGCGTACCCTGGGCTCTAAAGCGTAAGCTAAAGATTCAATCGGGAAACACGCTCGAACGCAAAAGATGATCCGTTGTGTTTGTCAAACTAAAATAAGTTCATAAAAGTATGCAAATTATCTATATAAAATTATTTTACTTCTGAGTTAAGCATATACCCATTCTCTTTATTCATAAACAAAAATATATATATTTCATTTCTACAAAAGACTTTTTTCCTCGACATTACCCAGCTATTGTTTTGAGGAGAAATATGATGCCGCTTATGAAACACTTAGCGTCGTATTCATGAGGATCTAGACTATTCTAGATTGTTCTAGACATTGAAGTCGTAGGAACTAATGCCTTTGTCTTATAGGTAATGATGTTAGTATGGTAATGTGGAGGTAAGATCCTAGGATCACTGGCTGCATTCAGGCTGTTTTGGTACTTTGTCTAGAAATATATTTTTGGATTTTTAACATAGAAATGTTTAAAGAAATTCTCTTAGATAAATGTAACTTTAGTATATATAATATAAGTATATTATTATAGAAATAATTTAAATAATAAGCACCACATAGAGGACGAAAACGAGCAATTAAGCAAACTCAGTCTAAGGTAGACTAAAATCTATACTACGAGTAATATAGTAAAGCTGAAGAGTTTGTTTGTATGTATGTTTAAACGCTTATAACTTGAAAACAGTGGTCCGATTTGCGAAATTCTTTTTGTATACGATAGCCTGATTTTTGGGGAAGGTTATAGGTTATAGTACATACACACTAATGGCGAGTGAAACCCCGGGGAACAGCTAGTCCTTTATATAGGTTATGTCTAATTTTTTATGGATTCATGCTTACCTACGTATCTGAATCACCTGAAGACAGTGCAAAGGGTATAAGAGCAGCAACATACGAACGAACATTGATTAGAAGTTAACAGGCAAAGCAGATTGAAGTCACAGATTGTATTGTTTAATTGTTTAATTATTTACATACATACATATAATCACGTCTTTATCCCATACGGGGTAGACAAAGCCTAGACCAGAGCCATTATGCTAAAGCATAATGGTAGTTGAAACAGGAAATCAATAGTGAAGGGTTGCTAGCCGCATCGCCTATGTCATGATTTCCCCATTCGGCGATTAATTATTTATTGTGATAAAAACGATTTACACCAGTTACAATTATCACACAATTTTTACATTAAACAGATGCAGAATATTATATACATCATTGAATAACTTACATAAAATTAAAATTTGGGTAAAACACACCATACTTAATAACAATAAATAAAATATGTCAAAATTTAATTCGTCTCATCCATACTAATATTATAAATGCGAAAGTCTGTCTGTCTGTCTGTCTGTCTGTCTGTCTGTCATCTCTTCACGGCTAAACTGCTGGACCGATTGTGATGAAATTTGGTAGGGATGTAGTTAACGACCTGAGGTCAAACATAGGCTACTTTTGGGCGCGATATAACCGAGTCCTACGCGGGCAGAGCCGCGGGAAACAGCTAGTCTTATATATTTTCAATATCATCAAATAGATTGCGTTTTTAATTTAATGTGTAGCCAAAAAATCGCTTCAATATCATCAAACCAGTAAAATAGAATTAAATTTTGTGCATTTGGCTGTCATTATCAGTGTAGTAAGAAAAAAATGATATAACAGGTTGATAAGATTTTCTTACTACCACTAAGTCTTTAAATAAATTGTTTGCCACACCTGATTCTGGCACATACAAATTTTGTCTTAACTACAATAAAAAAATAGCATTGAGCCTGGGCAATAAATTATTCTACCTAAGCCATGCCAACCCAAAGGAAGCCCCAGAAATGCAGTATAGAAGCTTCTTCGAAAATAAACTTTAATGTTATAGCATTTAAAACTAAAATCTGTTACTCTTTTATCAATGTATGGGATGACAATACAATGTCATCACACAATGGGCCAAACCTCGCACGATTCAGGCAAAAAAATCGATTCATTGGAACACCTGCGATTTTCGATGCATCCATTATTGATCGATTAGTTACGATTCAAATTTAGAATACTTAGTTTTTGGAAGTTTGAACCTTGTTTCAATATATTAGAATTGTCATTCTATTGAATTGAGGAATAAAGTTAACTATTATTCGATACGAAAAAGGGTAAACGAGACTGTGAAAATTAAGTTGGTTTAATATTTAATTCGCTGGGTGACGTAACAGAATTCGCTGGTCATTTGCATTGTGTTTCTTGTAAAGTCATTTTCTAGACTATTGATTATTTTCAAAGGGTGGAGACATGTTTATGTCGACGATCAAGCTACTGATTTTTTTGTTTATTTGTGCTGATCATCACCTTTTGTTGTTGTTTTTTTAATATTAGATATCTGCAGAATATAACAATAAGAAGCATTATCTCTCATCAAAAGTTCCAAATAATGTACACAAGTGTGCATGGTCGATCGACGGTGACAAATCCAAGAAATGAAAGAATGATCTCTCATCAAACCTTATAGTATTGGTTTATTAAATCATGAATGTCTAAAGAATTTCGAATCGCGCGCGGTCTCTCTACCGAGGCAATTTTAAATCTATTTGAATGTCAATAAATTAATCTTCAACGGTTGGTTTATTAAGACAGCTTGAAACATTTGTTATCAGATTCAAAACCAAGTTATATAGAAAATACACAAAAGAGATAAATAAATATGTGTAATCCACGAAAGATTGGAAACATGGTATTTATACTATAGACTCCTTTTGAATTCTCCCACTTGAACCATAGAGCCTATGGAGTAACTTATCTTACTTAAGAAGTTAAGATGTCGATATCTTCTTAACTTCTGATTTTATGTGGACTCAATATCCTCTTAGTTTTACTGGTACCTATATGTGGAATTTTTATGACTGACCGCCTGTTTGACGTCGAACGATATCTATAAACAACATCTAAAGTTAAATTAAAATATATTTTTTTCGGTACTTATAACACTACTAAAGCCAGAGTATCTAGTAAGTACATAATACAAAATAGTCAAAAGATATAGAAATTATTTTTCTTCCTCTTACTTTGAATTAGCTTCATTAAACAAAAAAAAAAACAATACATCCATATCCATACTAATATTATAAATGCGACAGTCTGTCTGTCTGTCTATCTGTCACCTCTTTACGGCTAAACTGCTGGACCGATTGTGATGAAATTTGGTAGGGATGTAGTTAACGACCTGAGGTCAAACATAGGCTACTTTTGGGCGCGATATAACCGAGTCCCACGCGGGGCGAAGCCGCGGGGAACAGCTAGTCTATATATAAATTGCTTCATTTCTGACCTCGACAATACTATTTTTGTTTTTTTTTCTTAATTAGTTCATAATTACTTTAACAACTCAAAATAAAAAATATTTTGTCAAACGTCATCAGGCATTTTGTCAGTGTTTCTGGTATTCCTCATTCATCATCCTTTGATACCAAATCGACGATTCCGTTGTAACATGTCATTTACACGAATTACAATATTTATTGTGTCATAATAAACATTTACAACAATTTTCATAATTCAGTATTTCATAAGCCCGCATGGTGATTCACACAACACAAAAGAGACCTTGTACTTACATGAATATTGTAAATTTATGACAACACTACGCTGACTTTACACCTCTGTGCTATATCTAAGTTTTAACAAAGAAAACTAACTAAATAAAGGCAAGTTTGAATTAAGAATTATCTATTCTTAAATGAAATAACATTAAAGAATTCGTTTCTTTGAATGCTTTTAAATATAAAAAATACCAGATGAAACTGAAATAATATCTATACCCAATTTTTAAACCCATTCCAGACAACCTAAATATAGGTACCTAAAGAATATTTCTTTGAAAGTTTCAGTACTTACGCGCCCATGACTGACAAACATACAAACATCAAATCAAATCACTTTTATTTGCAGTAAATAGGGTTTACAATGTTCTTGAAAATTTTTGGGTTAGTGCTTATGTCCTATTTAGCCAAAAATATTAAGCATGCAAAATTTTCGAAATGTCTATGCATCGATTATTCAATTAATGATATATTATTAATTTAATATATCCACATCATTCATCAGTAAAGCCCCAAGTTTTAAATTTTTACGGAAAACGTTACCCATTACTCTTTATTGACTCAACGTAATACGTCCATTAGCCGTCATCGTCATTACGTGAATCATAACGTATCTATATGCTTCCTAATGATTTGCATACTATTACCATATATTATTGGTAATTAAGCTAATGTAAGGTGTGGTCACTAATTATATATATTGTTTGTTTATAACAATTAGGAAGAGGCAAAGTAGTACCCATTAATTTATATTAATTTATACTTCTACTAGCGACCCGCCCCGGCTTCGCATGGGCATAAAAACCTTCCTCTTGAATTACTCTATCTATTAAAAAAAACTGCATCAAAATCCGTTGCGTAGTTTTGAAGATTTAAGCATACAAAAGGATATAGGGACAGAGAAAGCGACTTTGTTTTATACTATGTAGTGATGATCGAGCCATATAAGCATTATGGCTCGATGAATCTGTCCATCAAAGAATCTGAATTATTAAACAATATCCAGTTAAAATAATATAAAAAAATAAGCGTATATATATTTTTTTTAATTCGTCCCTCATGCTTTTCATTGCATCACTATTTGTAAATCACATTATAAAAACATCAAAAAGCTTATCCTGACACACTTGATATGCAAGTGGACTATGATTCATCGTGTCAGTAAACTCTAACAAAAGGCCGATAAAGCTTTGGTTATCAAATAATTTTTACTACACAATTAACTGATGGTTTCAACGCCATAAACGAGGACTAATACAAAGAAGTTTTTATTAAAAAAGAAATATCTAACACTTTGCTTGTAGTCTAGGTAATGAGCAATGAGCGATTGATTTTCATTTTCTTAATTATAGTTCTTGGAGTAGGTATTAAACCAACTAGAGACGCAAAGCGCGCTTTTTCTACGCAAAAAATTCTGCCTTATTCTGCGCGTGGAGTAAGATTAAACACTTATCAAAATTATCACAACAAGCAGTGACTTAGTAGCTTTCGTCTCAATAAGTTTTCACTCCAGTGTACCAAGCTGAATTATTATAATTATCGCCACAACGTGCGTCGCTTCAGTATCATTCGGCACAAAGTAGGGGTAGACTTTTGGTAGAGGGGGTCTCTCAGTGACCACTGCGATGATCTAATGCTCTAATATTGAGTTGGTTCTTGTCATTGTTAGTAAGTTTTGAAACAAGTTTATCAATGCATCTTATTCTCAGACTAAATGATTAAGAGTATGAGTGTGAAATAAACAAACTAGCTATGATCCTCTTACTTATCGGTGGTGAACAAGAATAGTTATATGATGCAAAAAGATTTTAGAATAAACACAGTCTCATCATAGTAAATATTCATCTAGTTTTATCAACTTGATAATTTCGGGCGACTAATTGAGAAACGGAAAGACAGAGGCTTTACGGGTTCCGTTTTTGAACTTTGAGAACCTTGAAAAATAAAATATTATTCGAAACCGCTCTGTTCTCATAAATTAAGTCCTATTTACAATCAGCAAACAGTAGGTATGTCGTTTGTGTTTCAATTTCGTCATCGTTTTCACTGATAACGTGTTGATCTTTTGTTCAACTAATATTAAAAGTTATTTGACGAACCTGTGTTCGATGACCTTAGTAAATTACGATAATATTTAACAGCGTGTTGATCTTTTTACGCAATTAAATTGGTCTGGTAAACGTTTCTTACTAGTCGGTCATCGTGTTTCCCATGTTCGATATTGCACAATTATTTCAGCTAAGATTTCAGAGCCTCATCATCATTTCGACCAATCGGAATCAGGTCAGACTCGCCTTTATTTAACGCACAAGATAGTTACGAACACGCATGCCCTCTAGGCTATCGAGCTCCTCTGGTCATTGCTACTGGTCGAATATTACCAAGATCTCTTCAGAAAATTAAACCGATCAAAAAACCGAGCAAGTACGAGTCGGACTTGTGCATGAAAGGTTTCGTACTATTATCTGTACAAAGACAAAATGATCACTTTTATGGTATGAACGCCTCACTGAAATATTTATTTTATTCTGTTTTGTTGTTACAGCGGCAACGGAAATACATCATCGGTGAAAATTTCATCTGTCTGCCTGGTGCTAGACGAACAGCGGAATCTCAGCAATCATCATTTAACCTGCAGGCTGTCCACTGCTGGACGTAGGCGTCCCCCAAAGCTTTCCAGAATGACCGGTTAGAAGCGGCATGCATCCAATGCCTGCAACACTCTTTGGGTACGACCAACCGACCGACCGATCTTTGGATATAACCCTTAAAAAGAAAAAGGAAATATTTCAAAAGCTTGCGCAGTAGTGAAAATAAGATGCGTAAAAGCTTTGAATAGAGTGATAGACTGGCATTTACTATAGCACATCAACGAACAAAGTTGACTGAAAGAGTTCTTTAATAGTACAATTAGATAATAAACAGCGCAACCAAACCAATAATACAGTAATGGTCAATAAAATGTTCATTACTACGTTATGACCGTAAACCTATGAAGTTACAAAGTAAAGTGTTGAATTGGAGTACTTTTATTTAGATTAATGTTTCATTTTGATTATGTGGGTTAATGATTACTGCTTTTCAGACAACATTTTTCGTACCATTCGAAGGCCATATAATACAAAAATACATATATAATCTCTTAGTAAGACTTGATACATTTTTAGTTTGGCTATTGTCTGGATTACCTAAATGCCCGATAGGAAAGTTGAATCTGTTTTATAGCACGTTAAGCCGTTTGGTGCCTGCTGCTATTCTTTTTAAAGCCAAGAAAAACGCAAATAATACAAAAAATACGTATAAGATTATGAATAAAACGATGTAAAATAATATCCCGTTCGTTTCAAGATTTTTTTTTTGTATTACAAAACAACCATCACACTAAACGATATATAAAATAAAAGTTTTCTCATCATAAACCACGAGCAAAGACTAATTTATGACCATTTTGATTTACGAATTCTACCATAAACTGACAACACTATTGTCCGATGACGTTTCGGGATCGTTAAATATGGCAACACTGAATATCACGCACGTCGGGACCGTTAGTAAAAATAATGCTGCATTGATCTATTAGGTCATAACTTTTTTTGGACATTTTTATTTCTTTTTTAATAAAATACAATGTATCATACAATGATTGGGCTGTTAAACGGTTATCTATGTATTGATCTATACAATGTTTTAGATATGGTAAAAACGTTTTAAAATTATTTTTATCTATTTTGTTTGCGAAGTTAGCAGATTTCATAGGCACATTTTTATGCTTTTTTTTATTTCAATGCCAGCTGTGCCGAGCGGTTTTATCCACACGTGATGTGTATGTACTATAAATAGTCTAAACCTAAAAAATACTTTGATATGCAAAAAGATTTTTTTAAATAGGTTTGGCAGACCAAAGGATCAAAAAAGCTGTAGAGCGCAGCGACTGGGCTTTCGGCTTTAAGACAATACCAAGCTGCACAATTCAGGGTGTAGAAATTGAAACAGGACATGTTTATCGCATGCGGTTAGAAGGGTGGGCAAATCAGCCACATTTTGGATAGCGGACGGTCGGAAAACAGGCAGACCAAGGAGATGTGACGATCTTAATAGCTTTTGTAAGAGTGGTTAGAGGTTGAGGATAGGAATGAGGGTAAAAAGAGGTGGGAGGCAAAAGGCCTACTCTCAGCAACAAAACACAATTAGGTATATATGGTTAAAAAAAGGTTTCGTAAAGAAAATCTTCAGTTTTATAAAACATAGCTTTAACATAGAGGAAGATATCTATATACTTATAATCAATCTAAAAAGCAGCTCTATTTTTAAATGTATAGTTCGTAACAGTAGTTAGAAACAGGTACGGCCCCCAGATGGTAAGCGGTCACCGAAGCCCATGGACTCCTGCAACACCAGGAGTGTCACATGCGCATTGCCAACCCTTGAAAATCATCACGCCCTTTTTTGAAAGACTTCTAGAAGAGACTAGAGAAACCCATAGCAGACTCATTCCACATCTTCTGTATAATACGAGATCAAACCAAAGAAAAGATAATAGTACTAACTTAACATATCGTCAACCAAAACTACGATATTAACATATAGCCACGAATTATGAGTGTTTATTTTTTAAACTCTATGCCATTGTCGTGAGAGTGTTTGACGATCGGTGACTCATCTGCGCTGGCGCACGCTATACAGGATGATACCTATGTCCCTCTCAGAACAGATCATTTTATAATTATGATCAGAAAATGTAAAAAAACCTTACACCAGGCTGTTAGTTTCAGTGGTTAGTGTTTCACACCGACATATATGTGGCAAGGCGTAGTTCAATTTTTCCACCAAAAAAAGCTTTTGTCAATCTCCATGGTTTAAGATATCTCCATGGTTTAAGATATCCCCATGCCAAATATTCAAATCTGATAGCAACCTTCTTAAAAAGAAGAATAATACTCATATATTACGTTTTATTGATTTATTCAAAGCTTATATCTATCATAACGTATCACATCAATACGATATAAAAGCAAAACAATATGTCAATTTGAATTATAGGACAAAAATAATAATACCTAAAATTTATAAGAAATCATTTAAAGAACATCTTGTTTGTTTGTTTGTTTGTTTGAAGAAGCGTATGTTCTGCATATCTGGCTTGAAAATTGTAAATATGTATTGCCATTTGCATTATTCTTCATAAAAAATTAAACTTTACAACGTCGCTCTACCCACATTACCCTTTGCCATTTTAATTTCGTCTGGTTTTCAATCAGCAGTCTTTACGAGGTGTCCACAAACAATAGCGTGTGTCTAGACTTCTAGACTGCTAGACCGAATTAGCTATAGCCTGGCTAAATTGAAGCCATTGTTGGTGTTTACAGGCCAAACAATGAATCTTAGTAGGAAAATGTATGGTCATGACATTGTGGTGAATACAATTTCATTTGTTTAGTAACAATAAATGAAAATAAAAAATAGATACAGCTAATCTTAGCAATATACCTATTTTAATTAGCTTACATTGTTTGATATCATTAATTATTATAATGGTTGATAAAATAATTTTACAAATGCCTATGTCTTAAGTCTTAAGACCTCAGGGTCTACCAACCAAACCGAAATGTTAATGAGACCTCTATTTGATGCTTATTCATCCCTTAAGATACCTACTTAAGTAGGTCTTAGCAAGGTTGTCCTAAAATATGAAAGTAAGATACCACACGGCTTATATTAATTAAACAACGGATACAAATTATAGATTCTAATTAAAACCAAATTGATTTCTCATTATCAATCTCATTTCTATTTGAATAAAATGAAACATCCCGTACACAATCTGATGCAACAGATAAGGTAGTTTTTCCGTGCCTCCCCGTACCACTGTTCCACATTGCTGTGACTCATACGGGAACAAGAATTGGAGAAAGCCGTGGAGACTTCAATAAACAATCAAATTAAAATAAACGAGCAGATTTTTCCAAATTTTGTCGAAAAATAACTAGATCATAATTATTTAATAATAACTTTCATAGCGATGACATATTTACGACTGGGATGTAGGTAAAAATTTCTATAACACAGCAGAGAAATGCAAGTAAAATCGCCTACTAAAGCACTGTATGTCCACGTCTTACGGAAGCTAGGTAGTTACGTGGGGTCAAGTTTCTGGCTATTATACCACCTTAATCTGAAAGAAGATTTAAACCCTAAAAGTAGCTTTACGTTGAAGTGGATGTTATATAAATGCAAACGATCATATAACCAAAAAAGCTAAAGATACCATTTTTCAAAAGGGTTTGCAGTAAAATCGGCATACATAGCATTTATGGTCCATGTTTTCGACCATGTGAAACGGTATATTGTGCAGAAAGTCCGACGCAACTAGCTTAGAACATATCTAAATATAACGCTAAATGAGAGAGATATTTTTTCTTTACAAAGCTACAAGAAATTCATTTTAAAAAATAACTCAATTTTTATTGTTTTAGAACACAATATCAAAACTGATTCAAAGTATAGAGAAAGAAATAAAAAATACAAAGAGAGATGGAAAGAATTACGTTATAATAAAAGTTATAAAAGCCATAGCAACAAGTCGAGTCAATAGCTTTATTAACCTCACGCACTGTTGACCAAACTCAAGACGACGTCTTCAAACATTTTTTTATCTATTTGACGCCGAAATATTTAACTCCTAAACGATTCAAATTATAATTAGGACCATTTGAATTATACCAACCAAAATACAGTTTCATATACAAATTAAATTAGAATTCTGTACCTTATTTATAAAAGAATAAGAATATGATAAGAATTTAAAAGTCGAATTCAAATGTTGGGCTTATTATTGGCCCTTGGTTGACCCAACAATGTTAATATGCTTCGAATGACCAATATTAATCTTTAGATGTCTTCTTTTGTATTGGAACTACAAGGAGTTGGTCCCAATTTTCTTGTTTATTAACTATTGCTATAGAAACGTCTAAGGGATGACTATTGAAATGCGTGTGGCTTGACAAAGACGGATTAGGTTTAATTATGGTTTGATATTTGTTACTTTGTGACGTTGAGGGGCGTGTGAAAATGATTAGAATTTATAAAATTACATAGGAGTTTGTCTCTTCTCTAGTTCTCTCTTATTTAGAAGGAAAACAGGAAATATTTTTTATTTTAACAAAATATCCTAATTTTTTTGTTTGTATTTAAGAAATACATAAATAAAATAAATAAATAAGATAAAAAGTAAAGCAATAAGTAAATAGTTTTGATTGTCTGACCTGAAATTCCCACGGGAGCGGAACTAGACAAAAGCCAGTAAGTCTAGATAGTTAACCCAAACGGCGAATTTGGTCCTAACACGTTTATTCAAAATAGGCAAAGTTCGATACTCACATTAGTATAACGGCCGCTGGCTAGTTTCATTAGACCAACTTTAAATTTAATCAACCATTGAAACTACGACGTGCATCCGTTGATTGCTTCTGGTTTCTGTATCGGAATTTAACTATTGGTATCGAAACTTTATTCAGTTTGAATTTAACTTAGACTAGCTGTTGCCTGTGCATTTGTTTGAGGCCATTGTTAAGCTAAAAACCTACTTACTGCGTTGGCTCTTAGACCCCAAGAGGGTTGGCCTTCGACATCAAAAAATAGACCTAACAAAAGAGGTGTAAAAACCATTCTACCATCAGGATACCTCAGACCGGATCCCCCTGAACTCATCAGTTCATTTGGGTTCACTGCCTCCGTGGTCCAGTGGTTAAGGTGTTTGCCTGTAGACCCGGGGGTCGTAGGTTTGATTCCCACGGGAAGCATACTTTGTTTAATTGTTTCCAGTTTGATAGGACATTGCAGGCTTGAATCACCTGATTGTCTGATAATCTGATAATAAAGATGAGTCCGTGCTTCGAAAGGCACGTTAAGCCGTTGGTCCCAGCTGCCATCTGGTAGTCATTAAAGGAACCACGTCAGTGGCCGAAATGCGGTCCCGAAAACTCTGACACCAGGGTGTACATGGTCGATTGACCGTGACGCCTACTCGAAATGATGATGATGATCAAGAGTTCACTAAGAAGAATTAAAAAACAACACTGCCAAGAAGGGTAAATGTTGTCTATTCCTAATTTGTAAATCATATGGCAAACAAAATATGCTTTATAGTAACTGAACATGAAAATAAACAAATATGTCCCCTTAGAAATGCAGTGGGTTAAGTGATCACTTGACCTGATTTTTCCCCACCTTTCACATCAACCCTCTCCTACACTCAATTACTACAGTACCCTTATCACGTTTTATTTTGCAAAATATTAAAACTCCCGCTTTGAAAGTTAATTTATAAATATTTCAAACAATCATGTCGACGTTAGTATGAAATTTTATTAAAGTTACCTTTTTGCCTATTAGCCCGTGGTTTGGTGCTTTTCAATAAATTTTCGCATAAAATGTAATAATTTTGAGCCTTTGTGCTGGCCAGTCTCAAATTAATCAGCATTATTGTTATAATTAATACATTCCATTGATTAATTTAAATATTTGTCCAGTTTCTATACAGTCAGATTTTGCCAGTGTTTGACTTAAAAATAATAATGTATATTTTCACCGTTAACAACTGATGAACTGTTAGCAACAATTTTCTCTGAATGTCCGTGACAGGGATGGGTAATGTCAGTTATAACAAAGACGTTTTCAGTCATCGGTACACGAAGAATGGGTGCGATTACCGTTGTTATTCCTAGGGGCCTAGCCAAAGTCACAATCGCAAAACGTTAACGAGGTACGACAAGAACAAGATGTATGGGATTGACATAAGATTGACCACGTGATTTACAGCAGCTAAATCTTCTTGTTTTGAAATTGACACTTGGCTACGGGTGCTGATGTCGAGGGTGTTACTAGCGCGCTCTCAGTTTGTAGTCTTCGATGTTTACATATAATTTCCAGTCACTGCCTAACTAACTAATTAATTTTACCATGGCATAAAAGATATAGGAAGAATATAGATATAGAAGATATATAAAATTGGGATTTGCCAAACCGGAATATTTTTCAATTCCTCCAAATTTACTACAATTAATTAAATATTAAAATATCAATATATTTTACCTATGCTCTGTGCAGAATGAAATAAAGACCTCTAGACTCCCTACTGCCACCAAAAACAATAAAGCTAAAATCCATTACCAAACAGGTTAAAAATACAACGTATATAATTGACCCGTATTGATTCATAAATAATTTTTAAGAGCACTACACCGTAGGTAGTGTAGCTTACACAACAAATATATCATGGCACAGAATGGTCCAATAGGATATTTGAACAAGTGATAGGATGTAACATATGCTCAAATTTTGACTTTGTTTGATGAATATTCTACTAATTGATACTATCATAGAGTTCAGAAAATTTAATACAATTTTATTAATTGTTTGTGAGTTGGTTTTTGGACAGTCACTAACTCGTTTTTAGGTTGTAGTTGATGATACTATATAAGTTTATAGATTACTAGCTATTCCCCGCGGCTTCGCCCCGCGTGGGACTCGGTTATATCGCGCCCAAAAGTAGCCTATGTTTGACTTCAGGTCGTTAACTACATCTCTACCAAATTTCATCACAATCGGTCCAGCAGTTTAGCCGTGAAGAGGTGACAGACAGACAGACAGACTTTCGCATTTATAATATTAGTATGGAAGTATGGATTCACACATCTTCTTTTCACAGTAAATAATTATATAATAAATTGAATCAAAATAATAAGATATAGGGATACATGGCGTAGACAGAGGGAGGCTTATGCCCAGCAGTGAACAGCTGATGATAATGATGATGATAAATAAGAAAACCTTGTCTAAAGAATAACCTAAAAACTATCATTTTTTTCTTTACATGCTTATTTAGTAAATATATAAATATGATTTTATAATGAGATGTTTATATAGTTACTTACTATTTCATCTATCATGACACGTATTTATTGAAGCTTTTAGAGAAGTAACACGCAACTTGTGCAAATTCAACTTGAATATAAAATTTATTTTACAAGTAGTTAGGCACTTTATAAAAGCTTAAACTAACCTGCTGAGTCACTCTAGCTTTTACAGGTATCTTACATAATAAATAGTTGTTGTTGGCGTGTGCGAAATCAGATTTAAGGTGATGTGTCATCAGCTGCGTATGTGAAAAATGTGGCTGACCTAGATAGAAAACGTAGAAAATTAGCTAGCCCCTGTATTTAGAAACGTATGTAGCTTAAATGTGTTGCGTCTCTTTCTTTCACGTGAAGTGGCAGGTAAGAGAAAAAGAGGCAAAACATATTTTAGTTAATATGGGCTTAACAAACGTTTGTTATTACGGGGGTAAGACTTTTAATAACACTCTCATGGTCTTCTTCAATTGGACATATACAAATACAACGCGAGCGGTCATAAATTAATGGCACGCTAGGGTACACTCTTTGATTTAATCAAAGGGCACACTATATAGAGCATAGTGTGTCTCATTCCTTTAAGCCTTTAGGCCACGGTCAATGTGAAAGTATGTTTTAATTTCTATTATTATTTTTATTATTTTACATAAAGTCCGCTTTCATTCGTTTTCCGCGCAAAATATCTTACGTCTTCAGGTTGAAGACGTAAGATATTTTGCAGGAAAGCAATCATACTAAATTTGATTCACATAAATGAAATATTTATAGAAAAATTCTTATGAAAAATTAGACTAATTTAATCTAAAATCTCATTAATCATACAAAGAAAAACACAAACATCGATTCTTAAATAATAGAATCATTTTGACAATTTATTATTAAGGAAATATAAAACTTATAGAATATTTCTTTGAATGTCTCTTCATCAAAACCTTGAAGATTTTAAACATCTATACTATGACACACCTGACATTGCAAAAACATACATAAGGCTTTCCTATGTATGAGTCACAGCATCGTAGTTCATGATTAGTCAGCAATTTACAAAGTTACATCATACTCAAAGAAATATATAGTTCTGCGCCCTAAAAAATTTACACATTCCTTAAAATTAATTTTACAGTTAAACTCTTTCAAAATTCTTATACTGAAGCTAGTTGTACATTAAAAAGCTGTATGTGGAGTCTGTAGAAAATACAAGCTTCAAACAAAAGCACGCAAAGGAGGCTTTCACGCCTAAATTCTCACTGCTATTCAATACTGGCAGGCGTTTTAGTAATATGTATGTATAAGTATAATCTCTTCTAGCAATTATCTTTATTATCAGACTAAAAGGAAACTAATCATATCAATTCCTTCCATAGTTGTCTGGAAGAAAAAGAAAAACTTAAAATGTAGCTGCTTCTCTTTCTGCGTAAGCCGTAAAAGTCGTCTAAGGAAATCGGTGAATGGAGAAATCACGACATAGGCAATGTGGCTAGCAATCCATCACTATTGATTTCCTTTTTAACTAACATCATGCTAAACGTGGTCTAAGGTATTTTGACCCTAGGCTCTGTCTACCCGTATGGGGTAAAGGCGTGTTTATATACATGTATGTTTTATCAGACAATCAGCTGGTTTAACAGTGTAATGCCAAACTGGAAATACTTTCCAAAGTAAGCTTTTAGTGGGAATCGAATTCACGTCATTCAGGTCTTCAACTAATTAAACCACTGGACCCTGGACCAAAGACCACTGAGGAATTTATTTAGTAATTGTATTCTATCTGACCCGGCGAACTCCGTACCGCCTGAACTCCTTTTTCTTACCTTTTAAACCTTCCCTGAATTTCCACAAATATTTCATGGTCCTCCTCCTTTGGTCTCGCTAGCGCTGTCATTGAAATACTATCCGCTTTAGATACCTTTGCAAAAAAGTGTCAAAAGTGGCCGTTTTAGTAATTTTTACAAAAGAAATTAAAGCGGATAGTATTTAAATGACTTCGAAAGTCATTGAAATGAATAAAGAGATTTTTTTTTTGGGAACTGGCAGTTGTGAGACCGAAGGAACAGCCTTAAGGCCAAAATAAGCTAAATCCGCCCAGCCATTCGCGAGTTTTAGCGAGATTAACGAACAGAAATATATTTTTAATAAGTATAAATAGATTTTAATCCAGTCGTAAACGGTCCACTTCACCTCGTCTCTCATTTTAAATATCCTGCCATAGGATATATTCCAGTATTATTCCATAATGCACACAATATTATAAGTATCAAGTTACCCACTAATTTGTGCGATGATTAGCGTAATGCATTCAAATTGCCTTAAACAATGAATCATTATGCATTTATCTATGCAACTTGATATGCAAGGACGCGGATATTGTTCCATATCTTTGTTACGGTTTTGAAATATATAATGACAAAAGAATTAGAATTACCTATATGCCTTAAAAAATGCAAGACAGGTTCAGCGTATAAGCTTAGCAGTCCAGTGTGGTAATGCTGCTAGTATTCTGGGCACACTGCCTGGATGTTTGAGGAAGTTTTTTATTTATTAGATTATTTAAATATTGACTATAATTATGAAATAAAAGTCGTTAGTCTTTGATAAATGTTAATAAAAAGATAGGTTTTAGAAATCTTAATGTGTCAGAATAGATACATTTAATTATGACTTATATATTTTTTTATTTGAAAGACTACTGAATCTAGTTTTTGTATCTCTCTGATAAGTGGGGAATTTAAGCTTATAACTTTCCCCAAGAATTATGCTATCATATGCCGTAAGAATTTTTCAAATTTAACCATTAGATCTAAAGTTATAAGCGATCAAACAAACAATTTTATTAGTATACAAAATTGCATTCCCTTGGAGGATTGACTTCAAACATACAACTGGTAAAGCGATATTTATAGAGAGGTAATTACACAAAAACAAACTTAAATAACAACCAAAGTTATACTTTTTAACAAAGATCATCACTTACTCTTACCTATTTCAGCCACCAAAAAAAACCAACCTGGGATAAAAGTAAGATATATAATGCAAAACAAAAAATCTTAGCAACAATATTACGCATGAGTTGCAATCATAAGATGTTTCGAGCTTCCATAGGCTAAGATTTTTTCGTTACGCGGGTTATTTTCATATGCCATGGATTAGTAGTCAATATCATTAAAAAAATCAACGACTAATTTACATGGGTGCTGTACAAAAGATCAGAAAGATATGACTGGATGATACATGGACAATTCTCATTGTTGGACTTGTGAAATGCACTTATTATGATTCACAAATAATAATGTTTGTTCATTTAAAACCATATAAAACCTTGAGAGCCCTAATTACGCCTTTTATTCAGATGCAACAGGCGTGACGTACTTTGAGCTAATTTCACATTACATTATTATGGTTTGTTTTTGCGAGTAACGAATCGACTAAAGAAGGTCGCAGGCAGACGCTGGATGCAGGCCGCTTCCAACCGGTCGTTCTGGAAATCCTGGGGGAGGCCTACGTCCAGCAGTGGACGACCTGCGGCTGAAATTATGATGATGATGATGATGAATCGACTTCATGTTTTTTGCCCCTGTGTCCCACTCTCACACTCCTCTAATATGATAAGAAGAGAAGAGAAGTTCATTATTTAAGAGATAGAGATATTCTCTTGTGATAAACATTAGAATGCTGCTGACGTTCATTATTGTCATTATTTAGACCACATTGCTGTACATAAGCTTTCACGGAGATTTCTACTCGTATCTTGACCGATCTGATACGGCCTGCATCATCGTTTCAGACGCGTCGTCCATCGCTGGACATAGGCTATCCCCAAGGATTTACAGAATAACCGGTGGGAAACCTGCGATCTTCTTCAGCACTTGCATCATCAGCTTAGAACAATTACCTCTCTCTGCACCTGTTGTTTTACCTCTCTCTCTCTCTCTCTCTCTCTCTCATCTTAGTGCTTTCCCGGTTGCATCCTTAGCTGATTACTGCAGAGCCCAAGGTCCGCTTTCCTGCTCTCTTATCAACTTTACATGGTCAATATACAGTTTAAAGCCAGCTATTTACACATTTATGTTATAAACCTTTTTCAGACTAAATATCAAAGAGTAAAAAACTTATCAAAGTATATGTTTGGAGTATGGTTTAATACGGCAGTGAAACTGGACTCTAACTAAAAAGAAAAGAAAGAAATTGGAAGCTGTTGAAAGAAGAGAAGAGTTTAGAGAAGAATAAATAGAATCAGTTGTAAAGATAAAATAACCAATGAAAAAGTTTGAAAACGTGTATGAGAAAAAAGAGCCTTAATAAAAGAAATTGAGAACAGAAGAGGGAAAATATGGAGACATTTTATACGGCACAACACTTTATGAAAAACATTATGGAAGGCACGATGAAGAGTAGACGGGGAAGAGGTAGACCAAAAAGGATTAAAACAAATGAAGGAAAAAGTGGAAGTCGTGTCGTATCTAGATGAGAAAAGGCTAGATGAAGTTAGAAACACCTATAAAAACTCTAGTGACAAGAGCACTGCCCTTAAATTTTATATAGAAGAAATCTTCTATTAATATCGATCGACGTGTGAAGTTAAAAAAATAATTAAAAAAGCTTTAAGTGGAATCCTAACTTTATTTCTTTACAAATGCACCAACAGTCTGTCATTGTAGCAAATGAGTTACACAGAAAATAATGCTCAATTTGTTGCAAAATACGCTTTTGCAAACATTATTACGACGCATATCAAACAATCGGTGTCAAGGTAAAGGATTGTTAATTATAACATTATACTTAAAGGATTTTTCACAAGCTTTTCTGTTTCATTCATCATCGTTTCGTTTAGGTGAAATAGTCAATCAACCATAGACACCCTGGTATCTGAGTTCTTCGGAACCGCTTCTCTGTCTCTGACGTGGTTCCTTTTGATGACAGCCGGGACCAACGGCTTAACTTGCCTTCAGAGGCACGGAATCATCTTTATTATCAGAATTTCAGATGATTCAAGCCTGCAATTCCTAACCAAACTGGAAACAACTAAACAAAGTATGGGCCCCTTTGGGAATCGAACCTATGAACCCCGAGTCTACAGGCAAATATCTTAAGCACTAGACCACAGAGACAGTCTGTTTCATTTGGTTCCTGTTATATCCCATATGTAGTGTATGTGAAACGATCAATATGAGCACGGACAAAGCCTTTAATGGCCAATACTGTACGATTTTTCAGGCCGCCTAAAGGCATATGAAACAGCGTATCGACTTCCATCTAGCGATAAAAGCCTGGACCATTGACTTTACATGCCTTCCGAAGATCTGAGGAGATTGAAATAAAAATGCCACTTCGCTGACGTTAATAAGACGCGATTAAGTTTACCTTCCTAACCTACTAGGTTATCGAGCTCCTCATTTCGCCTAGGATAATAACGATGATATACGCCACATGAATAAATTTTTAATCATCTCAGTAGTAATCGATAAATTCAATCGGACATGTATTAATTATGCCAACCTGTTTAAGTGGGCGTTACACGGAAAGAGAAAGTGGAGCAGCCATGACTCATTTTGTATCATTTTTTGTCCATGATACTTCTAAATGAAGCCTTATTCATTTGTTTGTTTACTTATGAAGTAATTGCTAGAGCAACCGACTTTGCACACCCTGGTTTTAATCACCTTAGCGTTTGACTGAGATAACACGTTGAACTGTTTACGTTATATATTGGGCATGGATACTTCTTTGAAAATGCTATTAACCATCACTATAATAAGTACGAGTATGTTACAAAGATTGACAAACAATAGTCATTAAAATACAAAGCGAGACTGGCTGACGAAATAAGTTGGTGTAATGTGATCAATACAAGTTTAATGGGTGATAAAAAGTTAAAATTTAAAGCTGAAACATGCTTTAAATAAAGATTATTATGAAGGAATAAATATGTACCGTATCAAATTTTAAATTCTGTTCCTTGCATGACTAGGGAATAATTAGTAGTAATAACAATCGTACTAGCCTGCTACATAAATTGCAATTCATTGCAATTTTATACGAAACCACTCTGACATTGAAAACTATTTTTGCATAAATTGACTCTTAAAATGGAACATATTTTTCAAAAATTTACTTATATGGTTAGTCTTAATTAAAGGTTCTTACAGAAAAGCAGTTCAATAAGACTGGAGGTATTTTTATTTGTTTGATTATAACACTGTTTATTTTATAACAAAATCTACGCTTTCATGTCGAACAATTCAATAATATTCTTTAGGGCAAGGTTTCTTGCAAGGCTTGTAGGCACCTTCGTTGCAAATGTACTTGCGAACTTTCTTAGCTAAAGGACAATCTAGTCTTCCACACGGACCATGCACATCTCTTTTATTTACAAACGACCCATGTTGATACTTTCCTTTAACCGTTTCTCCATGAATAAATTGATGCTGACTTCCTCTGAATTCCATTCGTTTTGGACAATTTGTACCTCCACACGGCCCTTTGGGAAAGCCCATAGCCAAAATAGCCAGTTCGCTTTTAGTGAACGGCGCTACAAACTCTTCGTACATAACAGGCTCTGGTTCAGGTCGAATTGGTTCTCTAGTTATATCTGGAGCACCAAAAAAGTACGCCACTGGTGGTACAGATTCTATAGCAGTTCCTTCCCAATGTCTTACGACTTCAACATCTTTGAGTCTCAAATCATCTGTTAGATACTTTCTACCTGGTAAACGTTCCATTTCAGGCAAAGCAACAAAGTAACTGATGACTCTATTCCCTAAACAGGATAAACGAATGAAAAATTCTACTTCACCTGAAGATTTTAAATCCTCTTCGCATTGTAGAGGGCGAGTTAACTCAACAGTGTTGGTAATCATCTCAGGTTTCTTAGTGTCTCTGTATTCAGCTGCTGTCATATTAACAGGATTCAATTCTGCAGCTCTTTGCAAGCATTCAAAGAAAGATTTGTGCCATTCGACAACACAGAATCCTATGCAGTTCATTTCTTGATCTCTGTTCCAAACAGTTATATAAATAGGAGTCTCTCTCAGTAAATCTTCCAATTTTGAAGGTCTGGAGAGAAACATTACAGAATTGCCGACGCCAAAGTAAGGAGGTTGTGGTAAGGGCTCTGAAGGGAGGATTAATTTCTGCGGTACTGCTTTTCCTTTCTTACCTTTTTTTGGTTTTGGTGCCTTTTTACCTTTTTTCGGTGGTGGTGCTGGGGGTGGTGGAGCAATGAAGTTATCATGAGCTACATAAAAATCAAACAGAGGCAGACAATTCATCTGCATGGTACACGTTTGCATAAACTTCATTTCCTCTTCAGAAGGCATTGGCGGTTCTTTGCCCTTTTTGCCTTTTTTCGGCTTTGGTGGTTTCTTAGCTTTCTTACCTTTTTGGGCAGCTTCCAAAGCAGCTAAAGCTTCCGCTTGTTTTTTTCTCGCCTCTTCTTCCATTTTAAGCTCGTATTCATCTTTTACTGGTGGTTCGATCTTAAGCACGATTTTTTTAACAAATACTTCGATCATGAATATTTGCTCCATGGTTATTATCTGTAAAAAATATTAATTAGATATAATTGTGATCAACTTATTTAGTTAATTTATAAAATAAGATAATATATTAATCTTAAGTAATATCTTAATTGTGGTAATTTCTTCTACTAATTTCTAATAAATTACATTTCAACAGACCACTAATGTTTTATGTGGCGGTAAAAATAGATGAGGAATGAGGTACCATAAAGCCATTTAATTTAAAAAGTGTATGTAATCTGATACAAACGAGTAAAGAGGAGCCAGACATATGAACGCACGAAATTCACAACCCATCTTATTGGACTTTGACAAAGTCGGATAAAAACGCAAAAGAACACTCAACAAATAAAATAAAATGAACAACTCACCTTATCTTTGAATACAGGAAACTAAAACACTAAGCGATGGACCTAAACTAAAGGAAAGCATAATTTTGCTTTTTGAAACATAAGATAACATAACATAATATAATCCAAACCCTACATAATGGAATTTATAAAAATTAGACGATTATTTCACCAAAAATTTGGAACCACAGTGATTTGATTGTCAGTCATGATTGCTGTCATTTAGTAATAGAAAAATCTGACTATTATCTTGAATTATTGACACTGTCATTATTGGCTTCAATTTGTATTTTTCAAACTAAATCCTTTTTAACCAACTTTAAAAATGTGGTTCTCAGCTCAGTATGACCTGTATAATTTTTATCTCATATTGAGCTGAATCGATTTCGTTGCGTTTGTTAGAAATGTATTTGTTACATTTTAAGAGGCTTGAGGAGGTCCGGTATTTAAAAAGATTTAAAAAAGGAGGATTGTGGTAAATTACTTCGGTATTGACCAATAAGTAGATTTAACGTTTTAAGTATTAAAACCTAAGGTTCAATTATAAAACTATTCATCGTTATAATTTTAGTAAGTCCACATCGAGCCAATACCAATTATCATCATTTTCCCCTATTAAAAGGCCCACATACGACGAGGCTATTTTCTTTTGCCATTCCTCCCAATAAGGGGGTTATGTAGTTCATTCTCTACTATTGACATAAAAAATAAGCTAAGATATATTTAAGACCAGCTGTTGCCCGCGGCTCCGCCTGCGTGGTACTCGGTTATATCGCACCCGAAAATAGCCTATGTATAACCCTTGGTTTTTAACTATATCCAAACCAAATTTCATTCAAATCGGTTCAGCGGTTTAGCCGTGAAAGCATAATAGACAGATATATTACAGACTTTTGCATTTGTAATATTAGTAGGGAAGTAGGGATTACAATCAGATTCAATTGATACAAATACCAATTTAGATGTATTATATTCCAAATCAGTTCTGACAAAATAAACCTACATTTAGTATTTGAATGCAACATCAAACGAGAACTGCAAACGTTCGTTGTATAAACGCGATTCTAAATTTAAATATCGCTGTGAGGGAGACGGGTAATGTGCTTGTGCGCATATAACACAGATTTTAAATAATCTAGAACTGCTATGTTTGAATTTAAAGAAATTATGCTTTCTTCTTATAAAGCCAATTAAAGATGCGCGCGGTCACCGTATCCTTATTAAATAAATATCGTGGTAGGTATAGGTAACCGCTTCTCAGGTTATCAGGTAGGCTGTATGTCTGCTTCCCTTCTAAATGGTATAAAAAGTAGATATATTAATATCCAAACAATTGTAAGATTGCTTTGTTTTAATTCTGATTGAATAATTAAACTTATATAATTTATGCTCAATTGTAGCATCTTAGCAATTTTAAATACAACTAGGCGTGGCTAGAATTCAGGTTAAACATAACATCGTTTTTTTTTTAATGTGTTGTCTATCAACACATTTTGGCAACGTGTCACGTTCAATGTAGACCTAATTACATAGACTATAATAAGATAACTCTTCTATATAATTACATAAACTCTATATATCCTCCTAGCGGATCATGGGCTCTGAAACTGAGGAAGCTACCGGTAGGTCGACCGCCGATCTCGATTTTCTCCTCTCGTAATGGCTACTCGTATCGCTGAACCACATTTCGCTCCGGCTAACACACAAAAAGCTTTCAATTTTTTTTTTTCCTTTTTGAATCCGTTGTCACAAAAAATTCGACATCATTAAAAATTTTTTTTTTAAAGCTTTTTGTGTGTTAGGCGGTGCGAAATGTGATAGAGATACAAGTAGCCATTACGAGAGGATCGGTGTTCGACCTACGGAAAAGCGCTAAGATGAAAGAGAGATCCTCCGTGGTAAGCGCTCAGTCTGAGCGACTGAGTGCGAACCATGTCAATATATTGACATCATTTATTGGCTGCAACTTTCAAGCAGCATTTGTGCATCTACTTATAATAATAAGGTCTATCTAGATATTTTGACTCTGTGTCAAACAGACTTGTCCTGCACTCCCCTCCCCGCGCGTCTCTACGCTACCCGCGTGCGTAAACGTAACCCCGAGAGTGAACTCTAGGGTTTTTTTTTATTCTTTTTTCTTCGATCATGCCTCGATTGTGACTGGTTTGAACTGATATCTGGTTAGAAAGGAAATTGATAAAAATTAAGACCGTTGTATTTAATTTTATGGAGTTTCCAATTAGAGATGTTTGTTTTAGTTTGAAGTAGGTGTTTTAGAACTTTGTTTAAATAAAATTTGTGCTGGTTTGTATGTATCTGTATTTGTTATTTCGCAATTATTTACACATAAAAAATATACATGGATTCAAAGCGGTGTTGAAAAGTCAACAGGTTTGGGTGTTATTTTCTAGATTTTTTTCTTTTAGACATAATGTCGCTAGATCACTTTTTTTGCGTGCGCTTTAAAGCGCTTTTGCCGGTTGAAAAGATATGACGATAGTGACAAATTTACTGTAGAGTTTACTATTATAGCCACAAGCATATATAATTATCTCGTGTGAGATGGCAAGCAGTTACCGCAACCTACAATCTTTTAACGATCACTTGCGAATTGTCTTATCCATGATCAAAATACCCTTTTATCACATTTTGAGACTTTCCTCCATAACAGACTAGCTTTATATTAGCTGGTAATAATATAAAAAAAGAGGTAGAGATTCTCACTTTCAAGGATGTCGAGGGTCGTGCGAAGTTGAGAAAAAAAAACAGACAAGCGGACTCTTGGTTTTATACCGAAAACCGGGAAATCGGTAAGATGAGAAAGATGGGACAAGATAAATAGAAATTCACTGCCGATTCCATACAAATCAAGTAGCAGAGCCATGGCAGAAACCAGGAAGGCTAATAGACCATGAAAATCAAATATCATAGGTTATTACCCTCCATAATCTTTTTAGAAATCCAAAAGACCGGTTGAGATCTGTCTTTAAAAGTCATAAAACCGTACCTTACAAATCACAAAGTAAAAAAAAATGGTTATAAAATTTTCCGTTTTGCTCCCCGATCGATACGAGGTGCGGGAGGGAGGAGTCGTTAGCCACAAAACCGGTAGCGACTGCGCATCGTGCAGCTGCGCTCGAGTTTATAAGGCTGTGTTTATATTGAAACATTTAGTAAGTATATATTTTCTATGATGATTTTATATAATAGTAGGTACCTATGTGTACATGATACATTTATAATTTTCCAAAAACATGTGACGACTTCAAAAATGATTGATTACAGTCTGAAACGAGGTACACAGTCCTATGTTTGTATCTCAATTATTACAACATTCATGTGATGATCTAAATTCTTTATTATTTGTAACGCCTAATACCAATAAGCAATATTTATGCTAAAAATATTCTGATTTGTTTATACCATATCATTCGATCTTTAGTTTTAAAGATTGTCTAAAAATAGGTAAGTTTCTAAACAGTTTT
Source organism: Apomyelois bistriatella (assembly GCA_947044815.1). NCBI lineage: Eukaryota > Metazoa > Arthropoda > Insecta > Lepidoptera > Pyralidae > Apomyelois > Apomyelois bistriatella. The sequence goes on along the minus strand of OX345706.1, from coordinate 10,595,055 downwards.
ATCTATTCTTATAAAAAAGGGAAACAAATGATAAAACAAACAGTATTTTTCATGACTCAAGATTTTCTTGAAATTGTCCTGTAATGTGTCACCTTTGTTCGCTTAGTAGAAATATGAATATTTGATTGATTGCACCATTTTCACTATAATTTTAAGTCGATATTGAGTAAAAAAGGAATCCTACTGATAATTGCTCATTTTATGGTAAGTTCACGCTGGTTGACAGCTATTTAGTTGATTATTTTATTACAACCTGTACCCAACCATAAAGAAAAAAGGGTGGATTTCACACTTTGTATTAACTGATTTTTGTAAGACGTCTAATTATCATCAATACTTGGGCGACCTAGCTTCGCGCGTTTTATACAGAAAATCTGTTTTGCGTGAAAATATAGGTAATTTTAATTTTCCCAGACATGGAACCTAGTTAGATTATCTTTTTGACTATGTATGAACTTATGTTCAAAATTTCCAGGAAATCATTAAAGAGTTTTCTAAAACGCGAGTACCTACTAATAAATTTATATATATATATATATATATAGTATAGGATCATTTTTCCGTGCATGTCATTTAATCGGCATGCATCAAATTAAATCTAATCAATCAGATCAAACTAATCAAACTCAAATTTAAAAATTCAAATTGTTTATTTTCAATATAGGACATTCTTATCACTTATTGACGTCAATCATTACTTAAATTAAGGCTTGGAAAAATTGAGCACTATATATAAACTACCATTGCCTGTTTAAATGCTAGACAGTGATTTATAGTAAAGGGTGGGTTAGGTCATTTGAAGTAAATAGGTTGGTCCGTGATATACTGTTGATCGTATCAATGTTTTATTACATCTTTTAAAAAAGCAAATATAATTGCTAATTTCTTAAACGATACTTACAGGTATGTAAGCTATAATATTACTTGTCTTTCAATAGAGAGCAAAACAATGTGCAAGTCGATATTAAAAGTAAGTTTGTACAACTTGTTAACCGAATTTAAAAAAAACAGGAGCTTCTTAATTGATCGGGATGTATTTTTTTCTTTTTTTATGTATGTTACCATTGTTACCGGATTACTCGAAGACGCTTGGACCGATTAGAAAATATTTTTTTTTTTGTTATATTCATCAGGTCAGGACCTGATGATGGGATTGTTTATCACGGTCATAATTTATTTGTTTATCACATATGTTAGTGGACTGGAATTGCCAGCGTGGAAACCGTTTTCCATTAGGTGATCCGTATGCTTGTTTTTTCATAATTTGCTTTAAGACTAGTTAAAAAGTGGTTGATTCTGAATAAACACCACCTTTTTCGCACGCGTCAATCTTTAGCTGTCGGTAATCAATAAAATATACCTTGATTTTTTTCAAGTACCTATACTCTTTGTTGAAGTTTCCATTGTATACGCGCCCTTACCGATCATCTCCTATACTACCTACCTAGCTATATGAGTGTATCGACTACAACGGCGTACGCGCAGCACTAGTCGACAACTTTGTAATTACGTATACCGTGTCAACTATTGTTTATACTATATTCAACTGTGTATAATAGTATGATGTAATGTTATTAATCTATTTGTAAGTATGGTTTCTATGGAAAAAGGACCCTTTGTTTAATATGTGTAAGTTATGTTAGTTTTCGAATTCAAAAAATATAAGTTCGAAATTCGAACTTATATTTTTTTATTTCTTTTAAAGACACTGACTTCTCTACCAATTTTGTTCTTTATGTGTATCTCCATTATTGAAGGTCTGCCTAGAGACAGTTTATCTTTATCAGAGGTTTCGTACGAAAGATGTCGACTTGAATATTTCACACAATCACTCTAATCCATTCCTGACATCAAAAAGAAGTGCTTGCATTATTGTATTTCAGTTTGAGAAAAGGTAAAAGAGGCAGTGGCGAAAGATCCTAAGCCATGAAATAGCAAACAACATAGAATTAGAAAATCCCGCGCGGCACGGCAAGGCACTTTTTTTTATCTATGTCAATATCATAATAAATATAATAATCAAACAACCATAACGATAATATAAAAAGAAAATAGTTATTACGGCTCCTTTTCTATCATTTCTCCAGCCAGTTATGCTATTTTTTTATATTTAATTAGCATCAAAAATAAAGAAATTTAATTTTACTTGTGGATTATGGTTAGCGTGGTGGATTTAAGTCATGAAGTTCAAGAGTTAGTTAGAGTTAGTTGACATCTCAACGCGTCTCATCGAGGCTACTGGTGACCCTAAAGCGGGTATTTTCTTTGCTCAGCGTATAAGCCTAGCAATCCAGCGGGGAAATGCTGCTAGTATTCTGGGCACACTGCCTGGATGTGGCACGTTTGAGGAAGTATAAGACTATTTAAATATTTATTTATTATAATAATGAAATAAACTGATTGTATGTACGTACAGGAATAAATAAAGAGTTACTTATACCACAGAATATATAATAGTACTAATGTACTTATACAATAGATTTAGGAATCGCGCGCGAGGAAAATTATTAAATATATGACTTATACATAACTTAGACTAAAGATGTCCATTGGCTACGATCTTAACATACCTCCCTCGCTTCCTCCACATTAATCACTCTACTATAAGTATAATATTCTTCCTAAAAACTTTCGTTCCCTCGTGTCATATTATCAATTCATCAATTTCACTTTCCAAAGTTTTTAAATAATGTCACCGCTAGATAATATTTCTTTATGAACTTTTCAACAGATTAAAAGTGTCAATTAGCTATGAATATGAAAACGTGTTGAAAAGAAAATCTATTAAGTATATTACCTTCGTCCAGCAGATCAACATCATCTTCATTTCGTGTAGGTGACGCGTTCAATCGTCCATGCACACCCTGGTGACAGAGTTCTTCGGAAACGCCTCGCGGCCTCTGATGTGGTTCCTTTAACGACTACCAGATGGCAGCCGGGACCAACGGCTGAACGTACCTTCCGAAGCACGGAATCATCTTTAGTGTCAGACAGTTAGGTGATTCACGCTTGCAATGTCCTAATCAAACAAAATACGCTTCCCGTGGGGATCGAACTCACAATTCCCGGGTATAGGCAAACGCGATAATCACTTTACCACAGAGGAAGTTAAAGCGAGACGCCCAGCATGTAGAAAAAATGTAGAAAAGGATATACATTATAATATTTGTTAGTAGCATAAAGAGATAGCTTTACCGTTCAAACGTACACTCAGCTGTAAAGAAATCTGACCACCATGCCACAAGTATCGCTATTGAAAGAGGGTCATATTTTTCTGCAGCTCACTATACTGCCTGTTTACTTACTCGCTTATAATATGTGAGTATGAGTAACCTAGTACCGTTGCCGGACTTAGTATGATCTGTTATTACTTGATACATATCGCATAAATTAGTTTAGATACGTTTACTGGAATTACTTGTAACTGAAAATGATCTTATCATTTAAAGGCTAACCCCCTTATTCATAAAAAGCCAGTTTTAACTAAAATGTGTTTTGGCTCTTTCTTTCACGGTAAATTTCAATAAGATAGAAAGAGCCAAAACATATTTTAGTTAAAATGGGCTTAACAAACGTTAGTTAATTTTTATGAATAAGGGGGTAAATTTTTTGACATCGGGATGAAACAAATCGGCTTTTTATGACTTAATAAAGTGTTATTTAATAATACTATTATTATAAGATACAAATTTATAAGGAATTAAATTTCGTTATCACTACATGTTATAAAACAAAGTCGCTTTCTCTGTTCCTATATCCCTATGTATGCTTAAATCTTTAAAACTACGCAACGGATTTCGATGCGGTTTTTTTTTTATAGATAGAGTGAATTCAAGAGGAAGGTTTTTATGCCCATACCCGGATCGTTTAAAGTTCAGTTCTTTATAAATGAGAAAAACTGACAGCATAGGCATGTAACCAAATTACGCTAAAAAGAAGATGATTTAAATACCATACCAGAGACAGTCAATACCATTAAACTCATTAATAACATATATCAAATCAGCAGTTTGAAGGTGGCTATGTTTTCGTTAACCCAACAATAAACCTCGTTTGCTTTGCGTTTGCAATTAAATCTAGTAATAAACACCATCATTTACGCTGGATGTGCAGTTGGTTGGGGTTTTAGTCAGGTGTGGCCCAAGTGATAAACTTTTGTCTGGAAAGAGACTGCTCCATTGTGTGTTCTACCGCTTGTACAATAGGTTGTGCTGTTGTGCCCACAATAAATTTGCGAATAGCTATTTTCTGACATATTAGTAAATCTTTTGATTTTTAAAAGTGATCCTTATACTTTTGACCTTAAAGTGTAAAATACACTTTAAGATAATTTCCCTCTGCATACCGTTGGGATTTAATACATCAAATTTCTGCCATGGTTTTTCCAAGTGTCTATACTATTCGCGCTTTCAAGAACTGCGTGAAAAGTTTCCTTTAGTCTTCTAGAAAGCATTCCGTGAGTTCTTCTCTCTGAGTTTGTATGTACCAAATTGAAGTCAGAAGCAGAAGTTTCCATTCAATATGTTATAACTAAGAACTATATGGATATGACCAACCCCTCCAGATGATTTGTACCTGGTTTAAAGGCTCTCCTCCATTGCGATGATGAGATAGGAAATGCGGGAGCATAGTGGGTACTTTTGAGCCGGGTACTAATCGGGGCGGCATTTCGACTGATTTTAAATTTTTATTGACAACATTTGTCGTGAATTATGTATGTAGTAACAATTTTTGCTGTGCTTGTAAATGGGTGTTAATACTCGCTTTCAGCTTATGACTTGCACCAAGTAGTTCCAGGATTATCAAAGATTTACAAGGTATGAATGAAAATATTGTTATTGAGTCAGTTTTATGAGTTTCCTTTGTTTAATATTGCCGAGTGGTCAGTCACCTTATATCGTAAACAGTCAACGATTAATCTCGTAAACACTATAAAATAAATTTAGCTGCTTTTAAGATTTTAAGCAACGAAAACAAAGATTATCTGAATAATGTTCAAATTGTCAGTAAAGAAAATTTATTTATAATACTTTCTTATTTAAATTGTAATGATTTTCGTTAATAGGTGTTTACTTACTTAATTTATTTTCGAAAAATAAATAAAAAAAACGAATCACAATTTATCAAACTAATAATAAAATAAAAGTAGTCTTCTAAAGCGCCACATGGAGACAACGTACGTAGAAAACTATCAGCGTTTCCCTGCTGTATTGCGAGACTTACACACTGAGCCATAATTAAAGCAGTCATTTTAAGCAATTAAGCAAGGTAATTCAAATTACTTATAAATTTAAAAAAGTAACCAGCTGAGGATTTATCCGAGAAAGCGTTAGAACTAAAACAAGAATACAAAACTCCAATTAGGCAAAGTTCTAAGTACGTAAGAACAATACCTACCCACGTAGCTAATAAGTAAATAGACAGTCCTAATAACCATCTCTAGTGCTATTCCTTATCCTATGTTTATAATCAAAACACAAGACAGGACAAACCAAGCAAAATAAACACAGTTTGTGTACAAAGGACTGAAACACATGACCTCTCTGCGGCGTCGTCGGTTAATTGACAATTTGAAGATGTTATTGTCCAATAGTTCTGGCCGTTTGAAATGGGAAATTCGAGTTTGGAAAATGTTTAGGTATAGGTTGGAACAAAATTGAATAGGGCAACTAATTTTACAGTTTATCGCACCATTTATTAATATGTTGTATTTGTGTTGGATAGGAGTACAAATACATTATTATTGGTCTGGTTTCTCTGTAATATTTTTACGGAGGTCAGAAGGCAATCTATCTAGAGAAATAACCAGTATCGCATAATCAGGACCATGATTAAAAACATACTCTGGGATCTGAAGAACCCAGAAAACACGCTCGGACGAAGAACACTGATACCAAGGTGTGCGTGATCGATTGATGGTGTAACCTTAACCTACACAAAATGATGATAATCAGAGAAATTTAAGAGCCCATCTCTTTGCTAATTACGAATTTACCTCATCTTACCAAAAAAATTAAGAGCTATGCCCTTAAATTATTTGATCATCATAAAAACAAAAAAAAAGAGCTATGCTTTTAATTTTTTTGTTAAAGTTAGGTAAATTATTAAGTTTTTTTAAGTTTATTATTAAAACCGACTTTAATAAAATAAATATTTATACAAAATTGTTTCCAAACATTTCAAACATGACGATCAAGGAGACACTTACACTAAAAAGTAATTAAGTAACACTTTTGTTTGTGACAGTCCCATTTCTCTACAGCTAAATCAATAGTTTAAACAACCCCTCTTTGCATATGCAAACATTTTGCCGGTGGCATGGCATGGCACTTGAAAATTAACCTTTTGTTAAATTGTGTTATATAACTATAATGTGTATTATCGCTCTACTCATGCCTGAGAAAAAAATCTCACTTGTTCCATGAAACTATTTGCCAATAGAATTAGTGAGAATGATTCTATGTTTAGATAGTTAAAAACCATTATTTGTAATTTTTGAAAACATAAAAATAACCTGGTAATTTAAAACACCAGTCGATTTAAGGGTCCTAAATACCTGGTTAAGACCGCGGTTGAGCGGAACCGTAATGCTATGGGTCGCGGTATAAATGTATGGACAGACAAATGAACTGTTTTATGATTCTAACCAGGTTTCCGAGCCCTGGCCAGGAGTAATTTTTTTACATACCTAACGATAATCTGTAAAAAGGTCTCCCTCTAGCCTCTGTCTCTTTCACCAATCATCTGTTCTCTAAAACTACAAGGACGTCTGTCTTAGTTTACGAAACTAATTTGCTATGCAAAATGAGTGGCCATCCAAGTCTTTCACAGGCGTGCTCAGAATAATTGGGATAACATGCGCTTTTGTTCGCAATTGTACTTTGTGCTGTCACCTTATTTTAATCAGCTGTTGCACGCGGTTTCGTCTGCTGGATTTTCTATTATGACATAGATTATAGAAATGTTGGTTTAATGTGGTAAAACGTAGTATATTATATGTGAACACACAAGACAACCCTCGGCACTTTTTTTACTCATTTTTCATTTAAATCAGATTAACAGCTTTTTTTATCGCATTTATTTATAGAGATCTTTTATACCTTTTAGTTAGCAAACAGAAATATGACCTAACTAATTTAATAATTAGATTATAATGAAGATAAAAATTGGAAAGTATTTATGATTGCAGTGTCAATCAACCTTATACATACTCTCAATTTTATGGCGCCATAAAAAAATCACAGCCCCCACAATGCTCAGGTCACCATGCGAAATAAAAAAAATATAAATATCCGACACATTTGAATTTAGAACATCACGAGACATCAATTCTGGCCATCACTGTCCATTTTTACTTTTTTGTTAAAAAACCCATAGAGATATAAAAATAAATGAGGCTTCGCCATCATTGGGGCGACGACAATAGTTGGTCATTATATTCGGTCATTTGGAGCTATGGTTTTGAAGGGGGATAAATAACCTGTGCTTGAGGGTTGACTGGTAAAAATGTTGAGGTTTAACGAGTATGATATAATAATACGTATATATTTTATACAGTGTATAAAGTTACAATTGATAAGTGTAAGTACATTCATAAAAAACAAAAATATAAAAATATTATGTATATTATCATCATTCTAACGTATATACCTCAATAAATAGTTCACCTCCTGGTACATATGTATGTACCACGGGCGAAGCCGGGGTAGGTGACATAGGCTATGTAGCCTATTTCACTATGGGATGGTGTGGCTTTCCAGCAGTGAAAGAAATTTTCAAATCGGTCCTGTAGTTTCGAAGCCTATTCGATGCAAATAAACAAACAAATATTAATTTTTTTCCTATTTATAATATTAGTATTTTAGATGGAAGTAGGTATCCTATTCTGATTATTAATGAATAATTTTTACTAATAAAGAAAAAGTTCTTCATCCTAGCGTTTTCCCGGTCGCATCCTCCTTGAAGCCAAGGGTTCGCTTTCCTACTATTTCTACTCGACTTTACACAGTTTATTTTTACTTATAAATAATTATCTCTCATTCTTCTTACGTTAAAGTACATCTGTGGACTAGTTCACAACAGCAGGTACAAAAATGAATATATTTACTTGCATTGTTTAATAGTTTGTCTTACATAGGCTACGGTAACCACTGTGCACCAGGAGGGTCACATCTTATAAGATGATACGACGACCTCCGTGGCGTAATGGTTAACATGCCTGACCGCTACTCAGGAGGTCCTGGGTTCGATCCCCGGTCAGGTCAAGATGAAAAATGACCTTTTTCTGATTGACCTGGGTCTTGGATGTTTATCTATTATATGTATTTGTTATAAATTATAGTATCGTTGAGTTAGTATCCCATAACACAAGTCTCGAACTTACTTTGGGGCTAACTCGATCTGTGTGATTTGTCCCTATATATTTATTTATTTATTTATTTAAGATGTGGCCCGCCTGGGCCATAGTAATAAAAAAAAAATACATCTGATAATCAAACAAAGGCATACCAAAACAAGCGGATAAGTCTAATAACCGTTAAATACATCAAAACATCCGACTTATTAAAAAAAACCCCGCGGTTGCATATCGTCACATTAATTTTAATGAGAATCCCGAAATAGGGGTTGAAATGTGACGCTTTTGCAATAAAATTGTATGAAAAATTCCTTTTGACAATTGTATTGCTCATTTGAATTGTAATTTCGGTAATTTGTTGTCAAAACGGGCTTATTAGGATCTTTGTGAAATATGTCCAGAGTTGTAGCGTTTCCTGAAATTAAATAAATATACATAATCACCTATAGGCCTGTTGGTCTAATCAGTAGCATAAAAAAAATGAATCGTATTTGTAACAAAGTGTCTTATTGAAAAAAAATATATTTTTTACATTAAATTTAATTGCATTACTTATAGGATCGATTATTTATTATAGGTACATGAAAATGTCTCTCACCCCTTGTGTATAAGTATTTTTTTTTCCCTGTAACTTTTTAGCCCCGCACAGTTTACTGTTTCTCCCAATGGTTGGACTCGTAGTGAATGCTTTTAGCACTAAGTCCGCCAATTGTATAAGTATTTTGTACTTATGGAACGATGAAGTTTAAATTAATAAATAATAAAGCAGAATGGGGCGGCTATCATAAGCATAAATATTTTTTCAATTCCGATCCGAACTTCTAAATTTTAAGCGTCCAAACAAATAAACTTCAGCTCTGTTAGGTATATTAGTGCAGATTACAATACTAAGTGCGTATAATACTTCGTACTCTGACATCACACCGTGCCGCATAGGGTCGATTGACCTAACTGGCCATTCGGTAAATACGTTTCTATTTAATTGTCTATACATTGTATAAAATATATAGAGCGTTTCAAAAAGTTTATATTTCTAATTTCAGAAAAGCGGAACGATATTCAAAAAATGTCCTATTCAATGAAAATCGTGGGAAAAATAACTGTATTGGATGAGCAAAAAGTGCTAAATGCTTGCGGCCTATTGTACGTTAGTTTATCAAAGATCTAGGAGCAAAACTAAATAAGTATATTTAAAAAAAAAAAATTTAGAACTGTCTTTATTAATACTACAAAATTTACTTAACTATACTAAAACTTAAGGATTTTCATAATTTACAAATATAAGCACTGAAACCAAAAAAAACTAATTATATTTAATGTAAATTGATTTCTTTTTTTATAGAATGCCAGTCAAGCAATCTACTCTCTTAATAAAGGGCGCGATCATCTTAAAGATGACACTCGCCTGCTTACGAGTACTTTTCTGCTACAGCACGTTTTGGAAAGTTCAATAAAAAAGCAGTTAATATGACACTATCGAAAATTAAAATGTACCGAGTGATCCAATTTGAAAAATATTTCATGTTAAATAATGTTTCTCTTCAGTCCATCGTCATCCAATGCTGAGACTAGGCATCTAGCAATGCACGCCATTCCTCTTTGTCTTGTGCTTTCCTTATCTAACTACTTCCGCCAACTTTGAACTATAGTCTATCAGGTTTACAGAACAAAATAAACATTAAATAATCTGTATAACCTGCCTACCTAAATTACCTTAAACTACCTAAATTAGCGCTATCAAATTAATAAAATCATACTTACTCTCTTTTGTCGTCGATTCTGCCGTCGCGTGCGGCCAATCATACAAACACTTCCACACAACACACTAATTGCGAATATCACACATAAACGAACCTTATTACTAAGCCATTAAAGATTAAATTAAACATAACTTGTGTATACAATAGATATTTTTTTAAATAACCGTTGCTAGGTCAAGTCAAGACTTGTTCTTTTCGCATAAAATATGGCATTGTAGCGTAAACAATTATTCCAACTATAATTCATGATAGTTAAAAACCGCACACTTCCTTCAGTTTATTAAGAATCAGTAAGGATATATTTTTAGCACAGTGTGACATTTTATCGGTACACGCAAAAATTGCATGTGAATGTGAAGGAGATGAAAATGCTGCGTTCGATGTGATATATACACCATTTTGATATATACACAAATTTGTATTTTTTTTTGTTAATTGTTGTTCACTTTTTCCATTCTGTTTTTGTGTAATATCAAATAAACATTTTTTCTTTCTTTCTTCTTTCTTTCTATTTGTGGAGTTCACGCAAAGCCCGCATAAAAAATGAGGCAGCCTTCATGTGTGTGACACAGCGGACAAGCTTTAGAAGAACTACCTACGATGGTAAGATCACGTTTTACTGAAACCTGCAAAAACGTTGGGAATAGGTGTCTAGGATGATACCTCCACCAGAAGCAAGCTAAACAAGTGCTGGCTCGACATCGCAGTAAACGATATGTGTGCTGATGGTCTTACAACTAAGGATGCCAAAGACCGGGCGAAGTGGAAAAAAAACAGGAGGGCTCGCAGTCAGCTGAGGAAGCAACCAGGAAAACGCAAAGATGAAAGAGAGAGAGGTAGAGTTACAGTTCATCTACCTTTACGCAGTCCTATGAAGCTGCGGTTAAAAACAAGTATATACATAAACAAATCAATAACGTTATATTGGGAGTTTTTGGAGGGAAAGTAAACTGTCGCTATGTCCGCGCTGTATTTAATTTCCAAAACTTATGTTTTTTTGAGTGTTTGTGCATAATATTGGTGGTTTATTATTCGCAAAGTGTTCGTGAACAAGCGTGAGTGTTGGGAAGTGATACAGTGTCGATTACGTGACTTTTTATCTTTGTCACCAAAATCTCCATGATATAGCTAAGTGAAATTTTTCCACCGCTTCACTTAGCCATCTGACTCAGACTAGACTTACTTGACTGGACTTGACTATTGACTTGAATTTTGACTCGACTGACTTAAGTAGGACTGAAGAAGATTAATAAATTCAAGAAAGGCCTTAAAGGACTAGATTCCATGGCCGTATAAACTATTAAAAAAAAAAAAAAAGTTATTTTGAAAAACCTTTCGTGACACTATTTCAGTTAAATATTTTGTTCTGAGATTGAACAAAGAGACCAAGTTAGAACAAGCCAATAATTACCCCGCCCATTGTGCCAACTTGCAAATCATTGGACCGACGGTTGTTTACTGGTGCCATTGTCAATTGGCAAAGATATCTATCATCGTCATTATATGGGTCAAGGAGTGAAAGAGACCTTGATTATTCTATAACCTTTATTACGGCATGTCTTAAAGCAAAGAAAGTAAGGATATTTACCTATACCCTTACACTAGCTGTTTCCCGCGGTTTCACTCGCCATTTGTGTATGCCTAATGCTAAGGCTAATAATAATAATAAGGCTGCCTCAAGAATCAGGCTTTCATATACATAAATAATTTTGCAAATCTGACCAGTAGTTTTCAAGTTATAAGCGTTCAAATATAGATACATACTCATAATAATATAATAAATTTCATGCTCATTATGATATTTATACATCTTATACTTATATTTTTTTCAAATCAGTTAAATACAAATCATCTTTATTTTTTTTATTTACTTTTTTAGCCTTAAGTCTCCCACTGCCGGGCATAGGCCTTCCCTCTTATCTTCTACGCGCCCCGGCTGCTCGTCTGTTGCTATCCACTCTCAAATTTATTACTCCTTGTTTTGAACCAAAATTAAAAATTAAAAAAAGAGGATGAAAGAAAGTAGCTTCACTTAATATAGTGAGGCACAAAGGCGGACTTATCGCTAAAGCAATCTCTTCCAATCAACATTAGGATGAATGGAAAATTACCAAGTAAACCAGGGTCACAGTGAATATATAGATAAATACTACTGGTAATAACTAAAATAAAATAAAATAAAAAAATAAAAATAAAGTAGCGACCAATCTAAGACATGCTACTTTTGTCGTCGCTTAACACACACGATCGTAATGAACATGCCACAGCGAATATTTAAAACGCTAGGCTATAATCTCGTTATGACGTAGCTTAATTATATTCTTTTTGTATTGTTCTGTGTATCTATTATTAATCCTTGATTCAAAATATTTAGATTTATTAGCAGAATATATATATATATATATATATATATATATATATATATATATATATATATATATATATATATATTGTTAGGGCCTTTAGTTTTTAATTTAGTTTATAGTTTCGTTAAGTTTGTTGTCTTTATTTTTAATATTTTGATTGTGCCAACAAATAATTATATCCTAATAGTCAATATAAAGAATTTTTGTATACAAATATAATTTCCCATTTCCTTCTGTCAAATTAATAGAATTTGGAAATCGCGCGCGGTAACTTTTGTCTTTATGTATGGTTGAATTCTAAGGAACGGATGTAGACATTCAAGACTAATGATCCCCATCTTAAAAACAAACAAACCCTTATTTACAATAATCACTCCAATATCATTAAATTCCTTATAACACCCATGGCTTAGAAGACAAGATCGTAAATATTAGAAGTCCTAAAATCAATCACTACCAAGGAACATAGAGCGTGACATGTTATAGCCTCTTTAAATTTTAATGAGCTACTGGGAAAGTGTTTGTATAAGCAAACAAATAGAATATTTGGATAAAGTAGTTCATTTTCTTTGTTTTGTAAAATCATATTGTTTGTGGTGATACATATATTTTATTTTTTATTTATAAATATATTTACTAGCCGTTCCCCGCAGCTTCGCCCCGCGTGGGACTCGGTTATATCGCGCCCAAAAGTAGCCTATGTTTGACCTCAGGTCGTTAACTACATCCCTACCAAATTTCATCACAATCGTTCCAGCAGTTTAGCCGTGAAGAGGTGAAAGATAGACAGACAGACAGACAGACAGACTTTCGCATTTATATTATTAGTATGGATTCTGAGTCAGCGAGCGGCAAGTAGCTCGAGGTCCTAATGTAACTTAAGGATACTAGCAAAAAAAGTTGCGCGAGGATTTGTAATAATCTCACTTACAGAAAGATAAATTATTTTTTCTGGATTTTCAAGGTCGCTTGCGCTGGCAGCAGTCTTAAGCCCTGCACGTTGGTAACACGCATTATATACAATTCTTATTACTGATCGTATTGCTAACAGTAGCCTTTAAACGCTAAAAAATATCCATACTTCCATACCCATATCCATATATGGATATGGATATGGAAGTATGGATATTAGTATGGACTAATATCCATACTTCCATACTAATATTATAAATGCGATAGTCTGTCTGTCTATCTGTCTGTCACCTCTTCACGGCTAAACTGCTGGACCGATTGTGATGAAATTTGGTAGGGATGTAGTTAACGACCTGAGGTCAAACATAGGCTACTTTTGGGCGCGATATAACCGAGTACCACGCGGGGCGAAGCCGCGAGGAACAGCTAGTCTACAATAAAAGAGTTCGATGTCTTATATTACTTGGTAAGGATTTGAATTGTTTTAGTAGCATTTGATAGCCCTATTCTTGGGCAAGGTTCAGATAACACATAACGGGCCAGTAAAACCGCGTTACTTGCGCTAATCTATTAATGAAAAGGGCCTGGGCGACCGAGCTTTGCTCGTTTTATGCAGAAAATCTTTTTGAGTGAAAATATGGGTAAAATGAATTTTACCAGACATGGAACCTAGCTAGATTATCTTTATGACAATGTAAGAAGTTATTTTGAAAATTTCAAAGAAATCCCCGTTTTCGAAAACGCGAGTACAAAATAAATTTATATATTGTTCGTTTAATAGTAAAGGATTAATAGTATAGGATATATATAATTTAGGTAAAATGGTGAAAGCGAAAACACTTATTACGTCCCCATTTAATATTTTTGTGACAGGAAATATTATCGTTTATTTGATTACCTACTCCTTATTTATAACGAGTTTCGGCCATTAGTTAAATAGTGAGCCATATCCTGTGTTTTGTTTAGGAATGAATCATACGCAGGTAAAACGTATTTACTAAGCGACTAGCTGGTTTTACATGCAAAATATAATTAAAAGTTAATTTGTCCCGAGATAATGTATGCTCATGCTCACTTGTAAAAAAAAAGACGTAAAGTGTAGATAAATAATTTTATTACACTAATTTAATATTATTTGATTTTTAATATGACGAAAATTATGTCTTAAATTATGTATCTTTTACTCATCTGAATGCTTTCCTGCATGGTTGCTTTCTCAGCTGACTGCTTCAGAGCCCAGGGTCCGTTTTCCTGCTTTTTCTCCTCCACTTCGCCAGGTCTGCGGCATTCATCTTTCATGTCGGTGTATTTCTGATTTCACCTTAAACTACCTTATAGAAGCCCAACTCTATTATGTAATATGTATCCATACTAATATTATAAATGCGAAAGTCTGTCTGTCTGTCTGTCTGTCACCTCTTCACGGCTAAACTGCTGGACCGATTGTGATGAAATTTGGTAGGGATGTAGTTAACGACCTGAGGTCAAACATAGGCTACTTTTGGGCGCGATATAACCGAGTCCCACGCGGGGCGGAGCCGCGGGGAACATCTAGTAACTAATATGTATAACGAACTTTTGCCCGCGGCTTCACCCCGGTAAACTTCCCTCGGGAACAGTGCTTTTTCAGGGATGAAAGTTACCTCCTGATTCTATGCTTCCTCCGCACCAATTTTTAGCCAAATCCGTTCAGCCGTTCTTGAGTTATAAACTAACATGACTTCTTTTTATATTATAGAACTCCTTAATAGTATCTTCTATTTCAATCCCACCCTTATTTTAACAATTGAATCGCATGGGACATTCTATTAGTGGGACATCGTTAATCTAATGGTCCGTGGTCGTGGATTCGATTCCGGATTTTCCCATGTAGGTAGCCACTAATGATTATTATGATATAATATTTTGACAATCAATGTTTCCGTAGCGAATCGGGAGTATTTATATAACTAACGTTTTTTTACAAATATAGTCGTTATTTTAACCTGTGTTTCTGGCTCTACGAATAGAGCATTAATTCGATTTAAATTATAAGATTTGGCATTCGAATAAGTAAAACTAGATTTATAACATAAATTAAAAGATGATGAGATGACTCTCGCTCCAATAAGCACCATTGTCTTTTTTTTTTTTCTTTTAATAGATATTGTATCAACTATTTTTGGAGCTATAAAGATATGACAAACAAACTTTCTTTGCATATTTTTTGTAATATATTTTTTAGAACAGATTGTAGATTTTACTAGAAATAGCATTTCTGAAGAAGTTTGATGTCAGGATTATGGGCGATCATAAGTACCAAATTTTATCACACTGTCTATGTATAGCAACTCATTTAATAACAAAAAGCTTTTTTAGAGGAGCATGGTTTCAAAAAAAATACGACTAAGTATACTATTGGAAAGCCAATATCAATTCATAATTAATTAGGCACTTAATATCATAAAGACGGATGTCTGTCTGGAGCGAT
Source organism: Apomyelois bistriatella (assembly GCA_947044815.1). NCBI lineage: Eukaryota > Metazoa > Arthropoda > Insecta > Lepidoptera > Pyralidae > Apomyelois > Apomyelois bistriatella. The sequence continues at coordinate 10,579,191 of OX345706.1, read as the reverse complement.
TTCACGGCTAAACTGGACCAATTTTGATAAAACTTGGCATTAAAATAGTTATAAATATTACTTCCGGTTTCAAACCGCGGCAAATTCAACTAGCTGCGATTGGACCTATTCGCAGTGAATAGACTGTGACAACGAATACTGGTGATTAGAAGGCATTCGCAGCATTTTATATGTATGATGGAAGCTTTCAGACATAAGCGAACAATGAATAAAAATCGCGTTTGACACTTAGCTACGGGTGCTAGTCTTATTGATTCGACTTATAAAAAAATAGTTATACTTTATCCTACCAACAATATTTTAAGTTTGATTAGACTTATGCCCGAATACTCAAATGCTACCCAATTTTGTTATATTGCTGACGTTCAGCGCGACAACATGATACTTGAGTAGCTCTCAAAATTGAGTAGCGTTTGAGTATTCGAGTCTCGTCTAAATATTCAATCATAATTTTTTTAAAATAAGTAACGGTTCTAAGGTAAAATGTCAATGATCTGTGCCACCCTAATGATTTTACCTATTACAGTAATCCCGAGGTGGATAATAAACCGACTTTAATTACCAATAAAATGTTTAACACCGAACTATCCCCGAGCTTCATTGTAGATTTATGCTGTATTTTTTAGACACCAAGAACCAATGTAATTTGGTCTTTTAGAGTAGTTTAAATTTATTATGATGCTTATTATTATCATACAGATAAATAATTTCAGAAACAAATAATGGCAAACGAATGTTACAAATAGATTTTAAGTAGGTAAGGGAATTTTTAGGACGAATTTTTTACTAATTATTGCAACAGTTTTTTTTTTTGGATGTGTGTTATTTTTTAAATATATTATGAGATAGATATCATTAAGTTCCATAAAACAGTTGAAATTCTAAAAAAAAATGTAAACAGTCGGCTTTTCTTTTTTAAATTTACTTGTTAATATTTTTTGTATTTAAGTGAAGCTTCAAATATTTTTTTTATGTAAAGACCAAGTTCAAATATAATTAGTGTATCCCTCCCTCCGTTTTTATAGTACTATTTTAAATATGGCGTCTTGAGCGACGCCTCACAATTTAACGATGACTATAATTTTTGACTTCAAGACAATGGTTTAATTATGTTGGTGATAACTGGCATTCTATAAAAGTTTAATGTCTTGACTATTATTAGGTATTTCTGTGTTTAAATGACGTAAACGTTTTCTTGAAATAATGACTTTTTGGTTTATAGCCGGGACTGTACTTAAATTGTATTTAAAATGTGTAATATAACAGCGTACTTTGAAAAGTTTTATTTGAAAATTCTAGTGACGATATCGCTTTGAAAGTTTGTTTTCAGCTAATTGTCAAAAGTCACATCATACTTCATACTTAATTATAAAGGCGAAAGTTTGTGTGTGTTAGTGTGTATGTTTTTGTTACTTCACACTTAATTTATTGCGTAGTAGTTTATTACTTCAAAGGAAAACGGCTGAACCGATTTGGCTGAAATTTAGAATGAAGATTGCATAGACCCTGAAAAAACGTAAAGTTTATGCTTTATCCAAGAAATCTCACGGGAACGGACACGGGCAACAGCTAATTAGTTATAAATATGTAAACTTTAGCGATGATTACTTAATTTTTTTTTTTGAGTGTCTTTTTCTTTTGCAGTCTAAACAGCTAAGTTTATGGACTCTATATTGTGTTTGCTCAGTACTTGGCCTCCTCCACCGCCCGGCTGTTCGGTACATATATTATATTTTTGAGCTTATTGGGGTTGAGTCATTTTGCCAAAGATACCCGGAGACCACAATATCAACAACCTTTTCGCCCATAGACTAACTGAATTTACCCAAGATTCTTCATTATTTTTTTCAAAGAACACTTACTACCCTGCAAATAATAGTAATACTATGCTCCATATTCTAGGCACGTTTTCTCATGTAATGAATCCAGGCCCGAAAAAGTTCAATTTATAACAATATGACCAAAATCAGGTTATAAATAAATCATATACATACAAGTATTTACGGAAGACTCTACTGTGGTTATGTACCACACCATTAAAAAGGGTATTTCCTAACCGTTCGCGGTAAAACAAGTAACGTTATAAAAAAACCATCAAAACCGACTAAACCGTAAAAGCTCGGCGATTATTTCGATTCGTCGATAAATTAGGTCAAATAACCATTAGTTATTTTGGCGCTGCGGTCGGCACGCAAAAGATACATTAGTGCTTGTATGTATATATAGTGTAAAAATGTCGATGTCGGTTCGTCTGTCTGTCAGAGCTCAGTATTACTAATACTTACGTAACTTGGCAGCACAGATTACATGGAGACAGTGCATGACCCGTCGTCATCCGACTGACCTTTTTAACCCTTTTTACACGAAAACCACACCAATTGTATAATGATTTAAGTGTGTCAAATATTGTCATATTATTTACCAGAAACCCAATCAAACGGGGTCATAGAATAAAGCTATGTGTTGTCAAGTTTTATTGTCAAATTACCTAAGTTTACTTTAAAAACCATCTTTGAAAGTAAGCTGCCAATAGTTATCAATACAAATACACCCAATTTTAACAGAAAAAAAAAACTGCCCTATTTTATGCAACATAACAGGTAGATATTTCAACAGATGTTATTATCTTCAAACTCTACGAGCGATTTCAAACTTTTATCTGAAGGGATAAGGTTGAATTAAAAAGAGAGTAATAGCTATTACAATAGTGTGTTGAGTTTTTTGTCACTTTGCTTTGACCTACTATTTTGCAAAAAAAAATCCTTTGTATCAAATGCACGTGTTGGAGTAAGTGCAGGTTTTATTGTGTTTTATTTTATAATGTGCAAGTAGCCATTTTGAAAATTTATACAAACTTTCAACCTCATCTGCTTGGGGTAAGCAATAGATTTTTTTTTTTCTGGACGTGTGGTTCCTTTTAACATGGTTATCAGGAAAAGCAACCAAGGGATAAACCGTATTAGGATAAAAGAACGTACTAATAGTTATAGCAGGTGCATGTATTCTAAAAACATTCGAAACAATCACAGACATTTAATATTTTAAGAAATCTGAGGTAACAATATATAAAAATAGATTCAATAACATTTAGTAGATATCATGTATGATTAGCACGGAAATCTTCAAATCAAATCAAATCATTTATTTCATTGTGGAACATAAGTTACAGAAGATGGTACCATTAAACAATGAGTTCTATGTCCTACCTTAATGGGTTTACAATGTTATCGAATTGTTTATTCCTAAATTAAAATCAATAATACATGAATCTTGAAATTAGGTATATTCTTATTAAGATTTCTTTGATGATAAGTTACAGAATACAGTCATGTTCCTGTGGTTAATGGTTTCCCTGTAAAAAGGGTTACGGAGGTCAGACGGCTGTCGCTCCATTGTAATAACCAGTACTGCCAAATCAGGACCATGATTAATAGCGTACCCTGGGCTCCGAAGCGTAAGCTGTAGATGTGACCGGCAAAAACGCTCGGACGAAGAAGAAGTTACACTATAAATTTTATTTATTCATATTCATGCATTTTCATTTTAAAGGGTTTGATCGAGTAATAAATGAAAATATGCTAGGAAAATAATATGTTACGATTAGCTAAAAAGGAGATAAATCGAATAAATTTCAACTTCTGTCTTCCTTGTCGATATATTGCATTTGAGCCTTAAGAGTGGTTTGCGTATAAATTAGACGCAACACGTAGAGCCTTCGGAATAGTTGGTGTTTTAAGGTAAGTACCTTAAGGCTCCTGTACTCCTGCCAAAACCAGTCTATATCAAATCATAAGGTGATATCAATAAACAGGTCTATTTTTTTTAAACTTGTACGATCCAATACAACCTGGCTTAAGACCATAAACTAAACCATAGATCACAACCATAAACCGAATATGCAAATAAAGAGCCATTGTATTGAAAAATGAACTTGGATTCGAACCTTACTCCCACGCACGAAACTACATAAAAACGGCTAATCCCGTACAGCTGTGTCAACAGTTCCTGCTATATGCGCCAATAAACGGACGGACACGTTTCTTTTATTTATTCTATACAAGTTCAGTCATGTGCAATCGGTGGAGATATTTTCAAGTTTATCTTTAAGACTTCGTAAAGTAATATTGTATTCATGTTAACAAAATAAAGCGAAAGTAACACTATTTACTAGCGACCCGCCCCGGCTTCGCATGAGCATTAAAACCTTCCACTTGAATCACTTTATCTATTAAAAAAACCGCATCAAATTCCGTTGAGTAGTTTTAGATTTAAGCATACAACTGGACATAGGGTCAGAGACAGCGACTTTGTTTTATACTATGTAGTAATTATTTTCTGTGTTCTGTGCCTCTAGTATGAGTTTTTCTTAACGCAGACGCTAGCGACTGCGTTAGCGATTTAGTACGGCAAACCTGTACAGCGCCTCTGGCGGATAGTAAGGCAACTAAGAAATTCCATACAAAATCCTAACGCAGTTGCTATAGCGACTGCGTTAAGAAATACTCATACTAGGGGCACAGAAAACAAAACGATATTAAAATTCTACGAAAACATTTATGGTATACCTAAAATTCAGTTAAACCATAACAATCGCCGCATAAATAATTTCCAAGGGCGTAAGGGCAGTTGCATAGTAAGTAGATACAGTAGGCCACATAGACAGCATACCACCAGAGATATAAATCTAAGGTTGATGTCGTATACTTTGCGTTGTGGCTCACTGTACTTCTGTTTCGCAAGATATAATAGCTCCCCTATTCATCACGACTGAGGTAAATTGGCGAGACATTTTGTTAGTTTGGTGTTTAATTTTGCTACCAGCCTTAAATACGTTATACTCTTGTGATCTCGGTCGCCTGGAGATCATGGATTCGAATTCCATGGGAAGCTGACGATGAACCATTTTTTTTCATTTTGGGTCGTAGGCCCGATTACCAACTCATAGTAAGTATGAAAAAACATATAATTGCTTCCAAGTGGACTTGGAGCTTAGATAGTCTAAAGATGCAACTGAATATATCGACACCGGATATATGGTGAAAACCATACCAGCTCATTTTTCTGACCATAAATTTTTACAGCGATCCATAGCATTAGGGTTCTTCTCAACCGGTATTTTCCCAAAAATAACCATACCCAGGTATATGGGACCCGGGTATAGGGTCTAAAAACCCGGTTACTATAATGTATGTATATATATGGGCACCTGCAGCTGAGTGAAAGGCATCTCATATACAGCACCTATCGAAAATTATCACAAGTTCCACTCTTGTATGACGCTTATATGATGATTATATTGAGAATATAAAAAAAATATGTCACGATATCCACAATTCTTTGTCTACGTTTGTTATATAGATATAATAGATGAGATAAACATAGTATATATTCTAAGTAGAACAAGGACATAATGACGTGGGGCTCTGACGTGGGCTATGCAGGCATTATGTATCGTCATACTGTGACGTTAATATAATGTGAGATTTTATGGACATCATGCAAATGCCTTACTTTAGACTAAATTACCAAGCTATTAAGAATCAATTTTAGTTAACTAAGATGGCGCATTGACCCAAAGTTTGTCTTGGCCTCCGATAATAAGAATCTCTATTTCTATCTATTCTTCGCCATCTTTTGCCACTTGTCTGGACAAGACAAGATATATCTAAAGAAAGATATATAATATAAAGTTTTTTATTTTTATTTTTTTATTCTGATGAAACCTGGCCTGGCCTGGTACTTATATAAAAAATGAACATTAGGTAAATTTAGTTATAAGTTTCAGCCTTCTAAGTCCTGTAATTGGTGTAAAAAAAACAGTAGTATTTAGCTTTCAATAAATAAATAAATATCAATATATATAAAAATCAATGCCACTTTTCGTTGTAATTTTATAACTCAAGAACGGGCTCACTTATCCAAACCAAATGTTTAGGCTTTGTTCAGATTTATTTAGTAGTAATTTAGTAGATGGTTTATTCGAAGTTTGTACAAAATCGGTCGAGCGGTTCTTCATTTTTTATTATTTAATTTTATACGTAGCGAAGCACGGACAGGGCCGCTAGTTATATTATATGATTTATACTAAGTTAAATTAAGTTAAGTTATATTATATGATGTATACTAAGTAAGTTGATTAATAATAAGTAATTGATAACAAGTTATTTGTATTGTCAAAGACCCGTAGACCATGTCAAATCAATAAAACCTGGATTTGAGACATAAAATAACCTATAAATGTTGTAATGGCCAGCTGCGGATGGAAACTGGTTAGATCATGGGATAAAAGTTAAGGCTAGTCTAGCCAAGTGACAACAAATATTTTTTTATTTCCTCATTATCATAAAGAAAGAATCATTTCAGAAGCAGACAGGCGAATTCAAAGAACTCTTACACCAGGGTGTGCATGGTCTGTTGACCATATCACCTACACGAAATGATGAACAACATTAATGATTTAAAATTTAAACCGTCTTCACACCTTGCATTTATTCAAACGATATGCAAATAACACATTATCCCAAATCCAATGATTTGATTTTGATAAAAACTTTTGACTTGTCTATTTAAGGGTGAGCATTGCCTACAAATCAAATCAAATCAAATCAAAATATATTTATTTGTAAATACAGGTAAAACCAAGTAGATAAAATGGTGATAGGAAAATTTATAATTGTGTGCTCTGTATTTTGCCAATGTGGCGTACAAATATAAAAGGGAAGAGATAAAAGAAAAACAAATAGAAGTGGGTACTAATGTTACAATGTGTCCTTCAAAAATTATCAAGTTTGTAATAACATTTTTCTTAAATTTAGATAGACTCGATATGAGAAGTCCATGTTCTGTAGTGAGTTACCCTTAAAAACTTCTTAAGATAAAATTTTTCAAAATCGTCATCTATGGGAAAATCATAACCCTCCTTCTGACATCGTTGAATAAAAAACACAAATCTTCATCACACTTGCTTACAACTACATAGCTACCGAAATACAACTTGTTCATAAGATTCAGCAAAAAAAATGAAAGTTTTGAAACCCCCTTTTTTGCCTGCGCGTTGAAAGGTCCCACAGGAGTGACAGGACAAATATTTCATATGCATAAGAAAGATAAAAACATAAATGATAGAGTATTTATAAAAAACAAAAAAAAACACTGGCATATGTTTATGTCACAATGACATCAAAATACATCACAGACATAGACGTTTGTTATCGATAGATATTAAGCTTAAGTTAAGTTCAAAAGTTTTTGTAGGGAAAGCGTTAGTGTTAGGAAGTGGTACAACACTTCCCTCCACCTCCCATGGCTCTACCAACCTCTCGGTTATACGAGCCGAATCTCGGGAGAGTGCGCTGTACTAGCATTTCGCATCTCTTTCCAGTCGCACCTGCTCGATCTCCCTACAAGTTCTCTATAGTGTCGCCTATCTATGCAATCATTGCATTTTAATAACTCTCCCCCATCGTTAGGGGGCTTACGTTCACAAGTACGCCTCGCTTGCCTTCTCGGCCAGAGGCCAGCTTCTGTCTTCTAGGTCTTTGAGTTTGTCACAGTTTCAGTTTTTCTCTTCGTCTTCTTTGTCTGCTTGTGGCAGTATTCTTGATGTGCTCCTACTTTTCAAGTTATGCCCCTCTCGAGGCCGCTTCGAATTTTATGCCTATAAAGTTCGCCTCAAATCCCACGAGATCGCAATAGTAGACCGGGCCCACCCCGAGCGGGACAACATTATTTAATAGTTCCCTACGCGCCTCCTCATGTCTGGACTGGACTAGACTACTGACTTGACTTTTAGACTAAAGTAGGACTGAAGAAGATTAATAAATTCAAGAAAGACCTTAAAGGACTAGTTTCCATGGCCGTAAAAATTGATAGAAAAAAAAATTTCAATCTTCGAGCAACACGGCTACCTAGAAAGGAGTCATCTTAGCGCTATTTTACTATTCCCATTAATTTGGCGTTTTTTGCGCGGGGAAAATTTACACAAGTAGGTATAGTTCTAAATACATACATAAACTGTCACCTGATTGTAATGATGATACTTACACATTAAAAAATGTAAACAAAACAGCAAATAATTTTTGTATAGATTAGACACACTAATATGCACCTGCAATTAGGTCTCTCACTTTTACAATGCTTTTATTTTTTATGTCAATTAGTTGAATGACAATGAATATATCTTATTGGAATCTATCTGTGTATACACGACTTGCAGCCGCTCAATCAACCTAAATACAATTTAAATACAGATTCCTTTGTCTTCAACCGGTCTGTTATTATAGCAATCGATTTCTAGATCGCTTTCAGCAGTAAATCTGAAGCTTATCGGATTTATCTTAAAGCAAAGTTTTCGTTAGCTTTGATATACTCTAATTTGAATATTTCATTGCGTACTAACGATAGCTTTGGCAAGCGAGTTAAGTGCAAAAAACTAGTGGAAGAGGCCAAGACTCATAAAGGGTTTTAGCGCCGTAGGAAATAGTAAGAGCTTTAGAAAGAAAGCTCTGGCTGCGTAGGGCATAGTTAAATCAATTAAAAAAAGCTTATGTCCATTTGCGAGTCTACAACTATTTTTGAACCAATTTTCTTTAAATCATAGTTGAAGTGGGAAAGGCAAGTTGAAACATATATTTGATTTGGAAGAGATAAAGACAAATCGTTTATTTTTGGGAAAATAATAGAAAATTCAGAATCTGCTAAATCTTGTAGATACTTCTACCCATTATTTAGAAGATTTGATTAGTAGAAAATAATTGATTTAACAACAAACTCAAAAGAAAAAGCAAGATTAGTTTTATAAGTGGTCTACTCATAAGCGAGGTACAATACAAGTGCTTATTTTATACAGAAAAAAAAAATCTCATTTAATTCTACCTAATTTGGTTTGAAGAGGGCAATTTTTTAAATCTTAAATTTCATAGGAATATTCAAAACAACACTCTTTAATGCAGCAAACAAGTGAAATATAACAAAAATTACAATAAGCACTTAGACCCAGCTTAGGTAATAAGGATAGTAGTATTGCTAACCAATGACTTCTTAAATAAATTCACTCAAATGGGAAAGATAAGTGACAATAAACAGACAAAGGCAAGGGTTTTCATAAACTAAAAGTAATACCACTAACAACTACAAGTTATCTTTTGCAATACAAAATCAAACTTTGTATACACTTTCAATGCATTTTTTATCTTTTGTAATGGGCGACCCTTATCAGTTAATGGCTTTAAGATAATATAACTTTTTTTTGTTAACAACCACTAGGCTAGGTAGTAGTTTTTGTCACAAATCTTTTGCGTTGTAGTTTTAAAGGGCAGGGTAAATGCATCTGTGGATGTACTTGTCCGGTTTTGGTCAGTTAAAAAAAAAAAATTTTTATTCATGTACATAATAAATCATTATTATGTACATGAATAAAAAAAATTTTTATATGAGAATCCAAATATGAGAATCCAAATCTAATCTAAATCTAAATCATTAGGTATTATCAGTAACTTAAATTCAGTTACTTATTTTGAACGTTCTTTGGATTCTCATATTAAGTCAAAGTATGATTCCGCTTAATCTTACAATATTTATCCCAAAGAATAATCATTGCTTAAAATTTGATTTCAGATGAACAAACAAAACACAGTAGACCTCGAAAAGAGATCTAGATTTACATTTATAACAACAATAACAATTTTTAAGTCTATAGAAAAGAAAAATGAACTTTTCCACAATTAAATCTAAATAGCTAGATTAAATAAATATTTATAGACCTATATATGTATTTAAGTTCAGTTTTAATCACTAATATTTCACATGACATATCATTGCAGTTTATTTATTTAATAAATTAATGTACACACGAATACAATCAAAGGAAACTTAAAATTATGAAATTAAGTGCAAAAGTGCTAATTATTTCTTTGAAAATTTCTTCTTGCAATTTTTTTAGTTACAATTGTGTGATCTTAGCAGTCAAATCATCACTCATTTTACGTCAAACTTATGTGACCACTTTTTCATTATAATAAACCAAGATACATATGGGTATGCCGCAACCAGCTCATTTACCCTATGCAGTTTATCTTTCGCCCAAACGTGTCCGAAGATTCGAGTAAAAAAAAGTTTGTTTATATTTTTTCTGCAGCCCAGCTGTGGACCAAGGGTTTTTTGCTACCAGAGTAGGTAGAGTGAGTGCTTGCAAGGGTTGGGTTACAGGTTGAATATTGGCTTTAGATTATTTTGTTGTAAATCAGGAACAAAACTGTCGATATATAAATGTCGACAGGGCATTTTTTTTTCATTTTGTTTAGAATGACAAGCAATAGAACAGCATGGAGTGTACACAATAGAGTTTTTGAGATAAATTAATAGTATTTAGAACAACGATATACGAAGTAGGATGCGGTCTCGGGAGAGATACTACTGTCTAAGTTATATTATATATTATACATATTTCGTGAAAATGCCTCTCAAGAGCTACGTCTCCACAAAATTCAAAATTATTTATTCATTCAATCCAAATGTTTACAAAACTAAACGGGTAGCAGTGGCTCACTATTTAAGTTCATAGAACCTGTATCTAATGAGTCCCGCTCTGTCATAAGTTTATTTATTACATGCAGAATAAATTTGTCAGCATTTAATTTTACTATACCATCAGTACAATCTGAAATACAAACTCACTGTGATATTAATCTATATGGCTGCTTAAACACTTGCCTTATTTTACAGTGTGTTTAATACCTGAAATCGATTATCTAAAGAAATTTTAAATTGCTATGTTACTGGTGTTCCATATGCTCATAGGCAACGGTAACCGCCTCCCATCAGGTAGGCCGTATGCATGTTTGCATACTGAATGGAATAAAAAAATCATAGATTCTCCAATTTGACTCTAGATGTAGTGATTTATGAGGAAACATAGTAACAACTGGAGTGTACAATATTGACAGGTGACTTATGTCAAAAGTATAAGACCGCCAGTCATACTAATTATAATTGTGTGCGTGTATATTTTGCTTGTGTTGGAAAATTTTGTCAAGTATGTGTAGCGTAGTAAGTAAGTAAGTAAGAATAATACGTTCGTACTTATTGTATGTTTCCTCACCCCGCGCGCACAATATGCCAGACTTTTTACTTAGAAATAAGTGTGCGTGGCGTCTCTGGTGGTTTTATGCTCTAAGAGTAAAGACATTGAACTTAGCATAAAATGCATATAATTTACATAGTGCGTCGGTAATCAGACTCTCGCCACGTCACAGCACAGTGAGCGTGAAATAGAAAGCATGGGAACAGAAAAAAATGTGCTTTACTCTTAGTATTTATTTATCATATATTGCAATTATAAAAAAAATCTAAAACTCTCGGAATGTCCAGAGCAGATAAGCATACAGATCTCTACATATGACGGTAATCATCTACCTATAATAACGCGGTGACCTAAAGTGGATCGTAGTCTTCGATTATAAGTTGGATGCGAAACAAAGAAGGGTTTGGAAGTAAATGGGAAACCTTTCTCTGCATCACTTATTTGATTGACTGGTAGACTTTGCCCGGCAGTGGTACAATATCATCAATATATATAAAAATCAATGCCACTTTCTTTGTAATTTTAAAACTCAAGAACAGACTGACCTATCAAAACCAAATGTTCAGGCTTTCTTCGTCCGCGCGAATTTCTCTCGGGAACAGTGCTTTTTCACGGGATGAAATTTACCTAACTCCTAGCTATGTGTATGCGAAATTTCAGGAAGATTGGTTTAGTTGATAGGGCGTGAAGAGATAACAAACATATTATATACAAACTCACTTTCGCATTTATAATATTAGTTGGGATTATATAGAGGCAAATTTTTTTAACACATTAGCTATACAATCAATCAACATAGAGGTATATTACAGAATAAAATGCTGAGCGAGTTTCACGCAGGATATTTACAGGGGTTGCAATACTAGCAATTCAGGGGGTAGGCTTAAAAACTATTAAAACATAGCCGGGGATCACGGTGTTGAAATAGTGGGGAGGCAATCATGCTTTCAATATGGGGATGAAATAGTTTTCATGATAGACGAGGGAAACGGGGGTGGACATTTTAATATAAATAAAATGGACACATGTTACGCTGAAAATACAGACTGAAAATCATCTTCACCCATATCACTATCACTACATAGTATAAAACAAAGTCGCTTTCTCTGTCCCTATAACCCTATGTATGCTTAAATCATTAAAACTACGCAACGGAATTTGATGCGGTTTTTTTAACAGATAGAGTGATTCAAGAGGAAGGTTTTTATGCCCATGCGAAGCCGGGGCGGGTCGCTAGTTATATTATAAATGCGAAAATCTGTCTATCTGTCTGTTACACATTCACGGGTAAACCACTGGACCTAATTACAAGATTAATTATATATGATTATCATCTTGCTCGTTACAGTTTTAACTCAAATATACTTAAAATAATATAAATTCAAATAGAAATGTTCTGGTCTAGGTAGGTTTCTGTCTACCCTAAGAAAATTGTCTGTGCACATCACTGGTTGATAGAGGCAAATCGGAAGGTCATAAAAAGGTTGTCTCGCACTAGGCTAACCATATTTATAATATTGATAAGTAAATAAGGAAAAAAGTGTAGGCAAATTATTGACGGTAAGCACCTTTTAATCCGCAGTATGTAAACATCAGAATCGTAACAGCAGTTTATCTATTTAACTGTGTCATCAGTGATACTCAGTTAAATAAAATTTATGACTTTAAAAGCTTTGAAAATGCGTTTGGTTTAATTAAAGTTTACTCTGTGTTTTAACGATAATGTATATCTGAGCACATTATTATCATATATACTACAATTATATTTTAAGTAGAGTGTTCTCTATTGTTTTAACTTAGATAACTATTAGGGTTTTTTTCTTGGCAAATAATTTTTTGCTGTTGCCTTAAGGCGATTTTCAGAGTGGCAAAACATAAAGAGGTTTCGAAGGAGATGAAGGTCACTTTTTTAATAATCTAATTTAAGGTCTAATAGAAAATATATTTTTCCAATTATGGTTAAATGGTAACGTATTCTTATATAAGCATTAGGTATTTACATATAGTAAAACAATAAAGTTAGGTACCCAAATAAATAAATAAAATGTATAGGGTCGAATCAAGAAACCACCTTTTTTGAAGTCGGTTAATAATATAGTTTTAGAACTTTAAAGATGAATCTATAGAAAATATGCCTCACTTATTGAAATACGTTCAGTTTTTGTGATAAAAAGAACAAATAGAAAAAACACATTCTTCTTATAGCAAAAACTCGAAAGTTTGTATGGATGTTTCTTACTATTTCAAAGGAAAACGGCTGAACCGATTTGGCTGAAATTTGGAATGGAGATTCCGTAGACCTTGAAACAATAAATAGGCTTATTTTATCCCGGAATTCCCTCTGGAGCGGAGTCCTGGGCTACAGCCAGTACATACACACATCTCTACACTAATATGATAAATCTGAAGTTTGTTTGGTTCAATGTCTTTAACTCTGTAACTAACATAAATAACTGGCAGTCATTAGAAATATGTACAAGAAAAATTTTACAAGTCCAACACCATCTATTTGCATACGTCTGAAGTCTTAAAAACCCGTGCATTGATCAATTTGGTCGGAACGAATGCACTTTCTTAATCGCATTATGTCAGTATACAGTAAATCTGTAATTCTTAACGTACCGTGGCAGCTACTGGTTGATTATACAGTGAGATTGATTCCAAATACAGAATTACCATGGGCTGAGTGTAATAAACAAGAAAGTTATCTTGCGTTTAAAACGCAGCATTTTGAAGATTTTAAAAATAGAATAAGGCTTGACAATCAAACATCTATATATATTATTATATATATAAAAGAAAGTCGTGTTAGTATGTTTGACCCCTGGTCATTTCATCAAAATCGGTCTTGCCGTTTAACCGTCGTAACAGACAGCAGACTTTCGCATTTATAATATACCTAAGTATGGATAAATTAAAAACAAAAAAATAATCTTAAATAGTACCTCTGGGCATAGTTCCCATCACGCAAGCAGCATTCCCGTGTTGGATAGCGATGGCTATCCTTTGTGCGAGAAAACTGCCCGCGCGATCTCCAGAGGTCTTATTTATCATTTTTAACTTTTAAGTAAAAGTACCTCTTGTCTCTTTGAAAAAGAGTTAATTGAAAAACAAGTTGTGTTAATTGCGGACATATTATTACTTAAAACAATAATTATATTAATCTTATTAGTCACCAATAGCAATTATTGCGAACAATAATTTTTAATCCAATAACAAGTTTACTAATGCGTTTTATTAAACTCTTATCACATAATTACAAAAGTTACTACTAATGAAATAAAACTAACAAATAAAACTTGTTATTGTCATGATAGCAACGAAAAAAATACTAGTAGCGCCATCTGTTGAGCCATTTTCGTAAACTGTTTGACCGAGTTAGATTATCAGACCATAATTTTAGTTACATATTTTTATTTTCTTTTTAACCCACGTTGCAAAACTATGTTGTTGCAAGTTTTAATCAGTTAACTTTTATTCAATTATTGTTTATTTTTGTCCAGTACTCGAGTTCATCAATAATTTTATTTATTTATTAAAAATGTATTGTATCAAAGTAGTAGCTAAGTAAATATGTTTTGTTGCGAAACCTTTTTTTTTGTTCGCACATACTTACTGTCTCCTTGTTTTAATTGTGTTTAAGCTATTTTGAAAAAAAAAATCATAAAAAAGTATATATTCATTAATATCTAAAATAAAATATTCAAAGTTAGGTCCATTTCACTTTGCTCTTGACATTTCAACCGCATGATCGTACATCGACCTACTTATTACACTCAAACACGTTTGAACTTGTCTTGTTGCTATATGATATCATATGTCTGTAATATTGTATGTATCATGTATTTTATGTAATCTATCCTTTTGCTTAAAAGCGTATAGGTACCATTTAAATATATTTATAGGTTTATTAATTTTCCTTTTAATTGATTTCATAACAAAACAAAATATATTTCTGTTTTTTGTTAGCTTTTTGTTAAAAAAATATTTTTAGTATATAATAATCTATATTATTAATATCTAGATACTAGTGACACGCCCCGGCTTAGCATGGGCATAAAAACCTTCCTCTTGAATCACTCTATCTATTAAAAAAAACCGCATCAAAATCCGTTGCGTAGTTTCAAAGATTTAAGCTTTCCAAGGGACATAGGGACAGAAGAAGCGACTTTTTCATACTATGTAGTGAAGTGATAGTCATTATTACTAGATATTATTAGAAACAAAATTTAGATTTTGATAAATAAATAACTAACCTAGATATTTCAAATGTTTTGTATAAATTATAACATTTATAAAACACTATATTTTGTTTTACTATAATCGAAATAACTACTTAATGATTATGATGTAGAATCAAAAGTTATTTCTTATAATTCTTCTGCATTTTTATAGTGCATATAATATACTTAACTGCACTTGGAAAAGTTTTTTAATTTAATATTATTTCTCGTTTTATATATCATTTTTGTCATTATTTAAGCAAATTGTTTGCATAAATATTATTGATTATCCATCTAATGTATTTAAAAACTTACGCTCTTGTATAGACTTCTATCCTTTCCAAGTTCATTAATAGTACAACACACAATATCATAATATAATAGAGGCAGACCAAGGAGGAGGTGTCGTGACGATCTTGACAACTTTTTGGACAAGTGGCCAGAGGTTTCCATGGATAGGGATAAGTGGAGAAGGAGGGGGAGGCCTTTGCCCAGCAGTGGGACACATTTAAAGTAGACTAGAAAAAGTATAACACAACTAATTTTACGTTTTTTTTTGTTCTACATAACCACTTCTTGATTTAAGCAGACTTTAGTATTTTTCTCCAAGCCATCTTAATTATATTCTGCACTCACACCACACACACACCTATATTTATTTTATTAATTTTGTGACTCAGGGGAATCCTTGAACATGGAGTTTGGAGGCTATGACTAATCCTAACGGTATAAGATTACTAAATTTTTGTTTCATCATTTAGTTCTGGATATTAAAAGGTGTTGGAGGTGTAAAGTGAAATATGGTGTATTGTGTTTTTCAATATAACGTAAGTATTTAAAAACTTATTTGATCTGTGAAAAAAAATATCTTATGCTGTATTTATTTTATGGAATAATTACATGTATTGAAAATATGTCAATATTCTGCAGATTATATAGTTTTCTTCTGTTGAATACTAATTGTGCCTGTGATTTTATCTGTCTTTTTGAAACCACTTGTAGTTTGTAATATTCGCAAAATATCGGCTATTACAGGCAATTTTTTTTAAAACTGTGCTTATTTATATCGGTACGTTCAAGCCATGAAACAGTTTTTTTTTAGTTTACTTTATTAGTGAAGATTATGAAATAGTGTGACAATATTGCTTTCATCATACAATTTAAGAAATAACCGATTTTTATGATGAAGGCCCAAATACTTACTTTTTCTGTCTTCGTGTTTTTGCTGGTCATACGCTGAAAATCATGAATATCTTTAATTTTTTGTTCTTTTTTATTATTTTTTTCACTGTGACAGACCGACGTTTTTCACTATTTTTTTTTCTGACTAAGTATAATTTTATTGGTGCAATGGGTACTGAAATTTAAGTTAAATTAAGTTTATAAACTTGGCTAAGTAAGTTAAGTTGCAATACGATTTGATACTTTACTCTTTTTATAATATAAATTCTTGCGAATAAAATTAATAGAATTAGCAAAAAAAAACAAAAATAAAAGAAAACAGAAAATAAAATAATTTATGTATTTTTCTCCAAATAACTAATAAAAAATCTGATTTCCTCATAAGCAGATAAGTATGTTTTTTGCACCCACCATAAATAAATGATCTAAACATTTATTTTATTTTTTACTAAAGCACGCTATTTCAAAACTTGAGTGATTTTATTATACGCTTTAACGTTTGAAACCCAGTTATCAATTTTATTACCCGTATTGAGTACTAAACAAAGGTTTCCACTCGAGCTAAATGCCAATAAACCCAAAAACACCTCGGTTGCACAAACCAAACGCATGAGGCTAAACCACGAACGTAAAGCCGTATATACGATAGTAATACCGAATCAAATAAAACACACGCGCCGAGTACTGTCACAGTATCGTAAACCCGATCCTAAACTCGCGTTAAAACAAGCTTTGCGAACGATTGTGGACAAAGGGATTGAACCAAGAACAGACGCGTACGAAATTTAGAAGAACTGCGGCAGCATGACCGAAGCCGAGTGAACGCTCAGCGTTTAACAACCCCGAGACCCGAGACCCTCGATTCTTACGTCACCTCACCCCATACGATATAACCTACCCCATTGGCCAATGCACTTTGGCGCGCTTTCTCAATTCCAAATTCAAATATTCAACAATACTCGTCCCTACTCACACAAAGGGGACAATATCACAGGACGAAACGAGAAGGAATCAGTCTATCAACCGCCACTGTTACATGATGTAACCAGTTTGAAAAGAGAAATGAAGCTGGCAGGACGAACGAGAGTGAAAGAGAGGGGTTAGTGCGAAGGGAACGTGCTACTGTGCGTTCTACTATTTATAATCAAATAGGTTGCGGTTGTGTGCGTGTGTGCTTACATTATGCACCGCACCAGCACACGCGGAGTCGTGTCGAGGCAATGATGTGCACGAAGTATTATCCCTTATTACACGATTTGCTTCCGCGGCGGCCGCACGTACAATAGTTGTCAGCCGACCTCTTTTGTCGATCGCCGTGCGATTGCAAGTTTGTTTACGTCGAGTTGGAGCGATGCATAGCGCGTCTACTTACCGCGAGTGTGCTAGCCGGTCGCCGGTTTATACGATTACGAGTGTATAGGACAATGCTCGGAGTTTTTGCGTAAAACATTCGTGACTGTGAATTTTGTTAGATCGGACTGAATTTGTGATCTCGGTGACGCCAAATTTTTTAGAACTGTGTACGATTTTTACGATATAGACCTCGCTGTGCCATTTAAGAACTGTGAAAGTGATTTTCGACTTAAGTTTTGTACATAGAGAATTTTTCAAGATTTTTCGATGATATACACCGGAATTTTGGAGACATTTTCTACGATATTGAGAAATTTTGAAGTCAATTAGTTCACTTTTAAAGCTGAAACGACAGATAAAACTTATAAAATTTTCCTGAGACTGGTGGTGTACAATTCAAGGGCAACGAAGTCCAAAAACCTCACGCAGCATTTATGCATAGAAAACAAACGGCGATCTATCCACGCTTCTTCCGTAGAAAAAGACGCTGCGAGAGACAAAGATGGCTATAGCGTTCAACTTGCCGAGCGAGAGAGAAGCGTCAGAGGAGAACTTCTCGAGGTTGAACCGGCTTCTAGCCGAGCTGTACGAGGTTCTATGCCACATCCTAGTATCGCGGCAGCCTGGGCAAGAGGCCCAGGAAACCAGGCGAGGTGAGTGCCCTCGAGACATTAACCCACCACCGTACCACTTAAGATGCAATTCGACCTACATCGTGAATTTGGTGATGGTAGTGGCAATCATTAAAGTCTCACTCACCTCATCACTCTTCAACACCATCAGATAAAATGAAGATTCGTACATTTAAGTGATTGTTAACGGTGATACTGCATAGCAGGATTGGACTGTTGTTAAGTATGTTTAAGACGAACGTCTTTGTAAAATTCGCATTTCTGTGTTGAGATGTTGCGTCCAACTGCACTTAAATTTAAAATGGTGGTTAAGCCCAAATAAAACTATGGGATGTCACATCCTGTAGTTTTGATTGGGCCTGCAAATCTAACATGCTTTTTCGGAAAATTTTGCTTTTCTATCGACAATTTGAGTGAAGTTTGACAAAACGCCTCAAAACATAATTTTAGTTCCAAAAATTATATTTTATTATGCAAAAGTTATTATTAGCTTTTTGGAAATATTTTTGGATGCATTTGTTAATAGAATTATGTACATTTTTCATAATAATATCTGAATTAATCATATGATCAATCAGTGCTTAGGATTGCAGCAAAACTAAATCTATTATTAATTAGTGCTGTTAAGTTTTAACGATTAGTTAATTTCCATTTGATCTCTTATTTTGTTTATCAGTTTTTGAATGAAATAAATTTAATTAGTTTAATTTATTTTTATTACATATTTTTTTCTCAACTCCATTGTGGATTTTAGCATTTAGTTATTGATTTTATTTCATTTATTGAACATACGTATGTGGATCTCAAATTATTTAGTTCCAAATAATGACAATAGTCATAATGATATAGTTTTGTAAGCGGTTTATTTGAACGATTTAATTAGACGCCAAATATTAGTTAAATATATATGAAATGAAGAAATTAAATAAATTCCTTTAGGACGGTTTAAATTAAATTGTTCTTTGTACTTCATTTATTTGTAACAAATTTATAATTTAGATTATTGTAAATATCTCATTATGACCAGTAAATTACATTTTGTTATAGTGCTTAGTAGACTTTGTTTTAAAAAATATGGTATGTTTCCAAAAACGATTTGTAAAATTGATGAAAAAAAAAAACTGTTTCCTAATTTGTATAAAGAATGTACAATTATCATTTGAGACATGTAAATATTGCATTTAAAATGTATGTGATTTTTTTTTTAAATTATAAGTAAGTATATTCTCATTTTTTTAATTTACGCATACAAGAAATAAGTACGTGTAATCAACCTATAAAATATCAAGATTGTGTTTATTAATTTTATGGCCACTCCAATTTATTTGAAAAAAATGTAAAATAAAATATTATTTTGTAAAAAAAGACATGTGGATTTTCAATTTCAACTTCATCCCCGCAAAAATTAATTTCTCTAAAATTGAGACCACTATGGTAGGTACATATATTTCTTTGTCAAAGTAGTATTGCAAAATTATAATGATTTTCAACAAAGGAAAAAAAATGCATTTATATTATAAATTGAAATAAAAAAAAAAACAGATATATACTAGGCATAAAATGTTTTTTGAGAGAATTAGAAAAAAATACAGAATAAAAAAAACTGAATGAACTGCGTGCAAAATCTCCAAAAATAATAATTACGTGTGCAATTTGAAATATTATGAATTTAGTATTGCACATGCATGCATGTACCAAACTATTATACAAACACATCATACAGTGTCAAGCTGGGTCATTAATCAGTACGAAAATAACTCTGTTTACATTTGACGATGTCAAGAAACAGAAATGGTTCAAACGGACCTGTTTCGGCTAGTTCTTGCAAGCCATTGTTAGAATATAAATTTATACAAATGCTTTTTTTTTTCTAAAAAAGATTTGTGTATCGACATGTCGAAAATATTAGGTGATATAAAAAAATAACCGTGGAAAATTTGTAATTTGAATTTTAGACAGAATATTGGGTGAAAAAAAAATTAAATTATTTAATTTTAATTATTACAGTTTCTCTCATTACATTTTCAAAAATGGTTATTATGGAAAGGAATAATACAAGAGCTAACAAATATTTAATAGATATATTATGAAAAAATATGGCACAAGTAAATATAGAATATGTTACATACAAAAATGCATTTCCAAAAACATAATTAAACAAAGAGAACAAAAAGGGCAAAACAGTAGCAAAATCGTTTGATGGAAAGATAGCATAAAATAGGATACAATAGTATCAAGTAAGGAAACGTGAACTAGTTTGAAACGAGAGACGTAAACTTGGCACGCTCTAGACCGTGGTTGTAGTCACGAAGTCTGGTGCCGCAAGCGATGAAAATCTAGACAATGTTTTTGGAGGCAAAACTTTAGAGAGAGACATACCACTAAACATGGTCTTACTAAATGATACAATTGACAAGTCTTACAAGATATGGAATCTTAAAACCTAGACAATATTTTTGTAGGCAAAAATTTAGAGAGAGATATCCCAATAAATATGGTCTTAAGAAATCATACAATTGACAAATCTTATGATTTAGAAACTTAAAATCTAGACAATTTTTTTGGAGGCAAAAATTTATAGAGAGACATCTCAATAAATAGTATGGTCTTAGGAACAACAATTGACAAATCTTATAAGATTTAGAAACTTAAAATCTAGACAATGTTGTTGGAAGCAAAAAAGTTTAGAGGGAGACGTCCCAATAAATTGGGTCTTAGGTAGATTGAAAGTTAAAAAGTTCGAATTTAGAAGAAACAAATTGCAGTCTTGTTTGAATTCTCAATTATCTTGGCAGTAACTATGATTACTTAGCTATATTGACTACTTCGATTACAAACAAGATAATATAATCCAATAAGAAACATAACAAGTTTATAACTTGCACCACCGAGAACATTGGCAATGGACTCAAATCGAGTAACTCTACGAAAGCGAAAATCGACAAACTAGTCGTGCCTAAGAAATCGAAAACGACAATCGTAACCAATTGCAGACGTCTACTATTTATGTACTTTGAAATTATTGTTTTATAAAGTAGTAACTTAAGTCAATAAAAAAATTGTGACGACCCGCAGAGAAAGTCGAAAACATTAAAATGAGAGAGATAAACTTTAATTAAAACAATTTACTAAGATATAATATTTTACTAAATACATTCATACATATTTTGATATCATGAACATTTTTTTTTAAATATCATGAAACAATTCGTTGATATTAAACACAAAAAAATTATTAAATAAGTACTTATTATAATGGCTATCTTATTATCAATAAAGAATAATATAGCAATAAATTCTTTACCGAATTTTCTAATATGACCAAAGTTAACACCTTTTAACTTTCCAGTTAGAAAAAAAAAGTAATTTATAATCAAACTTCACTCTCATGTTTTAGAAAAGCAAGGTTTATAGACAATCTGTGTGGTCATCTTAAATTTGTCATAACTAGAAATAAACAACACAGCATTTTAAGCAGCATTTCTCCAGATACTACGAAAATGGTAAGTTGGAAAAAAAAAGTCACGCTTTCAGTGGTATATCCCGATTCCTATTGAAGTGGAAAGAGACGGTCGAACGATTTCAAAGATCATAATGTTTTTTGTCAATGGTTCAAATATATTGTCATTGTGTTGATTGCTTTTACTTATCTTTGTTTTTTTTTTTACAAACCTTTGTCAGTTGTAACGTTTGTTCCATTTCGGTTCTATCTGCAGCTAAAGAAAAAACGTTAATAGTAGTTGTGAAAAAGTAACAACAATTAACGCAACTTATATTGTATCGACAACTCACTTATCGAATGCACGAAAATGCATTCACACTGAAAAAAAAGACAAAAGGTTTGAAAAAGGGAGACATTAGGAGTACCCGAAATGACGAGAATGATAAGTGTGGAGGAAGCGAGAGAGGTATGTAAGGATCGTAGCCAATGGAAATCTCTAGTCTCTGCCTACCCCTACCGGAGATAGGCGTGATGATATGTATGTATGTATGTATGTAAAAGGTTTGGTTACATATTGCAAAGAGTTATGTGGTCACTTTTTTGTGCTATAGATTGAAGAAAGATTGGTTGAGTACAAGAAAGTATTTTTGTCAGTGTATGATCCAGTGATTTATCATAAAACTAGATAAAACAATTGGGTCTGAATCCCACTATAATCAATACCAGCTTTGTTCAAATGTTTTCTAATCACCATAATGTCGTGTCTGATAAGATGATTTTATGCTTCAGAAGGCAGATTAAGCCGTCGGTCTCGCACTCCACATTGTTCTCACATAAACCACTTAGATCCGAAGATTAGATGCAAATTATGAATGAAAATAAAATTTATCTGCTAATTACAAAGAATAACGAAGACTTTGATCTCTGACAGAAAAAGGACCAATTTTAAGTTGCTCTCTAGATGGTGATATTTCTTATTGCTCTTAAATCTTTTCGATAATAATATAATAATATTTAATCTTTTTTTAATTTTTTCGATGGTTTGGGCCACCGTGGTCTTTCTTGCCGCCAAAGTGCTGGTCGGTTAGGGCGCCATGCGGCCCTTAATAATATAATTCACCGGGCTCTTGCCACCATCCACTTGCCAGCCGTTCTTGAACCGAATGGGCTTGCTCGGGATGATGGCAAGAGACCCGATGGAATGACCCTTGTGCCATGGAGGTCGGGACGGCCTCTTGTGTGGGACGCTACTTGCGTTGACACCTTGGCGCCGTCTCACCTCCAAGCCACGGGGTCGACAGCCGGCTCAGCCGCGGCGGCCGCGGAAAGCCTCAAACGGCGCAAATATGTAATTATTGGGAATAATTACATATTTGAGCCATTTGGGGTAGAGACCTTGGGTCCATGGGGGCCTGCAGCCCATAAACTTTACGGCGTTATCGCCCGCAAATTGGCTGAGGTTACCCGTGACCAGAGGGCTGGCTTTTACCTCGCGCAAAAAATCAGCATTGCCATTCAACGTGGCAATGCTGTCAGTCTTCTGGGCACCCTACCTCGGGGTAATGATTTGCCGGGACTAGAGTTTTTGTGAGTATTTTTTTTTTTCCTTTTTTTTTAATCATGTAAATACTTTTTTAGTTTCTAGAGTAATTTAAAATTAATGTATAAGGGTTATTAATAAAGTCCCCGTTTTTCCCAAAAAACAAAAAAAAAAAAAAAAACTTTTCTACATCATTTCCGTACTAAGAATTGTGTCGTCACAAAACTGAAGTAGGAACATAATCATCTTCTTGCAGTACATCAAAGACACTATATACATCATTGCGCTCACTAACAGCACTTTTTCCAATTACACAAGCAATCCAACAGGTGATAACTGAACCGGTATTCGCACCAAAATCCATATTTCAGCAGGTACAACAAGGACAACAGATTTATTTGCATTTTCCGCACCATAAACCACGTTGGACAAGTGGAGTCGGTATGGTAATTCACTCTATTTATGTTCAGAATTAGCAAGCAACGGTTTTTTGTGTAAATCGGTAAAGGGTTTGCATTCTAATTTGTGTTTTGAATGAATTATTCTTTGAGATTGCATCTGTTTTTTGTTATTTTCTTATTCACTATTACTCTTAGTGGTTTTTTTAAATAAAATAGTGTTTATTGACATTTTAAACGATACAAAAATTATCAACATTTGGTTCTTTTATGTCAGCAACCCACAATCGAATTAGGATTAGACCTATTATCTCGAGTTATTAGAAAATCGACAAAATATTCTCTCTATCGAACGAAAATTGTTACTCATTTTTCTGAAGCTGGCCACTGTCTTTCAAGTAAAAACTCTTCTACCATCTCTTGTCTCTTTATAGGTCAGCCCTTCTCATACGACTGCATCAGTCTGTCTTTCAAGTAATAACTATTGAAAGATAATCGTAATCCTTAACTTAAACAGTAAATTAGATTTTATTAATAAAATTTACATTTTATTTTTATCATAGCAACAAGATCAGCTATCCATAATTTCAATCATAGCATTTAAAACTCGAAGCTCATCGCAATAAATTATCATTCGTTCCACGTAAAAAGAGGAGACTTGTCGAAACTTGTTCGGAGCACCTGTGGGGGCGGCACCTGTAGCATAGAGGGTGGAATTAAAGTCAGTGTCATGAATATATGAGAATGGATTTTCTTAGTTTGTTTTATTTATAGCTGCATCCATTTAATGACAATTTATACATTTATTTCTTAGCTTCTGTGATTTTTATAGAATATTCTTCATAATGACTCAAATATAAAGGTAGAGTTTTAAGGCTTTATTTTTTACTTCCTCTTGAATCACTCTATCTATTAAAACGCATTAAAATCAGTTGCGTAGTTTTAAAGATTTAAGCATACATAGGAATATAGGGATACAGAAAGCGACTTTGTTTTAAACTATGTAGTGATACTGATGGACGCCTTTTGATACAAACTCTATTTGAGATAGATATTATTGATGGAGTCCGCTATCAGCCGAAAATAAGAACAGTACATACTAGACATTGTAATAATTAATTATATTTTTTTTTTTTGTTAGTTGATATAAGAATCAAAAGGTGATAAATATAATATAATTATGACATTCACGGAAAGAAAGAGACTGTTCTATATTTTAAGCCAAAAGCTCCTCGAAAGGATATTTTTACCATGTGACGTTTTAAAATAGACTAACTTTCTAAAAGTTTTTTTTAATAAGTTCAGCGCTTCTATAACCCACAATGATGTACAAAATTTTTTTTACTTACTAGCGACTCGCCCCGGTTTCGCATGGGCATAAAAACCTTCCTCTTGAACCACTCTATCTATTAAAAAAACCGCATCAAAATCCGTTGCGTAGTTTTAAAGATTTAAGCATAAAGGGACATAGAGACAGAGAAAGCGACTTTGTTTTATACTATATAGTGCTTACTTTAGAAATAGACTTTAAAATGTAAAGTTACTTAAAAGTAACCTAAAAACTTCACACAATTAAAATACCGTCTCCATTACACGGCCAATAAAGCAAATTAAAATCAAAACATTTTTACCCTTCTAATAGCACTTTGGTTATGAAGATATCTGTGAAGAGGTCCATTTCAACAAATATTTCATGGGTCATAAATTGTGAATAAAAGGTCACTTATATTTACAATGTGGTGACCTACTGACCGCAATGAGGTCACTTTTATTAAAATTTTACGAGGGATGATTATTTATGCTTTCGTTTGTAAGTTTTTTAAGTAATATTTAAGTTTGAGATTTGCACTGGTAAAATATTAATTTTTATACATTGTATTGTATTGTGTATTTGCATTGGTGAAATATTAATTTGTATACATTGTATTGTATTGTATTATGGTATCTGTTGCTCGCGGCTCCGCCTGCGTGGTACTCGGTTATATCGCGCTCAAAAGTAGACTATGTTTGATCCCTGGTCTTTAGCTATATCCATATCAAATTTCATCAAAATTGGTGCAGCGATTTAGCCTTGAAAGCGAAACAGACAGACAGATAGACTTTCATATTTATAATTTTACATAGTAGCGACCCGCTCCGGCTTCGATGGGCATAACAACATTCCTCTTGAATCACTCTATTTATTAAAAAAAAAAACCGAATCAAAATCCGTTGCGCACTTTTAGAGATCTAAGCATATATAGGTATATAGGGACAGAGAAAGCGACTTTGTTTTATACTATGTAGTGATAGTATGGATTAATATATTCGTAAGGATAACAAAAATAAAACCTAGATTTTAAATAAATAAAGAAAAAACGAGAGGATAGCGATTTTTTTCTGACGAGACTAATATTTCACGTAGTTATTTGATTGAACCGAATCATTAAAAAAGTACATTAGGTACAATCCATACTAATATTATAAATGCGAAAGTCTGTCTGTCTGTTACCTCTTCACGTCTAAACTGCTAGACCGATTGTGATGAAATTTAGTGGGGATGTAGTTAACGACCTAAGTTCAAACATAGGCTACTTTTGGGCGCGATATAACTGAGTTCCACGCGGGGCGAAGCCGCGGGGAACAGCTAGTGATAAATAAATTACAAAACAATAAAAGACTTGACACTTGTCTAAATCTTTATGACTAAATTGCAACAACGAGTACTTCAACTTAGGACCACGTGTCAGCAATTATCTAAGACAAAGGACTAGGCTATTGTTCTTGTTAGCTGACGACTATAGAGAAATGAAAAGGTATAGAGGCGTCGCATTATAATATCTATAAAGATTGAATTCTTTGGGGAAACCTACATCCAACAGTAGATTCTTCTTAGTCGTACACTCTTAGCAGAGTGGTCGTGATTATATATTGGGTTTCTCCATGACCGCGGCTCTTGCGATTCTTCTCCACACATCAACATTAGATTAGATTGCATCTAAAATGATGATGATGATTTTTTTATATTGCGTACAATAATTGCATTGCTGCATAGTCTTCAATTAATACCTACACAGACACAAATCAAATTATTTTCTTCGAGTGATAGATAAACATTACCTATCTAAATACATACTTTTAAATTCGAATATTTTTCAATGTTGACTATATAGAATTTGGTTTGAACAATAGATTTTTGAGAATGGAATCGTCACATGAAATAAAATTAAAAACACATTCGTCAAACGATTTCGCTGGTCCGCTAAAAGTGGGATCAAATGATCTACTCGTCTCTTTCCTGAGGGGGTCAAAAGAGAAAATTATTTACGGCATTTATAAATAAATATCAAATTAGCAGTTATTTTCTCACGGCAATTACATCTAATGCAGATTTCAGTATTTATTATTTTAATTTTCAACGTGTCTGTAACATCATAACTCTATGCAACAATTTTATTATTTAAATCCGTGCATTTATGATACAATAACAACTTTATAAGGTAATTACTTTCTTAAATAACAATAATGCATTATTTTAACTGACTACTTTTACTCGTGGGAATTATATGGTTCATTGCATGAGAAACATCAAATTTATTATTTAGTACTTTATACTAAAACCTCATATGACTTGAAGCGACAAACGAGTAGGTACTTTTAATGTTTATATTTTGAATTGATATGTATTAGTGATTGATGTATAGTAAAAAGTAATAAATATTATTTACAAAAGATTTTTTTCTATTTTGCAATATTTATGGCTAGTCTAGGAATACTTTTAGATTGTCACTTCTCCCGCTGTTAGTATGTTTTGCCACATTATAATAATTTTACTATCTCTCTGAATCTTCAAACTAGAATTCTACAACGCAAGCACTGCTACTTGATGGCAGAGCAGAAATGAGGGTGAGACATCAATCAGGTAACATTTTTTTATAAGGCTACCTCTGGCAATCACTTACCAATCGGCTACCCTTAAAAAGCTCACTGCTAAAAAAAATCCCAAGGCTGTTTTTACCCATATGTACGTAGAATTAATATTCGTATTTTAATTAATAAAAAAATAAACCGTTTATTTTTCTTCATTACCTACATGGAGAGTCATATACAATAAGATAATGATTTCTTATGTTTTCGCGATTGTTACACATTAAATTAAACTATTTTATACGGTTTTCTATCGCGTTTATTGCTTACTTATTTATACCTAACGTTTCAAGCACTTTACAGAGCTCATGGTCGCAGGCAGTGCTTGAAACGTTAGGTATAAATAAGTAAGCAATAAACGCGATAGAAAACCGTATAAAATAGTTTAATTTAATAAAATAAGATTCTAAAAAAAGTTTACATTTTAGTGATTTTTAACAGATTCAGCCTTGTTAGAAGACTAGCTCCTGAAATAGGTTCCTATTGGAACCTGTGCTACAGGTAGCTAGGCCCTTCCCTCGGATAACATCTTGTTTGCCATTTATTGGACAAAAAATGCACTTCATGACAATTCTAAAAAACTACTGTTACTAATAAGTTAGTACAGTTGCCTGCAGAGAAATCTCACCCACTTTCAATAGCGATACTTGCGACATGGGGGTCAGATTTCTCTGCAGCCCAATGTACTTAATAATACGGAAGGGAATTTAAACATAGTTAAGATTTAATCTTTACTTTAAAGACAACAGATTAACATGTTTCACATTAGATTGTGTAATCTACGAATAATAGACGTTTTTAACTGTCACTAAAAATTATATTACAAGTATTTCTGGTGAACTGTATTTTTTAAACCTTTAATCTTATAAGAGGCCATTTTAACCATTTTCTCATACAAATGAGCATTATTCCCAAGCTTTGTTTTTGGGATATTCGTGACCTGTTTCAGAATTATGGTGAGGATGGGCTCGAATCATTGGGTTTATTAACTTTTTGGGTAATCAAGAACCAGTTTTAAGTCCTGAGCTTTATAATGGATTAGTTATATGGCTTTAGGAAATTTAAAGCAAGAGCAATTTTTTTATATGCCAGCTACATTTTTACACTGTGTTAAGTTTCTGGTCCTGTCAACTTCAGTCAATTTGTAAAAAAAATAATATTTGTATTTTATTGCAAATAGTTTTAAGAAGTTTATACATTTTTAATATGAACACACTGCATAAATTGGCGCGTGTTTTAAAAAGTCACTGTGTATTATTTCTTGTCATATATCATAATTATGGGTAATGGAAGAGGCCAAGTATTGGGCAAATTCAATATGTAATACAGTTATTGAGCCATTTTAACATGATAAGTAAAATGTAAATAATATTATTTTCCAAAGAATTGGGAATCGCGCGCGGTTTGAAGCAAATTCTTTAATCTATGTTATTTTCTCGTTCGACCAATATTTCTAGGAATTACCTCATATAAAGAAAGATACGAATTCTTCCACTCAATTTTTTTAGTATAAGTTGTTACTTAGAAAACCAAGTAATGCATCAAAATTACTTTTGAATATTTCACTTTTATTTAAATTAAATGTTTTTTTTATAAATCCTACTAAATCGAAGCCTATGTCTATCTTAATATATTAAAGTATGATTCACGGAAAAGAGCATGAAGTTCTCGAATTTTAGTTTTCTATTCATTTGCCATCAAAAATCTGTAAATATTAGTAGAATTAATAAATGAATATGTACGTACCACTTTATAACCAAATTAAAGTATTCCACTTGTACTTTCATACTCATCCGATTTACCTTCAAATTATTATATTCTATCAACACAAGCGATACCATACTACAAACCGCAAAATTGATTCCAAGAACCTTAATAATATTAACAAGAAGGGCTAAGAGGAAAAGGCATTGTATTTTTCTTAGAAATTCATCTGAGTCTTAATTCCGCCTATGTTTTGATATAGTGTCAATTCTTTTAATCATTTTATGTTTCTTTTTATTCATTGTATGACTATATTTCTTATATTCTTTTCTTTAGATTTCTTTTGAATTCGTAATTTACATTAATGGGATGATAGGGACTGGGATGGAAATTACGCATGTATTTATTTTAATATTTAATAAGTTGTAATTTTAACAAAACATGTTTTTTGTTTCAGGTAAGTCATCTTCACTCATCTCTTGTGTTCATATCTTCAGTCTAATTTAACGTAAGTAAATGATTCTTTTTAATATGTAAAATGAGTTTTTTCTTATGTTTACTATATTCCTTTTCGTTTAAATACAAAAGATATGTATAAAAAATTGATTTAATTCTCATATGAACTAAAAATAGGTCAACACACAGAGTATCTTCAAACGTGATTAACAAAACCATATCATTCACTGAAGCATAAAGTTCAATCACTTTTCTATCCTAATCTACTACTTACTGTAACCTTAACAAAAACTGTGACACCAACAAAACTATTAACCAACTTAAAACACCAGTTGAAAACGACTGTCATGTCGATAATAAACTTTAATCCAAACAAGAATAAGAGTCAAAATGAGATAAATTTAATTTAATAGATGATATAAATAAAGTTGTAGATGCAACAACGATCGATCATACAAAGTTTATTAAACGTCAGATTAACTCTCGATTTGAAGGTGGACGTAATTTGACACGACCAAGAGAAATGGGAGGATTGATTTAATTAGGGGAAAAATAAATTTATTACGTGCATTATTGACGTTTGAAAATATTACAAATCTTAGAAAAATTACAAAAGTTATATAGTTAAGCGGCACACATTATTAATCTAATAACATTAAACAAGCAAGAAGAAACTTAACTATTTCATATGGTTTCGCCTTCTATTCTACTTAGCCTGAAGTATCTTTGTTTACTAATATAACTAGCAGTCTACCCAGACTTCGCCTGTTGTACATACATAGTCTATGTCGTTCGAGGATAGTGTGGCTTTCCTTTGGTGAAAGAATTTCGTATGTCAATCCAGTAGGTTCAAAGTCTATTCGATGCAGACAAACAATCAAATTTTTCCTCTTAAAATAATCTTGATTATAATTAAATCAGTAACTAAGTGAAACCACAGATTATAGAATGCTATGTGAAACTAACATACTTATAAGCTAGGATTACTTAAGGGTTAGTATCATTAGCTATACCACTAACAAGTTTTTAAATTAATGTTAGCACTATATCTAAATTATTTAATTAGGCAATAACTACTTTCATGTACCTAGTACCAAAACACATTACCACTTACTGTAATACCTGACAATTAGGTACTTAGTCGAAGGGAGAACTAGTCTTCACAAAATGATACCAAAATTGTTAACAATGAGTATTTTACCTAGCCTTAAGTTACGTATAACTTCTTCGTGAAGAGAAAAATAAAGAAATTATTTATTTATTTATGTAATATAATAAAACAAGATAATTTCCATGTTATTAATTTCAATTTTCCAATTTTGTTGTTAGATTATATTTCTGTAGCGTCAGCTAATCTTCGAATAGTAAAACATTTCAGAGCGAAGACATTAGCAAAATCTAAGTGCTGGTCTTGTAGGAAATAGAGCTACTCTAGAAAAGCTATATGCGACCGGAACGAAACCATAAATCATTTGCAAGCAACACTGACTCTAACTTCAATAGACAATATCTGATCTTCTACCACTTTAACTCTACGTTCATTTTTATCTTCATCATCTTTATTGTTGAGACATAAAGCTCAAAATTAAATACGTTTTCCTTTTTCAATGTTGTTAGAATAAAGACTAACAAAATAAGTTGGAGCATGGAGCAAGAAAACATATACAAAGGGTTATGGGCGTTCCGCTTCATTTAGCAAAAGTATATCGAATTCATCTTCTATAACGTCTGTTACTTGTGTGTTTTTATTAAAAATTGTCTCAGGACTTAATGGTTCTAAGGATACCATTTTGTTGATAGCACTCTCGGTACTTATAATAAATTGTGTTTCGTTTTTGTTACACTACTTGAGCATTATGTCTGGTTGATATTTTATATTTTTCCCTGCATTTTTAGCATTTATTTCACACTGTTGAAATAAAATGAAAAAATATATTTATTTATTCATATTCATATCAAAGTCAATTGTTCTACACACCCTGATGTCAGATAAAGTATAATAATTATTAGTTACAAATATTTTCTGAAACAAAACTTAAATAAAATAAATAAATAAATATATATGAACAAATCCCACAGATTGAGTTAGACCCAAAGTTATTTTGAGACTGGTGTTATGGGATACAAACTCAAATATACTATATTTTATAACAAATACATATAAAGATAAACATCCAAGACCTTTGACCTATTTTCTTTGCTCATATTTTTCAGTACCTTTTTCAGTTACTACAAGCATGTTACAACTTAAAACCAATTCGCTTATTTCATTTACAGATATAAGTAAACTCGAATAGAAATTTTATTCAAAGGTCTATAAAAACATGGACGTAATAAATAATTATCACCGATGATATTAATGTCACAGTAGTCGTGATCATTTGCAGATGGTCCTTCCATTACTAAGTGTGTCAGACTTTATATTCACTATAAACAAACATATACCACGATATTAATACGCTAATACTACGCAGTGATCAGGTTAAGAGGATGTGCAGGCCCGTATTGAATCCTAACTAATATTATAAATGCAAAAGTCAGTTTGTTTGTTTGTAATATCTTTATTGCTGACTTTTGCATTTATAATATTATTAAATTAAACTATTTTATACGGTTTTCTATCGCGTTTATTGCTTACTTATTTATACCTATCGTTTCAAGCACTTTACAGAGCTCATGGTCGCAGGCAGACTGAGTTGACATTCGTCGAAAAAATTAGAATATAGTCATAGTTTAATAGTATAATAACTATAGTTAGTTAACTACAGTTTAATTTAATGTGTAACAATCGCGAAAACATAAGAAATCTTTATAATATTAGTTAGGATTCAATAATATTTATTTGTTACGCTTTCAAACTCTATCTGCTGCACCAATCTTCCTGAAATTTCGTATACACAGAGTGGGAAGGACATAAGATATCTTTCATCCCGGGAAAAAAACACTGTTTCCGTGGGAATATTACGCGAGCTAAGCCGCGGGCGGAAGCTAGTAGAATACAAATTCGATGAAGAGAAATTTGTTTATTTGCCATAAAAGTTATTTTGCCATCAGATAAAGCATATACATGTCATATAATTCCTAACTTTTTTAAATTAATAAAAATACACACTTTCCTTTTTTTTAAATTCATAATTAATATATAAAGCAATATTACAAACAAACTTTTATGTTTAATGTCATGGGATCCTATTCTCTAAGTCATGTTATTGTTCTAGACGGCGCTACAGGGATCAAACCACTTTTTACCAAAAAAATATTCTAATAAAAATTTAATTCGTACTTTTTATAAAGCGTTGTTGGTTCTTTATTTAATAGGATATCTAAATTTGAATTACAGTGTAAAGTTTAGAAAATAACGTCTTATCAAATCACTCAATCATTATTTTTTTTTAAGCTAACCGTTTTTTATTATAAATTATTTCGCAATAAACTGCTTACATCATCCATCATTGCTTGGCTATCTTAAAAATTTTCTGTGTTAAGTAGTTGACATTTTAAAAATATAAACCTATAGAGAGCAATGAGAGGTACAAATCATGCACCTGTCATACACTACTGATAAGCTATTGATAACTATACATATTAATGGCATGGCATGTCCTCTTAATCAGTAGCATGATGCTTGAAGTGACTCCATTTTTTTATTTTCATTATTTTACTACTCTGCGTAATGGTACTAGTAATCTTAAGAAGCTACATAGCCCAGAAACGTGTGTCTGGGACGTTAACGCTCGTTAAGCAAGTTAAGGTGCGGCCGGGACTTAGATTGGTCACCGCTTCTAACGGCATTGTTATTATGAGCTCCATCGTGATTTAAAAGCAGGTATGTTAGTATCAGCTGCTATTTCAAGAGTCATTAAGCTGTCATTATTCTTAGCCCCGACTGAGTGGTGTAAAAACATCCTAAGACCGAGTTGACAGCATGCTGGTGATACCCTCTAGTTGTCGCAAGAATAAATAGGTTTCATGATAAATATAGGACAGCATCCCATCCCAACTAATATTATATAAATGCGGAAGTGAGTTTGTATATTTGTTTGTTTGTTTGTTACCTCTTCACGCTAAACCAGTGTGCTTGAAACTTCGCATACACATATTTAGGAGTACTAAGAAGGACATAGGGTACCTTTCATCCCGGAAAAAAGCACTGTTCCCGAAATTTACACGGGTGAAGCCGCGGGCCAAAGCTAGTAGAGAATAAAGGTAGGATTATGCTTCGATCAATGGTCATATCAAAACATTTCTAATATTACCACATAATAACGTCGTAAGTACGTGTATGACACATATTATTACGACACTTGAGATCCCAGGGTAAGCACCACACGCGTCGGCCATGTCTGGACCACGGAGGTCTGGACAGTGTCATAGGCAATAATGTGTAAAATAAAATCATTTTTGTACACATTTAATGGATCTTGGGACATACGGCTGTCAAAATTAGTTAACAAATATTTAAATGAATTCTTTTTTAATTTTAGGTAACAGCTTCTATCTCTTTATGGCGTTTACCAGTGACAAATATAACTGTATTGCTTCGTACCCCGGGGTACATTTTTGTCTGTCAAATTCAAGACGTCATCATTTATTAAAGAATTAATTATTGCTAGTTGTTCCAAACGTGCTTTCCAGTTGCATTCTCAGCTTATGCTTGAGAGTCAAGAGCATACTTTAATCCTTATCCTAGATTGGCAACTGCCATCTATCCTTCGTAATCAGACCAATAGTAATCCAGATCATCATCATCATCATCATCATCAACTGTTCACAACCCACTGCTGGGCATAAGCCTCCCTCTGTCTACGCCATGTATCCCTACTGTGAGCCACCGCAATCCAGTTGTTGCCAGCAACCTTCCTAATATCATTGACCCATCTAGCCGCTGGACGTCCAGTACTTCCCTTTCCGTATTTAGGGTACCACTCTGTTACAGCCTTACTCCACCTACCATCGTTCCTTCTAGCCAGGTGTCCTGCCCAGTTCCATTTAAGAGCTGCAACCCTAGAGAGTACGTCGTGAACTTTCGTTCTACGTCGGATCTCCGAGTTGCGAATTCGATCTTGTAGTTTAATGCCGAGCATGACTCGTTCCATGGCCCTTTGTGCAACTGCAATCTTATGCATGGTTCCTTTTGTGAGAGTCCATGTCTCGGCACCGTAGGTTATTGTGGGCAAAACACACTGGTTGAAGAGGCGGGTTTTTAGGCACTGAGGTATTTTTGTATTTTTAAATACGTCCACCAACTTACCGAATGCTACCCATCCTAGTTGTATACGCCGATCAATCTCCTTCGTTCGAAGATCTGTATCAAAGGATAAACAATGCCCAAGATACGTGTATTTGTCAACTACATCTATCCGTTCACCACATACAGTGATGTTTGAAAGGAAAGATGTGTCTGTCATCACTTTTGTCTTGGACATGTTCATCCTAAGATATTGTCCAGAATGATCCAAATGTGTTAGTGACACAGATATATTTTTTTGTGTATCTTCCGAAACACGTAAGTACTATATTTTCTAAGGCTCGAATTAACGTCAAGGATCAATCAAGTCAGGTTATTCTCGCCTTCACCTTGTTCTATTTCTACCTTAAAATGTTGTTTTGTATGCCATTGCGTATTCTATTTCTTTAACCGTATTACCATTATGTCTTAACATGTTGTGTAGTTGTAGCTTCACATCCTAAAATATAACTAAATAAATAAATAATAAATAAATAAATAAATATATAAGGACAAATCACACAGATTGAGCTAGCCCCAAAGTAAGTTCGAGACTTGTGTTATGGGATACTAACTCAACGATTCTATAATTATAAGAAATACACATATAGATTTAAACATCCAAGACCCGTCAATCAGAAAAAGATCATTTTTCATCTTGACCTGACCGGGGATCGAACCCGGGACCTCGCGAGTAGCGGTCAGGCATGTTAACCATTACGCCACGTATAATAGCTACCGAAAATTAAAGTTGACTGAACGTACCGACAGTGTGTCACAAATTCAAGTAGATATTAAGAGCGTGACCTATGTAGCACGAGCATTGACTTGTAGTCAATAACTTGTGTTAATCCCCTGGTGATGTGCGCTAATGGCATTTTCAGTACGCTTCTTTGTAAATAATATGAAGATAAAAATCCAATAAACGTAAGTATGAAATTTAAAGATATGATTTTGTAATATATATTCAGACGCTAACTTTTGAATTCTTTTTAATAAGATTAAAAGTGAAAAATGATACAATTTAGTTCAGAGAGGCGGTTTCGAGGCACTCTGACACCAAGATGTGCATAGTCGATGGTCACCTACACAAAATGAATAAATAAATATATAGGGACAAATCACACAGATTGAGCTAGCCCCAAAGTAAGTTCGAGACTTGTGTTATGGGATACTAACTGAACGATACTATATTTTATAACAAATACATATATAGATAAACATCCAAGACCCAGGTCAATCAGAAAAAGTCATTTTTCATCTTGACCTGACCGGGGATCGAACCCGGGACCTCCCGAGTAACGGTCAGGCATGTTAACCATTACGCCACGGAGGTCGTCGAAAGAATGAATGCAATGAATGAAAAAATGAATACAATTTAGCCAAAAAAAACCTAGTTTAAAACATACAAAAATAGATTAAATGATGATGCAATGCCATTTCTTTACATTTACCGCATATTTTTTAGCAAGATTGTCTTTTGATTGTCATTTATTGAAATCTGAAAGATTCAAATTCAAATTGTTTTTTTTTAATATAGGACATTCTTATCACTTATTGATGTCAATCATTACTTAAATTAAGTTTACCACCACTTTCAAAGGGCAAGGGAGAAGAAGCGGCGCCACAAACTCCACTGCAGCAATTTACATTGGCGTGAATATTTTTATCATTAAAATATGTTTGTATTAAAGATTATTGGAAGAAGGAGCTGAAATAAATTTATCCAGTGTTGGTCTCGGCAAGTATTTTTTTAAGCAGTAGTAGTCCTGAACATCAAACAAATCTTAATAAGATGCAAATGAAGTGTGTCTTAATTGATAGGTTTCTATAAAAAGGTTTTCTTTTTTCATTACATATTTTTTGGTTACAGAATAAACTCAGAATATCGACCTGATTAAATGTTAACTAGTTATTAGTTTTGTTGATGGTCGTTAGAAGTAAAAGCGACTTTTCTAAAGTAACCTAAACCATATAATACATAATCACAATATCATTAGCCATTACGAAATGCGAGGTATACTTAGTATTAGTAAATCATACAACGAGCCAATTAAAAAGCTTCTAACAGACGATAATGGGCAGTAAATGGTAATAGCACTTTGCACTTTACGTTTCGAAGACGGATTCTTTGTCATAATTTATTACCACGAAATGTACGTGAAGTTGGTATAAAAAAGTTTTTCTTGGTATTGTATTTTTTTTATATTTCGTTCTGGTTTACTATCAGTCGATAAAAAAATTTGCTGAGTGATCGATCAGATTTCTTTTTTCAAATTTTTAAATATGTGGTGTTTTTTCTTTTTTTTCGAGATCAATAAGGTATATACAATAGTATATTAAAATTTATAAACAATTAGTATAGTTTGTGCATAAATTATACCGAGTTGATTTTTACACAGTTACCTAGAGACTAGAGAGATCCAATGTCTCCCTTTTCAAAAGGTCTGTGATTGATATTTTATTAGTTAATAAATTGGTTACTGCTATAAAAATCAGTAAAGCATGAAGTTCTGTAAAAAATATTTATGTCCAATAATGGACTTTTGGATAAAAGTTTATAGTTAAGTAACTTTCCTATATAAGAATCTTGATCGAACTTTATGTGTATGTACTTACCACAAAATTTTAGTTAACCTTACCCCATAATGACAAATGGAATACAATAATGGTGACAGATGGACAGACAGACGACCAACCGATCATCAACTCTTTAATTGCTGTACGAATCAAATGGACAAAGAAGTGCGAAAGAAATCTTGTCAAGATGGACATTTATTTCGTCTATTACATCTGAAGACATCAGAGTTTACCGTTACGGAGATATGCATTATAAATCAACGCTAAACGTGGCTTGTGTATGCGGGCACTTAGTGGCACACTGTTGCACCGTACTGTAATCATTGCACTTTTGTTAAATTTCAATATTGTTTCCTTGAAAAAGTAGCTCTAGATCGAAATAGAAATAAAGGACCTATGAAATTTTATATGAAAATTCTTATTTGTGGTCCGGAATTGTTAGTTTTTTTTTAAGTTCAACTAAAGTTTGAACTATAACCTAACTGTTGTGTCACATATTATTGGTTTCATTGATAAGTATGTTTTTTACATAAATTCACACCTGCTTAAAAATAAATTAATTTTGCAGAATCCTACTGAGAAGCTAACAATTGTTATTTAATTTTTTTGGAGTCGAGAAATCCAATAGTGTTCTTCTAAAACTTTCTATGATTCCATGGTTCTCTGAAGATCTAGTCCAAATAAGTAAAATAAAGAAAAACTTACAATTACTTGTCTTTAAAATAAACGTTTAATATAGATAGAAACAGGAGCTGGTTAGTTCCAATTATCGTTTGGAAATATAATCACACTAACGACACTATTACGCCATAGCAAATTCATTTAACTTGCTGAACATAATACTTCATCAAGTAGTAAACCGTAACAATAATGTTATTACATCAATTACATGCAATAAAATCAAATTACAGTACTGTGTAATAGGCGGTCGTAAGCATCTTTGTGCTAGCCCGCTACCGTTTTAAAACCCGGTTTAAGGTACTTAGGCTAGGCAAAGCCTAGTAATTTTAGTCCTTTAGCTGTGTCCTTGTCTAACTTTAGAATTCTAGTGATTTATTTGTATACAGTCCTTTTGAGTTCATGCAGATGTTTATTGTAGTTGTAAATTTTGTGTTGGAACTTATAAATGGGTTTAGATTATGAGTTATGGTGTCGGTTTGTTATGTCCTATACAGATTTAGCTTTAGGATAAAATTTGACAGATGAATAGTTTGCTAATTAGTGATTGTTATCGCTTAATTATAAGGCATATCGTACATACAACGAACAGAACATATGTTCAAAAAGGAAATACATAAATACCTTATTTTTGTGTGAAAAGAAGGTATTTTTGTAATAAGTAACCAAGTACTAGTCAAAATCAATATCTCCATTTTGGTTCAAGAAAAAAGAAGAAGAACTTAAACAAGAACCTTCCTTAGTTGTTCATTTGATTTCCTTATGATATTTCAGCTCCTTGATATCATGCACTGAAATAAGATTCAAAATATTTTTATATTATAATATTATTTAAGTCTATTTTTAGCTCATTTTTCAATTTAAACTCTTGGTTATTTCTTGATTTCCAAAATAATCAATTCAGTCATCACGGCTTTCTTTATATTCTGTGTCATTGTATTTTATTTCTTGGTGCAATAAAGAGTTCATTGTTGTTGTTGTTCTTCATTATATAAATAGCTAGCACTGAATTAGTCAGCTTTATCTTAAATCAGCCCAAGTAATTTGCAATCATCAAGTCAAAGCTGTTGTCATGCCCACAGCTAATTTACTCGTAGCAAAAGTTCAAACGACTCAAGATTTCTAGGACAAATTGACGCGTAGTACGAGTGCGTTCGTCTCGCTTACACCATCTCCTCAACTCCTCATAAGTCAGCAATCATGCAATAAATATAGTATTACAACTGGTCGTATGGCGCGTGCGCCTATCGAAACATCGGGTTAATGTATCTTTATAGTGATGGGAGTTTCGTGTGTCGATATTTTTGGAATTATATCGATCTTACATCTGCTACGAAGAATCGACAATTTCTTTTGTCACAAAGTGTAATACTTCTACTCTTTATCTCCATTATAAAGAATTAGTTTTGTTCAATAACTTAATAGGAAATCGAACCTTAAGCTTCGTATCAACGAGGTGACGATTACACCAAAAAAATGCTAAGATAAAATATGGACTAATTTTATTGTGTGTGCCATTGGAAATGGACAAAGAAGTGTGAAATTATAACTGATAATATTAGATCTCGAAACAGGCAGCCAAAATAATCTTTGAAAAAAATATTATCTGTAAAAAAAAAAAAAACTACTATATATATATTGACACACATTGTGATAGTGTTTTTCTATTTTCGTCTTCTTAATTTTTTTAAAATTAAACACCTACCTAATTAGCCTGATCAGTTAAACAGAATTAAGTTTAACATAAAGAAAAAGTATTTAAGAACTAGCTGACCCGGCGAACTTCGTACCGCCTCAGCGTAAATTTGATTTTCTTAATATTTTTTTCCGTAAGAACCTTGTACAATGTATTAGAAAACTACAAAAAAAAAACAGCCAAATCGGTCAAGCCGTTTTCATGCTATGTCGTGACAACGGAAAACGGGTTTCATTTTTATATATATAGATTACAAAATTTTATATCGAATTTCATCGATACATTATTTCTGTGATTGTGCTTCACTAGTCACTCGCAGCAAACGGTCTTGCGGTAAGAAAATACAATATTATGTGGTCCGCACATCGGTCTGTAACCGGACTCTTACTAATCTAATATTGAAATAGAATTACCTTTTGTTTTATAGATAATTTCAATAGAATACAGTAGCCCGTGCCGTGTTTGTGAATCAACCGCAGTGTTTTCGGCTCGATTTGATATTCGATTGAGGTTGTACTATTTTTGTTATATTCGATTATATATAGTAGAGGAATAAATTCTTTTTGAAAAGTAGAGCCACTTAAATGACGTCCACATCACTTAATTGACATGTATCACTCTCAATCGCTTAGTGTCCGAGCCGACCGAAAAAGTATTGCGATGAAGAAATGTTGACATTTTTTTGTTGTTTTTAGAACAGTTCAAAGTTGAGACTATTTTCTAAATAGTTGAAGATGTAAACTTTACATAAGTTAACTAGAATAGATTCTCCGCGTCGCCAGATTTAGTTTTTGATTTGAAGCTATGTTTTGGACACTTCCTTGCAACAACACCGATTTCATAGCCTCCACCACACGAAGATTATCCTGGATTTGTTCATTTGCAAAAGCATTGCTTCATTGATTACCGAGGAGGGAGCCTTATATTCCTTAATATCGGTCGAATGAAATTAAACATCATATTATTACCTTCTCGTTTATAAAGTTGTCACAGCAAGACATAAAATCAGATATTTTATCTGATGAATAACTGCATACAAATGATTGTTATGGAGCACTCGACAGACGTCGCCATATATTTATGTATGAATTTAGAATTCTGTTTAAATGTTTGGTTGATTCAGTTGTATTTATTGTTTTTTTTCCCCACGGGAAGCATACTTTGTTTAGTTGTTTCTAGTTTCGTTAGGACATTGCAGGATTGAATTACCTGACTAACTGATGCTAAAGATGATTCCGTGCTTAGAAAGGCACATTAAGTCGTTGTTAGTCTCGGCTGCTATCTGGTACTCGTTAAAGGAACCACTTCAGAGGCCGAGAAGCGGTTCCGAAGAAATTTAACACCAGGGTGGGCATGGTTGATTGACTGTGTCACCTACATTAAATGATGATGACGCCTAAGCAAGTAGTTACTCTAAATAAATAAATGTTATATCTTGTTTACTTAATGTTTTCAACAACTTGTAATTTTTAATCTTTTGCAATAAAATCAGTGCACGCACTATCGCAATGGAGACGTACCTAATAAAGTTTATTATCAATGTGCTCTCCAATTCAATATTATTACAGTTTTATCGGACGCGCCTCCGTTGGCTTCCTCCGATAGCGAAGTTTCAATTTACATTTTGTTTGTATATTTAATTTACATTTAAAGCTCAGCTTGTGTTTTAATTAAATATTATTGAGAAAATTTGTTTTAGTCAAAACATTGTTTACTCGCTCTCTCTATAAAAGAGACATAGACTACGTTACTGGCTTAGTGGTTGGTGCTTCAGCTACCACGCTAGCCACCAGTTGTGTTTCCACTGTGGTTTCTTTCACGAATACCAAATGGCAGCCGGGACCAACGGCTTAGCGGCCGTTCCGAAGGACAGAATCATCTTTATTATCAGATAATCAGGTGATTCAAGCCTGCAATGTCCTAACCAAACTGGAAACAACCCACTGAAGACTACTTACCTACTATAAAGAAGCCTAATAAAGCATTAAATGCGTGATAAAAATTTAATTTCCGTGCCGTGCAGCAAATAACCTTCAAGTTTCCTCGTAGAAAGTCATCACGGGTACAATATCAGATGATTGTTATTATATCAATCCATTACCATCAGACCGCTGAAGATTCGCTAGAGATTTTGTTACCTATTCATAAAAAAATATTGTTCTCGGATATCATCAATCGGATCTAATTCCATGAATAATTTCAACTGTAAGACAAGAGGGATTAGGTAAAATTTAACTTGCAAGATTTGAACCAAACATGCAAACAAAAATATTTATTTAAAAATGCAAGTAAATAAAAGCTTTGTAAATAGCTATTTCGACTCTAGGTGTAGACAAATGTTTTATTATTATTTTCAAATTTACTAGACACGATGTCTGTGACAGCGTTATGTTTATAATTATTAATCCATTATATGTCAATGTTTATATACGTTTGTTATTATTACTTTATCAATATGGATGAGTTAGTTACGTCGTTAAACTGAGTTGCATAACTTTATTAATTTTCCGTGCGTATTATTCATTAGATTCTATTTATTATTAATGTTAGATCTAGCTTTAATAAATGGATTTTCTGTGTCGATGTTTGATTTTATTTACATGAATTGTTATTTACTTTTTTTTGTTTATTTTTTAATACGTTGGTAGTCTCTTATCTAAGCGTTTCAATGTAGCCTAGATTTGCTTTTGGATCGTGGGCGTAACTTATAAATGAGGAGATACCTAGTTCCCCACGTGAATTTTTAAACCGTGCATGATTAGGCTACTTGATATATCAATCAAATTTTTATACAACCAATGTGTATAATTTTTTTTTATAAAATTAGGAATACTGAAAACTTTTGTTTAAAATCATTTATCGCCGGCGAGTAACAGCGTTTCAGAAATATATTTTACAAGTCTCTTAAAATTGTTGTTATTTTTTTTTCTATTTAATTTGATACTGACAAACAAAAGAAAAGACAGATAGTGGAGCCTTAATAATAAGGTTTATTTAATAAAAAACAAAAGAGAATAACACGAACTAAAAATGA
This sequence comes from Apomyelois bistriatella, assembly GCA_947044815.1. Classification (NCBI taxonomy): domain Eukaryota; kingdom Metazoa; phylum Arthropoda; class Insecta; order Lepidoptera; family Pyralidae; genus Apomyelois; species Apomyelois bistriatella. Next base: position 10,536,060 of record OX345706.1, on the reverse strand, counting down.
CAATTTAAAACTAAGACCTCCCCTTAACTGCGGTTCAATATAACGCAATACTACTCTTATCACACATACACATACTCTTGCGTAGTGCAGTTGTAAAATTATCTCGTATATACCTACTCGTGGACTCATATATATATATATATATATGTTATAAGTATGTCACTTGTTTGTTATTGTAAAAACAAATCTTTTGTTTCATTGGCACATGTGTTGTCTTATCTTAGCAAATTAATGTAGTAAATACGATTATTTTTACTCATCATCATTTCATGTAGGTGACACGGTCAATCGACCATGCAATCCCTGTTCTTCAGAACCGCCTCTCGGCCTCTGACGTGGTTCCTTTAACGACTACCTGTCAGTAACCGGGACCAACGGCTTAACATGCCTTCCGGAACACGGAATCATCTTTATTATCAAACAGTCAGGTGATTCACGCATGAAATTTCCTAACCAAACTGGAAACAACTAAACAAAGTATGCTTCCCGTGGGGATTGAACCCACTACCCCCGCGTCTACAGGCTAACCACTTGCCCACGGAGGTAGTTAATGATTTTAACTACGCTAGTAATCTACGTTTTTATTTAAACTTAATTTCAATTAAAAAAAATAGTGACTTTAATGCCAAAAGATATTTACTGCCAGTCAAACCTTAGGACCAAACAGAAAATTGTAAAGTGTGGTGCTATGAAAAAGACAACTACGACACGAGTAATAATATACTAATCTTAGCGAATAAAATTAATAGTAAGTAACTTGCTTCCAAAGAAATACCGTACGTCATAAACTTAAAAGGACTCTTTTATTTAAATCTGTGAATATACGAATTATATATAAAAATATTGTCATATATAAAGACGTCAGCAAAGAGCGAATTACTAAATTCCCATGGTAAAATGTATTGGCACCCCCGCATGTAAAAGGTCCCTACCAGGGATAAGTCCGCTTTGATGAACCTTTCTGTAGTCCGCCATTGCCAATGAATATTTTTTTCCTAGCTTTATGTGTCCCACTGCTGGTCAAAAGCCTCATTTCTTCCATGCGTCCCTGTCCTGTATTGCTTCTTTCAATTCCTTTTCGAAGACGTTAAGTCATCTGACCATCTTTTTCTTGGCCTTCCTCTCTTTCTATACCCATCCGCTGGGACCCAATGAAATATAATTTATTTATGGTGAAAAAAAAATTAAACAAACGAACCTTATAATTTTATTAAGCACAGTTGATATTTCCCACCCTACAAGTCTTGTTGACTGATATATTTCGCAAACATTGAAGTAAATTATCAATACACTTGACATAATATGTTTGCAGTTATATCAATATGCACTGGTTTACTACAATAAAGTAGTGCATTTATAGTAATTTGGTTCAATATAGCATTCTTATCATCGAGGAGCCTGATAGCCTAGCGGGGCATGAGGGTTCATTTCTATCGTGCGCGCAAGACGCGACGAGCGCTTCCTGACTTGGATTGGTCGTCACAACTGACAAACATTTGGTCCAACAGCTTAACATAACCTAAGTATGGAGGAGATTAAGATAGAAATGACACTAGTGGTAACCAATCTCAGTGAGGCCATGCGCGATGATGCTTGACGCGCATATAAATCCCTTTACTTATAACTTGTATACAAAAGTTATAACTAAGAATCATTCTATCTTAAAGTTAATGCGCAAAAGACCCTATCGCTAAAAATAATTTCTTACAGGTAATCTCAAATATTTTATCAAAAGCCGACTAAGTAAAATAACTGTTACACTAACAACACCTAAGAAAATAAAGTGAATTCTAACTTAAATGCGTTATCTAATAGCGGTAGTAATATTTATTAATCATAGTTTTATTAACGATGTTTACTTGCCTCCGTGGTCCAGTGGTTAGGGCGTTTGCCTGTAGATTTGAGGTCATGGATTCGATTTCCACAGAAAGCATACTTTGTTTAGTTGTTTTGTTGGTTAGATTATTGCAGGCTTTGCCTTTTACCTTTGACTTTTATCCCTTGATTGTCTGATAACAAATGATTCCGCGCTTCGGAAGGCACGTTAAGCCGTTGGTCCTGGCTATCATTCAGCAGTCGTGCCAAATGGCAAAGAACCAAGTCAGAGACCGAGAGGCGGTTCCAAAGAACTCTAACACTAGTGTTTGCATGGTCGATTGACCGTGTCATATACACGAAATGGTGTTGATGTTTATATTTTTAATCAAAGTAAACAAACAAATATTATCTCCGCACTTCACTAACTGTACGGTTAAACGTTAAGTCAGAGGCTGTCGTTAAAAACCTTAAACTACATTTAAGTATATTGTAGGTGACCATACTCGTATGAACTTTGCAGGCAGGAGCAGTCGGACCGGTTTTTAGAATACTGCACGTTGACTCTGAGAACAGAGGAGTGGAGTCGATAATAATTATTTAATTTTCTCTAAATATATCATAATATATATTCAATTTTTTATTTTCTTTTAAAAAAATTATATAAACTTAGTTATGTATTAGGTCATAACATTTGAAATTGGATTTCTTAACCAAAAAGAAGATATTTGAGATCAAAGTGACCAGTACGGCAAAATGCCAATTTCATAGGTAACCTAATACCTACTTACTAGAACCGAGATAATGTACCTATATGATTTTAATAAAAAGAAAATTTTTATTAAAATCATATAGGTACATTATCTCGGTTACATTCCATTCCATATTTCTGGAGTTCGGGATCCGCTAAAATGCTTTTATTGTGTAAAATGTTTTTTTTTTTTTCTGCAATATTTTAAAGATAAATCATTTTTTTGATTAACATTTGACAGGCACAATAGAAAAACTATTGTTCTTTACCTAGTTCGTGGGCAAACCAATCGAAAACATGAATGACTGACTTTCGAACGTTGACTCTTATTGGAAATGCTTTTTGTTACTAGTACACAAGTACAAAAAAAAAGAGTTAATACTGTTAGCGCCCGGTAACATCACGTGACAGGTATCGCCCCACTACAGGTAAACCCCTCTTGGCAGTAGTAGTGTCGGGGTGAGTATGAGTGTAACGCTCTCTCTTCTCCTTGGGTTCGCCGAGCGGTGCAGATGTGTATTGTGCTCTAGTGATTTAACATGGCCTTTATTAGTATTTGATATTGATATGATATTGTTGTTGATAATTTTAGTATGTGTTCAAATGTAACTGTAGATTAACATAGGTAGGCACGGACGAGGGATTGGTACGCTTCAGGCTGGATCCCAGTGATAGGAGCGGGGTTGGTGCTCCTATCTTTACCGTGATTAATGCCAAAGCTTAGGCACGAATGGGCAATCCGGTCGGATGGCTAATAATACAAGAAAGTGTAGACGTTCGTTCAGTCTATAACAACATCTGCAGGAAATAAAGATAGTTGTCCATCCGATGCCTACAAATTTTCGTTTATTTAAGTCTATAATTAAAAAGCTAAGCTTTTGTCGGTAGAGTTCGATTCCAATCGTAACTTCCGCTAGCCTTTTTACATTATATTGATATGATACGACTCTCACTTTTTACTTTAATTGTATTTTACGTATATAAGTACTTCCTCTTTCCTGTCTCCATCTTTCCTTTAAAAATCGTTTTCATGAAATCATCATGTCATATCAAACTTATGACAATAGCCTTTCCATTCATTTTCTGTCCCAACGGCTAGATTTTGCTATGAGGTCTTTATTACCTCCCGTCCGCGATACTATCTCAGGCTCAGTACACACGTACAATCACTTAGTACACGTTTCCTGGTTACAGCTTTGTTCCTAGGTTTATTGGCGAGACCCTTAGCACGAATAACTATCGTAAACAATTATATAAACCACTATCATCAAGGCTTTATGTGGTAGTCGAAACCTTTGGCTGTGGTGTGAGTTTTTAGGACTTACTTGGGAGTAAAAGCCCATTACAAATCTTGTATGAGGAGTTTGAAGGGAAGAGTTTGGTATTTCTCTCTTGAGTTTCTCAAAACTTCAGAAAGTACTTTAAGCCGTAAGTATGGCATAAAGCTGTTTAAGATACCTTAAGGTAGCCTGTAAAATGTATCAGTGCTAGCCTACTAACACATCGGGATCATGTTTCTATTAGTCTGAATTTCCTTGTAAAAAAGGGTTAAAAATATTAGATGGTACCTAGTCCCTTCATTGTATTAACCATTGTAAAACAACATGTTTCAAAAGCCTGGCTGAAGGGTCATTCGCTAGAGATAATACCATTTTACCAAGGATCATAGCAACATGCGAAAACCTATCATAGGTCTGACAAATATAACAGAGGCCACTATCATCCAACAATATCTTCTGCAATATGAAAGTTGCAACTGTCTTGGACAGCTCAGATCCATTCTCCATGATACGTAGACATAGCGGGATAATTTCAGTTGTCAGCAAAAAAATGTAATAACCTCTTGCTCATCTGTTTTTACTAATGCTCCAATAACACCGAGGCTAGTTAGTCTGAGATACTCAAAGGGACAAAGGGAAAGGGAAATGGTTTTGTCAAATCTGGAACCATGATTAAAGCTAACCCTGAGCTTTGAAGCGTAATCTGAGGTTGCAACTTAGAAACATTCTCGGTTGATGATAATTTCCGATAAAATAAAGAAAAACAAATTAAACTACTAAACTAGTAAAAGTTCGGGAACCAATCATAAGCTTTTTTAGGTGCGATAACAAAGTACCACGCGAGAGGAGCCGCAGGCAATAGCTAGTTAAGTTATAATGTTTAATAACGATAGACAAATAGCAAACAAGACATAAAACCACTAGTTTTGACATAGTAAACTTTATAATCTCATTCCAATCGTAAATAATTATATACTGCAGTTTATTATTAAAGCAAGTTTGCAAGTCAACGCAACTACGTAAATCCATTTCAGCAGAGTTAAGTTTATATTATTATATGTTTATAACTCCTCCTTAGATCTCACTAGCGCCACTTCCCAAAAAAATCTCATTCTGTAAGTAAGTGAGCTTATCAGAAATCCTCGCGCAACTTTTTTGCTAGTATCCCTAACTTACATTAAAAACTCGAAAGTCATTGAAATACTATCAGCATTAGAAAACTTTACAATAAGTGTCAAAAGTATCAGTTTTAGCAATTTTTACTAAGGAAACTAAAGCGGATAGTATTTCAATGACTTGGATTATAGGACATTGAAGTAAAGGTCAATTGACCCTGAACATCTAGGTGTCTGAATTTTTATAATCTGAAGAAGTTCGAGTTGGCCCCAATTAACAAATGAAAGTCGATGTTTGTTTTTATGGAAACAATATTATTTGACTTCGTTGTAGTAAAAATACCAACTTTCTACACGTTAAAAAGTAAAAATAGTTTCTGAGATATTATACTGTTATCAAAGTCTGTATAATTTTCAAATGTTTCGCATTTAAATGAACAAAGTCGTCCAATAAATAAAGGGATTGATTCGTAAAGTGTAGAGTTGTCCAAACATTTCAGTCGGCCGAACGTATTGTCAGTGTGTCAGCTAACGAAGTAACGAACACAAAGGAGATATTTATATAGAGACAAAGCGTACTTATTTTTAAAAAATCTTACTTTTTTAAAGCAAATTATTCAAGTTAATCGAACGAAAAAATACAGATTTTAAATGTTATGTTTGTTATCTACCCAAATTTTGAGCTTGAGAAAATGTTATTACTTTAAAGTTTTTTTTTTACAAAAACACTACTTAACAGTTTATTTTACATTTTTTTACAAAACCAGGTTTAGAAACGTCTTTTAATATATATTTGAATGCAGGCAAATTATATAATCATAAATGTGTGCTTATTTTTTATTATATTTATTATTTTTGTTACATCAATTGCTTATTTAGGCTTAAATTATAATCAAAGAAAAGTTATTTAAAAAGAAGATTTCAGAATTACATGAGAATTTTATGGAAATCATTTCTAGTAAGTTAGAAATGTATGTTCCAATTTCAACCACATTGTAGTTTCGGCAGGTCATTGACACAATTTATTCATTTGAATTTTCATTACAAAATTATGTTCATACATTTCTTTATTTTCAATCATGTCAAAAAAGATAAATTACATATAGATTTGACTCCATAGTAAATACTCTGCGCACGAAGCGAAGGCAGGTGCTAAGTTGCGCAAACTAATCTGCGTAGGAAAGTGTAAATCTAGTATTAAGTGTTATAATAATTAGGTAATAAATTACTGCAATTATGGGTTTCGTAAATGGTCATTATCATTACTGAAACTTTGTATGGCGTGTGTTTTATAGATTTTGTATTATTCCCTTAAAAGATTTACATAAAAGAGACAATTTTAATTTATCGTCTTTCTCTTTCAGTAAAGACTTAACTGCCTCTGCGGTCCAGTAGATAAAGCGTTTGCCTGAAGATCTGAAAGGTACAAGGTTTCCATGGAAAGCATACTTTGTTTTTACAGTATGGACATTTTAGTCTTGAACCTCGTGATTATCTGGTAATAAAGATAATTCCAACGGAAGTTACTTTAAGTTTTTGTCCCCTTCGGCTTTCTCAGCTGCCAAATAGACTTCATTTTAGAGGTCATCAAAAAATAACACCAGAAGCTAAGAGGTATGTGAAAGAACTTTGACAACTACACATCCATGCAGACAGTTAACGACAATCAGATTTCAGTCGGGACCAACCGAGGCTTTCGAAGCACGGTAACATCTTTATTATCAGCCAATCAGGTGATTCAAGCTATGTATCTCCTCACCAAACTGAAAACAACAAAGATGCTTTGGAATCGAATCCACAATCTCCAGTGCGTATGTGTATGAGTTTTTCTTAAGGCGCTGTGCATCAGGGGAATACCGTAAAACGTCTATTTTTTCGTCGCGCAGTTAGCTTTATTCTTCATGGAATACAAGCATGAAAAAAATATGTAGTATAGTTCAAAGATCAAAAAAAAATGATTACATCAAAATATAAAAAAAAAAATAGTTAAAACCTAGCTAAATAAAATAGCAAAAAAGCTATATCCAGAAAAGGTTTCGTCGCGAATTACTTGATATCTTCAGCGACAACTACCAATTTTTTTACGTCTATAAAAAGAATAACATAATGAACCAGAGGGATACCTAAACAAATTACAATATTTAGTCATAATTATTGAAATATTAAATTAAAACTGAAAAATTTCACCCGAAATGGCATTGAACGGAGACTAGTGACAGGCCAACCCAGTATCGCCACTTTCAACCTTATTTCATTACGAGTACGTACTATAATCGCACTTTACTTCTCTTAATACCTAAGGGTTGGGGATACCGCAGACGCTAGCGACTGCGTTAGCGATTTAGTATGGTAAACCTGTACAGCGCCTCTGGCGGATAGTAACGCAACTAAGAAATTCCATACAAAATCCTAACGCAGTCGCTAGCGTCTGCGTTAAGAAAAACTCATACTAGGGGCACAGGTCTTCAAGTAAAGATCTTATCCTACTAAACCACGACGGTAGTTTTATTATGATGATAGCTATAATATGTATGTCGAAATCCAGCTAGAATTCGAATCTGCAACCTGCACTGTATTAATTTTGCAACGGGTCCGCCCACTTTGTTTATGGGTTCGGTTGACACAAACTAGTCTCTTGTACTTGAAGCGTATACAAACAACGCCTCCTGGCTAGCATGGAATCAATTTTAAGGAGTTTAACTGTAAAATTTTCCATTCTTCATCAACGTTTCAACGTTTTAGGTCATAAAGTAAAATTTGGCTTTATTTAATAATATACTCTTTGTCTCCTCTCTCTCTCTCTTTCTCATCTTAATGCTATCTCGGTTGGTTCCTCATCTGACTACTTCAGAGCCCAGTGTAATTCGCTATCAGTCAGAAAAATCTAAATATACCTTCGTCGCCTTTTACGATATCTACGGGAAGTGATTCGTTGTTTATTATAGCAAACTCATGTTATGAAACTTCTATCTATTATTCTTAACCGACTTCAAAAAAAAGGAAGAGGTTATCAATTCGTCGATATGTTTTGTTTTTTTTTTATGTATGTTACCGGATTACTCGAAGACGGCTGGACCGATTTGAAATTTTTTTTTTTTATTCGAGAGTGTTTACTTTCCAATTAGTCCCATATTCAGCAGTTCAGGATCTGATGATGGAATCATGGAGAAATCGAGGGAACTCTTCAAGTTTTGTATTGGGCATGGGTATTTTTTGATATATTCCAAGTTATTAAAGTGAGACGAAGGTGAGACGACGCTGGAAAATTTAACCCACTTTTAAAAATGCAACGTATTTACAACTTTTTGATTGTAATATATCTTGCTCGATTACTCGAAGACCACTGAATCGATTTGTAAAATTATTTTTTGTTAGAAAGGGTATACTTTCGAGATAGTTTCATAGTCATCAGATCAGGATCTGATGATGGAATCATGGAGTTATCGAGGGAACTCTTCAAGTTTTATTGCGATTTGGGTCATTTTTGATATATTCCATGTCAATAAGGTGAGACGACGCTGATGACGTTTATCCGACTTTCCAAAATGCAAAGTGTTTAAAACTTTTTAGTTGCTCAAAACTAAAAAATAAAAATAAAATTGTTTTTGCCAAAAAAACGAAACCGACTTCAATTCCTGAGCTAAAAAGTATGAAATAATCAATACATTGTTGTTTAAATACGCTTCATATCAAACATTTTAATAAATTTGAAGTTGGTGCCAATTTTACGAATTCGTTGACTAGCTGCTGGCTCGTTAATTAGCATATTTTATTAAAAAAAACCGGCACCGACTTCAGATTTATTAAAATGTTTGATTTGAAACATATTTTAACAACAATGTATTGATTATTTCATACTTTTTAGTTCAGGAATTGAAATTGGTTTCGTTTTTTTTTGGCAAAAACAATTATTTATTTTAGTAATATACCTATTGACAATTTGCAAGGGTTGACGCAAGATCAGATTGTAGTGGAGATTCTTGTTATCAGTTCAAGACTCGCTTTGAGCCGTTGCGCCATTTAGTTGCAATAGTAACTTGAGTATAAAATGCTAACATTGAAATAAGGTATACTTCCAATCACATGATTCACACCGAATCAGCAGATCGCTCTTGACCCACTTGCAAACACGCAGGATGAATCGTCTTCCGTATAGGAGTCACGCATGCGCATCGATTTTATGATCTAGCTCTGTTGTTTGATAAATTAGTAATACTAGAAAATTTGCGCATTTTTATACTAAGTAAGTAAGTATTCATTCTCTTTTAAAGTACAATGTGGCATCTTAGATCTAGGACATGATATTTCATAACTTAAAAAAATAAAACGTTAATTTAAAAAATTTAACATTTTAATTCTGAACCAAACATTCATGCATTCAGAACTATCGGCTCTTAAACCTAGATAATTAGTATTAATTTCAAAAAGCATACTTTCCATTGCGAGTTGAGTCAACACTTTTGGGATTGCCCCTCTAATATGCTCTAACGCAGGCATGTCTGTTCTCAACGTAATTTGCCAGTTTTTTGTCAATCTCTCTTGTCACTAACCTGACTACTTTCCATCCATCCATCCATCTATTAATAGCAGTCTTTATATTATATTACAGCCTTTAAAAGACGTAGGCCTCCTCCATAAATTTCCATTTCTGTCTCTTCCGAGCTACATACATCCAATTCGGGCCTGCATGGCCCTCGGCTGCTTTATTACCCAGTAATCCTTATCCATACTTCCATACTAATATTATAAATGCGAAAGTCTGTCTGTCTGTCTGTCACCTCTTCACGGCTAAACTGCTGGACCGATTGTGATGAAATTTGGTAGGGATGTAGTTAACGACCTGAGGTCAAACATAGGCCTAACTTTTGGGCGCGATATAACCGAGTCCCACGCGGGGCGGAGCCGCGGGGAACAGCTAGTTCTCCATATTTAAATCCTCTTTAGTCTAAAAGGCGGGTCATATTATACTCGCACTGGATAGCTACCCTATCCTTCCACAACATTGTATGGTCGTCCATCACAAAAACCGTTAAAGTATGCCCGTCACTAATCAGAACATGGCAGAATCGTCACGATACTAACGGACCTGGTAATTATTCATGATACACCTTACACACCTGTCTACGTGCGTAGGATACCTAGATTAGACTAGAATTAGTTATTTAGACACGTTCGGTAATAAAGTTTTGTGGACGTTAGTTATTTTAATGTTATTGGACGTTGTATTTGTATTTTCTACTTGTATTTTATAGATATTGTACTGAATGCCTCTAATAATTGATACAGGATGGTTCATATACACCATCCATATTTCTGCATTTTGTTACGCATGTAAACCTTTTACCCAAAAAAAAAAAGTGAAATATATAATAATAAAATTTCAAGGATCCATATGCTACGATAACCGCTTTCCCTCAGGTAGCCCGTAAGCCTGTTTGGCTATAAAGTAGTAAAAAAAAATTACCGGGGAAAAATAATAAATCGATTAATTTCCCAGATAGACAGACAGATAGACTTTCGCATTTATAATTTTGGTATGGAAGAAATCACATATTCTGTGATAGAAGGTTCGTGTCGTCAAAATACTTATATAAATATAAGGTGGACTCAAATCAACTGCAAATATTTTAAGGGTAGATTCAGACCACTCTACTGAACAATTTTTGCAAATAAACTTATGTCAAAATATGAAATTATTTTTTTCATACTTAACCAGATCAGCTGATTCTCAATTTGTATGGAAGGTCAAAAGTTTTTTTCGTATTTCGATATGTTTATTTGCAAAATTTGTTCAGTTTAGTGGTCCGAATCTGCCCTTAAAACATTTGCAGTTAATTTGAGTCCACCTTATAAACAGATTTCTACAATTTATGTGATTATAATTTCCAATCATACATACATTTTGTTGATTGAAGTCATTAGTAAGACTGGCAGTGCAACCGGCACCATTACAACAAATTGATAAATAATTCTGTAAATGCTCTTTGGTACAGTCGCACACAAAAATATCATAAATAATCTTTTTTGTATTAGGTCTATTTTAATTCTTAGTAAAATTAGTTCAATTTGTCAAAAGAACTTTGACAAATTGAACTAATTTCATGAAATCTAAAGAACTCATAATTATTGGACTAAGATCTATATAACATTTGTCTAAGAGCTCGAATAATCAATTATTAATTATACATAAATATAATATGTTTTTAGAACTAAAAATCTTTACAACAATAACATATAGAACTATTGTTGTACTAATAACAAACTATTTACAATAAATACATTTTTCATTTCGAACTAGCAACACTATAATGGTTTTTGATAATCTCTTTTGTACTTATTTTCAAATGAACTCAAACTTTGAAAATTAGACTTATTTTTATGAGACTGAGCAAGGGATTGGCGCTCCTTTATAACTACTTACAAATTGAACGGAGTGTTCTCGGGACTAATTAAACCTGACAAGATCCATCCTAAACTTGTGTACTGAGCTACTAAAGAGCCGTTAGGAGATTTTTTGACTCCGTCCCTCAATATTTTACTATAAACTTCAGCTCCTAACAATATGTCTATTCTATTAGGTTTATTGAACTCTGGGTCTGCTAATTCTAAATGTTCTAGTTCTTGCCAATTTAACCTTGATCTATTTGAACTGTAAGAAGTAATATCTTTAATAACGTGAGCCTTAACTTCTACTTTAAAATTAGAATTTGACAATGACTGTACTAAAACCATATGTTTAGACTTCAATGTACTATTATTACTAAGACCTGAAACAGAACTATTAACAGGGTTTTTTCTTAATTTTAATCGTCTTACTGCGGACTCTGTTATAAATGAAGCTTCCGAAGCTTGATCTACAAGGCAGTGAACTGTTTGGAAATTATTAACTGATTTAGCCTTAACTAAAGCGGTTGCAAGCAAAACATGGCTGTCGCTGCTATCTATGTTATTTTTAAAATGACATGCTACTACTGCGTCTTTATCTACTGTACTATTGTTGTTTCCTTCGAACTGCTGTTTGATTGCACTTCTATGCACGACTATCAGAACAATAAGTAAAGTAATACTGTGACTACATTCTATTAATTTGCAAAACGAATTGATTATAATTATTTGCAGCATAGAGCTTGGACAGACACATAAATGTATATAATTTGTGTTAAGTGTAGTATACTACACTTAACACACTGGAACTTTGAAGACTGTGGACCTCTGCACTCTTGGAGGTCGTTGACTTCTGGAACTTAGGCAACGTTAGGTAGTCCTCTGCTCTTCAGAGGTTGATGTCCTAGAGGTTTCTTTCTCGTACTGACGTAATAGGTTCTGTACTTTGGGTCGTACTGACGTAATAGGTTCTGAACGTTGGCGGTTCGATTTCGGCACTCCGGAAGTCGATGAACTTTGTTGGAACTGGGCTGGAACTGGAAGACGCAATGGGGTCTAGACGGTTGTTGACCTCAGCACTGATGGAGGTCTAAGAACTGGCGTTGACACTAGGGCGGTTATTGACCTCAGCTCTGATGGAGGTCAATGCACTCCGTACTCTGACCTAGGGCGTTGAACTTTGTTTCGTACCCGTAGGAAACTAGTCCTTGCACCAGTGGGTCACTAGTCTTGTCCTCGCACTTTTTCAGTGAACCCGTGGGAATCACTGCAATCCTTATCCCGCACTCCGGAGGTCAATGACCCCGTGGGAATCCGGGATCCGGGCACTGCACTCCGAGTTCACTGCACTGCACTGCTATCCTTAGATGCACTTCACTGTCACTAAGCACTAGTTACTTTTTCTATCCTATTCTGTCCTATTCTGTCCTATTCTGTCCTATTCTGTCCTATTCTGTCCTATTCTGTCCTATTCTGTCCTATTCTGTCCTATTCTGTCCTATTCTGTCCTATTCTGTCCTATTCTGTCCTATTCTGTCCTATTCTGTCCTATTCTGTCCTATTCTGTCCTATTCTGTCCTATTCTGTCCTATTCTGTCCTATTCTGTCCTATTCTGTCCTATTCTGTCCTATTCTGTCCTATTCTGTCCTATTCTGTCCTATTCTGTCCTATTCTGTCCTATTCTGTCCTATTCTGTCCTATTCTGTCCTATTCTGTCCTATTCTGTCCTATTCTGTCCTATTCTGTCCTATTCTGTCCTATTCTGTCCTATTCTGTCCTATTCTGTCCTATTCTGTCCTATTCTGTCCTATTCTGTCCTATTCTGTCCTATTCTGTCCTATTCTGTCCTATTCTGTCCTATTCTGTCCTATTCTGTCCTATTCTGTCCTATTCTGTCCTATTCTGTCCTATTCTGTCCTATTCTGTCCTATTCTATTCTATTCTATTCTATTCTATAGTAACATTAATTTAAAGCGATAGCTGATGAAACTGTTGTCTTTGACTTCTTTTCTTATTCTTCTTCCTGGGCGCTACAACCCCATTTTGGGTCTATGCCTCCACAATCCATTTCGCTCGATCTCTTGCTTCCAGTCTCCAAGATGTTTTCTTACTCAGCCTCTTCAGGCCCTCCTCCAGACAGTCCTTCCACCGCTTTCTATGTCTATCTCTATCTAGGTCTTTCTTATACACCAAAAATAATTTGGCATAACTTTGTTAACACGGGTTTTAGTAGCAAACACATTTAAATTTTTTCACTGTCTGATGACATTTAACTCAATTAAATACTGCCATCTAGCGATAGTAGCTGGGACTAAACTGTCAAACTTTTCAAATGACATGTATATTAAAATTTATTAGTGTTAAACGAAATTTAAAATTGTACTTATTTAGCTTAGCACTTGTTGATTTGATTGTACAGTTAAAACCTTTAACCATTGTTGAATTATTAGGTTACAGTAACAAATGGATAACTGCCCTATTAGATAGGCCACATAAAGTCCACTGTTGGATATAGCCCTCCTCAGATAGTTAACCCTACAAATTATTAGATTTAGTAACTGTTTTACATTACATTTTTTATCATATTGTTTTTGCATTGTTTATTTTTTTACATTTTAACGGAATATTCACAAATGTACTCATTACATCCGCTTTAAATAAATTGGTATTAGGTACTACTTATTACTTCGATGGATTCTCAAGTAGTCCTCGTTTTCGAGTAGTTCCTCCATTCCTCACCTACCTTCCGTTCCTTACGTACCTTTGAGAAGTCCTACTAGTAGAACTGAAGGCTTAGCCAAAGTTACAATTACTTTAGCAAAGTTTGACAAGAACAAAATGTATGGGATATACATAAGATTGACCACGTGATTTAGAGCGGCTTATAACAAATTCAAATAAAAAAAATCTTTATTGTTAAACAGGTAAAAAAGGTCTTCATATCTAGTCTATCCCATACATTTTGTCTTGCCTAACTTCGTTATCGTTTCTAAATTGTTTTGGCTAAGCCCTCAGTTCTACTAGTAGGACTTATCAAAGGTTAATTTAGTTTTTCTTGACCTCGTTTTATAAAAAGCTGTACAGATAAATTGAACAATTGGCTTCTAGCGGTTTAGGTGTAGACTATAGTAGCTGTTGGTAAAAAACCTGACAGTTTGTGATTAGATAATGACGCCTTTGTCGTTAGATATCCGAGGCAAAAAGTGTCGACGCAGACAGGGTTGTCGCGCATTTGACTTAAGGAACTTACTTATAGGTTAGAAGATTTTGGCTACATAAATAAATAAGATAAATGACATATCACAAGATGCACTAGCCAGCATGGGTTTTTAAAGCTAACTCCTCTTCGAATTATGTACATAACTTTGGCATGCTTAAAGAGAGGGTCAATAGTGGACAGAAATAGGTCTGATATGACAATATGACATACCCATAGAATTTCGAATCGCGCGCGGTTCGATATGCGCGGCAAAACATTTTGTTTTTAATCTATGGACATACTTATATTTAATAGTTTTTGTTTATCAGTAATTTAGAGCGGAAAAAACGATGGCCGATAAGGCAGAAAGGTTCTCGCATATTGACAACCGTGCATAGATATACATATAGCATAGCAAGTGCAGCGTCGGGCACCCACCGACCAGATGATCAGATAACATGAAGAAAGTCGCAGGCTGGCACTGGATGCATGCCGCTTCAAACTGGCCATTCTGAAAATCCTTGGGGAGGCCTTTGTTCAGCAGTGGACAACTTAGAATACAAATATAATATGAATGAAATCTAAACGAAAAATGAAATAAAAAATAAAACTTTGAAAGTGGCAACCCTATTAGACAGTAGCACGGGAGCTGTGTCGTCGGGTTCAAAAGCCAGTCACGATCGGACGAACGATCGCTGATAGACCCTGTACCGGTATTATATTAAATATATATATTTACTGTAGAACAATCCATACCTTACCTATAGCTTCAAGCTATAATACAACACCCTCTATTTATCAAATCAATACAAGTTTTTGTCCGTCATACACGTTGAAACGGAGCGATGGATTTGAATAAAATTTCTTGTCTATCTATGTCCTTTTTCATACCTTGAATTATGAAAAAGGACATAGACTACTTCCTTCGCGATGATCTATATCCGCTCGGGAAGAACCGCGGACGGAAGCTAGTAGTAAACATTTGCTCTCAGCTCAGGCCGAGAAGAAGGCAAGCGAGGCGTACGTGTGAACGTAAGCCCCCTAAAGATGGGGGAGAGTTATTGAAATGCAATGATTGCATAGATAGGCGACACTATAGAGAACTTGTAGGGAGATCAAGCAGGTGCGACTGGAAAGAGATGCGAAATGCTAGTACAGAGCACTCTCCCAAAATTCGGCTCGTATAACCGAGAGGTTGGTAGAGCCATGGGAGGTGGAGGGAAGTAGTAAACATTTGTCAAAAATAAAGCCTATAAAACTAGTAGGAATTTTTTCGTTAGTATTAATATTTCTTTGTAAGTACCTATTGTAAATTGAGGCCTATTAATTAATTCCTTTTGAATACCGCTCCGAACAGCACACGGCCAGTAGTGCACTTGTTTAAATAATAAATTAGAATTAACAGCGCTTTCAATTTCAAAAATTGATATTATATCTAAAAATAGCTCAAGCACCAACCGTACAGATTCAATTAGGACCATACTTTCACTAAGTATCACGTTACCAGATAACATCAAACAGTGCGCAGCGCACAGTGACGTTTCTTTAGCATTTAATTACCGACAAATTGAACGTTTACAGTCAATGCTTTAGTTTGTGTGGTCCAATCTGTGAGCGAGAGCAGGGATCGGAAAAAATTGCACGTTTTTCTGCGCATACATTTTTTAGCGACCTAAAGCATTATGGTTCCGCACAACTGTTATACCCCAATAATAACGGTCTTAATCAGGTATTTAGGATTCATCGACTGCTAAGCTTATTTACCAGGCTTTTTGGGTCTTAAAAATCCTTGAGCAAGAGTTTTCCAGAAAGAGGCTGAAAGTTTTTATGTAACAAGAAAAATATAATAAAAATTTATGTTCCTAATATATAAATGTCTGAATCCATCTTGTTTAAATAATAATTAATTTCATAGAAATTGTTTACTTTATAACCTAATGATATTAGCAATTAGAGTTAAAATTTGTAAACAAAATGGCGGATTTTAAACGCCATTTTGTGTTTTGTGAGGTTGAAACAAACTCATCGAGTAAAATAGCAAAATAAATGGGTTTAAAACGAAAAAACGTACAACTAATGTGTTAAAAAGTATTTTGGAATGTGAAATCATAAATTTCATTTTGTATGTATTAATCAGACAAAACTATTCTCACCATTTTTATTTCCCTAATCTTTGCTCTTGCTCATGACTTGGACCACCAAGGTGTGTAAAACAGACGGTGCCTTGACTTGACTTGCAACTCGACACCGGAGTGAGACGTTGCCCTGATGTTAGATAACACGCGACGCAAACATTAAATAATGCTAAATGTAACAAATATTGTTGCAGAAATTATTGTACATTTAAAAATGTTGCACTGACAATGAATATTGTGTGTGGATTTATTTAAAAGTGACATTGTATTTGAAAGATAATCGCAAATTAAATACAATACTATCCTATCGCGGATCAACTGGAAGAAATTTCTATAGAAATAAGTAGTACCCTTGTACTAAATTTCCTAATTTTAAGTGTTCTTTGTTTGAATTTAAAGTGTACATGAATTAAATAAATAAATAAAATACTATGTTAGTACCATAGAATATGTAATAGCGCGCTGTCTCTATCCAGGGATTTTTTAAGGCTCTTCTTTCGGTCTCACTAGCGCCACTTCCCAAAAAAAACATAATTTTTCTTTTTGTACAAGTAAGCTTATCAGAAATACTCGCGCAAGTTTTTTGCTAGTATCCTTAACTTACATCAGAACCTCGGAAGTCATTGAAATACTATCTGCTTTAGAAACCTTTACAAAAAGTGTCAAAAGAGCCCGTTTTTAGAAATTGAAACGAACGACATGAAATGATGATGAGCTTTACCCACATCGAGCTTCCAAGCTCCTCAACTTTTACAAAACTCATTGCAGAGGCAAAGGAAAAGAGCAGATGTGATAATGACGACAAACAGTTAAATACTCATATCATGGTAAAGAGAATATAGGTTAATGTAAGCAGGACGATTGTCTAACTTACTCGTAGGTAAGCATTTAAATAATAGTCAATAATTTCCGAAGCGCAGTAATTTGATACAAATTGCCGCACGCGAGTGTACCAGTCACAGAGTATAGTTTAGGTGATTATGGCGCTGTTATGTTATTTAAATTGAGAATAGTCTATAAATATCACTATGGTTTCTCTATGGTATATTATCTGATGAAACTGTCCCCATACTATAGCTAACTTTGCTAAAGCCCCTACTGTTACATTACAGTAGCAATAAAATTCTAAAAGTGATTCAGGAATTTTTACTAACTAGTTTTCGCCCGCGGCTTCGCTCGGGTTTCTCCCTCTAGAACTTGCTTTTTCCTGGGATGAAAGGTACCCTATGTCTTTTTCAATAATCCTAGCTACAAGTATGTGTATGCGAAATTTCAGGAAGTTTCTAATTGAAAGATGAGAAGGTCATTTTAAAAACTAATGAAACCTTTTTATGCCTAGTGTCATTTGCGAGTAAAGCCACATCACAGAGCTGGTAAAGTTAATCATTAAATTAAAAGTAAATACTTCTCGTCCATCCACGACAATTGGAATAATAAGTTATCGAGAACAAACAACAAAACAAGCACAAACTCGGCCACAGGTGTTCGTTATTAAGCTATACGTGTCAAGGTTCTGTAGGACAACTTAGAGCTTAGAGCTTCGTGCATGCAAAATTGAATCTTGATGCCTGAATTAATGGTTTAGCCACAGAATATATAATACTAACGTTGTTTAGCGTTGTTGTTTACTAGCAATTGGCTGCAGCTTCACTTGCTTCGATTTTGTTTTGCAACATCTTCGTCTTTTCCTTTACCTTATCCCACTTTCCTATGGCACAGTATGTAAGTTCCTTCCATTTAGATCTATTTCCAGCCATTTCCCTCGTCACACCCCTCCTGGTCATGTCCTCCCCTCACACAATACATCCATTTCGTTTCTGGTCTTCCTCTACTCCTAGATCCCGTAATTTTCATATTCAATAATCTTTGCGTTTCATGGCTTCATGGCAATATCATCTTTTTATAATTCATTATTTTTGATACTATCATAATTTCTCTGTATTTTTTAATCAATCATCATTATTATCATCTTAGGGTCTTGTAACAGGGTCCGATCTCATAACTGCTTGTTTCCACTTTGCTCTATCATAGACGTCGATTCTTATAAACCCACAGCTGCTTAGCCATCTTAACTTTGACCTACTTCTCTGTTTACGACATAGCAAGGCTAGGCTTAGGCTGGGTTGCACCAACTTACTATAACAATAACTGTGTAGTCAAAGTACCGGTTAGGTGAATAATGGGTTGCACCATTTTATCTATCGTCAAAATACGTCATAACTTTTACGCTAACCGTAACCGCCCAAACTTGACCGGTTAGCGCTATTGTTATTGTCAACTTATCTGTCAGACGGGTCGAATAACCTCTATAGTTAGCAGTAGTGTTACTGTTACATTTGACTTTAACTGTTACGATAACTGGTACTTTGATGCAACCCACCCTTAGTGTCTTTTTCCGTATGTAATTTATAATTATTATAGTAGTGTGTCTTATAATCTTAATTTGCACTGCTCAAAACTTTGCTGTTTTTGCTTATGGTTGGATATACATATGCTTTAAGCATTTAGTTCGACAACTGTTATAAGTCATCATAGACTACTATAATGTAGTTAGTCCATCCATACATACTAATATTATAAATGCAAAAGTCTATTTGTCTTTTACAATTTAACAGCTAAACCGCTGTACTGATTTTGATGAAATTAAGTCTTTAGGAGACCCTGGTCAATCGCTATGAATTTTACAACTTAAACTCTTACGAAAGCTCATTCTCTACATCCGTGTAATTCTTCATTTTAAAAATTCAATTCAAAGAATTCTCTCATTAATAAGTAACATGTAAAACATTGTCATAATGCACAACATTTGGTAAACAACGAAAGCTCTTAGTACTCACTGTTTTGAAAGCTTTGGCATATCACGCCTCGATGCGGAGGTATGGTGACATCAACAGTCTGACATTTGTATTGTTCGATTTTGGATGTGCAAACATTATACCTTAGGGAATCTAAAAGTGCATGAGTTTAACTTGAAATAAAATATATCTCTTATCGTAGCTCTTTCCCGGTTGCTTCCTCAGCTATCTGCTTCGAAGCCCAGGGTCCGCTTTCCTGCTTTTTCTACTCCACTTCGCTCGGTCTTCGGCATCCTTAGTTATGAGACCATTAGCACGCATATCGTTTAACTCGTAATAAATTAAATTAACTGTAATTAGTTTCGTTTCTAGCCCATTTAGTACAATTTATCATATGAACACTGGCCATTTTCTCTTGGCTCTGCGAATATGCAGTCCACTTTGGCATTTATAATATATATATATACATATTGCATGAGTTTGCGATAGTACAATGATGTCAATATAATTCTACTTTCTAGGCATACAATAAATAGAAAAAAAAGAGGCCCAATGCTCAATAGTGGGTATAAAGTCGAGTCTTGACACGTTGTCGAGAGTCGAGTCGTATTTAATCTTTACTCCTAAACTTTGTTTGTTCCTGAAGAAAGAAAGAAAAATTATTTAAAAAAATTAAATAATTGTGATGACACTAAACAATTTCACGTCAGTTTAACATGTTTACGATCAGATATTAAATGGCATCTTAAAGACAAAATTGTCACAAACACCCATAAAATATTATATGACAGTTTTTTTATCACTGTATTCCTAACTTATTTAAAGCTTAGTGCACACCAGATGCGCCCGAATTCCGTATTTTTTATGACACATATGACCACGTGCCTCTAACGCGCGCGCATTATTTTGAACGTAAATAAATATGGCATTTATGTTAGGTTGAGCCGGTGCAGTGTAAACACACCCTTAGTTTGGAATTTTAGGGTACTCTGGTGTAAAAATTTAAATGAGGAATTTCTTTGTAATAAAATTGGTTTTAAAGTTTAAAAGAGAAAATTAAAATCTTATTTATAATTTTCTGTGGAGTCAACTCCCTGTCACAGTCTTACCAAAGGACTACAACATGGGGTTTTTCAAAAAAAGCGTAAAAAGATTTTTTAATGGTCGGCAATGCGCTCGTGACACCCCTGGTTTCAGGCGTCCAAAGGCTACGGTGACCGCTTCCCATCAGGTGTGCTGTATGCCTGTTTGCCTACTAAATAGTATAAAAAAACAATTGTTTTGTCGTTACAGACACAACTTAGATAAGAGCATACTCATGTCCTAATATAATTTATTTACTTACTTACACCGAAGGCAAAGAGGAACTTGGCTTCCGACACCATGGTCCACCTGCTCCTCCATGGTCCAGTGGTTAAGGCGTTTGCCTGTAGACCCGGGGGTCGAGGGTTCGATTCCCACGGGAAGCATACTTTGTTTAGTTGTTTCCAGGTTGGTTAGGACATAGCAGGCTTGAATCAAATCAAAAAGATGATTCCGTGCTTCGGAAGGAACGTTAAGCCGTTGGTCCCGGTTGCCATCTGGTAGTCTAAAAATGAACCACGTCTGAGGCCGAGAGGCGGTTCCGAAGAATTCTGACACCAGGGTGTGCATGGTCGATTGACCATCTCACCTACACGAAATGAATGTCCATGGTCCTCCACTGTTCTCTGCCAGGTATGTGTCATCTCTTACCAGTCGGCCATTTCTAGACGTTCCAGGTCCTTCACAGCTTTATAAGCTTAGAAAGACTGACTACACTACGTTTTTCACTTTGATCCGCAATTAGAACCTAGACTGGACTAATTTATAAATGAATGAAAAAAAATATTTTTATTCATTCATTCATAAATTATTTATATATATTTTATTCTAGTGACCTTGACTCATTGTTATATACCATCATAAAATTTACTGTGAAAAGTTGGGAAGTTAGCTCATGCTCAAATGAAATATTATCATTAAATCAATTAATTATCTTAAAATTATCAAATAATATTACACGGAACCTTGCAACGTTTCAGTCACCCCCCATATTTTTTTCAAACCTACACGTTGTGGGGCGTACTTTGATGTTCGTTTGTTTGTGTATATTGAACACATCAACCAGAGGTTCTCAGCTGTATGATCACAAGCTACCTTTGGTTCTTGTCCATCTCTGTTTACTACTCTGGAGGTCTATCCATACTAATATTATAAATGCAAAAGTCTGTCTGTCTGTCTGTCTGTCTGTCACGGCTAAACTGCTGGACCGATTGTGATGAAATTTGGTAGGGATGTAGTTAACGACCTGAGGTCAAACATAGGCTTATTTTGGGCGCAATATAACAGAGTCCCACGCGGGGCGAAGCCGCGGGGAACAGCTAGTAAAGTTATATAGTAGCTAGCCCAATGGTTTTACCCGACTGTGGTGGTGAGTATGTACTTATATACGTACTTACCTATAACTGACACCAATATTTTTTTTGTAGTTTCAGAGGTAACAAAGAGACAGGTTCGATTCCTACGGAAAACTTAATTTGTTAACAATTTTTCAGTTTGGTTAGGATATTGTAAGCTCAAATCACCTAAAATGATTTTGTGCTTCGTAAAGCGCGTTAAGATGTTACCGTTTATTTGTAGTTTATTGGAGTATTAGGTCTATTGACCCTGCACACCTAAGTGTCTTAGATTTTCAAATTTGTCGAGGTTCAAGTTGACCCCAGTAAAGAAATGGAAGTCTGTTTTTGTTTTTGATAAAAAATAGATTACAAGTATAAAAAAGAAGAAAGAAGTTGCATTTTTTACATCAAACCAAATGCAGTAAATGAGACCAGACATAATTAATCTAATTTACAATTATCCAAATAACTTTTATCTCATTCTGTTAAAAATAGACCTTAATACTTATAAAATAAGGATTATTATGTACCATTGACAATATAATGGGATTAAAATTAAATGTCGCCTTCGTTTCTTGCTACCTAATAACAATTCTTAGGATTTGTCCAGTGAGCGGATACGTTTTTTTGTTGTGATTTAATTTATGAGTGCAATGATTCTAGGCTTAGCAAAAAGTTAGGAGTCTTTTCGTTATGTTTTATGAAGGTTTTATGAGATAAAATATATGTTTAACTTACGCTAGCAAGGTGTTTTTTTATAGAACTATCGAATGACTCTCATGTTTTGTTTTCTCGTAACTGAGAAGCTTACAGGTCAATCGACTTTCTACACCCTGGTGCTATCTTAACAACGTACTTAACACTTTCGCGGACAGTAAACGAGATAAAAATAACAGTTAATTGTTATCTATGTCTAGAGGCGTTACTGCCAGCGAAAGTGTTAATAGCAGTTGACGGGGTTTTATTTGATTGTGATACAAGTGAAACCAACGACTTATCGTGCCTTCAGTAAAAAATCTCAATGAAAAAAGACTTCATAAATTATTGAATTGTTATTTCAAATTTACATCAAATTAGTTTAGTTTTAAACACTGAAATAATTATTATTGGATACTTAACTACAAGGTAAGACTTAAAATGAAATAAAAAACCTGTAACTTCCTATATACATTTTGGTCCAAATAAGAAAATAAGTCAATGTTTGTTTTCATAGAAACTAGAAATATGCTCAGATAGAAGGAAGAAGGGGTCCAGGTAGACCAAGGCATAGTTATATGAAACAAATAAAAGAGAAAACAAACGTATGGTCGTATCAAGAAATAAAGGAACTTGCTAAAGATAGACAAAAATCGAAGGAACTCCACCGACAAGAGCCTAGCTCTTAAATGTATGATGTTGAGAAATATGAACCAAAATTGGTAAACAGTTTTAGTTTCTGAATTAGTAATTAATTTTACATGGATGGTATCTGTGATAATACATACAGTTTACTGCGATAAAATAAGAATATAAGCAACAGAATTTAAAAGGTCATCCGACTAATGATGGGGCACCGTCCGCAAATTGTCGATAAATCTTCTAACGTACGATATTTACAAGTAAATGTGTAATACATGCTCAATTAAGTCTCCTTTTGCTTGGCTTTAGGCCAAGAGTACTTGGTATTGCAGAATTAGTTACGCACTTGTAAATTTCAAGGTTACAAAGAACTACTTTGCAAAAGGGTTAAAATAGATTTTCAATTATATAAAATTTGTTATATCTTCTAAATTCAGCAAAAATATAAGTACTTTAGTTTTTTTCTGAGTATATCATCTCTATTATCTTCTGTCTCTTTATCTCTACTTTACTACTTATATCATTAATCGGCCATTCTCAGAAGGCTTAATTTAGAGCGTCCTGTGCAAAATTTTCATAATATTATTATGTGTTGTTTTTTTTGTAAAGTAGCTAACAACTATTTCTATGTGTTGCACTTTAAAAAATATCTCTATATTGCATAGTATAACAGATAATTTTTTTCAAAACACTGTTCTTAAATTACCACGACGCGTCCACGCGCTTCTCAGTTTGGAAACTTGTCTAATATTAATTCAGAGAAAGAGTTTTAGTTATTTTAGATGTTTTTTTTATATTGAGGAATATATATTCAACAACATATCAAAAATACAACAAGTTACTAGTACTTTCTTTGTCAAAATTATCAAATGAAGACGTGTCCGACCTTGGACAATAATTGCCAAAACCACTTGCAATCGAGGGCGTACCTCCCTAAATAAGAATCTCTGGCACATCACTATAGCACAGGGCACGAGCCGTCAGTGTTGTCGAGGTACTCGTCGAGTGTGGTTGTGCGCTGTGTCGAGTAATCGCCAATTAGACACCTAAGTATCTAATTGCCATGACTTTGGTTTTCGATTTTTCTAATTCATGTAGCCTTGATTAAAAACTTACGAGTTATTGTTAACTTAGACTTCGTTAGAGACTTTGTGTTTTACAAATATATATATTATGATATCTAAAGCGATTCCTGGGCTCCGAGGCAACCGGCTGAGGTTGCAACCGGGAAAACGCTAGAATGATGATGATATATTATGATATCTAGTTTTTATAAAAAGCTTTGAAGTGTATATGCGAGTATGTACTTTCGATATTTAAAACAAGTTTTGTAAGACAAGGCACGTCCCTAAAACCTGTCGATGCACGCAATTCTACGTTTGAAATAGAAAAGTCATCGATAAACATATAGTAAAACACGAGACCTCACCAATTACCATGATGAGAGTCAGAAAATTATTACCTTCGCTCGCCTACCTCTTGCTGTCCTATTTCGACACTAATAAAAGTTACATGAAAGAGAGAGATAAAAGATCAAATGACAGGTTGACTTGTAATTGAGCGTATTCTTTTTGTTTCGAGTTGACGCCTGCAGACTCCTACTTTCCTAGTACTTATGGAAAATGCCCATAGTTTTTTATACTTTAGTTAGTCATGTTTACCCTTCTTGAAATTCAGTGTTCAGAGGACTCTTCATCCGAGCGTGTTTCCCGGTTGCATCTTCAGCTTACGCTTCAGAGCCCAGGGTACGCTTTTAATCATGGTCCTGATTTGGCGGAACTGGTTATTACAATAGAGCGACTGCCGTCTGACCTCCTCAACTCTTTTTACAGGGAAACACTGTCAGTTACCGTTCAGAGGACTATATGGAGATTAAAATAATTGGGTGAAAGTAAGGTTTATTGGTATAATTTAAATCAACTCGTATCTGATTGAGATTATGTAAAGTTTGTCTATATCAATGGATACAAGTTATACAAAGTTTTATTCCAAACAACTATTCCTTCAGATGATACCATAATAGCAATTTTACTGTTTACATTTTATTTTCACTAGAAAATGTAAAACATAAAATTAAATTGAATAAGGGTCTTTTTTTACGGAGAAAAATACCAAAGCGAAACAAAAGAACTTGAAACATTTATTACGTCACTATTAATAATTCATTCCAATTCCAAACTAACGACTCGCAAACAATAATTCAAACATACTTTAGAAAACAAGGCATTATGACAAATGAATACCATAAGTCAACACCAAAATAGTATAATAGACCCTCCAACTTAATCGCAGTAAAATCTCAAATGAATATAAATTAGGTGGAGACAAAAAGCACCCTAATTTTAAGTAACTAAAATCAAATAAGTCTTAAGACAAAACGCTACTTAAAAGTCGACACGTCGAGATCTGATTGATGTTATTTT
Organism: Apomyelois bistriatella; assembly: GCA_947044815.1. NCBI lineage: Eukaryota > Metazoa > Arthropoda > Insecta > Lepidoptera > Pyralidae > Apomyelois > Apomyelois bistriatella. The sequence continues at coordinate 10,510,404 of OX345706.1, read as the reverse complement.
TTTATACTTTTTTTGACAAAAGAATCCCCTAAATATATTTTGGTGTAATTATAGCACGACTGTTGAAAGTTAAGATGGGAATATGTTAATTTATTGGTAAAAGAGTGATAAATTGTTACTTGTTTGTTAGAAATTAAGGTTTCTCATTTATGAATATAGATTTGTTTTTATTTAAAACGCAAAAAAAAAACTATTGGAGGTCTAAAAGATTTACAAAGATTCCTAAATATGAGAATCTTAAAAAAACAGCAACAGTTTAAAAAAATATTTGACACACCTTTTTTCATTGATATAAACTCTGACACCAGGGTGTTCATGGTCGATTGACAATGACACCTACACGAAATGAATAAAGGATATAAAATAATATTAATAATACATACTCGTACGTAATGAATACTATTTATATAAAAAAATGTATTACAATTACTCAGTTTATGAGATTATTTATTATTTTATTGAATCGCATTTCGAAAACATTCACTTTTTTATCTCTACTTTCTTTCAATGTTAAAGAGTTATATTTATAAAGTTAGCTAAATATAAGAATATATTTAGCTAACTTTATGTTTTTTTTTTTAATAATTGATATATTTTGTTTTAAATTTAAATCAACCCAAAACTTATAATCATTATTCTGAAAATGTCGAAGTTTATATACAAGCCTTCTACCTTCGCAGTCTTGCATCCCATAATAGGGAAGTGCCTCATTTGAATGCAACTTCTGTCGTCGATAACGACTCCACTCAAAAAACCATAACGCCAGGGTTAAAAACCGTTTAAAACTCATATCGAATATTAGGAACTATTTCAGTAATATTCAAATTAATGATTTTTATAAGTTAGATGCTTATTGGTTTCTATAGTTTTTAGTATCTATAATGTGGCGAATCAACTATCTTGCATACTGATGATCCGGGTTCCTAACACTATTAGAATTTTTCAAGACTTCTTACTTTATAAATCTATATTGTTTTTTATAATTCATATTTGACTATTTAATTTACATCCGCAACATGCTCCGTCAAAATGTTCACAATTTATTATATCAGAAATATAAATACTAAATAGATTTTTTTTAATCCCTAGCAAATGTTGTTTTGACTCATAAATTTTATCACTTAAGAGTATAAAACATCCTTTTCTCAGAAACACTGAATATACATTCATGCAAATAAAGATATTTGATTTGGTTTGACACAAAATTTTAAAAGAGACGTTTTGGAGGAGAGAGATATGCCACAGACACTGAGACACGATAATTTTATATAACTATTAGATGAATATTAAATATGTAATAATTACGAAATAATAAAACTAGCCCCAATTATGTGTTATATAATCTGTGTATAACAATAATGTCTGTTCTATCTCTATGGCACATTTCATCAAAATAAGTTTAGCGCGTTTCGATATTACTGCGAGCGAATAGTCAAATTTTAAAATTTCGGACACGGAGTCCTAAAAATTAACCACGTAATAAAACGAACTTTTAAATAAGTTTTAAGACTTCGATAGACTTCAGGTTATCTAGAGTTCATTTTGTCGTCAATTTCCTCCAACGACTGCTGTTCCATAAAAAATAATAGCGCAGGAAAGCTTAGTGCAGCCGTAAATGTTCAATCTTTGGTGATTGTGAAAATTTGAGGTAATGCTAACTATGTGGACTTTACGTGGTTGGACTTAAATATTTTTGGGAATTAAGTGGTGAGAGAGGGGTAAGCGCGTTGGGAAGTGCTTCGAGTATTTTTAATCACTACATAGTATAAAACAAAGTCGCTTTCTCTGTTCCTGTATTCCTAAGTATGCTTAAATCTTTGAAACTACGCAACGGACTTTGATGCGGTTTTTTAATAGATAGAGTGATTCAAGGGGAATGTTTCTATGCCCATGCGAAGCCGGGGCGGGTCACTAGTAAATTAATAAAGCTAGGAGTTTCTATTTAAATTAATATGTAGTAAGATATAGAATTTAAGTGGGTTCCGGGTAACAAGCTCAATCTGAAAAACATGGGAATAATATAATTACTAGCTTTCGCCCGCGGCTTCGCCTGCATGAATTTCTCGCGGGAACAATGCTTTTTCACGAGATAAAAGGTACCCTATGTCCTTCTCGATACTCCTAGCTATGGGTATGCGAAATTTCGGTAAGATTGGTTCAGAAGATAGGGCGTGAAGAGGTAACATACAAACAAATATATAACTCACTTTCGCATTTATAATATTAGTTGGGATTATGACGCGTTTTTCCGTTTGAGTCCGATCGAGCTTACACCTTAATGGTGTAAGCTAAGTGTGCGAAAACTTAGTCACTGCGTCTTTGCAAGCTCTTAATCTTCAAAGAAAGTTCGCTCAAAATACACAACAAGTACCCATTGTTCTAAAACTTCAGTGTGATACGTTAAGTCATATTGCTACTTTGTACCCTTTATGTGATAGTTAAAGGCAATGGTCTGCTTGTACGTTTATTTATATCCCTGAGTGAACTACATTGGATAAGGCAATAGTTTCAAACGATCAAGTGCGAAGATATAGTCATCAGTCTCCTGTTTAGCTAAAAATGCTTTTATTGACGTGACAACGTCTTAAATTAGGTTGCGGCTGGGAGTCACTTATGAAAAAGTGTAACGCTCGGTAACGTTACGATGAGTCACCGAACGAGAGAGAGGCCCGCCGAATGCCTTGCGTCTCTCTCCCACTCAACTATGATCGGTCTGCCGCGCGCGGCAGACCGCGCGTGGCAGATTATATTCATATCAATAAATATTCTACCGAGAAAAAGACGTTGTCACGTAAAATCTTCGCCCGTAAAACCGACTTTACAGGCAACCATTTTTTAACTAATTATTCCACCACTAGCACATTCTAATCATTATTTGGTCTCGGATGTAAATGGTATTACCGAGTTCAGGCGGCAGTTGCTCCATTGTAATAATCAGTACCGCTACTTGTAAATCCAGTAGGTACCATGTTTAAAGCTTACCCTGGAGCTCCGAAGTGTAAGCTGAAGATGCAACTGGAAAACACGCTTAAATAATGCTGCAGAAAGCTAATAATAGCTTTATATAACCTATTCTTATATTTCATTTACAAAACAAACTGATTTAGAGCTACATAATCTAATTTACCTACCTCACTCCAAACTCATAGATGTCATGTCGCATTTCCCGAATTCCGAACTAAACTAAAAGCGATGTAGTTTCCAAAATACCATAGGGGATGTCATTTAACCTGAAATTAAAATGTCGAAAATCAATGTTCGTGTCATTCTGTCTGATACAAAACTATTTGTCATGTTGTTACTACGAATTTTTTATCTTCACTTCACTTTTGGGGAGAAACCCCGGTTTTTCAGAAATAGCTTCTTGACAATTGACAGTCTAATTGGCTTCTAATTTTGTCTTGTTTGTGATCGCATCTTCTATTTCATTTCATGAAAATTTACGTATCTACAATCTTCCAAAGTCTTATAATTACTTAAGAATATGTCTGATTATATATGATTTAATTCTCATATATAAATAACAAATGGTATTGAGTACCAAAATAACAATTCTCCAAAACTTTCCCACCGTTTATAAATAAGTCAATAACAATATTATTAAACATTAACTATTATAATAAGATTTATAAGTGTTTGAGTATTAAGATGTTAGAGTACTTATAAGTTCGAGTGCCTAGTTCGGTAGTTCCCATGTTGCCGAAAATAGAAACTGTAACAAAAGCTGATAGAAAATAAGTGGTTTTAGACGTTGAGGGTCTATTTAATTTTCTGTTTGATATAGATCAAATTTATATTGAAATGAAAACATATTTGATTATACTTAAAATTAATAAATAAATATGAATCGAAATTATTTAATTCGAAGAACAAAATTTTAATAAGATTAATCTAGGTATAATTAACGATCAACTAAGAACATCATAGCTGTTTAAAAAATCTAAGCAATAGCTTAACCTATAATGAATAATAGAAGTATTAGTATTCCAAAAACAGTAAAAAAACTCTGACGATAAAAACTTACGCAACTGCGCACGTTTACCAATACGTTTTTCTAGCATGAAAATTTGAAAAGAACAAAATGTATGAGATTGACATAAACCGCGCTAAATCACGTGGTCAATCATATGTCAATCCCATACATTTTGTTCTTGTCGAACTTCGTTAACGTTTGTAAGTAGTGACTTTAGCTAAGCCCCAATATCTTGATCTGTTATGATGTTCAAATTAGATTTGACAAAAATTAAAATCCAAATTTAATATGCCTAATGCTTACAACAATATGGACTTTTCCAGACAAAATCGTCTTACTCTATGGTATTATGTTATTCAAATCTATCACACCAATTTATTACACTAACAATAGTATCTCTGGTTAATTACTTTTTTATCCTAGCTTTAAATTTCCAAAATAACCTTCTACCATAGCTCACCGTACAACCATTAGAGGTTTAAAAGACTTAAGTCTCCGAGTAGTAAAGCATAATAATAGCATTTTAACATCACCAATGTCTTCGGTGATATATTTTTATATGATCTCGTAAAAAACATCTGAGAAGTGGATTAGTGGGGATAAACACACGTTAGTTTATTGTCTTAAACATTGTTTTTTGTTGTGAGGTTTGAAAAGATTTTTTATTCTATTTAAACATGGCGAATCATAGGGCAAATAGAGGTGGCCATGTTTTGGACAAATTCAATAAAGTGCAGTCTACAGTCATTTTGACATAATAAGAAGAACATGAATTTAACTAAACAGCTTATAAATTCTTTATTTTTTCGCGCCAAATAATATCAAAATCATACTTATGCAGACTTTAATGCTAAGAGTTTTGTCTAATAATACAACTTTGTGGTTAGATACTACTTATTAAGTACCTATGTTTATTATTTTTGGTACGTGATATAGATTGAAGTTGCCGCTATATGCCAAATTCATAACCGATTAATTTATGATGATGATAATATTTACATGAACATAATGTTAACCTATGTCATAGGTTTCAGGGGTAATATTAACTGTTCCTAATAAAAAGTTTATAATTTCAGAAATTTAACACAAGGTACAGATGCATTCAACCCACAAAGGTAAAAAAATAAGACTAAGTGTATTTAAGCAACAAAATACTAAACGAATAAAAGCTTTTCTTGTTGGCTTTATATAAAGCACAATTACAGACATTCCCTTTTACGATTATAATTAAATGATAACAGATCGTAAACAAACAAATATGGCAATTATCAACAGTCACTAACATAATAAAAACGATATTACATTACTTACGACGTACCATTTCAGTCGCCACGGAGTCTGCCGAGTTTGGTTCAGTTATTTCTGAATAGTGACACATACGCAGCTGGCAGTGATCTGTTGCAAAGGTATTCGCTAATGCTGCCGTTTCTAGATCTGCATCCTTGAATGCTATCACATCATCCCATTCCAGACCTTATTCAGCAAGTTTCAAGGCCGTTATTTCTATTTCATCATGTAGCTCTAATTCTATTTCTTTTTTGGGATCTGCATTTGGAACTTCATTTGAATTTGTATCTTTTGCCTTAGATATTGTGGATGAATTTACGTAAGTTGCTAGTTTCACTAATGTTGTTTAAGTAACTCCTAAATTTGTATCCTTGGGGGGTACTATTGCTAATTTAGCAAGAGCTTAGGTTACTTTAGCAAGTTGTATTTGTGGAATATTCTGAAGTTCTCTGACAGTACCTAAATGGTACACCGAAATATTACATATTTTCGTTATGTTATTTTTAAAATGTTTTTAGTTCTCTTCACTGAATAAAATATTTGTATTTGTAAATAGTGTTTTCATAAAAAATTTACTAGATATACTTTGTAATGTTTGGTGGCTAACGAAATTGTGAAGTAAACTTGTATGAAATACTCAAAAGTTTCTTCGAAAACACTAACCTTTTTCAGCTTCTTTACAAATTATGCCTTGACGAAGGGCTTGAGACTGCCTCTTGAATCTTGTTCATGTAAAATACACCTGAAATCAATACCCGTAGCTGTCACAACAAGTTAAACACTCCACCATATTTGCCAAGGCTGCAAGCGTGAGCTAGCACCAAACAAAGAACGCGCCTCGCAGTCTGCACGTGTTTCAATATTTTGTATTGTTACAACAATATGGGTATTATTAGTCATTATTGTTGAAAACGAGAGGACAGTATTTACTTCATTTTTATTTATTTTATTGACCATTTCACTTTACGTAAACTGTTTTTTGCAAACAGCTTATTAAATTTTATTCTTGATTCAAAGCTGAATAGTGAAAAAATTTAGAGGCGAAATTTAAAACATCAAGTTGTCTTACTTCTGAATTTTCATGTTATACCGTTTCTACTTTTAATATTATAATAATTACATCCACCTTCAAATATTTCCAGAATATTGTTTTAATTTTAAACAGTTGACACGTTATATTTACTTATTTAGGTAAGTGTGCTATTTTAGTATCATTTCAATATCTTATATATACTTAATGGATGCAAAAAAAGTCTACCCTTAATTTGTTAAAAACGAATGATTAAGATCTATCAGTTTTATTTATTTTGTACACAACTATACAATATACACTTGAATTATCGCATTTATAAGCAAGAACCATGCTTGTATAACTTACATTTTATACTCATCAAACAAAACAAACGATACAGACTATGTAACATTACAAAAGTTGCCTGAATATTTTGTAAAAGAAAAAATATGTTACTAATATCACGCTGTCAGTGACTTAAGATATATTAGAAAAAACGTACCAAACTTACGTAAAACAGTAAAAGAATACGTATTTCAACTGGATAAATATTCTAAGGTAAAAACATCGAAATGACGATTAATTAATGAATTCAATTTCATTAATGACAATCGTCCATTAATAATTCCCTTCATCTGTCAAGAAACTAAGAAATATTGCAAATTTATATAAAAAAGCACGTATCCACATGACGTCCGATAATTTACAATGTTTGTATAAAGCATGTCAAGTAATGCCAAGGACACACATTGCACTAAGCGATTTTCCAGTTTCCATTTTCAGTATAACATGTACGAACCTGTTTACAATATCATACGATATTTTATAACCTTCATTATCTTCGTTCGAATTGAGATTTTATTTCTTTCCATCTAAAGTTGCTATTTGTTAATCGATTGGTGTATTACCGTCGTTGTTATTATAATCATCATTTGTAGGGCTATAGTAATCAAGGTCTTCAACTCTTGCAAGTTGAATGTCATCGTTTGTTTATATTTAATACAGGCCTAACAGATTATTTCTGTATGCACGTGTGCATTTACAAAGCCTTGATTATTGCTTGAGTATTGTTGATTTTCTAAAACACATTTGTATGTTGTTTCTTAGTGAGCATTATTTATAAAATTTGTTTTGTTGCTAAAGTCAATTTTCTAATGAAATCCTCAAAAAACATTAACAATATATAAATAATGCAAAAAAACAGAATGATTTTGGTGTCTTCTTCTTCACAGACATAATAAAGGTAACTTCACACTACACCAGACACAGGAGTGTGCGTGGTCGATGACTTCGACCTCTTTGTAATGGTTGAAATACCACTCCGAAGGTTTTGCGTTCAAATCACAGTCAAGGGAAGTTGAATAAAGACTTATCAAAATTTTAGAGTCACGCTTGTATGTGATGATAGGAATTAGTTTAATAAAATGCAACGATAAATATAATTAATTGAGAATTATAATAAGCCTATCATCATTCTCATACTTAATATTATAAATGCGAAAGTGAGTTTGTTTGTTTGTCACGCTTTCACTCTACTGAACCAATCTTCCTGAAAATTCGCACACACATAGTTAGAAGTACCTTTCATACCGGTAAAAGCACTGTTCCCGCGGGATATTCCCGAAGGCTGGTTGTTAATAATTACAAAAAATCTACCTTAAAAAGAAAACCTACGATATAGAGACACAAAAGAGAATCAAAACAAGGGATGTGTTCAAAATGATAAGAGTTTACAACGCTATAAAAGCACCCAGGAAGATGCAACTAAAAATAAACTGTAAACAAAACGTAAACTCTGCGAACCTGCTGCTAACCGGTTTGGAGGGATAGCAAATCTTTCGATCTAACTTACGCTGTTCAAGTTAAAGGATATTCTTTCAAATTGTTTTTATATTCTGGTTAAAAATAAGCAAATGGAGTATCCGAATACCAACTTTTATTATATATGTAAAAGTGACTTTGTTTGTTTGTAACGTTTTCATGCCCTATATCTACTGCACCAATCTTACTGAAATTTTGCATACACATAGATAGAAGTATTGAGAAGGACATAGGATACCTTTTATTCCGGAAAAAAGCACATCACGCGGGCGAAAGCTAGTTAGGTAACTAGCAAATGTCTAGTAAGCTACTTTTATATAGGTATATAAAAATAGGTTACTAGACATTTGCTTTTATTCAAATATATATATATTTCTTACTATTACAGTTTTAATACAGAAACCCTTAATAGACGGTCGGATTTATTATTTTAGGTAGGTATATCAATATTAATATTTGTTTTTGTATCAATTGAATCAGTTTTTTTATCCAAAACGCAAGAATATATATAATTGTTATTTGACCTGTGTATCTGTGTGTCTATAACATTATGGATTCTAGGTTTTATAGACGTGTTTATTTATTGTTTAAAATTAATGACTTTATCAAGCTTATTAAGCTGGTTTTTTGAAAACGGTTTAATTTTTTTCAAATTTTCTTTATTTACCTTGTTTTGTTTCAGTCTTTTAATTTTCAAATTATTACTTTGTTTTAATTAGATATCTTAATTATAAATTAATTCGTTTAATTAATTGCTAACCGCTTTTCGTCTATACCCTGCGTTCGAACTTTAAAGCCCCGTTAATATTACTGGCAGCTACAACGCCTCAACCGAATTCATACTTTGTTGACCATAACTGGCGCCAATCAACAGTTAGCTGTACGTGTTTAGACATCCTTCTTTTTTAAAAGATTTGTAATATAAAATTCATGTGCATAGAATAATATACTGAAAAGACACATAGAATAGAGAATATTACTACAAAAGTGCTGCTTATTTCTAAAGAAATCTCTTGGAGCACTAAGTTTTTTTTTTTCAGGAGTGTTCTAATTTTAAGTCCTACTAGTTTATATTTTTCTATTAAGGTACTGGCAAAGAAAATATAATAATTAATACTTTGCGCGAAGTAGAGTGAAGCGAGTACTTGTAAAAGTGGACAAAAATATACCCTTAATATAAAACTTATAACTTTTATTTTACAGAAAATAAAAGTTCCGGTAACTTTTATTTTCTGTAAAATAAAGCCTCCTTTAATCAAAAATATGTTTGTGTCAGAAAACTACTCTTTAATAACCCATTAAGGTTCAATGAGGCTTACCAAATAAACAATTAGCTATTATAAGTCTAGATAAATTAGTGCCTTACCAAAGCTACTTGTATTGCATATAACTGTAAGAGTAATTTAATTAACATCTTTGACATCAATTCAACTGTCAGTAGCCACACGCAATATCATTCTCAGAATAAGATAATTGGTGTTTTGATCAAAACAAACTATTCTCATACAAATGCATGGTCACGTCGCCTCGTAGTGAGGGGAATGACCGATTGTGTCAATACGTGCTTTAAATGTTTAAATCTGTGAGAAATCATTACCGTTTTGAGGCGTTAAAGAATCGGGTTTCGTGCTTTGAACCGTAATTTAGAGGTATTAAAATTAATAGTAGATAGAAAAGTGGTACTACCTACTAATTACTTTTTGCCATTATAGTTATAATGATGACTATAGTAAAAAAAAATCCCTTAAATACATATTTTTTATAATATTTACCTTTAGGGGTAGAGACATAACTTTGGTTAGTATTTTTTGTAAACTCGATGTTTTTTTTTAACAAATCATCAATAACCCATTTGTAAGATAACAGACGAATTTAATAATAATATATCCCATTCTATTAAAAACCTCTTGAAGAACTCGCCTCGAAGAAGAACATCATTAAAAGAAAGATAAATGGAAGAAGGGGTTCAGGTAGAGAAAGGCAGAGTTATATGAAACGGATAAAGGAAAAAACAAAATGTCGTGTCGTATCAAGAAATAAAGGTACTGGCAAATGATAGACAAAAATAGAAGGAACTTCATCGACAAGAGTCTAGCTCTTAAATTTATGATGATGATCTACATATCTAAATATCTTGTAAGTAGTTAATAGGTATACCACCAATTTTTTATCTATCAATGTCAAAAAAACGTCAAAAATTTTCAACGTTATGAACTATGCTATTACTACACAATGTAAAATTTAACAAAAAATGTAAATTCCCTTCCGGAATTTAATTAAGAAATTTATTTAAAAACAACAGAAGAAAAATTCTTACGACTAAATTTAAAATCATTTGCCAGACGTTGGACAGACGAACGCACAGATGTTCGTGACCTACGTCAACGTGGGGCCATTTCTCATAAACCAATCGGGTAAACAACAGTCAACTAGGGCTGGTATACTATTTCTATTTCGGGAAAAGCTTTTATTTGATTTCTGTGGCCTAAAATGTGCACAATAGCTTCTATCCAACTGTCTAAATGTATAATTTTCAAACAGTTTTTCTCAGTTTGAACTGTTACTCAACACAAGTTTGATTTAGTTATACTATCCTTAAGGTAGCCTGGAAGAGATTGCAGTAGCGATAAGGCCGCCTTACAATATGTTGTCACAGACTGTAATCTATGTATGCAATTCTATAGTACAATAAAGTTTTTTTACTTACTAAATGGCTTACATTTCACTAAGATGGGTAATTGGAGACCAAGAAAACCTAGAAGGGAAGAAGGAAAGATGATGCTGATGAGCAAGACAGCAGAACAGAAGGTCAGCGAGGCGTTACTGTATTTGTGAGCCTCGCTATAATGCGGTAGACCGAAGAGCTATCAATCAAGCTAGATATCAGATAAGAAGACACATTAAAGAATTGTAGTGAGATTAAGAAGGTGCAACTGAAAAGAGGCAAGCACTCTTCTGAGTTTCAAAAGGTTGGTAGAGCCATGGGAGGCGGAGGGAGTGCCCGAATGAGTTATGTTTTTGGAATTTATGTAATAACTAAATATATATTTATTTGTCAACATCGCGGTGAAATTTCCTACTAATTTGACAGTATGTAAATCAATACATCTATATTTATCTATAAAAATAAACATTGGAGTGTCTGTTTGTAAGATTAAAATAACCCCTTTTTACTAATTGCATATGGATGTATACACGGAACATAATACATACTGCTAGAATAGCATTCTATAATCTGTGATTATACCAAAATAATGTTTTTAAAATTTTTGTCTGTCTGTCTGTTTGTTCGGGCTATCGCTGGAATAGTTAGACCGATTTAGACGGGACTATTACTAATAGATAGTTAATGTAATAAGGCGTAACTTTCGGTTAGACACTTTGACTTTGAATTTTTTTCATAAACTGTGAACTGAACAATATCTTTTTAGTTAAATTCCACGCCGATGAAGTCGCGGGCACAACTAGTTAATAATTTTGAATGATAACTCTCTTATTAGCTCTAAAAATATTCATTCGAAAAGTTTCAATTTATTCATCTTGCGGCAACCCTGTTTCTATTTATGAAACTGGAAATAACTGAAATAGTAAACAAATTAACTATTCAACGTTATTGTTTGTTCTTGTTTACGCTCGCTCTTTGCTCTTTGACTTGTCGGTATTGCTTTTTATATTGAAATGAAATAACTGTTAGCAGAAATAATAGAAGTTGAGGAAAATGAAACTAAGTGTCAGTACATTTTGCACCGTTTAAATTAGTCATGTCTTCTCCTTTACTGGTTTTAAGGGTTTCATCACTTATGAATATCCCAACTAATATTATAAATGCGAAAGTGAATTTGTATATTTGTTTTTTACGTACGTACGGTTCGTAATTATTTATTTCATTACGCCCTATCTACTGGACCAATCTTCCTAAAGTTTCGCATACACATAGCAGAGTATTGAGAAGGACATAGGGTACCTTTTATCCCGAGAAAAAGCACTGTTCCCGAGGGAAATTCATGCGGGCGAAAGCTAGTAATATATAACTGCGTCCGTGGTCCAATAGTTAAAGCGTTTGTCTAGAGACTCGAGGTTGATGGGTTCGATTCATAGGAATCTGGGAAGCATATTTGTTTAGTTGTTTCCAGCTTGGTTAGAACACTGCAAGCGTGAACCACCTGATTGTCTGATAACAAAGATGATTACGTGCTCGGCACTTTAGTCCAGGGACAGGTTCCGCTATCCTAAGTACTAGTTTCCACTTCGCTCTATCATATAGGTGGTTTCTATTCACAGCTGATAAAGCGGAATCCTATTTTACATGTATTTCACCCGCCTCAAAACATCACAGTCTCAAAACATCTGTTCGCAACAGGAATGGAAATGAACAAGTTATGTGTACTACAAATTATTACATTCCAAACCCATTATGGTACCAATAAGCACCCGTGTGAGACCATTTAGGTTACTCTGTGTGCCGGCTACTCGGCTCTTTAGCCATTTGTAGAGTCCACACTGCCTAAATGGTCAGTCAGGACTTGGCACATTTCAAATTCCTTTCGTTATGACTATGTTTAAAGTATTTTAGTTTGTTTGTAGTAAAGTGTTGTAAAACAAAAGCACAGAATTAAAAAGTACAATGTCGGATATATCCCAGAAAGAGATCTTTTACAGTAAATCAGCGAGTAAGATAGAGAATGTTTATAAGAAGGATTATTATTAGTTATTATTAAATTCAGAATATTCAAGTTGTACAATAAAGTGTCTTATTATGTATATCATAAGGCATGTACTGGCAAGCACATCGTTGGACACCTTCGAGCAACATGGCCTCGGTGCCGTGTTGCTCTAAGTTGGGCAACCACCGATCATATGGTCAGATGACCTGAAGAACCCCAAAAAGGCTGGTGTTGTTGTTTTTGATATTTTTTTAAACAAAATTTCTATGTTTTCCTTTATATTTATTTGTGTTATTACAGTATATAGTGCATTATCAATTTGAAGTATTGCACCTAGCATGAAAATATGAACTTAAATCCAAATTAAAATTATTTTTTATTTCATCAGCAAGTTCAGTGTTTATATTTTTCAAAAGGTTTGAGAATTAGGTGTTCTTTATTTTAATTTCCAAGCTTAAAGCACCTGACTAAGCAATATGACTTCGAACCCGTTTCTAAGAACATCAGCAAGGTACTACAAACCTATACGGCGAATCAATTAAAATGTACTTTATAATAGTCTAATTCGTAATTTTCCAATGAACCAGTTTTAAATAAACAAGCGTTAGCTATTTTAAATTCAGCCCACTCTTCTAAGTAACCACCCACACTGGATAATGTTAATTATTGTTGTCAGAATTCAATATCTACTGGCACAAGCACTGTCCTTATTAAGTACCTACATATTTACAGTTGAAAATAGTAAAAATCTTTAATAATCCGTGGCACTACCTTACTTAGTACCTTAAAGACCAGTGTATGTTCTGCGTAACCATCTTCAGTGTGGACCAGTGGTTCTATTCTTATTATATTGCTGATTGTTGGTTTAATCTGTAAGTATTTTTTTTATTTGATAAATTAAAAGACAATAAAAAAATAAATAGTAAATTCAGACCTAGACATAGACAGCGTCTTCGGTACAATGTAGAGACCATTTTTATATTAAGTTTCATATTAGGTTAAATATTAGTTATTATTTTTTATTGTAATCTATTTTATAGGTATATTATTTAGGTTTACTTAACAACTTCACTGTCCAATGAGTCATATGTGAACAAATCAATTATTATAACTATTGATATAATTGAGGCGTCTTCTTGAGGTTGAGGAGAGAAAACTTCACATAACGACTAAAGATGTTTATTGTCTTAGCCACAGAAATGGAATGTTCAATTTAATTAAAACTAATAACTATCTCTAAATATATATAAATATATATTATAAATATAATCTTCCATGCTGGTCTGGGAGAAAAAGAAAAACATAGAATGTACCAGCTGCTGTTCTTCCCGCGCAAGCCGTAAAAGCCGTCTGAGGCAATCGCCGAATGGGGAAATCATGACATAGGCGATGCGGCTAGTAACCCATCACTATTGATTCCTGTTTCAACTACCATTATGCTAAACGTGGCCTAAGGTCTTATGGCCCTAGGCTCTGTCTACCCCGTATGGGATAAAGACGTGATTATATGTATGTATGTAACTATCTCTAAAACATATTTCACTTCATGTTACACGTGCCGGCGTCCTAATTATTAACTTGAGTGTTATGCAATGAGTTTAAAGTACAATATACTACATAATTTTATGGACAGTTAAGTTGTTAAATAATAACTTCGTTCTTAAATAGATATCTAGACCGACGGCGAAAACAGCATAAGTCTAAAATTCATAAAAACAATACGAGTTATCGAAAAAAATAGAGGTGCGCCGTTGACCGCTCGAGGTCAATAACTTACAGTAGCTGCATTTAATACAATATAAATAATGTCTGCTATCGTTCGTAACATCTTATGGAGAAATTGATGGAGCGAGTTTTAGTGCAGCCTTTTATTCGTTTTGGAAATTTGACTAAACTCTTTAGTAGTATCGAGTTTGAGATAATTTGTGTGGCGTTTTATTACTGTATGTAGTCTTATTTGAGTAGAGAAAAAATTGTGAAATGAATGATATTATTATTTTATTTTTATTGCATCTTTCGTATTTTTGAAAAGAATATTGTGTTTTGAAATTTAATTCAACATGGATTTTTGTACAAATCTTTAAGTACCCAGCCATGACTAGAAGTAATGACAAATTAGATACAATTTTTTTTATAATAAATTTGAATGAATTGTGTAAGCATAATGTCATAAATATATTTAATAGTATGCACAATAATTATTCACCTTTTAAATTATTTATGTTATTTGTTGTAAAATTTTAAATAGTATTATTATTATTAATCTTTATAAAATGGTTTCTTCCATGTATTCTAAATTGTAACTAGAACACATTTTTCTATTTGTAATAAAAACAAATTTTAAACACATATAAAATTAAGTTACATCCAATACGCCCATAAAAAATAATGATACGGGATCAAATTAAAAAAGGTGTCTATTTCACAAAAGTTGGTCACAATTTAAAAGTGACAAAAGTAATATTACATAAGTACTTTTAAACACCAATTATCTTTTACTACTTTAAAAAAGTATCAAGTAGCATATTGTAATTTACAAACTTCTGAAATAAAAAAAGTAACCCTCATTTTGATGCGGCTCTATTCGTATTCAAATTGAGCTAATGATATGGGAAAAAAGTTTAAAATCGTTTGGGAATAATCAATATGACTTAACACTTGGATGTCAGCGTAAACGAAGATATATCATTTATCATTCTCACCTATCAAATAAATAATTTATTCACCAAAAAAAATCCAGTAGTAATTTTTTTTTAAATAGAATAAAATTATTCTCACATTCTGTGGTATGGTTTCAAATGTCGTAAAGATTTTTTTGTTGTTTTATTTTTTGTGTCAAATGTTATCATTGGTTTTAAAATTTATGTTTTTTTTTTGTTTTAGGTAAGCATTGTGATGTCCTCTTTCGAGATTGGAGTAAATGAGGTATCTTTGTAGTTATGTGTATTATAAACAATCTGAATTTCTTTCATTTAAGGTATTTAAATAAACCAATACACTAATGCAAGTAGTGTAAGGATTTGATTTTACCTCTACCAAATAATATATTAAATCCACTCATTATATTTATATTTTATTGCTTTTATATAAAATTAGTTTAAATTAATAAAAAAATCAGCATTTTACATATTTAATAAGACAAATTTCTGCATTTTAATAGTATTTTTTTTATATACAAACTTAAACAATCACAAAAATACAAATTTATCGTCCAACACATCTACCAATTTTTTTTTTTAATTTTCTTATCTAAAATCTAAACGCGTGTCCGTGCCACTCAAAGAGGTAACAATAAATCAAATTCAGCGCTGTCAAGAAGTGAGACGCATTAGCAAGGCGTATCAGTCAGCGCGTCAGCATGTTTTTCCTTTTTTTTGCTTAAGTTTACGTGGTAATATTCTGAAGCTGTTGAAATCAAATTTTCATCAAATTTATACAACTAACTAAAGAACACTTCGGGTCGGCAACGCACATGTGAAGCTCCTGATTTGGCAGGCATCTACGGTAACCGCTTTCCACTAAGGCTGCAAGTTTATTTTTCTACTAAGTAGAATAAAAAATGGATTCTACACCATATCACTTATTTTAAAAAGTGAAAATATTGTTATGAAATCAAACTCATCAGAAAATATCTTTAAAATGAAATAAAATGACTTGAATTCAACAAAAATAAATAATAGATTGCAACACCGAGATGTGCAAGCACAAGTACTATAATTAAGGAATACTACAATTAAGAGTTAAAATAACTCCTCTATAAAGTTGCGATAAGAGGTCAACAGCTAGACATAGAGCTACCTCTTTTTTATAATTTTTACATTATATAATTTTTATACACTATCTTACGGATAGTCTCTTGCTATAGCCTTAACTAGTATAAACTACACACAAATGAAAAACCAATCTTTTTTTTTCAATATACAATAATGTAATATGATACCAAATTACGCGAAAAATAACAAGAGTGCATCTGTCGATATAGAGCACCAAAAAGTATAATGATGCAAAAAAATGGTCCCCAATTTACCTTACTTTCAAAGATATTAACAATAGGATTAGTACTGAACAGGTGTTCCAATATTATTATTACAATACATTAGTTTACGCATTAAACAAAAAAAAAAAAAGAAAAAAAACTAAGCTTTCAAGCTCGCTACGAATCAAATCGGTATACGACAATCATTGCTTTACTTCGAAAAATAACACATCTATAATTACATTCAACATATTCAAAAATACACCAAAATGTAACGTATTAGGGTACAAAATTGAAAAAATAAATTTACTGACTTGAGCCGTTTTTACTTGCGATGCGCAAGAGGTCGTTGGTACTCAGGGGAAACTAAAGCACAGGTGTCCAGCGTTCGGTCTGTGAGACAGAGTGGCAAATACAAAAAAGTAGCGGGCAAGAAAGAGACGCAACGAAAATAAACGTTGAACTTGTAGTTTTTTTTTCTCTTGCTCTCCCTTGCCTATGTTCGTGACGGATCTTCGTATTTTTTTATTTCGTTTTGTTCCTCGAGCAACGCCTTTTTGGCTTATTTTGTTGCTTTTAGCTATATTTTAGTCTTAGTTGACCAATTAATGTTATTTTATTTTTAGGTTTGAACTAAACCGAGTTTTACCGTGTGGTTTTTTGCGACTTTTTGAGGGTATTTCGATCTTCTGAATAGGTCATTTGGTAAACGGGTTTTTGTTCAAGTCTACGCTTCTAGCAGTTATGATGGTTATTTTTATAACTAACTTTTGCACATAGCTTTGCTTTTATGGTTACTTTAGAATAAAATGTATTATTATTTTGGAATTTTTTTAATGAAATGTAAAGTAGTGTAGTACTGAAAGGTACCTATATATAATCTATTATACTTAGTATATAGTAATTCTATTATTCTTCCATGCTGGTCTGGGAGAAAAAGAAAAACATAGAATGTACCAGCTGCTTCTCTTCCCGCGCAAGCCGTAAAAGTCGTCTGAGGGAATCGCCGAATGGGGAAATCATGACATAGGCGATGCGGCTAGCAACCCATCACTATTGATTTCCTGTTTCAACTACCATTATGCTAAACGTGGCCTAAGGTCTTATGGCCCTAGGCTCTGTCTACCCCGCATGGGATAAAGACGTGATTATATGTATGTATTATACTTAGTCAATTTCGAAGTAAATGAGTAAAAAAAACATACAAGCCTCCATATTCTTCAAGTAGCATTTTGGGTCTATAAGATTGTCATCTAGCGATAGCTTCTGGGATGCAGATGTTTAACGTAACATAATCAGTGACGGTGACCAACGCAAATTATGGCCATACTCTAAGTCGCTTAACGCGTTTAAACATTTTATTGGTAGTATTAATGAATATAACTGACTTTCTCACCATTCCCCAGACCCAGAACACAACAGTGCAAGAAGGGATAAGTCCGCCATTGTATTTTGATTTTATTCATTTATATACCTCTATTATCTGTTTATTTTAAAGCAATATAGATATTGCAAACAAATAAGAGCTACTGTTTTGAGGCAGAAATAGAAGAGATGGACCTCACCTGAACGGCACTCCCACCTAGTTTGTAGCTAAAAAACCAGCTATTTAACGATCTCCGTGGCGTAATGGTTAACATGCCTGTCCGCTACTCGATAGGTCCCAAGTTCGATCCCCGGTCAGGTCAAGATCAAAATGGTATGTTTCTAATTAGCCTGGGTCTTGGATGTTTATCAATATATGATATTTGTTATAAAATATAGTATCGTTGAGATAGTATCCTATAACACAAGTCTCGAACTTACTATGGGGCTAGCTCAATCTGTGTGATTTGTTTGTATATATTTATTTATTTATTGCTCTCCGAGAAACTACCACTGAGCCTTTTTTGCATTGCAACGCACACGCACGCACCGGCAAGCGCAGCATCGGACACCCAGCGATCAGATGGTCAGATGACTTAAAGAAGTTCGCAGGCAGACGCTAAATGCAGGCCGCTTCCAACTGGTCATTTTGGAAATCCTTGAAGAGTCCTATATCCAGCAGTAGACAGCTTACGGCTGAAATGTTGATGATGACACATGAAACGAGAGTTCTTATTTATGTTTGGGCGAAATTTATTGCAGTGTACTATGTTCTTTTTACATACGTAATTGCAGCAACAAATAAAACAGTTTTTCTATCTACATATCTATTTCACTCTCAATACAAACTTCTTCTTTCAAGTCGTGTTCCTTATAGCTGAGGGTCGTGACCACCATCATCAATACAAATTACCCTTGATCAAATTCAACCTCAAGTTAATTAAATATTATAAAAGCCACAAGTAACAAAGCGTTTCAATCTTATGTTTACATACTTACCCCCTTGTTCATTGTGGTGTAAAAGTAATCAACATAGCATTACCGCCTATTATGTGGGGATAAAAAAGTATTATGTCACCCTTATGATTCTTTTGTGGAATATCGTATTATTTTGGATTTGTCGTGTTAGTGACGTTTTGGTTAATTGGATTTGTACGCGTAAGTACATTGTTCTTGTTGATAGTGATAATTATTTTCTAATTTTATCATTTATTTCCAGAAGTTTTGGCTTGACTTGAATTGATTGCCATTAGTGGCATTTCTTTCTTGAAATCATCCGTGCTTCGAAACACACGTTAAGCAATTGGTCCCGACTGTTAAAGCTTGATAGTTATCATTAGACTATGTCAGAGGCCTTCAGGCAGCCTTAAAAATCTGACAGTGTTGGCCACTTACCAAATCATGTTTCTATTGATCTGGTTTCCTTGTAAAAAGAGTTACGGAGTTCAGACGGCAGTCGCTCCATTGTAATAACCAGTTCCGCCAATTCAGGACCACGGTCCAAAAGCGTACCCTAGCCTTTGAAGTTTAACATGCTACTAGAAAACATGCTTGAATGGAAAAAAAGACATACAGTTAGTAAGCAATAATAAAATGTATTATAAAAAAAAACACTTTTTGCACATCTTAATTAAAAGCCTTTAGCATCTGATCCTATTATATATTCTGCGAATGGTCAATAACTTATTCAAAAATATTACGTAAATTATATGTATTTATACCGTAATAGTTTCCTAACAGCTACAACCTGTTGTAATTATAGTTGTTTTAATAATATTCAGTTTTCAAATTAAACAGTGGGCTGATAGTTATGTTAATTTCAGAAACAAGATTTGATATTATCTGTTTCATTTGTTTTTACAAAAATTGTCTTTCTTTTTTAGAGGATTTATTTTTCATTGCAATTTTAAACTCAAATAATTATTTTAAAGTAAGTTTAAAGATTGTTTCCGCTACTCAAAAAATAATTTAAATTTCAATGACACAAAAAAGAGACAGCTGCAGTGTCCATATCTATCACGACGCGTAATTTTCATGTGGCACAATGTGTACCGTTAGCAAAAACAAAAGAATACAACCTTATAATTTTTGTCCAATCTATACGTATGGCGGTATTTTCAACCTTAATTCTTAAACTGTAAGATACATGTCACTTTTCGTAAGTTCCATTATTAAATTGCTGACGAACTCGAGAACAAAATAAACATTTCGTTCTTTATAAATCATACAGAACCTTAACGTTTGATAGTAAGGTTCGTAATATATTGTGGGGACGAAAAAAAAGGTTTTTCGTAGTGCAAGTATAGTGATACAAAAATAATAATGCAGCGATATAATCCGAGATATGATTATCTCGCTTATTACTCTACCATTTCGTTGGTTTGTTTGTTCGTGCTTGTTTTCAAATTGTATGTAGTTTTATAGTACTTTTGTTTTTCTATTTCCCACTTTTAGGTATAGATATCCCGTATGTTCTTAACCTCTGTCTCTTATACGGTTAGGTATAGTTTTATTGTTATACTCTACCGATTAGTCCCATTACTAGCCATTTCCTTTCCTGCTCTTATTTTCCTTGACATAGTTCATCCGTTTCATTTTTTTTTCTATCTCTATTTTTAGCTCCCGCAGCGTCCTTAGCCTTACTAATGAAAAACATGAATTAAGTAAATAAATAAAAATATATAATCATTATCTACATGAATATAAAAAGAAGAGTCGTGTAATAAATCTGTACCTTAATAAAGCCTATGCACCTAAATCATGTTTTTCTTAACTATCCTCGAGTATTATTACCGAGGCTCTACCAACATAGTATTAATTAGCCCATAGCAAATTACTTTCCTACCGAGTCAGGTACTACTGGCTCGGGCGAATCCAGTTTTGTATGTCAATGTGTGTGCTGTGTGCTTACACTCAGGTGCACACACACATAGACACCGCGTAAACCCAGTAGTAAGCCAGTTTATACGTAACTCAACGGTAATAACTGAGGTACGGATAGCAAAAACAAAATTTGTCGCCAAAAATAATATAAAATAATGTGAAACTTAGTACCAACATTTTATTTTTAGATATCGATAGCTACAATTTTGTAATTAAAAATAAAAAAATATTCTCTACCAGTCAACCATAAGAGAACACGAAAAATTTGTGCGGCGCAATATACATATATTATTTAAGGTTTGTTTGTTTCTAATAACTTTATTGTACTAAACAAAAGTAAATACAAAAGCACAGAAATATAACAAAAGTACAATAACGGACTTATCCCAGAAAGGGATCTCTTACAGTCAACCAGCGAACAACGATAATTGTTAAAAAAAAACATTTAACTCTATTCGCGCTCACAATAATTTTAGCTCATCTATATATATATATATATATTCTCTGCATATATTCTAGATCACTTTTATTCCATAGTTCTCATAAGTCTATCCTATAATTTTTACACGTAAATTTTCCACTTATTTTTTTTTAATTTCACTATAGATAGATAGATAGATATACTCTTTATTGTACCATTATCATACAAATTATACATGTTGAATACAAATACAAACAATGTGTACAAAGGCGGACTTGTCGCTGATGCAATGTCTTCCAGCCAACCTTAGGGTGGATAGGAACAACGTCGAAAAAATGCGGTAGGCGGTACCAAAACAAATATGAAATAAATAATATAATAAACTATGAATGAAAAAAAACATACACGAATAATCATACACAAATACATATACATACATAAATGCATATACATACATATACATAAATATTTATATAAAAATTTACCAGTATAATATAGAACCTAGTGAATGAAAATACTACTATCAGTTACCAGCTTCTACTAATGAGAGATAATGATTTTTAAAGGATGATATTGTCTGAGCCTTACAAATTTCAACAGGCAGTGCATTCCACAAACGAACAGCCTGAACGGTAAAGGCACTATATGGCAATGTTACCAGAGTAGAGTCTTTAATATTGTTTTGTAGATAGTACTTATGCCTCCACAAGATTCGAAACACGTGGTACGATAAAAAGAGAAAATAATAAACCCTTTAATTTATGCCACTATAGTACTTTTATCTCGAAAATAAAATATCTTTTTTTTTTCGTTTCCGAAGCCTTTTTTTGGGTCACTGGCCTTTTGAGATGGCCCTTGCGATATGTCGATGATTTTTTTATTTTAGTTAATTGTTATAACGCGATAAATTTTGTGAATGTTATCTCCGTTTTAGCTGAAAAATTGGGAATAGAAAGTCAAATTAAATGATCTTTTAGTAATTATACGAGTATAGTCGAGTATTTAAAAAAAAATATTTTGCGCGTCGGAACTTTATTATTATGTACATGGAAAATAAATTATGATAAAAAGTTTTAGGCATGTTATTTTATTTTCAATTAATAATTTTATATGCAAGATTATTTCAAAAATCTTTTTTTGGTTTTGTACACCAATCTAAAATAACTAAGCAAATGGGATCCTATTTACTTAGTCTACACAGCTGTCTGTCCGTCCACCTATGTCAGCGGGTTGTATCTCATAAAATTTATATAACTTCAAGATTTATATTGCCGTTATAACAAAAAATTCTAAAAAACGTGGTTCTCGTACAAAGAAAACTTTTTTATACAACTTTTTTAATAGGAATATTAAGAAGCCATAAAATAATCATATGTAAATAATCGTGCTTGACCCGTTTTATTTGACAAAATACCATAGCTACTCTATCTCAAAACAGTAGCTGCGCACGCCCACGACAAAACCAGACGACATATAACAAATCGCCGCCGCGTAAAATCTGATACAGTTTTACAACCGTTGCGACGCAACTCCCAACACTAGTATCGATAAAATCGTGTTCAAACATTTATTAATGCGTGTGTTTGTAAACGTGTTATGAGGTTCCGTAGGTATTAAATTATTTATTCAGATAAATAAAATTTTCAACGCTCAGGTTCTAGAATACAATTATCATCATTTCGTGTAGGTGACACTGATGACAATGATGGCACACCCAGGTGTCAGAGTTCTTCAGGACCGCGTCTCGCCTCATACGTTGACGACTAGTTATAAATTGTGTTACTAACACGACTTTGTTTCATATTTAGATGGAGCCCTGAAACCAAATATACCTAATAAGAAAAATGTAAAGTTTTGTAACTAAATGGTGTGAAGAAGTTTAATACTGTGACAGTACATAGAGATGATGGAAAATGGTTTATAAATTAACTATTCTTATTCTTCATCGGTCCCTCACTGCTGAGGACACATCTGTGCTTCCAAGTTATGCTATCTCGTACTTTTTTTCTTCTTCTAGCCGAGTCAAAATGGCATTATTCTTAAATTATTTTTGACCAGTATGTGGCTATATTGATTGCTCTATCGTTGGCCGCTCCCAGATCCACATACAGGAGTCAGGGCAGTTGGGACATATCATAAAGTCTATATAGATTATCTCCGGTGCTATGGAAAGCTCTGTAAATGCTGCCCAGATACTTTTTCTAAGCTGTCTACCTGGCTTGCTGAAAGTTTTTTTCCTGACGCGCTTTATTATTACGGAACTCTAAAACCTAAATTTTCATTTCAAATCGAAACCGCAGCTACCTGTGTTGGATGCGGGTAGAAATTCGACTAATAAAATTTGGGGTGAAATATTTTGACTCAGATTTTAGCCGCAAATAAATCCTGAGATACGGGCCTGCTTTAAGACATTTATGTTTTTCTTTTATTACCTTTTAATCCTGATAGCGAGCATATCTTTGCTATATATCTTCAGTTCTTTTCCTTTTTGACTTTGATTCGTGTTAGCTTGAAAGGTTTAACATCCATACTAATATTATAAATGCGAAAGTCTGTCTGTCTGTCTGTCGGTCTGTCTGTCTGTCTGTCTGTCACCTCTTCACGGCTAAACTGCTGGACCGATTGTGATAGAATTTGGTAGGGATGTAGTTAACGACCTGAGGTCAAACATAGGCTACTTTTGGGCGCGATATAACCGAGTCCCACGCGGGGCGAAGCCGCGGGGAACAGCTAGTTTTAAATATAAATTATACATTTTGTCACGGCAGTCGGTAGATTTTAGGTCAAAGTATTACTATTTTTTGTCAAATTTGGGTTTTATATTAATTTTGTTTAGTGAGTTAACTTATTGTAAAATGAAAAATAAATTTAATTCAAGTAAAAATGTAGTAGTTTTCAAGCTATAGGAATATTAATATGTATAAGAAAAATAGGACTCTTTATTGCACCAATCAAATATACACATACTTTTTGTAAACATGATTTAATTCTAACTTATATCTTAGCTAAAAACTAAATAAAATTGTAACTTTTCATTTTAACATTATTACGTTTTCAATTTAGCCTAATATTAAATCTTTACAAGAATTCGGTATAAAGGGCCGAGAAACACAAATCAGTACGCCTAAACATGTTTCAGATAGTTAATCACAATCCATCCATGTAACATCTCTCATAAACCGAAAATAAGTTAATTTATTATACCAGTTGACATGTTAATTTCTTTAAAGCGTGAAAAAAATTAAACAAACAACTCGAAAACAGTTTTAAGCGTCTATAATTAAGGCCGAGATGACAATGGGACAATTCATCATTAACTTTAAAAGCTAGAGTTGGAAACTCACCATCAGGAGACAATGGTTATGAGAATATTAACATTTGAAAGAGTGCGTAGTCCGGTAGCCACTTTTAGTTGTTTCGGTGAAAAAATTTGACAGACGAGCGACTTTTTTTTGTTTGTCTCGCGATTAGTCGTTTGAATTGTTGATTTTTATATTACTGCTAGGAATCCTGTACCTAGCCTTTCTTGCTTTATTTTTTATTGTGACTCTTTGTATGTTTGGTGATACTCTCTGGTAGTTTGCGGATGCTCATGTAGATGGCTTTAATGCAGTGTTCCGCAAACGGAGTGCGGCGACACTGCGCCGACTGCGTGGCAGCACTAACACTATCATTAGCATGATAGCAGATAGGCTGGACAGTCGCTTTACAAAGCACTGGATCAACCAGCACCTTAGTATAGGTTCCTACTAACATAGATTTTAAGATACCTTAAATTTCAAGATTACCTGTTACTAACCAATTATGGACTTAAATGGTCTGCAATAAAAGATTTTTATTTTTTTTTTATTTTATTATTTGTACCAATTGTGGCATTTTGGTGGTTTGGTCACCCTAAGTTTACATAGATATATAACATAATTTTTGACATAACTAGAATTTACGAGCCAATTTTTCACCTACTATAAAGAAAATGACATGGATAGCTTATCTAATTATTATTTTTGTTCACCATTTTTTTTCACGTCTTTGTCCTTATAAAAATAACAAAAATAAGTAGCAACTTTAAACTCATATTTTGTCTCATTTTGTAGCTAGATTTTGTAGCTGGCTTTGATATCCTGTATATTATTTACTCTTGACGTACATTATTTTATTAAAAAAACAAATGAATATTCATTATTTTAATAAACAAAAATAAATCATCGTTTTTGCACATAGACTAAAACAAATTATGCATTAGCTGGAAGCGCTTTTAAAAATGATGACAATGAAATGTAACTTTGTCCAAAATTGCAGCATCAAACATAAACTGTTTTGCAGCCAAAAAGTCGCAAGTCTGTTCGCCTAACTGCATCTAGAAACTATTTATTATTCATGACAGTATGCAGGCACAATAATTAATAAGTTTGAGATGATTTGCATACAATACGACGACGTCTGGACGCGCTCACAGAATAAACGATTTAGATGTTTATATATATGTCACTCAACTTTACATGTTTTTGCGAAATTTTAAATTTATTCTTTTATAATACTTTTTACGGCCTTGGAAACGAGTCTTTTAAGGTCTTTCTTGATTTTACGAATCTTTTTCAGACCTGCTTTAGTAAAGTTGTTAAAAAATCAGTAATCAAGTATAGTTAAGTAAGTTTAGTCAGTTAGAGGGCTAGTGAAGCGATGGAAAATGTTACTTAGCAATAACTTGGAGATTTTGATGACAAAGATTAAACTCGCGTAATCGACACTGTACCACTTCCCAACACACAACACAAAAGATAATCCACCATTATTATGCACAAATACTCAAAACAACATAAATTTTGAAAAAGTGACTGTTTACTTTCCTTCCAAAAACTCTTTGAATTTATACTTACAAAGTCATAGTCATGTTTTATTATAAAATCTGTAGCATTTTCATATGTAAATGTGAAGTGTTATTATGTAAATAAATCTTTATGTTTCCTCGTCGTATGTTATGTTGAATTAATAATAAATAATAAAAACATTAAGAGTTTGGCTCTTGTCTGTGGAGTTTCTTCCATACTTGTCTTTAATTAGCGCGTTTATTTTGTTAAATCATTAAGTTGTTTGAAATGGTTAGGTCATTTGATTAATTTTAATAATTTATTCATTCATTAAAATTTTTAGCAATTTAATTTAGGCAAGAGAGAGAGAGAAGACGGGGAAGCGACCAAGAAAGAGTTTTATAGAACAAATATAAGAAAAAGTGGGACCAATGTCGTATCAAGATGTGAAAAGGCTAACGAAAGATAGAAACACCTGGAAGAGACTCCACCAAAAAGAGCACTTTTAAATTTTAGATAAATATAATTTAAAAAAATGTGTAACAAAAGTAAATGAAAATTACACAATTTGTTATCTACCAATCAATTATAAGAAACAACCGAAAATCCTAGTTATTAAAACGAAAATCTGAATTTATAAAAGTAAAAACTTTATTGTATATCATTGGTCATAGATTCAATTCAATTAATTTATTTGCCTTTCATAGTTTTTATTTTACCATAACCAGTTATGTATATCTTTATCAATGTCTTATTTAGTATAGTTTTAATTTAACCTGGTAAGAGCCTAAAGCATCAGCATCATAAAAACAATAGAAATAAAAAAAAGCCAAAGAAATTATGGTTCACCAAAAAGTCGTTAAATAAAGCATCGATGTTACTCTATGGCATGATGGTTTGATCGCATTTAATGATGCGTTGTCTATGATTTCTTATATCATAGTAATAACGATCACGTCGAAAAATCAAATCGTAATTATTTAAAAATGGATCTTAAAGCTACTGGAATAAAAGCTTTTAATCAAAATTTTCATGATTTAGACGCAACTGGGTAGAACAATTAAGTGTAATAAAGGTGATATAATATAAGGCCTATGGTGGGCTACAATGCCCCTGGTCATTTGAGATACATTTTTCTGATTGACGCTAATCAATTAAATGTATTTAGAATTGTTCAAAACGTCTGTGATTTAATAAATGTAAGTATTAAATGACCTGTTATTAAAGATATTCTTTGATTTTTAAATAATAAAGAAATGAAATATGGCGTTAATTATAAGTTTTAAGAGTTTTTGATATGAATCAGATATTTATGTAAAAAAAAAACAACGTTTGGTGGAAAATATCAAATCATTACTATTGTAATGTGTAACATAATTTTTAAACGACCTCATAAAGGAGGAGATTCTTAATTTGTTGGTATCTTTTATTATTTTAAACGATGGATTTAAAACACTAAAATGAAAACAGAAAATTAAAAAAATATATATTTCAATAAAGTTAATACCAACAAGATGAACCTTCTACAACGTGCTTCGTATTGTAAGTTACGTTAGTACTATAAAGTATTCTGTGGTATTGTTTAAAGCATTTGCAACAGACATAGAAGTATTAATTCGCGCGGTCTTTCTAACAAGTACTTTTTTTAATGTATGGCAACATGTGTTGCTAATGTTGATAATTACAACTCAGCACACGCTTCGTCGAATTATCTGACCCATTCTTCAATTTTTTTAAATCATAGATTAAAAAAAAATCCGCGCGCGATTTCCAAATTCTACGTTTTCAATTCTTGTGGCGGAACCAGCAAGAAAAAGAACTTTATCTTTTTCTTAGACATGATTATAAAGAAACTCTGTAAAGTAAAGTACGATACAACAGAATTCAATAAAATCAAATCAAATAAATACAAATAAAGTAAATTGATTACCAATTCATATGTCCCAACTAACAAAACCAAACAGGTTTTTTATAAAGTGCCATGTAATCATTCTCAGTAGTCCATTACTTATGGACGTAATTGTTAAGGACTTAATCCCATAATCTAACAGTTAACTGTACAACTGGTTTTGTCACTTCAAACGGGTTAGTATAAGATACTACTGTTGTAGGGTCACGTGTTATTGCGGGGTAGGCAAAACCATTTAATGGACATCTCTTTCTCTAAGTTAAAAAAGTAACAAATATAAAAAATATAGTTTTTCTTTTCTTACAAAAAATATAAAAATGTCTAATAAAAATAAAAAAGGAAATAAAAATTAAGAAAGTAAAAATTCACGTAAAATTTAGGTATGTTGTTTTTTTACTGACTAAGAATTAGGGAATTGCAAGAGACAAACGGTGGAGATTCATACCGGCTATCAGTCAATAAAGTCCACGTTAATCTATTATCATTGTTTGTGTTTTAAATAACTTAATTGTACTAAAACAAAAGTTTCTCCAAAGTAATTATTAAATATTTAGACCTTGAACTCAATTTTTTTTAATTTGCTGAAATTGTCCATCCACAAGTTAAAACAGATCTTGATTGAAGTATAATCAAACAGGAGTCAAGTTATAACACCCATATTTTGCATCAAGGGTTAACATGAAGACGTTATTGCTTACTCACTATTTTGACAGTTATAAGCCCAGCTCTGAATTAGGCAATCATCAAGTTATTCCCATAAAACGAGTTATATTGACCACTGTCTTTCAACACTCGAATAATTTGTCACAATAACGATTAGAATACTTTAATCGAGATATCAGTTCAGTGACTGTGCACAAAAATCTATTACGAATGATTAATCGATTTATACTTAGGATTATGGAGATGAATCGAGCTGGTTTTTGGTCCATAGCTGTAGTCACCTATTGATAAACGGTCGAAAAAACGGGAATAAGAGTAATTATTTCACGCCTTTTTATTTATATACTTAACTAGCTTTTTAACGATTCCCGAGGGAAATAAAAGCGTGCGAAGCAATGGGCTTCGCACGCTTTTATTTCCCTCGGGAATCGTGAAGTTTTCCCTGGATTAAAGGTATCGATGTCCTTCTCAGTACTTCTAACTATGTGTATATGAAATTTTAGGAAAATTGATTTAGTATATAAAGCGGCAACAGTTAACGAACAAACAAACGAACAAAATTTGACATTTATAATATTAGTTAAGATTAGAACACTACCCGTCCGCTCTAGCTTTGCACAAGTAGTTATTTTCTTAAATTTTATAATTTAAAGAACCTTCCAATCGATAAACTGGGGTGATCCATAAATTCAAAATTTCATAGCAAGCTATTGCAACATATTATATCCTTATAATAAAACATAATAATTCTCTCACGGTACAATTATACTCGTAGTTTATCATCCCAGACAATGACCAATATATAAACAATGTGATATTACGTATATTTACAAATATGGCATATAACCATATAGACCGTAAGAACACACCTGTGCAATTTACTAGACACGTTCACGTTTAATACTGCGTTGTATGTAATAACCATAATACTATATATCACGGTCAATCGACCCTGGTGTCGATTATAGACAGCCTCTGACGTCCTTTGATGACAGCCGGGGTCTTCCGAAACACGGACACATCTTTATTATCAGACAGTCAAGTGATACAAGCAAGCAATTTTGCTGGCTCGACGTCGCAGTAAACGATGAGTAATTCTGTAATTCGTCCCAAGTACCTACGGCCCATTTGGTACGAAACGCAGAAAATCAAAATTAATTAAAATTTCATTCTGCAATTCATCCCATGTTTATAAATGGTACAATCTGTAAAAAAAGTGTTAGTGTAGAAATAATAAACGTTGAATTTTTCATTAAGAAATATAATAATCATAGAATAGTCTTCAACTAGAATAAGCATATAATGAAAGTATGTACAATAAACTGTACAGGACATAAAGGTTGATTTGTAAGTAGGTATATTATATACAGACCGAATTGGAAAATTATGAACTAACAAAGCACAAATTATGTGCAAATGGGTATTATGTAGGCTTGTAATAGGGCTGGGGTAATAATATATGGCTCGATTAAGCACCAATGTAAAATGAACTGCCGATGCTGAAAATTATTTGTGAAACGGAAACGATGAGGAAAGAAGAAAGTAGAATGCACTTTAAGGTATTTAATTTTGAACTATATTTTATTTACTGTTTGTACTTATACAAGATATACTGAACTGCTAAGTTATTTGTTATCAATTTTACAAATGTTGATCTTACAATGTGATCTAGTTTTTGTGAAAATCAAAAGATAATCAATTTAGAGAAACATTGACAGAGACGGCGGGAAAAAAACATATTATTTTTTTACACAACATTATTTTCAGCCAGTAGCTTAAATTGTTGAATTTATTTTTTGAACAAATTGTGGTATTTCAACTAACTACTACTATCGCCATCTAGTGATGTTTTAGTGAACTAAAACGTTTTATATTGAATTTACCACTTAATTGTCAATTGACAGAGTTCTTGTAGGTTTTCTTGTAATCTACAACTACTAATGACCTATATTCCGTAATTTTTTCAAAATTTTAGGCTCATTAGTTTCGGAGATCAGGGGGGAATGGTCAATTTTCGTCTTCTTTCCTGAATAAAATGAAAACTATTTATATTTCAATAAAAACAAAAATATATTTGAGATCCTGATAACGAGCTCTTTCATTTGATATGTCACACGATATGGTTAGCGAATCTTTTTATTTTTAATGTTGTGATTTACCCTCCAAAAGTGACCCCCAAATTCATAATTTATTTATTTACGTTACACATGCACCTTTGGGTCTTTAACTTACATATGTGTACCAAATTTCATCTCAATTGGTCCAGTGGTTTCAGAGCAATCGGCTGTGACAGATGGACGGACAGACAGATGGACAGACACGCGAGTGATCCTATAAGGGTTCCGTTTTTTCCTTTTGAGGTACGGAACCCTAATTAATATTAAAATAAAGAATACATACTTACAACAACTCTTTTAAGAACGCAGACACTTGCATAGTCACATAAGTCACATAATTTCACAGATTCAAGTCACAATAAATGTCACAACAATAAAATATACATTTTTTTTTCACATCTACTGAATTATGTTCTGACTTTTTCTGTCGGAAAGTGTAAACCATACTAAGTAACTTATTTGAATTCTACAAAATACTCCCTCTCCTAGTCATGCACGTGTACAAAGATAAGTAGGTAGTTTTATTGCTTTATTGATCCTGGCATACTTTACTTCAAGGGTGATCACCATAACCATTATTTACTTATTGATAACAACCGCAAAAACATAAATAGTCAAAACAAAAGAATTCATTATATCTTCCATTGGTATCTGCATTCAATTATAGGGACGGACTTCATCAAAAGAATGAACAAATAATACCTCTTCAAAAGTGACCATCGCATCCATTGTTTACTTATCTGGAAGCCATACATACACGGTAACACTTGAACTTGTGCGTTTTCTTATTAAATGAAACAATTACCTGATGTCTTAGATAAAACATTCAGCAATAACATTTTTTTTCACAATCAATTATTTTATATTTAACTATGAACAAAACCACAGCAAAATGTAACAATTCTAACGAAATATACATTTATCTTAATTCTTGTCTCACTGACTATACCAAGCGTTGATAAGGTTTAAATTTCCATACAAAAAAAGAATGAGACGAATTGCAGAATGAAATTTTGATTACTTTTGATTTTCTGCGTTTCGTCCCAAATGGGCCGTAGGTACATGGGACGAATTACAGAATTACTCTAAACGATATGCGCGCAAATGGTATCACAACTAGGGATGCCGAAGACCGAGCGAAGTGGACGAGAAAAAGCAGGAAAGTGGACCCTGGGATCCGAAGCAATCAGCTAAGGAAGCAACCGGGAAGGCGCTAAGATGAGAGAGAGAGAGAGAGTCAAGTGATTCAAGCCTGCAGTGTCCTTTCTAAACTGGAAATAACAAATTATGCTTCCCGTGGTAATCGAACCCACGACCCCCGATCTACAAACAGCTTAACTACTGGACTACAGAGGCAGTTTGTTGATAATTGACGAGGTTTTTGCAATTCAATTACCTATATCTAACTTACAGAAATATATTACTTTTGAAGCGAAAGTCTTTAAACTTCAAACTGCATTTCAATCGTCCGTTTGACGCTTAAGGAACGGTTCCGCTGAACCGACTTTGTCGTTTGATGATCGAAATCGTCGATACTTGATTTATGATCGTCATAAACTGACCGTTTTATCGCTCCAAGTGTTTGATGTGCTTCTTCCACCTCATGTTTACTTAAACAATGTAAAGAGCTAAGTTGCAGAGGTTTTGTTTTATCGGCCATTAAGTTTCACTCAAAACTTGGATTGTCATTAAGATGCTAGATTGTAAAATAAGTGATTTTAGTACATGTATGAAGTCAAAGGAATTATTTTATTTAGCCTATGTATGCAATAAGAAATTGATAATATTGGATTAGTTTTACCGTCATTATCACTTAGTGTATTCAAAATAACATATTTTAACTGATGTTGTAAGAGAATTAGTTAGTGTTTTCAAAAGATGAGTGATGTATCGTTATTACTATATATATTTACATTGCTTAACCATTAAGTTACCTATACCTGTTTATTTTACGGTAGTGTAAATAAGGAATATTTTTTTATTTGATCTGAAAATACACTTCACAATAAAATACATTTTTATAACGGTGTTAAATAGAATATAATTACTATAAGCAACCGAAATAAGAATCACATTTTTAACAATTGTTTTAAGAATGTTTTAAAATGTTTCCAAGTTTGTATGGATAAATGTTACCATTACTTATTTAATAACGCTTTATTTTTAAACAGATAGGTACTTTATATGAGATGAAAACTGAATTAAAGTAAATTTGTCGCAAATCGCAATTAACAAAACGGCCACAAACGAGCTTACTCAAAACCTGGCATTACGCGTTTCTTGGAACCCAGTTGCACGTCATTAGAACTAGAATTACGCACGAATTAGCAAATCAAGGTACCGTTAGATGGGTGATGAAATCAGGTTCTAGTAAATAGTGATTTGAAGATACGGACATTTTATGTGGGGTAAGGAGGTTGTGTTTACTTCGGGCGCAGTACTTACACAGCTACTAGCTGTGAGTAACTGTAATAGAGGTTAAATTTGCTTATAGGACAAGAGGAGCCCGATAGCCTAGCGCGGCGCGCGTGTTCGTAACGATAGTGCGCGTTAAGCGACGGCGACGGCGAGTGCGCGGCTATGTTTGGATTGGTCGCCATTAGTGGCATTTACACGTTTGGCCATTGGTCTCGGATGTTATCGATACATAGAAATCGTTTATTAGGCAGCCTGAAAAATCTGAATGTGTTCAGATCATGTAACTGTATATTAACTGCCTCCGTGGTCGAGTGGTTAAGGCGTTTGCCTGTAGACCCGGGGGTCGTGGGTTCGAATCCCACGGGAAGCATACTTTGTTTAGTTGTTTCCAGTTTGGTTAGGACATTGCAGGCTTGAATCACCTGATTCTCTGATAATAAAGATGATTCCGTGCTTCGGAAGGCACGTTAAGCCGTTGGTCCCGGCTGCCATCTGGTAGTCGATAAAGAAGCCACGTTAGAGGCCGAGAGGCGGTTTCGAAGAACTTTTACACCAGGGTGTGCATGGTCGATTGACCGTGACGACTACTAGAAATGATGATGATTTACTATTGGTCTAGTTTCCTGGTAAAAATTGTAACGGAGGACTGATGGCAGTCACTTTACTGTAATAACTAGTACCCTGTAATATCAGAACCCTGGCTCTAAAGCGTAAGCTGAAGAAGTAACTAAAAAAACCACTCGGACAAAAAAAAAGGACAAGATGTGATCACCGATGTTAAAAAACTTACTAAAATCTTTTCTACAAAGAAATTATCGTACATGAAAAGTTTTGTTGAAAAACCATCGATGAAAGCGTATTTCGTATGTTACTACATTTAGATGCAAAATATAAATTATAACCAAAATTTGCTATGTTACCGATTTTTTATATAGGTACTTAAGGTAAACGCACCAAACTAAAAGTATTTTTCCTTTGTCTCTCTTGAAATACTTGCATATAATTAAAATTTGATCATGTTTTGATTAATCAGAACTACTTAATCTTGGTTAATATCAAGTCTTACTACCTTCTAATAGTCTTACTTATTTTCGACGTTTTGATGATCAGACCCCTGAAAAAGCTTTTCATTTATTGGCACAAAACCATAAACAATTTGAATAGTTTGTTGACTGTACAACCAGATGAACCCAAAAGGAAACACATAATTTGAACAATATCGATACCATTTTGAGACACTCGTTCGTTTGTCATAATGATTTATACATTCCTGATTAGGAATAGTGAACAATTACTGGAATATAATTTATACACCTATTTATTACCTTGTCAGCGCTGTCTGAGACTTATCTAGGTGTCTTGTTCGTTAAGTAATTAAACCTGAAATTTTCCTAACAAACTTATGCTTAGTTGATTATTTTGAAACATAATCATAGTCTTGCTTGAATGAAATAAAACGAGCATCACCACCCAAGCATTATTCCAGTTGCATGCAAAACTGTGTTCTTTTTTTTTTCCCGCCATAAATTTCTTAAAAAAATATCATTGTTAAAATAATCGATGAATTGAAATCAAATGCCGTTGTTTATACTAACAATGGCTACCCATATTTCTAGTTGATATCTTGACGGTAATCAAATCAAAACATCAATTAAATCAGTACTTCCCTTTGACGAAATTCGGCAATAAGCAAAGAACTACATTTTTATTTCATTGTCAAACATAATATTTCGATATAAAAAAAATGTCTTCACTTGGCCGTCTATATTCAAAATTGTTAGTACCAAATTTTTAAGGCGGAAATCAGAGGCTAAAGTAACTTTACAACGTGATTTGCCACAAAATGTACGCACAAAAGCCTCCTCGGGTTGACCACAACGAATCGCAGAATACGTTTAAATAAACAACTGCGGTAATTGTGAGCGTAAAGCTGGACACCTGTGTTACGCATCCAGGCTGTGTGTCGATGTAAGGAATATAGATGCAGCCAGCGGCAGACTATGGTGGACATGACCATCAAAATAAAAAAACTAATCAATCACTTCGTCAATCAAAAAATAATGATAACCCAGTATCATAAAAAAATAGATTCTTTATTCAAATTTGTTTTGTTTTTAATAAAATTGCAGTAGTTGTGAGCATAAAGCCTGGAAGGACACCTGTGTTACGCATCCAGTCTGTCGAAGGAATATAGATTTAGTGCGGGATATGTTACTATGGATTGGATACGACTTTTTCTCGAAAAAAAATCCCGATCAATCACTTCGTCAATCAAAAAATAATTACAATAATTGTAATTAAAAAGTTGATTCTTTATTCAAATTTGTTATGTTTTTGCATTGCGTTCGAATCCGTGGTCGTTTATCTGATAACTAATAACTTCGCAAATAATAATAAAAAATTGAAGCCAAGTAATCACTTCGTTCGTTTTTTAGTTGCCAAAAGTAGCCTTTTAAGTTGTAACTCGCCACAAAAATAATAACCTAATTTATTTTGTGTAGTAAAGGAACTAGTAGAAAAGTGAATGCACTATGTCATGTCCATAATATCTTCACATTGCACTTTAGAGCGAGACAGACGTATGTTGTCTCGCTCAACCGGTCGCTGCACGTGTGTCGTAGAACGGGTTTCGCTCGGACGCGGACGGCACAAGATTTTATTAATTTGTGTTTTTCAAAGCCTCATTTACACAGGCTTTATTATAAATTCTTGAAGCCAACTCTATATAATAACTCTATATTTTCAAAAATTTAAATAATTGATGTGGGACTCGTCTTTAAATCTATCTTAAGCTTTTCTTATCCATCATGTGGAAATAATGTCTTTGGAGCTTAGTTCAATGACAAGTATATAGTAATGATCCCATTTTCTTTCGATTTCCTGATCCCTCTATAATGTAGAGTCACCTGATGAGCACAGCTTTTCAATCTTTTTCATTTACCTCTGTACTTACTTATTCACCCGTTACGTCCCTTATGTACATTATCAACCCGTCATAAAACCTCTCCGTCTTTTATTTTGTCTTCCTCTAAAACTACTTTAAGTTCATATTATTTCACACATTTTTTTTAAATTAGAATATCTACAACACGTTCAATTATTTTTTAAATTTGTGACTATGCAGCCAGTATTATCACAGTTCTAAATTCGAGTAGTTATCGTTTTTTTATGAACATTTATTTATTGCACCTCATGTCTAGCTTTGAAGGCTTTTGGTGTAAATGCTGCCCAAATGAGTCTTTGTACATTTTGTAACTCCTCGATTCTTCTGCACGCCTGGTACCTCCATCGATTCAGTTGATAACAAATTGGTTTTCTTTGTTCTGTCAGCCACTATAGTCGTTTTTGTTTTGAACATATTTGTCAATGCACAATAGGGTCTTATTTGCCTTCTGTAGCAGCCTGATTTTGTGCCAAGTGCCTTGGGTTGGGAGGCTAATCATTAATGATATTGTTGTATGTAACTAAATTTACAATTTTAAACAATTCTTTGAAATGTAATAAATACTCGAAAATGTCTTATTTATATCTCTCTGCGAGGGTCCTAAGATATGTTATAAAAATATGAACTTAAACATCCGGGCTAAGGATTTCTGATATTTTGAAGGTAGCATAAGATAAGGTAAGGTTTTAGGTTAACTGCCTCCGTGGTCAAGTGGTTAAGGCGTTTGTCTATAGACCCGGGGGTCGTGGGTTCGATTCCGCTAGGCTTTCGAGCTTCTCAAATTTCCATCAGGTCGTGGGTTCGATTGCCACGGGAAGCATACTTTGTTTAGTTGTATCCAGTTTGGTTAGGACATTGCAGGCTTGAATCACCGGACTGTCTGATAAAAAATATGATTCCGTGCTAGATAGATAGAAAAACTGACACCAGGGTGTGCATGGTCGATTGACCGTATCACCGACACGAAAAAATGATGAAAACTAGGTCACAATGCTTTCAAAAACAGAATTACCAAGTCGAAAAGTAACTGGCGTAAAAATTAATTGATTAGTAAATATGAACTTTTTAGATCTCATATGGAAGAGGTGTCTTAGCTAGCTACATTTCACTATGTAATTTTATAACACAATTATATTTTCAAAACAGTATAAAGTAGTTTGCTGACCTGGTCATTAAAATCAGATAGTGAATCTGAGTCGTAAATCAGAGTTTATTGGTCGTTTCGCCTACATGTCGCTTGCCCACGCGCACGGGGTCAAGGATTGCGTTAAGCTTTTACTTTTGTTCTGAAGCGAATTGTATTTTTTTATAATTTTTGTACATAATTATTAATTTATCCATACTTATTGTTCTAATGACGAAATAAGAAATATAAAAAATAGGCAACA
This sequence comes from Apomyelois bistriatella, assembly GCA_947044815.1. Classification (NCBI taxonomy): domain Eukaryota; kingdom Metazoa; phylum Arthropoda; class Insecta; order Lepidoptera; family Pyralidae; genus Apomyelois; species Apomyelois bistriatella. Next base: position 10,472,755 of record OX345706.1, on the reverse strand, counting down.
CGCTGAGGACTAAGCTGTTAATAACGCTGTTATCTTAGAGAAAGTGAGAGCAAAAGTCAACTGTCTTTTTCTTATCTTGGGTCTATTGAGAGACTTGCTATTAATATCCAATACAAAGAGGCCTAAAAGCCCTTTGAAGAAGTTGATAGTATGTTGTGCTCCGTCTATTATCATTAACTAGCTACCCGCGCCAGCTTCGCATGGGCATAAAAACCTTAATCTTGAATCACTGTAACTATTAAAAAAAAACCGCATCATAATCCATTGCGCAGGTTAAAAGATTGAAGCTTACAAAGGGACATAGGAAAAGAGAAAGCGACTGCTTAATACTATGTAGTGATACAAATTTACATTTCTTTTTCAGATCGCCCCTACTCCGAATCGGACATAGACCGGCACAATTCTCCACCAGCTCAAAACCGACGCTCAGCATCCTCCCCACCCCTCACCCTGACCTTCGACACAGACCTAGAAGACGACGTCTTCGTCTGTCCTAGGACCGACAATGGAAACGACCCATTCTCCACTACAAACCTGGAGATCTTCGGCTATGGGAGCCCTAGGACCCCTGCTGGAGTACTGTTAAGTCCTAGAAGAGATAGGAAGTTCACGTTTTCGGTGTCCAGTGAGAAGCATTGGAGGGATAAGGGCGGGACAGACGTCGCTGATGGAGTACCTGATACAGATGTGGTAAGTGAGATTATCACAATAGTACCTGGGCGACCGAGCTTCGTTGGTTTTATGCAGAAAATCTTTTTGCTTAAGAATATGGGTAAAATAAATTTTCCCAGACATGGAACCTAGCTTGGTTACCTTTTTGAAAATGTAAGAACTCATGTTTAAAATTTCAAAGAAATTGTTAACGTTTTTGAAAACGCGAGTACTAATATTTTATATAGACCTGTACGCTCGTTTTATGCAGATCTTTTTGCATAAAAATTTGGGTAAATTTAATTTTTCCTGACATGGAACCTAGCTAGATTATCTTTTTTACTATATAAGAACTTTTGTTTGAAATTTCAATGAAATCGTTAGAGCCATTTTTGAAAACGCGAGTACAAATAAATTTATATAAACATACTACCTGTATATTTAATACGTGAATAGCATAGTAAATCTTCTTTTTCATGAAAAGTTCATAAAAGTACACGATTTATTTACGCATAAATGTGATTCAGTAATCATTCTTTGAAATAAATATTTACTACAATTAATTGAAATTAATTACATTTTAAATGTCATGGGTATGCGGTTAGGTTATCACCATAATAATATGCGACTAATTTTATTTATTTGTCACGTATTTCAAACACTTATAAATATAATTATATTAGCGCAAGGAAATTTATTTACTGGTGTATTAAAAACGAATCGCCCAAAACTCATAAAATTACATAATCGTCTTTTATGCCATATTTCTTTTAATCATTGTCAAAACTACAGGAGTGCTTTATTTGGAGTATGTATCTCGCTCTAAAACGGTGTGATGTGATTTTCATTTGACTCAGATATAAAAATAGATCCCCTAGAACTATCAAAATTAAATTTCTCAGGCATTTACACTTATATCCCGCCAATAAAGATTTTCCAAAATTCCTATTTCTTATGCCCGAATACTCAAACGCTACTCAATTATGAGAGCTGTTAGCATGATACTTGAGCAGCTCCCAAAATTGAGTAGCGTTAGTCTTAACTGGTGATTACTCGGTCAGCTTCTTAACACATTGCTACGTTGTTTACGTTATAACAATTAAACTTCTATTGTGTTTTCAAAATCATCCAGCAATGTATTAACATAACCTAGTAGGACTTTATATAGAGTCAGTCTTAGAATAGGCTAGTTGACAAAATTTCAATAACTGCTTAATATTTTAGCTTATTAGGCATTTTATCGAAAAAAAAGGTTTATTTATTTTTAATCGAGCGTTTACATTATAAATTTCGCGTTTTAAAAAACCATTTTTCAATTTGGTTCCAAAACGCACAAGACTGTCATGGCGTCTTAAATGACGTCACGCCGTGCGAAACAAACCAAAGAGCGAATCAAATCAAATCAAATCAAATCAAATCAAATCTATTTATTGTGGAACACAGGTTTATAAGATCTTCATAATATAATTATTTTGTGTCACTGTGACCTGTCCTAAGACGTACAATAATTTTACAAAATCATCTATATTTTTAGCGTCAATAACTTAGTCATTACTTATAACAAATTTGAAATTAATAAATTCTGTGATAAAAAATAAAATAAAAATTGTATACAATTAAATAAAGCGATCGTGTCTTCGTACGTTATAGCTAGTTTTAATCGTTTAAAAATAAATTTCTCATATTATAAGTACTGTATAGTGCCCCAGTGTGATAGCACGACTATAAAAACGCCAAACAAGTTATTTATATATGTTCCAAACAATGGAGAAATACGGAAAAAGTGGCTAAAACTTGCAAGAAGAGATGATGCTCATACTTTAGAGATCATACTTTATGCTAAGAGATCCCTTCCTGGGATAAGTCCGCCATTGTCTTCTGATTTTAATAATGTTCTATTTACTATGTATTTTAAAGCAATAAAGATATTACAAACAAACAAACTTTATCAACAGGTTCAAGAATGTATTTTTGAGAAGATCATTTTGATTAAGTATTTCACACAATACAATCTATTACTTAATTCGAGCAAACTAGATGTGTTTTGTAGAATCCCTATTTTCTAAATAATAAATACATGAGTTCAGGTTAAGTTGTTTCACTTTTAGGAGTGAACGTTTCATTTTAGTTTTCTAATTAATGTGTCAAACATACTCTTTTTATTATTCTAGTTGCCAAATGATATGACTAATTATATGGAGTATCATATGAAGGGAACAGTAAAATAGTAAACAGTATCTTGCAAAATGTACGTCACAACATTAAGTTATTGTGTACCGAACTGAAATATCACATAGCATTTAAGCTTATAATAAATATTTTATACTTACAAGGAAGTTTTAACATTGCGAAATTCAGATGAGCAAAAGTTACTGTTCGACGCGAAAAAATTTCCAAGCATAACGGCATCGATTCTGGGCAAATTATTACTGTCTGCTTTGCTGAATCCAGATTCCATGGTTAATTCTTTCAAATTATAATTAGCAAAAACTGTATCAACTTGATATTAGTTGTTAAAAACCAAAATTTTATCAAGAACCGGTAGTGATACTCGAAACGTCAAAGACAAGATTGGAGTTTCGCACGGCGTGACGTAACGCTTTCTGATTGGTGTTCACTGTCACGTGACTAAAAGTTTCATTTTACGAAATTTATTTTTAAAAAATATTATTAATCTTTAACGCTTTTAATAATTAAAATTGTTTGTTATTTTCTCCATAATATAATTAATCATTATAAACCCCTATCCATTAAATTTATTCTTAATGGACACAAGCCTATTATAGACATCCTAACATTTAAGAAACTTTATCACTACTTACTTCTCCATAAGACCTTATTATACCTTGACGACCTCTGTGGCCTAGTGGTTATCATGTCAAGTCACATCGGAGGTCCCGGGTTCGATTCCTATCAGATCTGGCTTTCGTAGTCAACTCTTTAAGGCGTTTGCCTCTAGACTCGGGGTTCGTGGGTTTTATTTCTACGGAAGCACACTTTGTCTAGTTGTTTTCAGTTTGGTTAGGACATTGCCGGCTTAAATAACCTAACTGTCCGATAAAAAAGATGACCGTATCAACTACACAAAATGATGGTGATTGAAAATGATCTTTTTCTGATTGACCTGGGTCTCGAATATTTATCTATATGTGTATGTATTATAAAATATAAAATCGTTGCGTTAATGACCTATCACAGAGTTTAGAAATATTAACAAGAAGTGGCATAGCGCCCGAAAAGCGTGTCACTGATTTGGCTTGCAAGCCAACGTTTCATTCAGAAAAATCGGGGAATTTGATTGCGTCATTTATTGCCATTGTATAATACATTTCTAATAAGGTGTGGTGTGGTTTACATGTATGAATTTGAAGGTGAGAAGAGCGAATACGCTAGCCACACTGATCCTGGAACTAAATCCGCGTCAAAACATTCGGATAAATTCTCTGTTCTGTGTGTCCTTTTATACAAGTTGCGAACTTACTTTGGTACTAGCTCAATATTTGTGATTTGTCTGCATATTTATTTATTTACAACGTGTCTATATCAACTCAATCCTGAGACATTTAAAACTAGTTTAATAATCAAACTAACATTATTTAGTAAGCGAACTTGTTCATCACATTATTTACCTCTAGTTTATAGCCAGTTCCGAAGTCATCGACACAGTGACTCACTGCAATGACAAAGGTTCATGTTGAAACAAATTGCGTTTTTAGTGTCCATGTGTTTATCTTTCATTTGCGTAGGTAGATATATACTTATACCTACTTTACTAATGTATTATTACTACTTTTAACTTTACGAGATAACATTGAAATGACGTATACTTTCAATACAAAACAAATTCTGGTCTGGGAGAAAGAGACAAACATAGAATGTTCCAGCTGCCTCTCTCCGCGCAAGCAGTAAAAGTCGACTGAGGGAATTGGAGAATGGGGAAATCATGATATAGGCGATGCGGCTAGCAACTCATCACTATTGATTTCTTGTTTCAACTATTATCATGCTAAACGTGGTCTAAGGTCTTATGGCCCTAGGCTCTGTTTACCCCGTATAAAGACGTGATTATATATATATGTACAACATACATACATATGTAAGTTGTACAAAACAAAAATCCCCCCCCCCCCCCATTTTATTTTTGATATATGGGTCCGTCTAAAGATTACAGAATACTATACTTGTAGCCTTCTTAACTCTACCTAAGTTACTAATACCTACTAATATTACTGACGTATGTATGTAGAGTCACATAAAGATCAATGTAAACCTAACATAACTTTTGTTTAGATTGTACGATAATAACAATTCCTAGCACGAAAAATAAATATTTTTTTTAAATATAGAAACTAGTAAGTATTCTAATTTTTTGAACACATATAATATTTTTAAGGTACCGCTTTCAAAAAATTCGAGCACTTTTTCTCCGTTGCAACTTATTGCTATAAATATTTATCAGGCGCTGCTTCACCACTACGATTTTCAGCTGTGATTTTATTTGAGTTTTACTAGTATTATTATTTGCATGTGGATAAAAACATGTTGATTATTTTAATCATAAAATTATACGCAAAAATATTTTGCTTAATGAAAAAGAAAAACTCATTTCCGCAGCTCATTTCATAAAGAAGGCGTAAATGTTCATTGTGTTTTTAACGACAGCAGTGGCTACTGAAATAAATATTACATCCAATCACATCGTTAATGGTACAATAAAATAAAAAGTGCTGACTGAAGCGAAATTAAATCTTTCCTATAGTCACGGTTTATGTTGAAATAAAATTTGTATGAGTGTTGTTTCATTTTGGTTGGGTTGATGAGAGAGCACTTTGGTTGTTCGGTTTCTGGCTTAAGTAGGTACCTATTCCATTAATTTTTCTATATATATATATATATATATATATGATGTCCTTCTCATCGTTCCTATGAAATTTCTGCGTCAGTGGGCGCGCATATGACTAGCGAAATCAAGCTTATTTGAGAAAACTCTACAGCAGCTAACGTAGTACAGCTCACCGCGGCTATCATACGTGCTAAATGATCTAAGCAGACAATACAATACAATACAATACAATACAATACAAATACTCTTTATTGCACAACAAAATAATAAAATTATAAAAAACAGCTCAACTTAAAAGAATGAGGTGCATAGGCGGACTTATTGCTAAGCAATCTCTTTCAGTGAACCTTAGGATGGAAAATTATGAGTAAAAGGCGTGCGCAGACGTGTAGGCATAAGTTGGTTTCGGTTGTACTTTACTGAGCTAACGGTCAGTATATATATAATGTATGGGTAACAAGGTTAAGTTACCCTGCACTTTCTGGGATCATGTACCCGTACCTTGGTCTAAGGAGAAGCAAACTTCGTGTCTTGTCAATTAAATAGGAACTCATGATAGAAAGCATGGTAGGAATTTCACTGACAAAAACTTAGGCTTAATTTCTGATAATAACACTGGGAACTGAGTTTTCGAAACCAGAAGACAACCAGGGTGTCGATTCTGCTAACGTTAAGTCATAATCGTGTCAAAATAGTGTTTCAATTGTTCTGCTTTTTTACACACTAGTTACAAGAAATGTATATTTTTTTTGCATCACTTCTGATAGCCACAACCCACACTACATTCACATCACATCATACTGTCATAATTCTTGTAAATAGTGTGTAAAAAGCACTACAATTGAAACACTATTTTGACACGATTTTGACTTACCGTTAGCAGAATCGACGCCCAGGACCCACGGCTTAACTTCCTTCTTTTCAGGCGTTACTTTGAGTCAAGTTTTTTTTATTATTTGGACTAATTTATACTTACCTAATCAAGGCAAATGGGTGAGAACTAATTAAGTAAAGAAACCCATTAGAAGGGGTGCAGAGGCTTTAGACGAAGATCACTTAGTTCGAAACGCCCATATTCCTCCAGATCCATATACGCTGTTCATAAGTGGTCGATGTACTGGCTGACCACAATAGCAAAACAAAATCATGCACCATCAGGTTTTGACCAAGATTCAACAAGATCAGGACGTAATATTTTAAACATGATGTAAGGACCAAATATAAAATACTCCACTGCTAGTACTATCGTATAAGTACATTAATATCACCTCGAAAACCTGGCATTCTGCCATATTGTGGCTATTCCTGCCTGATTTTAAAGAGCAAATGTGAAGCTTGATCCTTTTGATTTAGGGCGCCTGCATTCATGCGATTTTTCCTTCTCAGCACTTGTGGTATCGAATGGCTAATAGTGTTTTGAACAACATCTGACGATGTTAATTGGTGATTTGAAAAAAAATGGCCAGAGAACATAATATATCGGAAATGGTATAAAATCTTATAAAACATTTAATAACTTATTTATTTATTTTAAAATGATTTTTCCATTTAAAAAATATTTATACAATTGTCGGACTTATCCTAAGAGCGTTCTCTACTTGTCAACTATTGAGAGAAACAGATTTTTATTACACAAAATTTTTATATACAATCCTATTTATTCCTTTTTCTCCTGGTTACCTCAGAGAACGTTTCAGGTTTTTGGTGAGGTTAATAGTCGTGAGTTGCGTAGTACTGTCTCCCTCCGTCTCGTTACCCCGCACATGTTACCCAGTTCTATTCCAATTCCTTTACTGTTCAGGCTGTTCGTTTGTGGAATGCACTGCCTGTTGAAATTTGTAAGGCTCAGACAATATCATCCTATAAAAATCATTATCTCTCATTAGTGGAAACTGGTCACTGATAGTAGTATTTTCATTCACTAGGTTCTATATTATATATACTGGTTAATTTTTATATAAATGTTTATGTATATGTATGTATGTATATGCATTAATGTATGTATATGTATTTGTGTATGATTATTCGTGTATGTTTATTTTTTTTTTCATTCATAGTTTATTATTTTATTTATTTCATATTTGTTTCGGTACCGCCTACCGCATTTTTTCCCCTTAGTCCCATTTCGTATCCACGTTGTTCCTATCCACCCTAAGGTTGGCTGGAAGAAATTGCATCAGCGATAAGTCCGCCTTTGTACACATTGTTTGTATTTGTATTCAACATGTATAATTTCTATGATAATGGTACAATAAAGAGTATATCTATCTATCTATGTGTACAAAGGAAATTCATTAAATACGTTAAATAATTTTGTGCGCATATATATATATATATCTTCGCACACACTACATTATCTTTTTTAGCCAATAACGTATCTGTAGCACTACCGTTTAATACAGCCATTTGGGGAAGTGATATCTATTTCTCAAAGACGTATCAACTTAGTCGTTCTTTTACAACCACCCTTATGAGAACAGTAAACAATGCCCACGTGCATTACAAAATAAATAATCTCTTAGAAGGATTATATTGCGCAATAGACTATATTTAAATATAGTCAGTTTGTTTTTGTAACATTTTAGTCAGACTTATATAGGTCACCGCCGTCATTATTGTGAAATATTGAGTGAGATAAATGATATATTCAGTGAGATATGATGAATTTTCTAGTTCTGGTGTAACTTTGCCCACCCAAATAGGCATTAGTTTCAACTTTTGTGTTCCAATTTTAGGACATGCACGACTTAAAATAGAGAAAAACATTAATATACCGTCTACTGTGTGTTTTAAATCCGGGTGTGTTTTGTATTCATTGTTGCCAGATTTTTCAGGCTGTCTAAGGTATATGAAACAGCCAAACAATTGCCACCTAGCGATAAAAACTAGGATCAACAGTTAACGTGCCTTTCGAAGCACGGAGATTCACAAGATGGAAATGTTAATGAAATTAGCGGCAACCAGTCCAAGTCAGGTCACACTCATCGTCGCTTGACTCTCACGATCGTTCAATCGTACCACGCTGGACTATCGACCTTCTCAAATACCTATTGATATAATCTAGACATTGCTTTAAACATAATAGATTGACTTATGAACTTAAGATCTTCCCCTAACTTCCGCATTTTATCGCCTAACAAACCAATTCATTCTTCAGCGCCGTTAACTAATTTTATTGTCCCGATGAGTCACGGATTCGATTCCTGGGCACATCAAATCCCCAATAAGGCGTAAAGCTTCAGCGTAAAGCTCCTGAGCTTTTGTGGGCAATTAATTTTGTACTAAATACTAAAATAAGTTTTATTTTACGCGTGACGTAAAAGAGAAATAGGGGTTGTGAGGAGGAAGTAAGAAGCACTTGTTATTTCCCTGACTTTCCCTAGTTATTTATAGGTACTTAAAAAAATAAAACCTTATAAGTACATTTATCAAGAAACCATGACTTATGTACCGTCTGATTTTTTAAACACAGTCAAATTTTAACAGTATCTTCATTGCGTAAAATGAAACTATTTTCTAAAGAAATGCTAAACTAGTCCCCAAGAACTTTTTCTTGGGGACTAGTTTAGCAAATTTTCATTTTCGAGATTAAATATACTCCATATAGATCTTAAAATTTATACTTAACTTAGAATTCGTTGCTTAGGGACCTACAGTCTACTTTTCTACAAAGGTAGAAAAGTAGACTGTATTTAATCTGGAAAATGAAAATTTGTAATTAATTTGGATGTTGATGAAAAGGAGTTGACAAAGAAAATTGAGAACAGAGGAGGGAAAATGTAGAGGCATCTGAAACACTTAATAAAAAAAACATATATGATAGCCATGAAAAACGAAAGACGGGGAAGAGAAAGACCAATATGAAGTTGGAAAGACAAACAATAGAAAAAGTAGGAGTCATGTCATATTAGGAGGTGAAAGGCTCTGAAGATAGATGCATTTGAAAACACTCCAGCGACAAAAGCACAGTTTTTAAATTTAAAAAGATAGATTTGGATGTGTTCGTTTGTCGTTTGGTTGTGTCACTTGTATCTTAGATTTACTGACGCGGTATCGGCTTCAGCATGAAAAACCTTTACTTACTTACTTACTGCGATAACTCAGTGACCCAAAAATAATCTTGGCTTCCGACTCCGATCTCTCCACCGCTCTCTGGTAATCGCCTCCTCTTGCCAGTCGGCTTTTTGGAGGGCATGTCCTTTCGAATTTAATCACTCCAGCGGTACCTAGGACGACCGACTGCAAATAAAAACCTTTATGTCAACGTAATAAGGGTGTAGTTGCGCATAGCAATGGACCATATTATATTATGCCGACCTCCGTGGCGTAATGGTTAACATGCCTGACCGCTACTCAGGAGGTCCGGGGTTCGATCCCCGGTCAGGTCAAGATGAAAAATTATCTTTTTCTGATTGACGGGTCTTGGATGTTTAAATCTATATATGTATTTGTTATAAATTATAGAATCATTGAGTTAGTATCCCATAACACAAGTCTCGAACTTACTTTGAGGCTAACTCAATCTGTGTGATTTGTCCCTATATATTTATTTATTTATATCACGTGGAAATGAAATTTACTTCATAAATTTAAAGGCTAAATTAGATTCTGCGTCGTTAAGTGTAGACTTATAATCAGAACAGAACAAACGGTTTGAATAAACAATGTGCAATTGATAAACTTGACTGTCAAAGCTATTTAAAACTGTTGACCCCATCGTAAAAGGTAAAATAACAAGCTGACCTTGCGCCACGCCGCGGGTTTGTTTGCCCAGCAATAAACCAACTGAAACAACATCATTGCTTTGCTTTAGTTAGTGTCTGTTTTGTGGGGTTTCAGCATTGGCCCTTGTTACAATAATGGCGTAGGTCAATCGACCCTGCATAATCTTTTATCACTCTAACTCCTTATGCATCATATTTTTAGTTTTGGCAGTACCACTTATTAATAAAATTCGACTTATGTTTGACCTCCGATTTTAATAATGCATAGACAATTTATTCGTATTATCCATTTGTATGAATTGTTTTAAGTTAATTACGAGCATTGGAAGGCATTCCGACTTCCACTAGTGTTCGCTAAAGGAATCTCCTAAGAGGCCGAGTGGTTGTTTCAGATAACTCTGAATTACATATAATTTTTTTTATTAACGCTAAATATTCAAAATTTTATGGCTGGTAGTTTTCGTTTGTGGTATTAAAGCACGTCTTGGGTCAAAATCGACTCAAGACGTGCTGGCTTGACGTCGCGACGCGGGATTATTATGCGTGCAAATGGACTCACCACTAAGGACTCTGAAAACCGGGCGAAGTGGAGTAGAAAAAGTAGGAAAGCGGACCCTGGTCTCCAAGAATCTCTTAGAATGCAACCGGGAAAACACTAGGATGAAGAAAAAGGGTGTGCAAGGTAAATCAACCTTAATTGTATGCTCTATCTTTTACAAACATAAATACATCACTAGGTTTATATATATATCATATGAGCCACATTGAAATATAACTCCGTGGTTTGAACCAATCCTAAACAGTGGCACTACAGAACGTAAACACACATTATTGTAACAGCACTATTCTCGTATCTGAATCACAGTGGGAGAGGTAGGTACGAGCATAAAACGGCATACGCAGTAACGCGATGAACCCTTGTCTAATTAACCAATAACCCGCAAGAGACTGAGTAGACGCGCTACTTTTAAGTCATTAATTTTCATAAATTTAAATAATATTGGTTGAATATGCGACAGTTGAGTAAAATTTGGATCTCTTTTTTGTCAACTAGGTTACATGCGGTTTTATCGATATTACTGTACAAGTCTTGTAGATACCAAATATATAAAGCTTATCGTGTATTTTTAATCAATAATAAACTTACTTTATTTATTTATCTAGACACGCGGCAGCGTGTCAAGCCAAGTTCAAGCAAAGGAACTGGCTAGCCAGCGCCGAGTGTAATATTACACGAACCACTTGGTGCCACTTTTGACCCTTCTATAACTCGAAACCTCTTTAATGTAAACACATAAAACTACGTGTGTTTAATAAGATCCATTAGGACATGTAGAAGCCCAAATTTCATGAAGCTAGCTCAAACGGTTATAAAGATATGAAGGTCAAAAAATTGTAAATTTTAGCACTGACTGACTGACTTATAGTACCTAAACCTAACCTACTTCCAGATGAGCTAGAAGGATGAAATTTGGAATCCAGCTCGGAAATTGTGTGTAAACGTAGGAAAAAATCAAAAAATAAAAAAAAGTCAAAAAATAAGTGGTGTCCCCATACAAAAAACTTGTAATACCTACGCGCTAAACAACCGGCCAACAACGGTGTGTCGTCAGCGGCGCGCGGCAGCACACCAGCCAATCAGCGTCACGCTCTGACTTATGGTACAAAATTATAAGCGGTAGCGATTTACTTAAAATTTAGCGGGTCGGTTGGTTTATACCTGCATAGTAGTTATCTTATAGTCCACGGCTCACTAAATTAACAAAGATCAGTGCCCAACGTTCGTTTCTCTGATTTCTTTTGGAAATAAGAAATAATATTTTAAGGTATAAATTTGTTAGTTCGAACTCTTTGTACCCTAAAAGAAACTCCAATGTGTATGTATACCAAGGTCAAGGCAATAGCGAAGTCTTAGATCTAGTCTAAGAATGCTGCTTGAACTCGCTCGCGCCTTGCACTTGTGCGCGGCTCACAGCGCTATACGACTTAAAATGCGAACGAACCAAAGTATGCTCTTAGCGGCGCTCATTCGCGCCAGCGTCCTTGTTATGCCCGGTTGTTTAGCGGAAACCCACCTATTAGATTGCGTTTAATGCTGTGTCGTTTGAATAAATTTATTTGAGTTATAGCTGGAATAGTCCAGATATAAATTATTCCTTTTTAGTATTGTACTTTAACGGCATTTGTGAGTTATTTAATATTACGTAAATCGTTTCTTTCAAAACCTTATTTGTTTGTAGCTCTTTTAGGTTAATTTGTCATTTGTTTATTAGGTAGGACCGTAGGAGTAAGATTCACGTGTAATTGAAATAGGAAGACTCAGGAATATTAAACTAGTATAAAATAGTATTCCTTTCTTTAAAAAAAAAACACTTTAAAACTAGTAGTAAGTTTTCTTGACAGTTAAATTTATTTTTTCTTTTTAAATAAATAGGTATTTCTGTATTTTAATAGGAGAATGTAGACAATAGCATAAAAAAGAAAACCACGCAGCTGAAACGCAAGAAAAAAACATTAAATAGGAATACTTGCCTAGTTTTCTTTACAAAAAGTAATGATATCCCACCAAAAACATAAATGTAAAAAACGAGAGCCAAGTTCAATACAAAAATTATGCTTGGCGGTGAGCTTCGCCGCAAAAAGAATGGCGATCTGAATGAGTGCCAAGTTCTATGCAAAATCGAAATATGTTTTTATAGGAACAAAATAACATTATGAACAAGTATTAAACTCTATTTCTTTGCTTTATTAGATACCTATAACAATTGCTGTTATTTAAAAATGTGAGATCTTGAAGTAGGTTAGATTTGACTTGGCCAGTTTTTAACACAATTAAAATGTTGAATAACTTTATAAAATGACTTATGTAATGAAAACTGGCCAAGTCAAATCTGACCTACTTCAAGATCTCACATTTTTAAATAACAGCAATTGTTATAGGTATCTAATAAAGCAAAGAAATAGAGTTTAATACTTGTTCATAATGTTATTTTGTTCCTATAAAAACATATTTCGATTTTGCATAGAACTTGGCACTCATTCAGATCGCCATTCTTTTTGCGGCGAAGCTCACCGCCAAGCATAATTTTTGTATTGAACTTGGCTCTCGTTTTTTACATTTATGTTTTTGGTGGGATTTAATAACTACAGTCACATGTTATTTACATATTTTTTGTTCGTATCTACAATTTTCATTAGAAGCTGTACATTTTAGGTCTCACTTGTGTATGTAGCTTGATAATTCCTGATTTAATAAGCTTAATCTAATTGTAGAAATTTCTAAGTTTTGAAAGATTATTTTGAAATGTATTAAGGATAGACCCACAGAATCGGATAATATGAAAGACCCATCGTTCGTTTCCATGTAAAATGATTGTGGTAAATTAATTTTGTCATAAAATTATCTACTACATGCCTACAAGTTAAAGAATACATCTAAGAACTACAATGTCACTTAAATATAGTCCAACACCAGGGCATGCGGAGTCTGTTTGATCCACATGAATTAAATAAACAAGTTCGAGTCGTACTCGTGTAAAACCTGCTTCCGTAGACGTAGAGCTTCTTATATCTGTAAATTAAATCATTTTTACATACATACATATAATCACGTCTTTATTCCATGCGGGGTAGACAGAGCCTAGGGTCATAAGACCTTAGGCCACGTTCAATAGTGATGGGTTGCTAGCCGCATCGCCTATGTCATGATTCCCCCATTCGGCGATTCCCTCAGACGACTTTTACGGCTTGCGCGGGAAGAGAAGCAGCTGGTACATTCTATGTTTTTCTTTTTCTCCCAGACCAGCATGGAAGTAAATCATTTTTAACAATTTATAAATCATCATTTCGTGTAGGTGATTAAAATCGCGCGTCTACTCCAACAGCTCGAGTTATCATGTGTAGTTACTACGATATGGTTCCATGTCTTTTATTAGTCATTTCGAAATTGAACTGAAGACAATTATTGTTTGAAACGTGATATCTCGGTGTTGATGTTAGTCTGTGTTCGAGTTTGTTTGATACTTTTACAGGTTACTCGATTTGAATTATATTATTGTGACCAGCTTTTGCTCTTGACGGTCTCTTTATAAGGCCCTTAAACAGCATATGTTGAGAATTGAACTCCTGATGAAACTAAAGAGCAATCAATGATTTATAAGCTTTTTATAACGTCACCAGCTAATGTACTTTTGTCTTTTTGCAAGAAATTAAACCGTAATAAGGTAAAAGTCAAATAATTATTATTTTAATTAAGGTCCATTTAGCTAATTTTAAGCGCACCCTAGGACGACTGGGGAATGAAATCTTGAGAAACACAAAGGTTAAGCAGCAAACTAAGATTACATTTTCAAAATTACAAGGTCAAAACGATGTCACATGTATGTGTGACATACGTGCTTACCGTGTAATTTTTATTTTTTGTTATAAATCAAAATATCATTAAAAATGAATTTTGAGTCTTGTCGTGTCAGGATGGGGAAAGGCTAGTGGAAGACAGAAGCACTTGAAAGTAACTTCATCGACAAGAGTACAGCTCTTAAATTTTAGATAGAAAGTAGAGAAAGGGACCTATTTAAGAATAACATTCCGGATTACAACATTTTTTATTCCATTGCCGAATGAGCGGATAATTCAAAATAATAATCTGACGCGAAACCCCTATCCATTTCGGATCATCGCAATTTGCTTATGAATATTAAAAGCGTAGAAAATAAGACGAATGAAAAGACATTCGGGGTATTGAGGACACTTCAGATGGAGACACCCCATCCCTGAAGGAAATACATTTTGACGGATGACAAAACACAAAGGATTATAAAGAAATGCGTTTCGTTTCACGCACATTTAATATTTGAGAGTGTTTGCTTGTGATGGAGATTTGGACCTTTTTCGGGGATTTTATCTTTTGGAAATTACTTGTTTTATTTTTTTTGAAGACGAACGTCTTGGTAGTCCTGTTATGTTTTGTTACTCGTATTCAAACTTAAACTATTAAATGAGGTTATGAATTTAATTAGACCGTTATAATTTACTAAAATACTATAAATACACGTATTGACTGAGTTACGAGGTTATTTGATCTTGCACACCCTGGAACAGAGATGTTATCATAGGCCAAAATGTGTTTTTTTTTTATAAAAATATCGTAATATAGTTGAACTAAGGCATCCAGACTTCCGCTTAGATCATGATAGAGGTATGAATTTACTTCATATACGTTAAATTTAAAATATGAGCAGGATACGCTAAAAGATAAGTATATTTGCAGCTACCTTGAAGTTACTTAGATCCATTACTAACAAGCTTTCAAATTTTTTCTCAAACGTCCTTGAAAACGACATCTGAAAATACGATGCAAATTTTCCGCTCATAAATAAGTATTCAAGCAACCAACAAGATACCTGACTCATTTAAATATACCCAGCCAAGAACCCTCACGTCTTGCGAAGTGGGGGGAGAGATAAGGGATTAAAAAGAAAATGGCATCCATTGTAGACATGCACTTGTGTAGAGCAATCACCCTACGGAGAGGAAGGTATTATAGAAAAGGTAAAACAAGTTAAAGACGTCCTTTGGTAAGAAGATGGGATGGCGATTTGGTATAATTACGGCAGAATATGAAATGTGGCAGACTTTGAGGTTTTTGTTCAAATTTTGAGACGTCTACAGCGGAGATACATTGAAAGGAATGGGTTTTCTTATCATTTAAATGGTATATTTAGCCTATGAGATTCCGATATAATTATCATTATATTTTTTTGCTAATTTACTTATACCTACTAAAGTATTTAAATGTGTACGTATACTATCCAAATCAATGCAGCCTCTTCGGCAATATCTGTATTTGGGCTTACTTCCAGCCCAAACAAAAAGATATTCGATCTGGTAGGTAACAATCTTTATATCCTTTGAAGTCAGAGCTAAATTTATATTAAGAATCAAAGTTTAAGAGATTTCTTTTTACAGTTATTAAATAAGCTCAGTTATGAAACATCTTAGTAATAATCTAGAATATGTTAAATAAAGCATCAACTGCTTCATCTACTAGACTCGTAACTAGGTCGTCTGCCAATCAATAAGCAATTTCGCATATTGTAGAAGTGTGCTTTAAAATTAAACTGTTTTCATCTTCAACCTCACTAATTTGTTTTTCATGTATTAAATCTTTTAACATTGCACCTCGTCAAAAAAAAAAATATCTAAAGAACACCTGAAAGACTTTTCCTCAAACAATTCCGAGTGCTTGGACGCGACGGTCCATAAAACCTTGAGAAATTCTGAGACAAGAAAAAAAAACCTTGTTCTAAACCATGAAGTGTTCGAGGAAACTGCGCTAGACGTTTCGAAAATCCTTCGGGAAGGATCGAGAATAAAAAAATCGAGACATCTACAGCAGTCTCAAGCCTCAAAGCTTGCTTTTTTGGAGGCGGCGTGTTACACCGATGTGAATTCGTAGAAAAACAGGTTCGGAAAGTTTCTTTATGCATTATTGGATTCAGTTTGCTATCATTTTTGTACAATTTATTAGTGTTCATCTCAATCTAGAATTTTGTGTTTTAAACTATTTTGGTTTATATTTTTGATGATCTGAACTATTTACGAACGACAATATTTGGAATTAAGGATCCCTGCTTTTGATTGTTCCAAAAAAGGGTCTTTTTAAAGATATTTTGGGCATTTTTTAATTTTATATTATTAGGTATACTTACTTATGTAAGAAAAAAATAAGTAAGCACTACGACGGCCTAAAATATTTTATAAAATCTCATTTGACTAAATAATATAAGAATAACTTCTTATAAGGCTATTAGCATATTAACTAATCACTAAATACTCGTAGTATAAAACTCTGTGTTCCTTCCCCTTTGTACTTGTAAATCTTTAAAACTACGCTACGGATTTTGATGCGGTTTTTTTTAATAGATAGAGTGATTCAAGAGGAACGTTCTTATGCAGGCGAAGCCGGGGCGAGTCGCTAGTTTAGTCATATAGTAAATCATTAGTTAGTTAGCTGTTATCCGGGGCTCCGCTTCCGTGGGAATTCCGGGATAACATATAGCCTATGTGCGGTTTCAGGGTCTAAGTAATCTTCATTCCAAACTTCAGCCAAATCAGCAGTTTTTTCTATGAAAGAGTAACATAGACACTCACAAACTTTCGCTTCTTTAATATTAGTGTGATTATTGAAGATAAACATGATACGTTAATACTTTATGTAGTGACGATACTCGAGTTACATCACGGTGTAAATTCATCCCGATCCTTTGTTTCCCGCTACTTGCCGTGCCATATCATTAACTCGGAGTGGGTGTTTTATTTTCACTTTTTAACGCTAATCCTTTTTTATTTATGAAAAAAATGCGAGTGTCACTGATCTTTGAGTTCGGTGGAAATTCTTTTCGCTGATATTATTCGGTATTCATTAGTGTGATGTGATTCACACTTCGTGTTTTCATGATTTTTTGATTTTATTCTACTGAAGGTATTTTTTAATACAGTGTCTAAAGTTATTTAAGTTTTATCGATGTTTATAAATTATCCTATACGTTAAAAAAAGGACAATTATTAAGTATTATATGTGGTAATATGAAAAACACCATAGATTTAAAAAAAATGCCTTACCGAGCGCGATTTCCTACTTCTATGCAGAACACGGATGAATTCTGTTATAAATTAATTGAAAATAGAAGCATGTGCTAGTTTTATCAATTTTTGCAAACAATTCAATGAGCTTATTTTTAAAAACCAAGAATTGGGAATAATCTACGTTTTTTTGCTAAACGAAGTCCACTGATAGTCATAGATTTATCTGATTTATACAATGATAAAATTTTATCGAATATTTTGTTCAGGGTACGCATGAATTTTCCAAATCTAGCATTTTTAAACAATAACTGTTGAAAAGAAAGAATTACCAAAATCTATCCAGTGCACTCCAAGTGCTTCTGCATCAAACCTAGAGAAATATCCAGATATAATTTTATTATCTGCCTACCCCCACGGGAGACAGGCGTGATGATATGTATGTATCATATTGTAACAAGCAAACTAAATTTAAGAAAATGTGTGTATATTAACTAAATAAATAAAATTCAAAATATTCTTTATAAGAAAAATAAAATGATTATAATTAAACTTACAATACATTTTCCCGCCCTTCGGTTATCAGATAGGAAAGCGGCATAAGTAATAAGAACTCAAAAGCACAGGGGAAATCTTTGCTTTTTATCTTTATACTTTTTATTATGACGTCTCACTCTCTCCATACCGTGATTTGGATATTCTGAAAAGGCTCAAGGTGTTTTGTTAAGGGGAAGAAATGCTATGATGCTTTCTTTTCCTTTTCTTGTAGGTCATTTTTTTTCTATTTCAATATGAGTGAGTACTTTGTTTTTGAGACATAAAATGATGATGTGATTAATTGCATAAATTTTTGAATCGACAGTATCTTGAAATATATACAGAAGACTTGAATGAGATTCTAAGCCCTAATGTAATTTCAAGACTTATTTTATGGGATATTAGATACTATTTTTATATCAAATAGATACTTATATATATATTTTTTTTTATTACTTAAATTATAAGTAAAACTTAAAAATCTAAAAATTGGATACTTATATTAGATAAACATGTAAGACAACCAGTAAAATATCTTTTTCGATCGTGACCTGACCGGGGATCGAACCCGGAACCTCCGCTGTGGCAGCCTGGCATGATGACCATTTAGACCAGAGGTCATATAGTTATCAAAATTAAATTTACTTAAAATTATAACTATTTACATGTTTCCTTGCAACTTTTTTTATTAGTTGTTGATATTTATCTGATTACTCAAATGATAACCAAACTCCAATTTTATATCTTTATTTATTCTTACAACCAACGACCCACCCCAGCTTCGCATGGGCTAATTTTTCTCATGAATCACTTGCGTAATTTTTAAGATTTAAGCATACATAGGGACAGAGAAAGCGACTTTGTTTTATACAACGTAGTGATAGTCCCTTAGTCCCATATCGTAGCCAGATTTCGTAGCTGGCTTCGTCATGCTCCCCCTTAAACTCTCGCCGTCTCGATTTCATTACGATACGTACAAAAGAACTCATGATTTATTTGCTTATTTCCTTGTGATCTTTTGTCGTACGATATTAGATTATATCAATATCATTATGATTTGCATACATTTCGCTTATTGGGCCACGGCGTCTTTTGTTAAAAAGGAATGCTTTGAGAATTTTCCACATTTTCTTTCCGTACCCGTTTATGATCTTTGATAAAAAATATTGCACCAAACGAAATTTGTTTTGTAGTTGTATTTGTTATTAGTTTTGTATTTCTTACATACATATAATCACCTCTTTATCACATACGGGGTAGACAGAGCCTAGAACCATAAGACCTTAGACCACGTTTAGCATAATGGTAGTTGAAACAGGTTATCAATAGTGAGGGGTTGCTAGCTGCATCGCCTATGTCATGATTTCCTCATTCGGCGATTCCCTCAGACGACTTTTACGGCTTGCGCGGGAAGAGAAGTAGCTGCTACATTCTATGTTTTTTTTTTTTCTCCCAGACCAGCATGGAAGTACTTTTTGTCGTTTGTTATAATAATAACTGTGATTAAACTAATGAAATAACATTTTTTAATAAAAAAAAATTGACGTCAATCAACATCCCATTAAAAGCAAAATCCACTACCAGTCTGATTGGTGCAAAGAAACTAAAGTAAAAATAAAAATTCTTGTGTAGAAAGAAACATGCAACATACGTGGGTCGGATCAGTATCGAAAAATCAAGCCCTATAGCTTCTTAACACTTTCGCGAGTAAACGAGATAACAATAAGTTAATTGTTATCTACGTCGAGAGGCGTTACTGTCAACGAAAGTGTTAAGCATATTGGTCTTACTTAAAGTTCTTGAACCTAATCCGAAACATAAAAAATAATACAACTAGTTATTGAAAATGGCCACAACTGCCACAAGACCTTTGTTAGTCCCTTAGTCTTCTTTTACGATGTCTACTGGCAGATACGGAATGCTCTAAGTTTGCACCGGATACTATAAATATTAATTTCTCTTTGTCGTAATAAAATAGTAATAGAAATAAAATACTTCGCTACAAAAACATTCGACGTAACGGATTGTGGTTGAAAACAATACGAGAGTGTACTCTTTCCCTTTATGCTAAGTCGTTCCCATGACAGGTGGCGTAAAGGGTTGTCAGGGTTCGATTCTCGCTTAATTAATTTTGTATGACTTATGAATGTGGTGACTTGATAATTTAACGTGTCTAATTTTGTGGGAGTTTAATTGTAAATATTGTTTTGTTAAAGATGTGTGAATAGGAAAATAATGCTATATAAACTTTTTTTTACTCTACCTTGCAAAAGAAGGGGTGTTGACTTTTTATGGACACAAATTTACAATTATTATACAATCTTAAGAATCTGAAGATTTTCAGTTTATTTTCTACTTGTCTTCAGGATTCCATATACTTCAGTGGATACAACGTATTGTAAAGTCGAGAGCATATAGACCTGACCCCCCAATCATTACAGTTAGTATGGTAGGAGTGTTAGATTTACCTGTCCCCGACTGTACAGTTAATTTATTTAAAATCGATTTCTTTTAGAAGATTGGTTTAGTAGATAAGACGTGAAAGCGTAACAAATAAACAAACAAATAAATAAACAGACTCATTTTCACATTATAGTTGGGATTCAAAAAGTAAAATTAAATAAGTGAAGTAAAACATAATAAAAAAAAAGAAAATATAAAATAGCCATTTTGTAACTTTTGAATTTCTACACCTACAGTCATCAAGCTTGGAATCAAATTAATATTTTCCAGCAGCATAAAAATGTTCCGTGTTTATTTTTTACTGCCAACATAATAAAAATACATTGTATTTTACGTATGATAGATTCGATATGAGAAGCCGTGTGCGATTTATTGTTAATAACAGTTTATGAGATACGCATTTCGTTTTACGCAGTTGGCAGCTTTAAAACAGTTTATAAGGGAATATGTTATGCGATAATGTGTTTTTATATGTCTATGCTGTTTGTTGCATAATATGACATGTGTTCAAATAATGGAGTTAGCTTTAATGCTATGTGATTTATTACGCTCTAGAAACATAAAATTACCAGCTATACCAGGCTGACCAAATTTTTTGAAACTATGTCACTAAGATATTATAATGGTTACGGCAAAGGAGTGGATTTCTTTACTGACATATTTCCGAATACATATTATGAGGAGCCCGATAGGCTAGCGTGGCGCGCGTGTTCGTAACGATAGGATTGGTCGCCATTAGTGGAATTTTCTATCCGGAGCTCCTTCGTGCTTCGGAAGGCTTGTCAAGCCATTGGTCCCGGCTGCTGTCGGTTGATAGCAGTCGTTAGTCTATGGCAGATGCCTTTAGACAGCTTGAAAAATCTGACAGTGTTGGCCACTAACACACCCGAATCATGTTCCTGTTGGTCTGGTTTACCTTCATTAAAGGGGTACTAAAGTAAAGTTAAGGGATACCGGTAGTACGAGGTCAGATGGCATTCGCATCATTTTAATAACCAGTACCACTAAATCAAGAGCTCTGAAGCGTAAGCTGAAGATGCAACCGGGAAACACGCTTGAACGATAGATATTTCCGGATACATAATATGAGTCTTTTTAAGGTTAGAGTAAAGGCTATAAAGAAACCAGCGAGCTCTATCTTAGACCGAATTTGCACTTTACATCAGATTGAGTCACGATCAATAGCTGGAGATTTTATACATAAAAAAATATAATAAGAATATTATGATAAGTATATAGTTCCTAAATTTGTTGCAAAGAGTCATAGAACAGTACTCTACATTTGTGACAGTCGTGTAAATAGGACGCCTTTGTTCAATACTTAGAATTGAATTACTAGAAATTGACTGTGGGTTGAATGTTGCATTCTGTTTATTAGTCCTAATAACACATCCGGGTTCTTCAATTATTGTGTTATGTTACTTATTACATACAAATTATATCAAATTTGCAAAATAAATTAAATACACATTTTTTATTCGCGCACTGAAACATAATTTTTATTTTAAATTTAAAAGTGAAATCAGCAGAAAAGTGGCTGTACCCAAAATCTAAAAATAAGTTTTTATTGTCATTATTCAAAAAATAATATCATTAAGGCAAAATCGTCTATTCAAGTAAATCTCATAAATTATAGCAAAATAAAACACCGGCAAGCGCAGCGTCGGACATCCACCGACCAGATGGTCAGATGACCTAAAGAAGGTCGCAGGCAGACGCTGGATGGAGGCCGCTTCCAACCGTTCTGGAAATCCTTAGGGGAGGCCTACGTCCAGCAGTGGACGACCTGCGGCTGAAATGATGATGGTGATGATGATGAAAACTCGAATTAATCAGCTTTCAAATGCAGAAATCGCTTCAACTTCGACTTATTTGGTTAGGTTAGGTGCTACGATGGCACAGATACGTTAAACATATATATAAAAACCCTGTTTTTTGTCAGCACAGAATATGTATAATAAGCTTAATAGTGGTTAAAACAAAGAATTTGGAATAGCGCGTGAAAAAATAATTTTTTTTTAAACATAAAGGATTAAAAGTATTCAGAAAAACATACGATGCTACAGCCAGGCATATCCATCAAATTTCACCAACCACCTTTTTTCGATGGGGTTGAAAATGGATAGGTACCTACTGAAATCAGATTCAATACAAATCCTACCCACCCTCGCATTATTGTAATCTACACAATAAAGACGACATTAAATTTAAGATCTTATACTTTTTTTTATAACTGATGGAAATGCACATTTCATCTATATATATAAAAGCGAAAAACACTCACTCACTCATCACGAAATCTCCAAAACTGCTGAGCCGATGAAGATGAAATTTGGCAGGAAGGTAGATTGTGACTAAGATACGTCCGCTAAGAAAGGACTTTTGGGAATTTTACCCCTAAAGGGGTGAAAAAGGGGTTGCCAGTTTGTATGAAACTTCGTCATTTTTGAAGTGAGATACATGAAATTATTAATTTACATTTGAAGTTGATAAAAAATAAGAACGCACCAATCAGATTTTGAAAATTACATCCCTAAAAGGGTGAAATAGGGGTTGCCATTTTGTATGAAACTTTGTCATAATTGAAGTAAGACACATGAAATTTTTAATTTGAATTTGTAATTGGTAAAAAATAATAATGCATCAATCTGATTTTGAAAATTACATCCCTATAGGGGTGAAATAGGGGTTGCCAGTTTGTATGAAACTTTGTCATTCTTGAAGTGAGATACATGGAATTAAAATTGAAAATGTCTTGGTATAATATTTTGTATTGTATTGTATTGAATTGTACACAAATATGTACACAACTAAATTATAGAAGACAGAGTGCAAAGGTTTTATTTATTTGTTAATATTATGAGTTCAGTAATGTGTCAATAGATGGCGCCACCATACATTTTAAAAGTCGATATGGTTTGTCGTTCACATTTAATCATCATGTGTAGTAATTGAGATTTCAAATGAATAAAACATTTTTTTTTTACTTTTCTAACGATTTCATTGTGTGTTAAGACGATTTGGTACCTGTTAAATATAAAATAATAAAATTAAATTAAATTGGAATTGATTGGAGTATGGAGTGGTAATTGCGGCATTATATTGTACTAGCTATTCCCCGCGGCTTCGCTCCGCGTGGGACTCTATTATATCGCGCCCAAAAGTAGCCTATGTTTTACCTCAGGTCGTTAACTACATCCCTCCAAATTTCATCATAATCGGTCCAGCAGTTTAGCCGTGAAGAGGTGACAGACAGACAGACAGACTTTCGCATTTATAATATTAGTATGGTGTATAGTTTAATGTCTGCGTTTTGGGCTACTCATTGATTCGTTTAATTTAAGTTTGAAAAGTATTTTTTCCGGATTCCGGAGTTCGAATAGTAGTTTGAAAATAGGTAAATCTTTGTGTTATTTTCCATAAGTTAGTTGCATATCTTAAATATATTGTAAGGTTTCTCAAATAAATTGTAGGTATGTAAGTATATTTGTATTAATTTCTAATTAGTTAGTAGATTAATATAATTTCTTCTATATATAAGAACAAGGGCAATTGATAAATCAACGCCCAGCCTAAACCATAAATGCTATAAACTTGAAATTTGGACCAAAGTTTTATGTTAATACGTAGTGCTCAGATAAGAAAGGATTTTTCAAAATTAGACCGCTAAAAGGGTTAAAATTGAGGGCAAAGTTTGTATGAAAAAAAATAAAATCATCACTGATGTACTTGAAACTAGGCAAGAATGCTTCTACACAAAAATAACTAATGGCGTGTTTCAGCGTTTTTTGAAATTCATCCTCTAAAGGGGTAAAAAGAGGGAGGTTATCTAATTTATCATCACAAAACCGAAACTATAAAAGCCATAAACGTGAAATTTGGTTAGTGTCTTCATTATTATACTATATACTGCCCACATAAGAAAGGCTTGTTCACAATTCCAACCCTTACATCCAAAAAAGGGGTGAATTTGCGTTCCTATAGACAAATTCCATTTGAAATTTTGACAATTACTAACAACGCATGTTGGCCTATCGGTAGAGGTCGCGGATTATTTTTTTGAGTAGAGGGTTCTAATTCTGCTACACATGACATTTTTTTACTTACTTTTTTTTCCTTTTGTATTAGTTTTTTAGAATTAATTTTTTTTTGCTTTTAAGATTTTAGTAAAGAAATGTTTCAAGAAATAGCTGGAAGTGGCCGAAGATAGTAGATCGAATCCTGCCACAAACAATAATTTTCTGTTTTCGTTTTTTATTTGTTTTCTAGAATTATTTTCCTACTTTTATTTTAATTTTGAAAAGGAACGAATAATTTCATTTGCAAATTTATTTCCGGATAAACGATATCGCAACCCCAATCAAATCAAATCTAATAGTTTGTCATTGACGACATTGAAGAAGATTAATCAAATGGTTGACTGGTAGATAACGCTCTTAGCGTTAAGTCCGTTAATATATCAGTATTTTGTACTTATCTATCTATACAAATAATAGGACAGTAAAAATCGAGTGTATATACATCAAATATTTTTCTAAAAAACTGATACGGAGCGATTAAAGAAGAGTAACAGAAACAAAAAAAAAAACAATTTGTGGAATTTTTGTCCCTCTGGTAATAACTTCAAAACTACTCAACAGATTTGAACGCGGTTTTCACAGGTGGATTACATATAATTAGGAGCATTGTCAAAACTTTGTTTCGTCAAAATCGGTTAAGGGAAAAAGAAGTTATGGTCAGTTGAAGTTTACTTCTAGCACTGAACTTTTAAACAGAGTTGAATGCGGTTTACATAAACATATTTAATTTAGATAAGGCTAGAATTTCTACTTTGTTTTATCGATATCAATAAGAAATAAACACACTCCAGTCTCTATTAAATTTTAATAAAATAACAGATTGAATGTGTGTGGGCGTATAATTTAGTAACATAAAATATCAATAGATGGTGCTGACTTTGTTTTAAATATTTTTTCGCATATGGTATAGCAGGTTGAAAATTTTCCTTACGGCAATTAATTTGAATTAATTAGAAAAAAATTAGTTGTTGATTAAGTTCTATTGGTTGGTTTGTTTATCGGTCGTGTTGTATTGTAAGCTATTTGAATTGATTGGTTGGATAAAAATCAAATCGGCAAGTCAGTTCAGTTGTTGCTTGACGGAACATACGGTCGTATCGTAAGGTTTAATTTAACTAACTTATCACTTTTTATTGAGATTTTCTCCACTTTTCACGCCCACTATAACTTTAGGAGTGGCTTTTAGGTCCAAATGACCCTGTAATAAGCTGCGTCTACTCTTTTAGAGACAAAGATGTGATAGTATGAATGTTAATATTTTCAGTTTGATATCGTAGCAATGTAATGGCTTTATAAAATTGGCACGGGAATAGGATACTATAGATTTAACTATAGGTCTGGATAGTTGTAGTTTCCACAGATTACCTCCACGCGGGCGGAGCCGCGGGCAACAGCTAGTATCCGTATAAAGTAAACGATGGATTTAGTATTTACTGATACGGCACGTGTGTGTTTTAGAGACTTTTTGGTCCCTTCATTTTTTTACTTCTAAACATACATCACTACATAGTATAAAACAAAGTCGCTTTCTCTGTCCCTATGTCCCTTTGTATCCTTAAATCTTTAAAACTACACAATGGATTTAAATGCGGTTTTAAATAGATAGAGTAATTCAAGAGGAAGGTTTTTATGCCCATGCGATGCCGGGGCGGGCCGCTAGTATAATAATAAATTACTTTGCATTGGTTTGGTTCAGGATTGATATTTCGAATCAGAAATACTGGTATGCAAAAACTAATCAAGTCCCAAAAGAATATCATGTCAATTACTTTGTATATTAAAGATTCATTATAAATTTAAGAAATTATTAAATAAACTATTTGAAATGAAAACCTTTCACAATTTTTGTTAAATAAAAATAGATAATTCAAGAATAAATAATTTAAAAGTATAAAAATTATACACACAGTTCCATTAAAATTATCTCATCACCCACAAACAGGCTCCCCTAAAGCCTTATTTGTTATTATTCCTCCTCGAATGTTAACAATTTTTATGTCTCTGTTTTATTCGCCATATCTCCTTTACTGTTCTAACATAAACCGGAGAATAAAAGATTTGTTATAAAAATTAAACTCTTAAGAAAAAGCCCCTTTATCAAATGTAATTTTTATTGTTGTTCTAAAAAAGGTATCGGCCGCCATCTTTGTTTTAGCGTTTGAATTTTAAAAAGTAGAAATAAAAACTGCATAAAAAAAATTTTTGTTACACTTTTTATTGGCGAAATGAAAAGGAGTGATTCTGTTTTTATTAGAAAAGATTAGATTCCATAATCATTTTTTTATGTTGTTGTAAATATGAAACTCAAAAGGCATGATTTCTTTTTTTGTTAAATAATATCTACGGACTTGAAAAAAAATATACGCCTACTTTGGCAGACACGTATAGGTAATATGGTCTCCGTAACATGGGCGCATCACTATCTACTTCCTTAATTAATAATTATAAATGCGAAAGTGAGTTTATTTGTTTGTTACGCTTTCACGCCCTATCTACTGCACCAATCTTCCTGAAATTTCGCATAAACTTAGATAGAAGTATTGAAAAGGACACCGGATACCTTTCTTCCTGGGAAAAAGCAATGTTCCTGTGGGAAATACACGCAGGCAAAGCTGAAGGCGAAAGCTGGTATCGTTATAAATGTCAAAATTATAATTATTTCGTCTTCTTCACTGTATCCCATTTATGCTTATAACACCTGAGGGTTTCTCTAGCATGCTGCCATCGCGTGGTCTAGGATGTTTCTCAGCAGTTCCAAGTAATTTCACTACCTTCCTCACTTTTCAAACAAGAACAAAGCAAAAACTGTTATTCAGCAGTAGAAATAGGTAAAAGAAGATACCCAAGCAGGAGGCCTTAGTAAAAAAGGGAATGCTATTGTTGTTAGAATCCACTACCAGTGGGAGAGAAGTAAAAATAAAATAATTATTTATTGTTGTACTGTACAATTAATAAAAAAGTGGGAGTTGTGTCTTATCAGGATGCGAAAAGGCTTGCTGAAAAAAGAAGCACCTGAAAGAGGCTCTACAGATAAGATCACAGATTTTACATTGCAGATAGATAGTATTATTCAATAAGTACTAGCTTTCGCCCGCATGAATTCCCCTCGGGAACAGTGCCTTTCCTGGGATGAAAGGTACCCTATGTCCTTCTCAATACTCCTAGCTATGTGTATTCGAAATTTAATTAAGATTGGTAGTGAGAGGTAACAAACAAAGAAACAAACAGACAAACATACAAACTCACTTTCGTATTTATAATATTAGTAGGGATATGAATTTCATTCCTTAATTAGCTTATATGGCATACACAGAAAGAAACAACGTGACCTATTCTTAAGTTAAAGTAGAACCTAGGCTTTGCAGTGATAAGGTGAGGATGAGAGAGGAAACCTCAAATTGCTTTAATGTAAGATGTAACTACTCATATGAAGAATACATAATTATAAGTTGCAGTAATATTCCTTGGAAATCTTTGAAAGACGCATCAGAACTAACGCCAATATAAATTCCCAATTTCATAAGTTATTAACGTATTAACTGCCAATAAAATAAATTTAACGAGGCGAAGCAAATTAAAAGAGAAATGGACATTGTCTGGGGAGTAGTCACGGATTTACGATGAAGACGCGTGCGCAATGTGTAAGCTGGTTATGATTAATTTTTACAACGCTTTGTACCATTAATATCATATTTGTTTTGTTATATTTAAATTGAAGCTGATCTTAAATACTTTGAAAGAGTTCGTCCTGGCCAAGGAAAATATAAAAAAAAAATAGAAATAGAGAAAAAATGTCTACAATATAATTAACGTTGCTTTTGCACTTCAAGTGCACAGACAAATGATGAAAAAGCCGTACTTAGCAGCTGTGAAATCTAAGCCTATGTAATATCCAACACAAAATAGGCCTTGTTGCAGACAGTATTGTACAAAGAAGTTCGAATCGCAGTGACGCAATTTTTTTTAAAATCTATGGTATTGTATAAGCATAACTTCGTCATTAGGTATTTTATTTTCATTAAAATCTTAATTTTATCATGCGCAGTATACTCAAGAGAGGCATAAGCTGTTTACATTATTATCAACCATTAGCTTTCTACGGCCCACTGCTGGGTAATAAGCCTCTCTCTGTCTATCATACTTCTTGCACTACAATCCAGATGGTACCAGAAACTATTTAATCTCTTCCTTTTCTTCTTCTTCTTTTTAGTACTTTGAATACTATATGAGTGACATTCATCTATTCTTCAAAACCTAGTGTTACAGGCAAGTCTTTTTAAATCTTTATGAAATCTTATTATTTTCCTTTACGTTATCTCACTTTCTTATGAAGGGTCGGCACAGTATGTAAGTTCCTTTCACTTACGTATATTACTATAGCCAATTCCTTTCCTGTTCATATCTTCTTTGATACAATCCATCCATCTCTTTTTAGGCCTCCCTTTGCTCTAGCTCCCATTATACTTCTCTAAATAATTTGTAACTTTATCGTCACTACATAGTATAAAACAAAGTCGCTTTCTCTGCCCCTATATCCTTTTGTATGCTTAAATCTTTAAAACTACACAACGTATATTTATGCGGTTTTTTTAATTGATAGAGTGATTCAAGAGGAAGGTTTTTTATGCCCATGCAAAGCCGGAGCGGTACGCTAGTTTCTTATATTCTTACAATGCCTGATATTTTTACGATCTCGCTGATAAAGGGGTCCGTTTTTATCGGGCGTTTAGTACTAATTGCGTTTTATTGTGGTCCAAATTAAGGTACTCACGACGGTTTTATGGTCCGAAAATGAGAATTGTTGAATTTATGAGCGACATGTGAGTAATATTTGATTGGATTCACGTGGAAATATTCATAAGGACAGTTGAATATTTTTACTTTGTGCAGTTTTAAAAAGTGATGTGGTATTGTATAATATTTCATATACAATTAGGTTTTATGTATATTAGATTCGTCGAGTGACACTATTTCATTTACTTGTTTTTTAATCATCAAGCTGAACAAATGTTTAAGAATCTGTTTCATTCTTATTCTAATAAAGAGTTGCATATAGCCGCCTCCAACCTTAAGTAAACGATAACGAAAGTTGAGAGATTGGTTAGCAAAAAGTCCGCCATTGCTACATTTGTTTTGTTTATTTATTTAAACTATATTGTACAAAATACAGTTTTATAGCACAATAGGCCTACTTAATGCTAAAAGCATTATCTAACAGTCAACCTTTGGGTCAAGCAGAGAATGTAATGTTGTGCTGTTGTAATCATGTTTGTACTTGGGAAATATATACAGGGTGTAACATGTAAGTGTAGTCATATTTTCAGGGTCGATAAAGTCGGTCATAAGCAATGTATTCCAATTGGTATTAAATGGAAAAGTTAATAATCGAGTGAGTTTTACTTTATCGTAATTTAAACGTATTATCGATATCGATAAGTGTCAACAGACATCACTGTCTGTATCAGCTGACAATGTGAATGACCTTTTTTACCTAAGCCTTAACCACCTTCTGTCGAGCACACATTTTCTCCTGGTAAGAGATCTAATGCAAAATAAATTAAGCAAAAAATTAAGGTTCCGTATGATTTATTTTTTTAATAATTTTGTTATGTCTTCTTTGCTACGACAAAAGCCAAAAAGTAAACTAAGGGATTTTATTACCAATCAGTGGCTTGAACAAGTGTCTGGTTATTATGCCGCCTCCCCAGCAGCGGCCCGGCAAAGGGTAAACGCAAAAACTATAGATAGATTTCTTATATTGTAATGATAGATATTTACCTATATATCTATATATATATATATATATATATATATATATACTACTAAAAATAGATTTGACAAAAAATTACTTTATATTCTTACGGAAGTTGTTACTAGTAGTTCATAAAATAACGTAGATTTAAAAGAACTCTTTTAATTAAGTGTTCTTTTGACGTCCACTTAATACTAATTAATCACATCATTCCCCCCACCAATGAATTCAATATTTTTTTAATTCTTTCTGCCTTCTCAACTGTTCGACTTCGGGCAACTTAGAAAATCTGTCACATCACTGTGTCTCAGATTTTTTCCGCGATAAGAAAGGAAGAACTTATGCCTAAACACTGTTTAGGAACGCTTGCCGTTTAAGGAATGGTAAGGTCTACATGAAAATTGATAAATTATGAAAAAGGCTACAGAATAAGATGAATGTTGGAGTTTATGTCAAGAGAGATTAGCCAAAATCGTAACGACTTGACCATAAATATTGCATATAAAAATACTCAGCAAAAAATAATAACTCAACTTTTTTATTTGACGCATTTATGTTTTGGGGATCAGTGGTTTAGTGGAGGGTCCATTTTAGTTTATAGGTCATAACGTATACGACTTATTTTGGATAGTTAGGCCGCCAACAGTTGGTCTTCTAGGTCCTTTTTAAACCATCCGACAGCTTGGTCATATGACCACGTAAAGATTTGCATTTGAATTTAAAAAATAATCAAAGTCGACACACGATGTATAACAAATAAAAATACCTACATAGCTTTTGCCCGCGGCTGAATTTACTATGAAAAAAACAGTTCTTTTACCCGAAATGAAAGGTAACCTATGTCCTTCTCAATACTTCTATATTAATGTGTATGCAAAATTTCAGGAAAATTGGTGCCGTAGATAGGGCGTGAAAACGTAACAAACAAACGAACTCATAAACAAACAAACTCACTTACGCATTTATAATATTATTTAGGATAGAATTAGGATCATAATTATTATATTTACTTTTTACATTGCTCGTTAAGACGACACTAGTCATGCACGTGCATTGACAATCTAGTTTATCATGACATGTCGCAAAATTTTGGATAAAATTTGATAAAATTTGTGCACATATTTAATGCATTAAATATTTAAACAAAACATCATTAATAGTTAATAATTTAAAAAATATACTGAACCCGGAACATAACAATCGAATTTACAAATCATGATTTTCATTTTATAGTGATGCGACACGCGTCCGATACTCATCGATATTATACATTTTTTATGATCAACTTTAATTTATTTGTGTCATCGTAAATGTCGATGCTCGTATCGTTGTGAGTTTTGAAATTATTATTACCGATGCGGTTTTTAACGACCCACTTACATGATTGGTGGGTCGAGATTGAGGGACATTTCTTTTGAGATGTCTTGTATTGTTGATCGGCAAAATATAAACATAAAAAAAGTTAGCGGTCGAATAAAGCTTGCTTGAATGAAATTAAGGTATTTAAACAAAAAATTGGTATTCATGTTACGTTTAAAGAGTCAATGAGATGCGAAAAACCGAGCGAAGTGGAGTATAAAAAGAAGTAAAACGGACCAAATGTCCCTTAGAAATCAGTTGAGGAAGTAACCAGGAAAGCGCCAGGATAAAGTAGAAGATGATGATGATTTTTTTGAAGTCGGTTGAAAAAGAAAATTAAAGATATATAAAGTTTGAAGGGGTTTGCTTTAAAACACATATTCTTATGAAGCCTATTTTTGATTAGTTTAAAACTTCTTTAAATAACATTTAAGTAAAACTATCGGTTCCTTTGGCAACTTTGTCAATAACACATAATTTTAGAATGGACAATATTTTTCAAACGATCGAGCTGTTTAAACGATATTGCATTCATAGTCTTGCAATAAAACATTTCAATGATATAGATAAAATCTAGCGTAAGACTTGGCACTTCAGTTTATGGACGATTTCAAACGCCAATGTATGAAGTTAGACTTTGTTGATCTTAGCTCTTTGAACCTGAAATTATTTTAACAATACATTTATATCTAAGTTTGAAAAGATTTTCGTTCTTTTTTAGGTTTTTTGTTTGTTGAAAATTCTATCTGTGATAATTCTATCATTACTTTGTCTAAGTTAGAAAAAGTTCTCAAAATAACTATATTTTATTCCTATTTTTATTTTAATATCTTTATAATATATTTTATTTTTATTATTTTAATATATTTAATATCTGCGGCAAATATCTTTCTGTTACCTGTATTTACAAATTTACTTGATTATTTTATATGCTTTTTATCATAAAGTAATTTAAAAAGTCCTATTTTATATTTTTAAGTGCTACAGTGTAAATAATATATAACAAATAAATATGTAGATATTATCTTGCCAATTGATTTCTCAATGTCGATAAAAACGAGGCGCCGCGCCATATTCATAGTTTATGAAATGCGACTGTAAATAGTTTCGTTTCTCTATCGATATCAATGTCGATAAAACGTTATTGCAGTGACAATATCAACTTACATTGTTATTTTACTATACATTAGTTTGAAAACTTTTTATTTTGTATGTTTCCTAACAGCAATAAACATACACTTATATGACAAAAAAAAGAACAAATATACAAATCAAATTAGAGAGGCAAATTAAAGAAAATTAAGGGCCAAAATTATTTTTGATACCTACTCATAAATTAGCAAAGAGCATGTTGGCTTGCGATTGATACTACCTTCTACTACCAGAGGCTCTAACATTTCCGTTGTGGGAAAATTCTTTATTTTTCTATAGACAAATTTTTCAAATTTAATTTTGAACCTCTCGGTATTGATAAAAATAAGTATTAAAAATTACCTTCATAAAATCAAAGTATAGTAAAAATGAAATATACAATTTAATACACCCTTTCTGATGTCTGTAGACATCATTGATCTCTTTTATGAACAAACGAAATTCGTATTAATAAAACTCATTTTGTGAGCCCTTTTCATTTCGGTTTCACGACAACCTTATGTACAGTATATAGCACATTAAACTGTTCAATTTTATCAAAATTCATCATTATTACCACAGTGTAGAGTTCAAAGCAGATTTGGTTGACATCCTTTTTGCAGTAATACCTAATACTCTTAATTTTATACGGTTCGTTTGACAAACAAATAGAAGGTTGTCAATGTACTTTCCATATGTTTTTTCCCGTTCTTTATTAATATGTATGTGTGTAAGATTAAAATGTCGATAGAATAGGTATGTACATACTTATCGATTATTATTTGTAGATCGTTGAATGTTTTTCGAATCTTTATCATGTTTGCTTTATGATGATACTTGATACTAGTTTTTGCTCGTGGCTTCACCTGCGTTGACATTGGTTATCACGATTAAAAGTACTTAGCCTATGTCCATTGTCCGATGACCTGGTCAAAGTTGCCGGAAGTAGTTGGTTGAGGAAAGCACAAGACCGAGAGGAATGGCGTGCATTGCTAGATGCCTATACTCAGCTTTGGGTGACGATGGACTGAAGAAGAAGAAGTTGTCTATTGTCATGGTTCACGGTATCCTAATGCCAAATTTATTAAAATCCGTAGCTTCGTTTCTTCGTGAAAGAAGGACAAACATACAAATACTTTTAAATTTATTATGTAAGTATAAACAGGTACCTACATTATCAAACTATCGACACTTTCTTTTTTCAATCAAGGTCCCACATTTTTTTCTAATCTTAGTATTTCTAACTTCAGTAAACGCTACTTTACCGAAGTCCGAACTGTACTTTTGATATTTTTTATACGATACCAACCTTTCACATACATGAATACCTATTCAAAAATGATTAAATCATTGACATGTTACTAAGTAGATTACAAACAAGTACAAAAGAGCTTATAAGACACCCCTCGGATATAATTTAAACCCTCAAACAGGCCACATTGTACGTACCTTGCAAAATCCGTATAATTTTATTATTCCCTAATTTCTTTTACAAATTGAATTTGCTACCGACAAATTGCTTCCATTATTAAGGACAAAAAAGACACAGATATATCAAGGATATAAGAAAAAGCGAGACAAAAATACACCTGATAAGAAGCATCAATTGCAAGGAATCATTTACATACATTTTAAGGAGTAAATAAAAAAATAAATTAGTTTTCTACCAATTTTCTTTTAGGGGATTTGGAGGCAAGGTAATTTAATCTCAGATTGTAGGTCGTAAGATGCAAATTTAAATGATATTCTCATTTGTCTTGGATCGCGGATTTCGTTTAGTGAATTCAGGTAGTTAGGTGGTTTTGTATTATTTATTATTTGTTTAAATTCTGACTTATGAATCTTCAACCATCATCATTTCGTGTAGATGATACGGTCAATCAACCATGCTCACCCTGGTGCCGGGTTTGGAATCGCCTCTTGGTCTCTGACATAGTTCCTTTAACGATTACCAGATGGCAGCCGGTTCCAACTGCTTGACGTGACTTCTGAAGCCCAGAATCATCTTATTATCAAACAATCAGGTGATTCATGCCTGCAGTGTTTTTACCATCGTCTGTGGGAATCGAACCTATGACCCCCGGGTCTACAGACAAACCTTTTTTTTCTAATTTTGAAGTTTGAATATCTTTTTTTTCTATTTTATATAAACAAAAACGATTGTATCCGCGCGGAAATTGCTATCTCATAAAAATAGACCGGTGCGTAGAGAAACGCTAAGATCCCATGGTAGAATAAATAAAGATTCCGGGCTACACTACAACAGTTTTTATAGGTAAAGCTAACTTAAATGAAGCAATAATAGATGTATGTGTTATCTATATTTATACGTCTGCTATGACCTAACTTCAAGTATACAATAAACAAAACAGAAGTAAGTTATAAGAACAATAAACTTAGCACATCCATTAAGACTGTAAATACTAAAAGCTATAAGAATCTAGCTAAAGCGTACTACTTGGAAGCACTTTTTATAGATATTAATAAAACAATGCCCTCATAAACTTTAGTGTGGAGTTGAGTAGAGTGCTTTACATGATACGATATTGTTACGATAAGTCGGAAGGAACAATCGTTAATCCATACTAATATTATAAAATGTGAAAGTATGTTTGTACAGATATAATAAAACATTGATAAAATATTTCCAACAATCAAAATTAAGCCTCCCACGCTTTTTGTACAATAATATGAATTTTTCAATTGATTATGTACCACAGTTTAATTTTTTAATTTTTAGTTCAATTAATTTTAAAAGCGTGTTTTTTTTAGTTTTTTAAACTATAATTTATTTTTACTTTTTTAGTTTGGTTTATTAGATTTGAATCCTTTTTTATCGACTGTAAGTCCAAAGGAGTGTTTATATGGAGTAATTTGTTGTGCTGAGTCGATTGCCTCAAGCAGAGTCCGAAACCGTACGCATGCGCAGTTCACGCGTTCAAGAAATTTATTAATCCTGACGATCCTAATCAGGATAATGAAATTTTTATCGAATTATTGCATTGTCATCGGTCCTTGAGACGTGTGTAAAGTTTCAAGTTGATCAGACTTTTAGAAACCGGTGAAAATTAAGCTCAAAGATTCCGTTACATACATACATACATACAACCCGAGCTAATAAAAGCGTGTTAAAAAGCATCAAGTTCCCAAGGAAGATAACTGGAATATTTGTTTGTGTACACCAAAAATTTTCTGATTCCACGCGAGCGTAGCGGCGGGTAAAAGCTAGTAAATGTATATTAACATAATCCTATATACTATAAAACGAGCAATTTTTGTATATATATGTGTATAAATTTATTTATACTCGCGTTTTCGAAAACGGTATTAACGATGTTTCTTAAATCTTATTTTATTTTAATCTAGCTAGGTTCTATGTTTGGTAAAATTAATGTTATCCATATTTTCATGCAAAAATATTTTCTCTATAAAACGAGCGAAGCTTGGTCGCCCAGAAACTGAAAACAAGTGACAAATTAAAAAAAAAAATGATAAAATTATAAAAATACATTTTTAATTTTGTATGTGTTTATAGAGGTATATCTATAGAATTAGAGCATAGAGTAGTACAGAACATAGTTGACTGCTCAGCCTTGAAAAACATACTGCGACTAAATCGCAGTTCTCTTGATAAAGAGAGATATAAGAAAGAGGTACTTGAAATTGGCGAGACTGTATGATCAAAGTTTTATTTGGAGAAAGCGACAGAAATCTGTAAGGATTGTGGCTAGTGGAAATATCACCGGCAATCAGGCTTGATGATATTATGTACGTGTTTTTCATGCATTCACTATGACGACAAGCAAATTACGCATATGCATATTTCTTCAAGAGCTAAGAGCGATTTAGTGAAGAAATCGCGCAATTCTCATATTTCCTTCTAATAGGGTTTTCACTAGCAACAACATCCTAAGAAGTGCTTCCCTCCACCTCCCATGGCTCTACCAACCTCTCGGTTATACGAGCCGAATCTCGGAAGAGTGCGCTGTACTTGCATTTCGCATCTCTTTCCAGTCGCACCTGCTCGATCTCCCTACAAGTTCTCTATAGTGTCGCCTATCTATGCAATCATTGCATTTTAATAACTCTCCCCCATCCTTAGGGGGCTTACGTTCACACGTACGCCTCGCTTGTCTTCTCGGCCAGAGACCAGCTACCTAAGGAGTGCTATGTTAAGTAAAAGGCTTGTCATAAAAAGCATCGTGATGAGTGACTTTTGACCTAAAGAAAGCCGCAGGCAGACGCTGGATGCAGGCCGCTTCCAATCGTTGGGCGTTCTGGTAATCCGCCTTGAGGGAGGCCTATATCCAGCAGTGGACAGCCTCCTGCTGAAATGATCTTATGTGACTAATCAACACCATTAATTTATTTAAACGAATAATCGTAACGTGAATCGAACGACACGATTATTCGTCGATCATACAGTGATCGGACCGTGTAAAGTACGACTGCTGGCAATTCAAGTGAGTGATACACTTGCCCATTTTATAGTACAGATAATTTGAATGCTATTTTTATAGTGGGGTGCAAGCGTGCAAGTGTTATGGTCGCGTTAAACCGCTTCGATTCCCGGTCAATAACGCTTTAGTACAATGATACACGCTATAATGTGAAGCTACTATTGTTGTATTGTTTTATTGTATCTTTCATCTAGCCGTTTTTATTGGAATATTATAGCTGAAGCTACTAGGAAAGTCAGTTATAGAAAAGAATATTTTGTATATGAAAATAAAACTTTTAAATTAAAATGTGTTTAAAAAGTGGTTACAAAGCAATAATACTGCTTATTTTATTTTATTTTTATATTAATTAACTTACAAGTTTTTAAATTTATTATGTATTACAAAATTCCGTTTTCACAATGTCTGTAATACTAGCTTTTGTCCGCGGCTTCGCCCGCGTAAAATTCAAAAAACGTGATAAATGAAGAACCGCTCAACCGATTTAGTGCAAACTCCATATAAATCATCTACTAAATAGTTTGAACAAAGCCTAAACATTTGGTTTGAATATGAGCCCGTTCTTGAGTTATAAAATTACAGCAAAATGTGGCATTGATTTTTATATATATTGAAGACTAGCTGTTGCCCGCGGCTCCGCCCGCGTGCGCCTCGGTTATATCGCGCCCGAAAGTAGGCTATGTTTGACTCCTAATGCATATATAACTATATCCATACCAAATTTCATCAAAATCGGTCCAGCAGTTCGTCCACTACAAAACATTTAAGCATTCTGATGCACTCCATTTCCTCCAATTTTTGTTAAGTAGTAATCATAAAAAATATTTTAAATATTTTTCTCTCTATTTCCAGACTGACGCCGCAACCACTCCCTCAAGCTCAGGAAAATCCGAAGGTTCCATCTCTTCCCTCATAAAAGACAAGCTACCAGGATCTATCTGCACTGTCGTCCTTTTCATGTTAGGTTGGAAGTTGCTGTCCAATAAACGGTGAATTAAAATGTATAAGAAATGTGTGTGATGTAAACAAGCAATGTAATGCGTGCAAAGAATAATTTTCATGTTATTCTGAATGACACGTTTAATATAGTGAATGAATAAGTGTATTTTTTTGCTTGTAATTAAATATTTTCAAAACTTTATATGACGTTTTATACATCTAAAAACTTTTTATTTAAATTTTCAAAAAACGTAAAGAAATTATTCATAATTTAGTGGGTAAAAAAACATGTATCCGTAAAAAAAATACATTTTCTTGCATTTAACTAAAAAAATAACAATAATATAAAAATATTTTAACATAAAGTTAGTTTTTACCACACATAAATTTAGATCTGCAAAAAAAATCATAATTTTTTCATAATTAATTTATTTTTTATAAATTCATTGCTTCAACAAAATCAAAAGATGGACAACAGGAAAAAAATAATTTCTGTTCGTTTTAAAAACGAAAGAAATGGAAAATTAATTCTTGTCAAATCTTTTAATGAGTATTTGCGATCTGCAAGGGAAGAAAAACTGCTGGCATATGTTTTCATGTTTTATGCGTGTCCAAATACAATACTCTATAAAAAAATATGGACACATTCGAACTTATATAGTTATAGAACATTGCATAAGAGAATTTTAAAATGTGTCAAAAAGCTAACCTTTTTCATTCACTATAACCAATGTACATTTTGTATAACCATTTTATATAGACGTAAACAATCAGGGCTTTTTGGGAAGTGTGATTGTTAGACCGTCAACGAATGCACAATGTATATACATTATATATATATATTATTATGTAATTAAGTCGTTGCATGGCAAATAATATACTTCGATATATTTTTTAATTGATTTTAATGACTTTTTCCTATTTGTAAATTTATAAACAAAAAAAAAAGCTTTCCTTTTTAAATCAATACAACGCAAAATACTACGAAAAATATAAAACCACATTATTAATACAATATGAGTAGATTTTGTAAAGAAATTTTTGTAATGTTATACTTACCATGTAAATTAAAAGTATCCAATATAAATTATTTGTATAATGTCGCCATTTTCAAGTATTTTAAATGTATGTAAAAAAAATTATTATATGTACAAGATACTTAAAAATGGCGGTTCTGGTTATACCTATATAACCATTAAATATTTTTAAATATTTCAAATGTCAATTTTACATTCCGCTTTTGGTGTTGAAATATATATCCATAGTTATATTTGAAGTGCATACATTTAAAAATGCTATTTTGTAGTAAAATATCTTAATAAAATATTGTGTAAAAATAACCATTCTTGGATTGTATAGACATGAAAAATAGATTTTATTTGAAGTGAAATAAAGTCCATTTTCCGCGAATTGTTCCAAAGAGAGCAGCCTAAAATTATCATCGATTGATCTCATTTTTATTTTTTTGTAATGGAAATGTTTATTTTAGAAATATTGTAACGTATTTATAAATAGGCGGTTTGGATAGGTTCGTGCCAAGTTGTTAAGTGGAGAATTTTATCAGAGAGGGTATATTTTAATATTATCATTAATTGTAAATAATTTAATTAAGAATGGTTAGTGGTATTTCATTTCTGTTTTACAGTTTATTTAAATTAATTAAACAAAAATTGATGCTTTTCCATACTCATATTTATTTTTATTAATTTTGTATTCCAGTTGTGAAATAAAATAAAAGTTGATTTTTTTAGCAGTGTGTATTCATATTTTTATTTAGTATTTTTAACAATTGATTGAAACATTCTTGATTAAAAATATACATCTAATAAAATAAGTTTATAATTATTATTTATAGAAATGGTCTAAAAATAACATATTTATTAAACATTTCACTAAAAGTTTTTGTAATATTTTTAAATACTCAATACTTTATTGATTTATATTGTTATTTTTTAACAATTGTAAAACAGAATTGTTAGAGCCACGAAAATAGGTTGCTACCAAATAGGTCGTTCAAGACTTTGGTATCATGTTTAAATGGTATGGTGATTATAATTTAAATAGTATAATACTCGATAGTTTCAAGATAGTTTGTTTCGTACTCATAAATTAAGTTCTGAGACTGAAAATGATAAAGAAATAATTTAATTTTAATTGGCGAGAGATTCGAAATTCAAAGGGTTTTCAGTTTTAAATAATTACAAAATGTTATAATTAAATTTGAAATATACATTTAATCCAATATTTTTTTAACTGAATTTGTTTTTTTTTTTTACCTTTCTTACTTCTCATGCATATTTAATGGGACTGAAAAAGGAAGAAAATTATCAAACCATAAATTTGAAAACAATGTAGTTTTCTCTGTTTACACTATCTGAATTAAAATAAAAATAATAACTAATAAAATGTTTTATCTTTACACGCCGTCATTAATTTTCTTAGCTCAAAATTAATAAAAATGTATGGAAAAAAAGCAGAAATTTTTATATTGGGAACAAAATGTTTTGGGATCAAAGTTTGTATTAGATTGTCAGTACCATTTTATTTTTAGTACATATTATTATAGTGATTTACTTTAAGACGTTACAAAATACATAGATGCATGTGTTCAAATGTGATATTGTATTTATTTAAGGAAATGGTAAAATAAAATGAAGTTTTCCTATTGATCTCTTGGGAACTCTTATTTGCCGAGTAAATATTTTGTTGCTTTGTGCAAACAATTAAAAATATCTGATTATGAAATCATTAAAAAAAAGTTTTTTTTTTTGTTGTTAGCACAAAGTAGTAAATACAATGTATAATGCATATAAGAGTTTTGTACATAAATTAAAATTGGTATGCTTAATGTAACTTGTAGTGAAAATTTTCTAAAATTTCCATAATTAACGCTTGACAAAATAAAAATTTACATTTGTCTGTACGGGGCGACGCGATAAATTATTTTTATCTTTTCAACTTTATAAGTACAGTTTTTATCTTTTCAACTTTTATCAGTACAGTTTTATGTAAAATTATAACCGTTTATCTTCTGAAGTTGTGTCTTATATACAAATGTAAATAAGCTTATTGCATATAATACAATATTGTAACAACATTAAATGATAATGGACCCATAAGCAATATAATTGTAAAGGTAACTGAGTCTCACTACCACGTCTTTCTAAAATTACGAAAAAAAATTATAATTTTAGATTTAGAATTATTATTTTAAAATTATAATTTTTTCAAAAAAAAATCTGGTTTTGTTATAATTTAATTTTTAAACTTAATTATAAAAATGTGATGTAAATTACATTTTAAAATGGCCTGTATATTTTAGCTATTATAGATTTTTTTAGTTAGTATAAATTTAGTTATAATTCTTATATAACCTATCAGCATTTCACGCGTTTTAGTTGTATGAATTGTGTAATCTATTTTATTATTTTTGAAACTGCCAATTACTGTCTGTTTTAATATCTTTATTTGAAAATATACTTTTTTTTATAAATAAAATTTGTTTATTTTTTATATCCTATATAAAAATATAATGGTCAAACCCAAAGAGTATTGGTAAGTAGTTTTGGTTGGAAGATAATATAATTTATAATATAAGATAGTATAATTATTAATATTATTTTCACAAATAAAGTATAATATAGTTAGTTAAATAAAATTTAAAATAATATTAAATGCTCTTTGTTTGGACATATAAGAACATGGACCTTATAAGAAAGTTCAAGGTTGCCCAAAGAACCATGGAAACGGCTATGCTTGGTGTTTCCATTCGAGACCGAATTAGAAATGAGGAGATCCGTAGGAAAACAGGGTTGCTGACATAGCCCAGCGTATTAGCTCTTTGTAGTGGCAGTGGGCGGGGCAAATAACGCAAAAAACCAATGGCCGATGGGCCAGAAAGGTTTTCGAATGACGACTATGCATCGGCAAGCGCAGCATCGGTCACCCACCGACCAGGGTCAGATAACCTGAACGAAGAAGTCACAAGCGAGCGCTGGATCCAGGCCGCTTCCAACTGGTTATTCTAAAAATCTTTGGGGTTGGCCTATATATTCCAATATTGACAATAAAACTATTTGGAAATAAATTTAAAAAAATATTCTATGATCAATTATCCTTAGGGACTAGTAAGACAAAACCTATGAACAAGTGAATAAGTAACAAAACTTTTACAATGTGGCTCTAAAACTTACTGTCACGTTGAGTGAAACAAAAATTGAGCCAGGGGTCAAACAAATGACCTCCGTGGCGTAATATGCCTGCCCGCTACTCACGAGGTCCCGGGTTCGATCCCCGGTCAGGTCAAAATGAAAATGATGTTTTTTCTGATTGGCCTGGGTCTTGAATGTTTATCTATATATGTATTTGTTTATAAACAAAATATAGTAACGTTGAGTTAGTATCCCATAACACAAGTCTCGAACTTACTTTGGGGCTAACTCAATCTGTGTGATTTGTTCCTATATATTTGTTAAAAAAAGGTTTTTTAAGGCGGGATAAAACCGATTACAACGCTAGCGGATTAACGGGGCACATGTTGTTAAAAAAATCAGAAAACACACATAATTCACATAAAGTCGATAGTAAAACAATAAATTTATTAAAACTTTCAACAATTTTACAAAGTGATATTTTACCCGCCAACTTTCCAACTCATATGGTATCTAAGCACCATCCATCTAACTTAGATGTCTTTTCTAACTTAGTCTCACATTACATGGGTAAGTTGAGCAGTTAACTTGATCGTCTATTGAAGTACTATTGCGGAAGAAGTTAAACTTTTTAAAATGTAGAATATTACTCGTCGAAATGGGTTTTGCACGTTTGTATGTTATTTTAATGTAGAGCCAAGCTTCTTAGCCTTTATGATAACAATTAAAGATTGTTTGTTAAACCTAATTTAACTGAAATGTGTTATGTCTCCGTTTTACAATCTAAACAACGATAAGAAAGGTACTAAACATATTTTAGTTAAAATTGGCTTAATAAACGTTTGGTATTGTTTATTTTTCATAACTGAACTGGATTACTCTAAACGCTCTAATTCTACAAGACTACATCTTAATCAAAAATGTGGTTCAGCCTTTCAGTTAACAGTATTGTATAAAAAAATTGTAATGGGGGGTAATGTTTCACCTTATATGCGAATGTAGCGAAAAGGTCAAAACACATATTTTGACTAAGGTTTGTGAGTCACATTACTGTCTTGTTAACATTTTCCATGAAGATATTTTTGATGGGATTCCGTGTGATTCAAGTCATCTTTTTGTTTAATTACTCCTACCTTTATCCTTAGAAATGCTTCATATACTTATCTCTTAGACACCCACGGTAATCTACTCTTAAGAAGACTCTATCTAACTTATTTAATTAGGTATCAAATTATACGCTATGTATATGTTTTACCACAAATTAAATTGACTATTTATACACGCAAAAATCAAATCAAATCAAATCAAAAATACTTTATTGTGAAACACAGGTGAAAAATTGGATAATGTAACAGAAATGGTTGTACCACTGTGATCTGCCCAAAAAGGACGTACAATAATTATTATTATTATAATTATTATTATTAACACATGCAAACTAATATTTGTTACTTTGCATGTGTTAATAATAATACTACAATTAAGGTATATAAAACAAATATAATATCGTTTATTCATATTATTATTTATCTAATTTCCAGGCATGCAAATTGTCATTTAAATATTCGTTCATTTCATAATAAAATTTTTATGTCAATATTTTTTTAAATTACGTTTAAAAGGCAGTGGCTCTAACTGTTTAAAATGATCTGGCAATTTATTATAAATGACTGGTGCCATCCCAAATACACTTTTCCCCAATAGTGCAGTGTTATGGCCACCTGAAACTAATTTCATTTTATATTGCGCTCTTATACAATCCACACTTTTTCTTGTATTACATAGTTTATCAAATAGATTTGGGTTCGAGTTTACAAAATAACAAATCTCTAATATATAAACACAAGTCAATAATTTCGTTTGTTCTCACTAGTTCGATTCAGTAGTTCGATCGTCGAACTAGTGAGAATTTTTTTTCTCATTTGTGCGACCGTCGAACTAGTGAGAATGTTTGTTCTCACTAGTTCGATCCGTTAACTTATTATTATCATTAATCGAGAAGCAAGAACATTAAGTACCGATATAATAGATATTGGTCACAAATACATACATTGTATAGGTAATTATAAAATGAAAATCTTTTAGGTATATTTTGTAGGTATAATTATTATTTAAGTATTATTATAATATAGTAAACGTCAAAATTCGACTGCAAGTAAATTAATAGTAAACAATACAAACAGTTTAAATACATAATACAAATCATTGTCATATCACCCGGAAGTCGTCCACTGGTATATTTCCTTAAATGCATCTATGCCTCTATAGGCACTTAGGTATGTGCATAATA
This sequence comes from Apomyelois bistriatella, assembly GCA_947044815.1. Lineage (NCBI taxonomy): Eukaryota > Metazoa > Arthropoda > Insecta > Lepidoptera > Pyralidae > Apomyelois > Apomyelois bistriatella. Next base: position 10,427,792 of record OX345706.1, on the reverse strand, counting down.
AGTTTAGTATTATAAATATTTAACTAAACGCCCCACCCCAGAAAGAGTGTGGTCATAGTTCTGTTGTCTTATTTTGAGGGTACATGATTTTTGTTATATTTTGAGGGTAGATGTTTCGCAAAATGGAAGTATTACGCTGTTCAGCTCTGCAGTAGCAATGTTTATTTCGTGGTGCCTGTTTATTTTACTGTTTATATTTTCGGAATAATGTCTAAAGAAGTGAAATTAATAAAAAGCGGTCGTGGAAGGATTCTGCAATTAGAAGGACATCAATATTATTCTATGCGTAAATACAAAAATGGCCACAGCATTTGGCGGTGTAAAAATTGTAAAAGTTTAAAATGTACCGGTTCCGTCACAATGAATATGGTAAGTCTTGGTTATTTTATATGTACATAATGATAATTGTTTACATATTATAGGTGTTGTATGTGTATTTTTATTTGTAATAGTTTTAATGTACAAGCAAAATAATTCATGAATTCCTATATTTTTTAAACATTGGTTTTGTTTAAGGACTTCACTAATAATTTACAATCAAAACCCCACTGCGGTCAATGTAATCCAGATGAAACACGAAATACAGTCAATGTTATTTTAAATAATGCTTGCGAAGAAGCAGCTACGGGAAGAGAACCAGCTCCTAGGGTCTACAACAGAGCTTTAATTACATTAAAAATCAAGGCCTGCATTTAACTTCTAAGAGTGTACCTGAATTTTGTGAAATAAAGTCACGCATTTACAGAAGGAGAAATAAGTTAGCACACGTAAAAAAAAAAATGCAAAGACTGTTGAGGAAGTCGAAGTTCCTAGTACTTTTTCAGATTTCTTACTCGCTGATTACAGTCATAAAAAAATGAGAATATTAGTGTTTTGTTCAAATGATGCCCGAGAAATTATAAAAAAAATTAAACACATCTTTATGGATGGGACCTTTAAATCATGTCCGACACCTTTTCAGCAACTTTTTACAATTCACGGAGACATCGGCAGTGATACAAATAACACGAATGTCATCCCTTTGGTGTACGCTTTCATGAGTCACAGGACCAAAAAAGCTTACTCACTTTTATTTGATTTAATTGGGTCCCAAATTCCAGAGTGGAAGCCTGCTAAAGTCACGATAGATTTCGAAGAAGGCACAATGAAAGCGTTGAAAACATTGAATGTTACAGTCAAAGGTTGCTACTACCATTACGTGAACAGCTTGTGGCGCAAAGCAAAAACCCTGGGTTTAACTAAAGACAAACGCAACAGAAGAATAATTTCATTATGCGCCAACTTGGCATTGCTTCCAGAAAATGAAATTGTTTCAGGATGGGCGTATATTCGTAAGCGTATATTCAAAAAGGAATGAAGAAGAATCTATAATTAAGTTTAAAGATTATTTCGATAAATACTGGATGAAGGGTGATTATCATCGAATTTGGTCGGTTTATGGCGAACGCCACCGAACAAATAATGCAGTAGAAGGATGGCACCATAAAATAAATAACCTTGTAACGAAAGGGCATGTAAACCTATTGCAAATATTACATATTTTACGGGACGATTCCTTATTGTCTTCATATCAAAATGACATTCTTCAGAGACCTTCAACATCAAACAAACGTTGTAAAAGGAGAAAAACTGATTTATTCAATGACGATTACATTATTGATGCTCAAATGCAATTAATATGCGGAGAAATTGGTGTTGGGCACTTTTTAGAAAAGATGCGATAATTATAGTTACATTGAGACTCAATGTGACAAAATAATTGAGTATTTGATTATTACATTATTTTTTTGATTTCGTAACCAATGTACCTAATATAATGTTCAATATACATATATCCTTTGGTGGAATACACAAATTCAAAGTTTTTTCGCTCTCTGCTTATTGAGATAAGTAAGACAGAGAAAAATATATTTAATCATGTATATTTTATCAAAGTTATGTTTATGAATGTTATGTCTATACCTATACCTAATTTTGTACATTTGTAATTTTGAAGCATTTTTGGCATTTTTTTAGTTTCTTTTTAGTTTCTGATTAAGCTTGTTGAGATAAGCAAGACAGAAAAATATTTTTCATCTACGTGTTTGGCCAAAGACAATACCTATAGTTGTTCCTAAATATTATGTTTACAATAAATAATCTAATTATGCAACATTGTGATTTTGACGTTTACTATATTATAATAATACTTAAATAATAATTATACCTACAAAATATACCTAAAAGATTTTCATTTTATAATTACCTATACAATGTATGTATTTGTGACCAATATCTATTATATCGGTACTTAATGTTCTTGCTTCTCGATTAATGATAATAATAAGTTAACGGATCGAACTAGTGAGAACAAACATTCTCACTAGTTCGACGGTCGAACAAATGAGAAAAAAAATTCTCACTAGTTCGACGATCGAACTACTGAATCGAACTAGTGAGAACAAACGAATAATTTATGAGCTACACAGCTATCTCTTGATTTCAATCCGCACATAGATCTTAAGCAACGTTTCTGTGCTTTAAACACTGAGGCCTTCTCAGTCGAATTACCCCAAAACACAATGCCATAACTTAATATGGGAGACACAAGACCATGATATGCTACTAGTAGAGTTTCAATATTTACTTTTTTACTTTATTTAAATAGAGCATAGGCCGCTTTACTAAGTCTCTTACATACTTCCTCAACTGAATTCCTCACACAATAAGAATTTCTGAAATGTCTCCCGACAATTCCCCCTACGTTTCCCTAATATAATAAATCCGTTTAAATTAGTCCTACACTAATTATTGAGACATTACGAGTATTTTATGTTACGACAAGCGTAACATCCTATTGTAGAAAATAAACGACATATAAATAAAATTTTTATTACAATTTATTGTATTGTAAATATACTATTAACATAATTCTTTGGAAATCTAATAACACAGATAACAGACAGACAGATAGACATTTATACTATTAGTGCTCTGTAAGTTTTTAGTTTCTTTTAAGGGAATACAATTTTCTAAATACTATTATGAATGCTTGTCTTTTTATCTCTGTCTGTCTGTTACGCTTTCTCAGTTAAAACTCTGGACCGATTTTAATGAAATTTGGTATGGTTATACTTAGTTAAAAACCAGGCAAATAGTGTTATAAAGATCATTTTAGTTTTATATAAGTTGATACTTATATGGACAAATCACACGGATTGAGTTAGCACCAAAGTAAGTTCGAGACTTGTGTGTTATGGGACTAACTTAACGATACTATATTTTATAACTAACTATAAACATCCAAGACCTAAGCCAATCAGAAAAAGATAATTTTTCTTCTTGATCTGACCGGGTATCGAAGTCGGGACCTCCTGAGTAGCGTGCAGGCATATTTTACCATTACGCCACAGAGTTCATCTTATATACGAAAATAAAATTTTTATTGTACAATTTTTTTAAACTTACATTGCTTGTAATTCGCCATACGTCAGAATGTAAATTTGATAGATTTTAACCAGATAACGATCATTAAAATAACCGTGAGAACTAATCCTTAAAAACCCAGCAGGTATCCCAATAATCGTCGAAATAATGCGATAAAATTTCAATTTGGAGATTAAACACATTCCCTAAACACAAAGTGAGAAAAAATTGTGAGCATGCATAAATATCATAGGGGAACATTTTTTATCTATGGGCTGAGCTAGCCAGGGGTAAGTAATTAACTGTTCCCATGGATTTTCACGTAAATATCAAGAGACTATCATTGGTAAGTCCCTGTTATGCCTGGGATCCGCTAAGAGGCATAAATATCATCATTTCGTGTAGATGTCACGGTCAATCAACCATCCACACTCTATCGGCCTCTGACGTATGGTTCCTCATCATCTGTCATTTGACAAACTGAGGAAAAAGATACAATAAAAAAAAATAGGTATGATTAGCGTCGTCGGTGCCAGCTATCTCACTTTAGCACGTAGTTTATTTACTATGGTGCCAACTCGTTAGAACACTGCACTAATACCACTAACACACAGAAACAAGGAAGTGATACAAACAATTTAAGACTTTCAGTTAAGTAAGTAAGGTACTTATTACGTTGTACTTTGATCACAACAATGATGTACGCGTCTGCCTTAGATCAGTTCCACGAGAGGAATTGAAGAATCGTAACAATCACCGGTCATAAAAAATACATTTATTTAAAAAAAAAAAAAAAGTACTTATGTAGGTATGTGTTTAGTTCGCTACTATCGTTTAAATTAAAACATAACTAAGATTAAGTAACATTAATAGAATATAAAATGGTTGTGTAGAAATACTAAAAATAGCTCATTTATAATAATTAAATACGCATCGCCATTTATTGGCAAAATTGACAGCCGTTAAAAATGCTAAAAATTCTCTTCAATCAAACAAAATCTAAATTAATCTTATACTTTCAATAGTACAGTCAACTTCTTAAATTGTTGCTAAAAAAGTGTATCTAAATATTTCTTTAAACATGTTTCAGTATTTTTTTCTATGTTTACTATGTGAGTAGATTGATATTAAAATTTCACCTGTATCAAAAATATTTACTTATTTAGACTCAAACTTATAAAAAGATTTTGCGCTATTTGTCATGTTATTTGAATATATCTTCTAAATAACTTAAAAAAACAATTTTTGTCCCTTATAGGTTTTTACGGCATTTTTTCAAACCAATACATGAAAGAGTGTGGTAAGCAGATAGATCTCGTTACGTCAAAACATGGAAGGTTTGGTTTACATGTTAGAGGAATTATCTAAATCTCTTTCATCCAACACGTGACTTTCTCAGTTACATCCTAGTGACTTCGAAGCGACAACTAAGGAGTGATAACCAACGACCTCGGCGATTATTACGGACAGTGAATACGTAGTGTTTTGGATATTTCGTGACCAACAGTGGACATATTTGTGTTGGACGTGAATAAAGTCTATTATTATTATAATAGCACAGCAGCTCAGTTCCCATCGTCAAATAGTGGTAAAACATCAATAAATATTTTATTCTTGGCTTGTGTCGGTCGTTCTGAGTATGAATATAAAAAAGTATGTTCGTTCAGATTTTAGTCTTTAGAATCATTTAACTTTTACTTTTTTATATGATTATGAGTGATTGTGAAATTAAATTTGTATTTTATGCATAGTACTTAGATGTTTTTATGCAATAAATTAACTAATCTATACATATAATAAAACAGTAAAAATATTTTGTTTGTACATTTAGCAATTTTTGTGTTGGTAATTGTCATGAAAAAGTTTGTGTAACAGGTAAAGGGGGATTTCCGGGCAATTTCTGCTGGAATTTCGGGAGCAATTCTCGAAATTAAGCGTACGAAGTCGCGGGCTACAGCAAGTAAATAATTAAAAAAAAAAAACTAGTTTTTTTCAAACCGACTGTACCAGATGCAAAACAACGCAAGAGAATAATCGAAATTTTTGCATACGCAATACCCAAACTGCTGTGTTCGCACTATTAGGTAGCATATCGAAAAAATAAACAAATAAATTTAAAATTCAGATTTTTGGCAGCCGCGAACTATCACGATTTGCATATAGATGATATAGAAAAGTTAACATACATCGATCATGTAATTTCAATATCGTTTTGTTATTTATGGTGTGATTATAGAGATGGATTGTACGGGGTGATATGTAGGATTTTGATGTCTATATAATTTATCCTTACTAACTCATGTTTGCTTTTTTTGCCCAATATTTAGTATTTGGCTCATACATAGTACTTCTAAAATGCATGTAGCCGTAGCCAGAGAAGAATTTCAGCAAAGCGCTAAAGATCCTCCATGATATAAGAGATGAGTGAAGAAAAATATTTCCAAGAATAGTTAATGACAGACAGCTAGTCGGTCGAATAAATAATGTGTATTATAAAAAAAAAATCAAGATTAAAGTTCAGAGTAACATAAAATGTCACAATAACGCGAAAAATAGAGTCATAAAAAATGAATCCAAATCCGAGGCGTTATTAGCAAATTCCGACGACAATACACCGACATTACGGTGATAACCGCTTTTCATTTCCACCTTGCGACGCCAATAAAAGTTGAAAAAAATAGAAAAAAATAATATTTACGCGTCGTAAACACAATACCGCTTTATTCGGCGGCGACGGGGTCCGTATGCAAAATTGGCGCGGAATTGAAAAACAAATATGTTACATATTGCTTTTTTGGTTCTGGGGCTCACTGGTTTTGAGTGGGTTATTCTCTTGTTTTGAGATTTTGTTTTATCACAAAAAAAATTTTTTTTTTGTTTTTTTTTTTTGTTTATGTATCCTTTTTAAATCAAATAATTAAAAAGAGATCTGGTCATTCTTCTACTATATCACTTTACTATTACTACATAGTAGAAAACAAAGTCGCTTTCTCTGTCTCTATGTCCATATGTAGGCTTAAATCTTTAAAACTACGCAACGGATTTTGATGCGGGTTTTTAATAGATAGTGATTCGAGAGGAAGGTTTTTATGCCCATGCCAAGCCGGGGCGGGTCGCTAGTACTCATATATTTCTGTATTATGTTGACAATTACTAATCACATTTTTAGGGTTACGTAGCCAAGTAAAAAAAGGAGAACCTTTATAGATTCGTCATATTCGTCTGTCGGTCAGCCTGATGTCACAGTCATTTTATTTGAAATAATTATATGTGTGCTGTAAGGTTGAATTTTGGAAGGTAGGTGTATTCAATTAACCACTTTAAAATTGTGTAGTATGATTTTGAAAAATAAAATTAATTGTACATGTAACTGAGCAGGTGTTGACATATTGAATAGGTCAACATGAATAGGTCTTTGTTAATTATATGAAGTTTCTTAAAACAGTTTTTTAATATTTTGTACAATACCACTATTTGTATTGTAATCTTGAATTACTACAAATTTACTACTAGGTATACGTACGTAGATGCCATTACAGAATATATCTATTAGGTATTAGGGTAAATTAAGGCCATTATTCAATCAGAAACTAATCGGATGGTAATATAATAGGCAGATCAGGTACTGTATATCAATCAATGGCATGTAATTACATTCAATACATGAATGTTAGCATATGTAAATGAATAGCACTAATTGAGTGAGAGTTAGCCGCGGCTTTTTTTAGTGTAGCAGACGTTTGTGGTAACCGCTTACCATATATTTGTTTGCCTGTTTTCGCGGAACCTGTGACTAAAATATTGACAAAATTTGATCAGATACTTCACAAGATAATATTTATTCAAATTGTGTAGGTATACATTTACTGTCAATAAATAAAAATAAATTTAAGCACATTTATATGAAATGTTTTGTCTCTTATCAAAATTTAACTTTAAAGAACGGGACAAAACACATTTTGGGTAAAATGAGATCAACAAACTATTGTTAACGTTTAAAATATTCGTCTAAATAATATAATAAAAGGAGGTTCTATGTTCAAACCGTCAGGAAAAGTTGAATATTGTGTGTGTTTTCTTTGTGTTTTTATGAAATTAGTATTTAGACTAAAAAATAAATGCCTAATGCAGAATAACCCGCGAAGGGGTTGTCATAGTGTGACGTGTCGGGTTACATCATTAAACCGATGTTATGTGGCGTTATTTTTTGTTCATTTTACGAGTTATGCTGATTTGCCAGCGGGGCTGTTGAAATGAATATACTGTACAAGTTGTACTGTGATGCATGATAGAATTATTTTTTGTTTACATTTTTATTGTCATAACATATTGTGAGTGTGTAAGTGTCTACCATACCCCTTTAAAATCATGCTGGAAATCATTCTAATGAGGTATTATCTTAATTATACTACGTACATGTTACCTCAGATTGATTTTAAACCGGTCCTCATACAACAAACATAAGTTAACTAAGTTTTTTGCATAATATAGATTTTTTTAAATGTTTCTCCATTAAAGAAAGATAAAGATTTATCAAAAATAAACAAAAAAAAAATGTTTTGTATTGTGTTGTATTGTATTTGTAGGTATTTTTTACTGATAGTATCATTTAGTGATGGGTTAATTAGGCTCACGAGCCTAACTCACGCACCACAAATTCAGGCCTGAAACTTTTATTAATTTGTTCAAAACAAGGATATTCGTATTTAGTAAATTCTACGTAAATAACGGATATTCCATTTGAATAAACATCTAACCTTTGTCTAATGCCTTCCACCCTCTAAATGCATGCATTAGCTACCTATTACCTGATCGAGGTCCCAGTTGCCGTCATCGAAATTGCTGGAATCAATCATGACGGACGTTGTCTAATATCACTTAAACACGCAGAATGGACCCCGAATGCGAAGCCTTAATAATATTCGTGAGTGGTCATAGAGTATGGATTAACTGAAGTATAAGTTGGAACGAGAGAACAGTAGGTAATTGCCAGTCGGCCGCCCCAGATGTCGCTGGAGCGATGCGTAGTACTATTACTAATTCTGTGGCGATGCTGTGCAGGCTGACCTGTGCCCCTAGTAAGAGTTTTTCTTAACGCAGACCTGAAACCTGTATAGCGCCTCTGGCGGACAGTAAGGCAACTAAGAAGTTCCATACAAAATCCTAACGCAGTCGCTAGCGTCTGCGTTAAGAAAAACTCATACTAGGGGCACTGCGTGAGATGGGCGCTGTAAACTGGCGAGCCATCGCGCAGAATAGAAAACTCTCGTTTTGGACGCCAAGATCCACTTCGGGGCGCTGAGTTAGCCGAGTAAGTAAGTAAATACCAACGTAATTTTCTGTGGTGCTAACCGTCTAGCCAGTGCACGAGTAGTGTAAAGTCGGCCACATAGAGAAATATAACCTATACCTAAGGAGGTCCTTAGGTGCAGGTTTGGTAATATGGTTGAGCCAAGAGTGCAATAGCCAACTGCGGTTACAAAAACCAAGTCGAGGTATCGTTTTATACTGTTTAATTAAGAAAACTTTATAATTTAAGAAATCGAAATCTTGAATTTTGATTGAAAGAGTATATATTGCACGATTGTACGATTTTCTTTTGTTTTGAAATCTCTATAAATTATAGAATATATTATAATAAAAGTAAACTATATGAAGTCGTCTCATTACGGTGGTAAAACAGAGATTATGTAGAACTTAGGAAGATCGATTTTTCTCTGAAAATAAATTATCCGAAAAATCAATAAGTAGCATGCATTACACTTATATTTACGAAAATAGGATTAAGTGCTTATATAGTATCAAAACAGAAAAGAAGGCAACAGGTTTTTATGGAGAATACATAAGCATAGAAGACCACGGCGGCGTAGGCAGAGACATTGATATGTCTGTTTCTTTTATACTCTTTGCATGTAAAATCATCCCTTGATTGCAGCGCGGAAGCCGCTGGACATTTAATATCGATGCAAATGTGTCTACACTCAGACCCGTATTGTGTGATGTACAGTTATCTACGACATAATTATAATCACCTACTACCGTCTGGTTTTGTTCAGATTTGACACACCTTACACCTCAATTCATATAATTGTAGGGATACCCAAACAGTGAATTAGAGCTTTCATATTCATATATTTACTTCCTTACTGCGATGGCTCAACGACCCAGAATGAACCTAGGTCTCCGACACAAGAGTCTAGGTCTCTACATACTTCACTTTTCTCGGTTTGATTCATGTTCACGGCCCGAATTTCAGCACATACGAGTATCTTTGGCAGAAATAAAGAAGAAAGTCAAGTCTATCTAATTAATTAATTTATTAAGTTATTCTTACAGAAGGAGGGGGGAGGGCTTTGCCCAGCAGTGGGACACATGAAAAGTAGGCTAAAATAAAGTTATTGTTATGCAGAACTCTTAAAAAGATTTAATAATAATAATATATAGTGATAAACCACACAGATTGAGTTAGCCCCAAAGTAAGTTCGAGACTTGTGTTATGGGATACTAACTCAACGATACTATATTTTATAATAAATACATATATAGATAAACATCCAAGACCCAGGTTAATCAGAAAAAGATCATTTATCATCTTGACCTGACCGGGGATCGAACCCGGGACCTCCTGAGTAGCGGTCAGGCATGTTAACCATTACGCCACGGAGGTCGTCAAAAAGATAAATAATATCTTAAAAAGATAAATAATTAGAAGTATCTGAAACGCAAAAAATACCTCAGCCGTTTTGACATCTAGTACTTTCATTTTCAATTTTTCAATAAAAATATATACCTACAATATAAACAGATTATTATTAACTTATCGTAGGAAAAAAATTTGCATCAACAACTAGGTACATCAGAAAATTTGTCGAAAATTGATTACCAGTCCCCATAAACTTAATCATATAAATCTCCATGCGAAATCATCCTAAAAATATTAACCCTATTATAAATCATAAGGCACAAAATATTTATAATTAAAATCCCATTTACCTTATAAAGGTGCGGTGTGACCGCCCGGCGTTTTGCACTAAAGGGCTAATTTTTAGACACGTGTCGGATATTTAATATCTTTCTACTTAGTCACTGTCTATGGGAAGAATTTGAGATCTATAGAGTGAAAAGGTAAGTCTTATTGAAAATGACATAATTACTAAAACATTAAATAAAATAATAACAATATTTAATACGGCCGGAATAGTTTAAGTGTATTCATTGATACCATACCTTTTAAATCTTTAAAAAGTAAATAAATTGGACCAAAATTTTTACTTATTGTTTTGGTAATTCAAATATTATTTTGATTAGATACTCTTTTTTTTAGTACTTACTTAGTTTTCACACTACAGTGCGTTTACAAATACTTTCAAAGTTATGTCTCAAAGTTTTAAATATACTCAGATATACGTAAGTTTTACGTCTGTTAGTCAATACAAGTAAGTTCAGGTTAGGTTTATATTCAAAATACTCGTAATTTTTGCCTACACTGTTCTGGTTTTTATTTTCTATGCAATTACTCGTCAAATCACTGGACTAAATCGCTTATACCCCTATCTATTACAAAACCTATCGGAACAAACAATGAACGAAAAAAAAACTATAATCAAGCTCCTAATGACGGCATTTAAGTCGTTATTCCAAACCAACGCTTGCATTTTCTTCTTAGTCACGTGACCAACGCGTGTCATACGCCATCTTTGATTTTATCACCAGTATTAGTTTGCCTCTAATCTGTACAAAGCTTAGGGACTTATGGATCTTGTTATGATGGTTAGTTTACCGGTCATTATTTTAAGCATTTGAATTTAGAATTTTCGAACAATATTCGAATTACTAATCTTATTTACAAAAATAACTCTTATTCCATTATGTTAGTGGTAATATCCACTGCAAGGGTTTATTTCAAGCAATTTAATATTGAGTAAAGAGCTATAGGTTTTCATCATAGTTTTTGGTGATTTATAATGTTGGGGGCGTAAGATTTTATAGTAATTTGTCTTGTATTGTGTCGGTGGACGTATGCCTTTATTTGCAGTGTTGATGACACCAGATTTGGTATTTGTTTAGATAACTGCCTAACAGTAAATAAGGGGAGTTCAGCTTAGAATGTTAATTTTTCACAGGTTCAATGAACGCAGCCTTTTAATAGAGGTTGAGATAAACTAACCTTAATTTTAATCACCAAAACTAACTTGCAACATTGCACTAACTTGATCACCAAAGCACTAAGATTCAAAACTTACTTTGAGTACTTTACTGTGTGTGTCATTTAAATTTTTACATTCAATCAAAGATTACAACGAATTGAGAACCTCATTTTTTGACGTCAATCATATTTTAAATTAAACTTAGCATAACTTTTGTAATTTAATTCTTGCTTAATAACTACTGAACCGCTTACACTGGGTAGGTTAGTACTATTGTGTACTCTGTGCACTAGGTATTATTAAGAAGTAAAGTATGTATTAGGCATACAGGACTATACCAAAAACTAATATAAACCTACATAACATTTAAACAAGTATATGATTTTTCAGTGAATAAACAAGAATAAAATCATTGTTTTGGGTTTATCAAAATGCAGAAGGATGTATAACACAATTAAAGACAGACAAAACAAAACGACATCGTGTTACCAAAATATCAATTCAACCCTTCGAAATAATTCCCAAACCACAAAAATCATAATCAGTGTAACAGGAACCAGACTTGATAAAAAAAAAAGACTCGGTGACAAGATGGGGACGTAAAGCTCCAATTTAAAAAGACCTCCAAATTCCTTAATATTCCGCCCGTTATATTCCATCTCTTGTTGAATAGAAAGAGGTAAGGAAGGTCTTTTGAAATTGGTCGCATAGTATTAATGGTTTGGACCTCAGCTAGACGTGCGAAATTTAATCTTCCGCGCAAAAAGTATTGAATAGAAAGGGACAAAAAGAGAGGAGAGTGATAAATGGATCGCCTCGGTGATCATGGGCGCTTGGTCATCTTGTTCTTATTTGGAACGAAGTTTCTTGTTTGATAGCTCTTCAAAAAATGTTTGATTGATTTATGGAAGGTAAATAAAACAAACCATTATTTTTCCTTAATTCAGGATTAACTTAAATCCATCAGATTAACTTCTTCTTCTTCGTCTGAGCGTATATCCCAGTTGCATCTTCAGCTTACGCTTCAGAGTCAGAGCCAGTCTAATTTGAAATTTATACTTACAGTTTGGTTAAATTCTCTAAATATTTTCGGTTCGTCACTGTCAGAAAATATGCATAAACCGAGAAGTCCATAAGCCACATTTTGTGTTTTTGTGAATCACTGGGTAGCTGGGGAATGAACCTCTTTGGAGCAGCGTATCCTGACTAAATAATCCTATAGGCACTTCACACTAAGTAAGTACCAAACAACCTAAGGTTCGGCTAGCTTCTTTAATTTAGGACTCATACGATAAGATATGTTAGAAATGATTTTAAGACCATGGAAATTTAAGGTGTCCCTACCTTGATCAAATTTTTTACTTACCACTTACTTATTCATTATTTACTTGCCGCAAAATGAAGTGATCTATTCTAAGCCGGAAGCCAGTAAACAGTACATTATATAACAAACAAATCATTTAACAAAGCAAGTGCATCTAACACCATAATTTGGTTCTTACGGCACGTGACTTACCCTTCTATTATAAATGCGGTGTAATGATACCGCGGATGATTGATATGAACACGCCCCATGGTTTGTCTATGGAGTGTGTGAACGGGTGCTAAATTTGAACATAAAAGATAAATTTTTTAACTGATTTATTTTGGATTTATTTAGGAGATTGCAGGCTTAAATCACCTGATTGTCTGATAATAAGATGATTACTTGCTTCAGAAGGCACGCTAAGCCGTTGGTTCAGGCTGCCATCAGCGTCAGATGCTGAGAGGCGGTTCTGAAGAACTCTGACACCAAGGAGTACATGGTCGATTGACCGTGTCACCACAAAATGATGATGACAGACTTTGCTTACGTAATCCTAGGGAAACTGTACATTTTTCCGAATAAATCATTTCTACCAACTCTAAATTTTTACCTAATACCTCATAGATTGGAGATCTATGAGGGAGACCTTTGTCCAGCAGTGGACGACGTATTATCGCTGAAATAATAGCAATAAGAAGAAACACATCATTGATCGTGAACATCTCTTACTTACCCCGCTGGCTCAGTGAACCGAGTTGATCTTGGTCTCCAGAACGAGAGAGCGGCTGTGTTCTATTCTCCGCGATGGCTCGCCAGTTCACAACTCAATGTAAAGTTCCATAGTGTGCTTTAACAATGTTATATAAGTGAACTGAAAAATAGTCAGTTTTGAAAATATTTATCATGCTCGGATTCAGTTATAAATGATTGCGGATGTCAATTTGGTGTCGAACTTGTTCTTCGGAGTGGAAAGCTGATAGTGGGTTCATTTGTTTATGCTATCCTGGTACTGTGAAATAACGGTATTCAGTCAAGCGTGAGTCTTTTTTAGCTTACTGGAATCGTAATCAACAAATTTTCTACTCCAGTTTATTAAATTTGTGAAAGTTTGGGTAGTTGCGAGTTTGATTATAAGTTAAATAAATAATACCGTATAGTGTTAATATACTTTTGGGTATTAAAGTAGTATAAACCCAAAGTTAGAACAAAACATAGATTTATAGTAGTTTATATTTAAAAAGAAGTCAGTCAGTCCATATGTGGTTAAAGGAACAAAATAACAAACCAATGTTTTTATTATTTATGATAGTAAAATTTTTAAGATATCTAACAAATAATATAAATGCGAAAGTGAGTTAGATTTTTGTTCGTTACTCTTTCACGGCCTAAGTTCTGCACTAATATTTCTGAAATTTCGCATACACATAGATAGAAGTATTGAGAAGGATACAAGATACCTTTCATCCCGGGAAAAAGCTTTGTTCACGTGGGAAAAGCTAGTAGTATATTACATTTCGTAAGATAAATCTATTAAAATTATAACTTTATTAGGATTTTTGATATACCTAAATAAAATAAATGTATGGTGATTACAAACATAACCACACTAACATCAAACCAATACCAAACAATCGAAATTTTGTCCACAATAACGACCGCTTAACCAAGCTTAACGCCATTAATAATTCTCTTTAATTTCACCTAAGTTATTAATAAGTATTGCATAAGTAATGCAATAAGCAGATGATCCGGTACATAATCCCTCAAAGCGAAGGCTTGGTGTTGAAATCCTTATAGGGGAAGAAAAATTGGGATTACATACAGTGGAGTTATTATGAAATGAAATAGGTAAAGAAAAATGATTAAAATTGAGTTAAAAATTATTTTTGTACTCATTACCTCATGAGATGATCAGTGTATTTATGTACGTGGAACATAGGTACAAAGGTTACTTATTATATGCTTGCTTATCTATGCTTAAACATAAGGTTAAGGCTGTTCCTTCGGTCTTATTAGCGCCACTTCCCAAAAAATCTCTTTCTGTAAATGAGCTTGTTAGAAATTCTCGCGCAACTTTTTTGCTATTCAATCAATACATAATAACATATCAACAACTTAAACCGAAAGAGGAGCCTTTTAAAGAATAAGGTATACTATTTATTCTATTTACTAAAATTAATGGGCGTCTATAAAGCGTTTGACTAATTATTTTTCTGTAATTTTTTAACGCACCGTGTTATGGATAAAGTATTGTTTATAGCTTTAAAACATACAAAAATACAAATTACAGTTTTATTTATTTGTAAGATAGATACTTTATACTCCATCTCAACATGTCCCTCCCTCAGTTATGAACACTTAAACCATATATTTATGACAGTCAACTTGGATAATCCCTCAAAGGACACACTTGTGGTGTCGAACGTCGTCTAATGAGGGTTGGGGGTGGCGAAAATTAATTTATTCCTGCCGAGATTAGCTCGGATGGAATATATTATTTATTTATGAGTTATATTATTAGCGGAAATAATCATTTTATAGTTATGTAATGGTAGAAAATTTCGTTTTCATGGCTTAGTTGCTTGTCGCCGGGATCAATGGCTTAAGGTGCCTCTCGAAGCATGGAAAAATAAAAAAAAGTTATACCAATGGCTCATAAAGTAGAAGGCGCTGATGTGTATCCGCAGGGCGTAGTTAGTTTATCATAAAGTACCAAATACTCAACTTGAAAACCAAAAATTTATTCACAAGACAATGCCAACGACGCACTTTCAAATCACAATCAAATTAAACTATCACTTACATTAGAATCCTCTTCCACAACGTTCCAGAGATATCGATTGTTAAGATCTCCGTTTTCGAGCATATTGGCGTCAGGAATCGATTCGTAATCATCATCAAGTGATGTTACCGAGAGTATTGCTGAATCGGTGACATTAGCAGAGTCTCCGGCATCCCCTCGCTCGAGACTTCGAGTTGTTCCAAGAGTCTGGAATTTATGAATAATCATATTATCAGAAAATTTTACAGTAGTATTTTTTTGAAGCGGTCGGCATATATGTTTTATAACATATATGTGAAATTCCCTCGGGAACAGTATTTTTTCCGGAATGAAAGGTACCCTATGTCCTTCTCCTGGTTCTAAGCTATCTGCCCACCAATTTTCAGCCAAATCCAGGAAGAGAGAGAGAAAGACATAATAATCTAACAGTGTTGGTTACTAACACACCCGCTTATGTTCCAATGGATCTGGTTTCCTTATGAACAGAATTATGAAGATTAGTCGGCAGTCTTTATGATAGCCAGAATCTAGGAGCATGATCAGCATACCCTAGCTTCTGAAGCGTAAGTTGATGCAACTGGAAAACAGTAAGAACTGACGAATATTATATTAGATATTTTAAAACAACTTACGTCCACAATAGCCATGTGAAGAATAGGTATTTCGACATTTAGTGGCCTGATCTCCTGTGGTTCCTCGTCCAAATACGTAAATTCTTTAGACACCTGCCAACGCACCTAGGAATGAGTTACAAGTTGATCTGATAAATATTATTATATTATAATAGATGTTCCCATTGGTTTCCTGCTCCTGATATGTAAGCCTATAATAACCTTCCCTAAGAATCAAGCTTTTATATGCAGAAAGAATTTTTGATTTACGTTTTGTTGTTCCATGGATTACCCGACAGACAAACTCACAAACTTACAAGCACTTCTTCTTAATAATGTTACTTGATAAGATATCTGCTAATACACCAAGGAATACACCCGAATCATGTTCCTATTCATCTGATTTCCCTGGAAGAAGTGTTAACAGAGATCAGACGGTTGTTGGTCAATTGTTGTCAATCCACCATCAAATTCAGTACTGTTATTAAAAAGCGAACCTTAAGCCCTGAAGCGTAATATGTGTAATAAATAAGGTCTGATAAGAAAGATGATTCTGTGCTTTAGCAAGTCAAACAGTCCCGGTTACCGAACGGTTGCTTATTAAAGAAACCACGTCAGAAGTCTGACAATAGAATGTGTATCATCTATTGGACTTGTATGTCTTTAATATAAATGAATGAACGCTGACTAACCCGTCTCAACCTCCATTTCTCCAGAAACTCGTTTGTCTGCCTCAAAGAATCCTTACTTTCATCGAAAAGCTCGTCCAGTTTGTCCACTCCGCGATACTGCTTGTATTTATTTAGTATCTGAAAGATGATTTCATAAAATTCGTACAAGAAATACGTTTGGTGTAGAAATTTGTTTTCTCAGATACTGCTGAGGATGCCTAAAGGCATCTGACACAGACGATTGCCATTTAGCAACAGCCAGGATCTTCCAAAACTCAAAATAATAATGCCACTAGTGCAGTGACTTGGATTAAAAGAAAGTTATTGATATCTACTTCACATCTCATTATACTATAAAAAAAACCAGCACATTTTTGACTGAGGGACATGACCATCACGGTCAAAACTTGCCACAATTTTTCTCCAGACAATCATGCCGTGGGCTAAATAAATTGATCTTTGCAAGGGGCTCCCTTTCCTCTTTTCCTCAGCATTAGGAGCACTGATTCTTGTGCCGAGTGATTGGGTCGTTCCGAAGAACTCTGACACCAGACTGTGCATGGTCAATTGACCGTGCACCTACACGAAACAATTATGATGATAAGTAGGTGGCTTTGTATATCTACTGACTGTTAAAAGTACGTACCACTATTGTGCATGTCAATACCAAAACTTCTAGAAACAACACTGGAAAACTTAAAGGATTCTCGCTTCCCACATTGGTGGCCAACTTCGCTTCCTCAACCACCACCTTCTTTGTGAAGCACAAAACCTTGCAGAACAGTTTTTGCAAGATTTCAATCGCCCCGTTGCCAAGTATGTAGTCTAAAAGGATTAAACTGAAGAGGATTATAAAGTGGGATATAGATTTTGCTGGCATTGTGGCGCGATTATCCTTATTTTAAAGCAATTTCACAGTAAATTTGATGTCATGGTGACCTATTCATTGTCCACTCATTATCTCTTTGCTCTTGATGAGTACCTACTATAATTAAAACGTAGTGATTATATTTCTCTTTGTCTATAATGTTATGTTGAATGTCAAAAGTTGAAGTCAGTCAGTCAGTCATACGTACAGAAGTTATCCTGTCAATTTTCGCGACAATTTTACCGCTTTTTTTATTTAAAGAGGTTGTTTACATTAGACCAAGTATCTGTTCTGTGGTCCAGATGTTGCCCCGGAGATGTTAAACTGTTGGTCCTGCTTCTCTGGTAGTTGCTTAAACTGCAGGTCAGACTAAGAGGCTATTTTGAAAACTCTAATGACAATTTTAAAAGGGTGACGCATCATCCTCGGATGAGATTTTTGCGGATCAATTGTCACCTTGTCACCTAAGTCGACATGACGTATCTAGTCTTAACATATAAAAAGAACGCATCGAACAATTTACTATTCATCATTTGATATCGTGTAGGTTCTAAGATTTTTTTTAATAAAAATATATCAATTTAATAAAAGTATTACGTAAAACATTAGATAATAGGTTCTAAGATCGATTGACCCCATAGATATATTTTTTTAAATAAAAGTGATATTCTGCATAAACTTTTAGGTTTTTGAAACTCTCGACCACCATTTCTGGGAACATATAGAAGCTGAGAGGCTGCCCCGCTAAGATGAGCCAAGCGAAGCAAGGGCACCTTCTCGAAACGCTTCAACATTTTATTTTTACCCCTTATAACATATCACTTTTTTTTCAGTGCCCAAAGTAGGTAATCATAGTGATTACATACTCTTGGTAAGGAGGTAAATGAAAACTTAATAGGTATCCCATGGCAACTTGTTGACATGACAACCATATTGTATCCATTTCCATAGCAACGTTTTATTTTTGATAAGGGTATGGAAAATACCGCATATAAAACTTTCGTTTCAATAATATTGTTTTTGTTGTGACCTGACCTGAATATTTACTAAAATGGTAAGTAATGATACTGTAAAAATATTTATTAACAGTAAAAAAGTATAAAAATTAACCTAAAAATTCGACTAATATTTACAAATTTTATGTACAAAAGAATGAACGAAAAAAAAAAAATTTTTTTTTTAAATTCTAATGCTTCGTCCTCTTGCCCGTGAAGCATGGTAGCAAGAACACTGGCTGCGTTCCCCCTCTGGATAGCTATGCTAATCCTTTGGGCGAAGAAGCAGCCAGCCCTCTTGTCACCAGCGGCGGTGATCAGTCGCGGAGAGATCTTTTTGAAAAGATCTCTTGCGCTCTTGCTTGATCTGTTGAGACGTTTGGACCTTGGGGCCCAGGTCCAAACGTCTCAACACCAAACGGCACAAATATGTAATCTTGGTTAAGAAATTATCATCATATTTGTATAATATTTAAAAAAAATGATACTGTATCTTTACAAAATAAATAGGTCGCATAATTAATAAAACATATGCAGAATACGAAAATAAATGCCGAAGCCGAAATTTGGTAATATCTTTCCCAGAATTCCCATGAGAATGGCTCTAGAGGAGTTGTAGAGGGAAAAGGTTTTAACCAGTATTTAGTTTTAACTTGTAATAACATAAGGAATATTTACACGTCCCGTCTGTAAATATGTTCTTATCTTTAATTCTATTTTTGATTTCGAAGCCCGGAGTTTCGCTAAAACGTTATGGCTCAGTTTTCCTTTATATGAAGACTACTTAAGATATGAGATGCGGCCTTAATTTTATTAACAGCTTGACAACCCTGCTTGGTATGGTTCTGTTGGTATCAAACAGTACAAATAAAACGAGAGCTTTTTAATTCCATTAGTTGTTTTATTCTCATAAAGTCAGAGAACACACGGCTAAGCTTGAGGCAGAGATTAAATAATTTATTTGGTTAATTTTACAGCCACCAAAAGGAGGGAAAGGTGGTGCCAAGAAAGCACCAGGTAAGCGCTTTGACTCATTCACTATCAATAGCTATATCATATTTATGTTTATAATACGATGGCTCAGCGACCCAAAGAGGATTTTTGGCCTCTGACTAAAAAAGTCCGAGGATCACTGGGGTATGTCTGTTAGCGTGATTTATCACATTATCAATGTTGTAGCTTCAGATTTAGCTTTTATTTTTAATGAATGTATCAATCAAGGTATTTTTCCAAATTTAATGAAATACAGTAAACTAATCCCATTATTCAAAAAAGGAGATAAATTAGAACCTGGCAATTACAGACCTATTTCCATTTTGCCAGTATTGAGCAAGGTGTTTGAAAGGATTATGCTCAACCAAATGCTACTGCACTTTAAGACCTACAACCTCTTTCACAGTCAACAATTTGGTTTTACTGCCGGTAAATCAACAACCGATGCGGGAGTGGCACTCATCACTCATATATACAACGCGTGGGAAGAATCACAGGATGCTATCGGGGTCTTCTGTGATCTTTCTAAAGCATTTGATTGTGTTGATCATGAGACACTTTTGCTCAAGCTTTCTCATTATGGCTTTGATACTAAGTCAATTGAGTTACTAAGATCTTATTTAAGTGATAGATGTCAGACTGTTGATATAAATAGTGTCAAATCAGACGGATCAACAGTAAAAATTGGCATGCCTCAAGGCTCAATTCTTGGACCATTCCTCTTTTTGATTTATGTCAATGACTTGCCTTACGCGGTTGAAAAGAACGCTGATATAGTCTTATTTGCAGACGATACATCTTTAATCTTTAAAATGAATCGCCGTAGTGTAAATACCAATCATGTGAATAATATTT
Organism: Apomyelois bistriatella; assembly: GCA_947044815.1. Taxonomy (NCBI): domain Eukaryota; kingdom Metazoa; phylum Arthropoda; class Insecta; order Lepidoptera; family Pyralidae; genus Apomyelois; species Apomyelois bistriatella. The sequence goes on along the minus strand of OX345706.1, from coordinate 10,407,159 downwards.
TGTATACCATCTCTAATTGGTTCTCAACTAACAACTTAATGCTTAATGCTAATAAGACCCAATGCATAAAATTCACACTACCAAACGTGAGGCAGGTTCAAGTTGATGTCACGTTGAATGGAGAGATTTTAGAACTTGTAGATAATACCACCTTTCTAGGAATCACAATTGATTCTAAATTGCAATGGGGTTCGCACATTACAAGCCTAGCTAAAAAACTTAGTTCTGCCGCTTATGCTGTCAGAAAAATCAGACAAATAGCAGATGTGGAAACTGCTAAACTAGTGTACTTTAGTTATTTTCATAGCTTAATGTCGTATGGACTATTGCTTTGGGGAAGGGCAAGTGAAATAAAGACTATCTTTATTTTGCAAAAGCGGGCAATTCGTGCCATTTATGGTTTAAGACCAAGGGAGTCGCTTAGGGAGTTGTTTAAGGATATTAATGTTTTAACTCTCGCTTCTCAATATATATTTGAGGTTATTATGTATACCAGGAGAAATATTTCTTCTTTTAAAAAAATTTGCGATGTTACGGATAGACCCTTACGGAATAAAAATAAATTATATCTCCCATCATATCGGCTAAGTAGAGTTAATGACTCATTTTTGGGTAACTGTATACACTATTACAATAAGCTTCCAGAGTCGGTCCTTAGTTTGCCTGACAGAAAATTCAAAGCACATGTTAAGAATTTACTTTGTAAAAAAGCCTATTATAGCGCTCATGATTTTCTCAATGACAAGGATGTGTAACTTAAGCTTGGTGCGGAGTCCTCCAAACTATAGCTAAAAATTGATCATATGTACATTCAGTACATTATTTTTTTTTTATTTTTTTTATTTTATCATGACATCTTTTATTACTTGACATTTTTATTAAACTATTTCAATAATCCTCAATATTTATTTAATATATAATTTTATTAATAATTATAAAAATATTCAAATGTAAACTCGTCTGATTTGACTCAAATTTTGTGAATTGACGTTTTTGAAGAAAATGCTGCTGTGGAGTTTGTGGCGCCACTTCTTCTCCACTTGCGCTTTGGAAGTGGTGGTAAACTTAAAATAAGTAACAATTGACGTCAATAAGTGATAAGAATATCCTATATTGAAAATAAACAATTTGAATTTGAATTTGAATTTGACACCAGGGCTCTCCACCGCTTCCTTCCCAACTTCGTTACTTCAGGAGTACCTATATAGGACGACCGTCTGATCGCTTTCCACTATATAATACTTATATATATATATATATATATATATATATATATATATATATATATATATATATATATATATATATATATACCAATAAAATCGGTGAATGTGTTTATGCTCCCCATTCGCAATTGATTATAGTCTGAAAACGATCATATTAAGTTAATAGTTAACTGAATTATACTTATGACATGTGGAAAAACGACCACGCAGGCAAAGCCACGAAGACAATAATTCGTAGTAGGTATTTGAAGTATTTCAAGCAATAAGCTACTCAACATGTCGTTTGCGATTGCAAACGACATCACAACAAACAACAAAGTGACAGCTTTAAAATCACTTTATATATTTTGAATCTATTGAAGATCAGTAGAGTTTAATGTCAATTTTCAAATTTAATTACTTTTAAAAATATTATTTTAATTTCAGCCATTATCATCGATGGCGTGGATACTTCTGAGATGACCAGAGAGAAACTCGAACAGTTTACTCTAAAGGTCAAAGAAGAATTAGACAAGGAAAGAGAAGAACGTAACTATTTCCAACTTGAACGAGACAAAATCAGAACTTTCTGGGAAATAACAAGGCAACAATTAGAAGAAGCTAAAGCTGAACTGAGAAACAGAGAACGAGCGACAGAAGAAGCGCAAGAAGAGAATGAAGCGCTTCTTGAAACTGAAAAGCAAAAGATTAAGCACTTGAAATATGAACAGCAAGCCGCAGCAGCAGCTTTGAGGGCTGAAAATTTAGTAGCTTTAAAAGCAGCCAAAGAAGAACATGCTGAACAAGAGCTGGAATTGCTCAATGATAAACGTACGCTGCGTCAAGAAATGAGAGAGAAAAATGCCGCTGCTTTAGATGAGTTGCGACGAGCCAAACTTATTCATGCCGAAGAGCTATCAAAAACAAGAGATGAGTTTCAAGAAAGAGCAAAACAGATTGAAGAAAAGGCCGAAAAAAAACTTCACGAAACTAAAGTAGAATTAACAGTAAAACATAGGACTGAAATTGCTGAAGTGGAAGAAAGGAAAAATAAACAACTTTCAGAATTAATTGCCCATCATGAAAGAGCATTTTCAGATTTGAAGAATTATTACAACGACATTACTTTGAACAATCTAGGTTAGCAGGCAAAATTGTTGATTATTCATTAAAAATTAATGCATGCATTTAATCTGTCAAACCATTGGCTTAGTTCATATGATATTTGATCAAATTTGTAGATTTCTGATAAACTAAATAAGAAAATTTTGAAACATAAACAGATGTTTATTATTAATCGCATGTAGAGTACGTACACTACACATAAACTAACAGAAAAAACGTATTCACAAAATTGCCCCACAAATTAATTATATTGATAATGTTTTAGGTCTTATCAGCAGTTTGAAGCAACAAATGGAAGACATGCAAAAGGTCAAAGAAAGGGCTGAGAAGATCGCTAGAGACGCTGTTGCTGAAACGAAGAGCCTCAGAGAACCTTTAGAGGCTGCTATAATAGACAATAAGGAGTTGAAGAGGCAGATGTCTAATTATGATAGGGATAAGGCTGCTCTTGCGGTAGGTTATTTTAATCAAGCGATTGCTCATGCTCAAAAATATAATTAAAAATAAATAAATTTACTTCAATACCGTCATTTAAATAACATGCATTGCTCAGTACTAAGTATATTTTAGATTATGTTGTAAAATCGTCATCACATTTCTTAGTTACCGATATTTTAACAACTACTCAACCGATTTTGATGTATTTAAAGTTACCGCTACCTAAAAAAGTTCAATGCTAGGTAAGTTTTTTTATATTTTGTGAAATATACAAAATATGATCTATGAAAATTGATATAGTAAGATACATGTTGATTGGGTTCATCATATACAAAAACGTGCAATTCTGAAAATTTTACATACTCAGCAGCTTTTAATATAAACTGTAAATTTAACTTATCGTACAAAAAAAAATATACTTAATTAATATACCTGCCTAACAAATAAAACGGTATTTTAGGCTAAAACAAAACAACTGGCGTCTCTGGAGAAACAGTTCGAAGTCCTCAAATGGGAGTACGAGGTTCTGCAAGTGAGATTTGATAGGTGAATACTATCCTTATAAATATATTTTTTAGCTGTTTTTGTCTCACTGCTGGGCAAAAATTTCCCCACTCCTCACACAAAACTATTTATTTACTTTATAATTTAAATTATGAGATTGTCACTAATGGCGTCTCCGAACAGGAATACAAAGCATGGTCAAACCAAAAGCCTATAAAAAAAAGGAAGCCGACCTGGACTTTCTCGCAAATTCATCTCTATCTATCTTCGAACGAAATAGTTGTTCTTGTCGATTCCAGTCCATTCCCTGACTTATTAAAACCGTCGCATTTAGAAAAGCATAAAGAGCCATAAAAGAACCTATCTGTCTAAAATTAAAGAGCTGTGCTCTTATCGGTGGAGTCTCTTCCAGGTGTTTTTATCTTCCGCTAGCCTTTTCACCTCCTGATACGACACGACCCCCCATCAAAGAGACATGTGTCCAAAAGTGGACGTAAATATGCTGAGGAGATTGACCTATCTCTTATTTCAAAACCGCTTCGTATTCTTCCGAATAAATTATTTCTTCAATATGAACAACATTTCTTATGCATTTTGTTGACACTTTGTCAGGATTTTGGTTGAGCGCGACGAGCTAAAATCCCGCTTCACCAGGGCTGTGTTGGAGGTCCAACAGAGGGCGGCACTGAAGACAGCTCTCTTGGAGACCAAGCTGAAGAACGTAGAGGGAAGGGATCTTGGGCCCACGGAGTTGACGGTAAACTTTAGCTACAGATGGATTTAAATAAATATTACCAGTCATCATCGTATAGCCGTCAGACACATAGCCATTGCCACATATTATAATCGTTATTCTATTTCTTCTATTCCCTCTCTGGACATGAACGTCTTAAATAGAGAATAATTAGAATTTCCTTGTTCATTAGTGATTTCCACCTATAAAACATATGTTAGAAAAAATTAACATAAAGCAGACGGCCGATCATTTAAATTATGGCAGTTAAGAATTAAAAATATTCTTTCTTCTTGAAAGTAACTTGACCATCATTTTTTTACATAAGAAAAAACATTTTTACACCCACAGGAGCTCCTAAAGCTGAAAGATACGCAGGTTGAAGACCTAAGGTATGAAGCAGCAAGACTTCGGAAGGCTCATGATGACCTCTTGGCAACCTATGAAGCTAAGCTTGCAAATCTTGGAGTACCAACGGAGGAACTAGGCTTCAAGTAAGCCAAATTAGATTGCACGCCATCTAGCGAATGAGGAGACAACCGAGTTGTAAAGTAGTAATAGTGCCATCTAGTGAATTCAATTGAAACAAAAAGTACAGATTTAGTTACCGCCATCTTGCAGATTTTACGTAAACTACTAATTAGCATAGCTTATCACTGCCATCTATTGTTACAATTGAGTAACTATACTGTCAAGGTTGCCAAATAGATGGCAGCGCAATAAATTTTGTTTACTGTTACTTCAGATAGATGGCGTTTTAACTTAATAAAATTATAGGTTCAAATAATTTTATTGTAATTTTTGCAAATTTACAAGAATTAGGTGCTTTGTGATAATAGTATTTTTACTGTATCTTTATTTTATTAACCAATTATTGTAATCTGTGCTATTATTTTGTTTAATTTGTAGTTAATAGGTATTTGAAAAATGTTGATTACATAAGTACTTACTTAATTAAATAGTTACTGTATTTTTATAGGTATTTAATAAGTATAATAAATATTCTGTAGTTTTGGTGTAAATTTACTAGTTAGAATTTTTTATTTATTTTAACTGTATAAACTGTACGTATAGGTGATTTTCGACATTCAATTTGTCTAAAGATCATCATTGTTCCAAGGTAAAACGTCTGTCGCTCCATCCAATGTACCAAATAATTGTATAGATACCAACCGCCAAATCTTGATCAAATCATAATTAAAAGCTTACCCAATGTTAGACTAAGCTACGTTAGTACCGTAAAATGTTGCAACTTTGCCAAGAAAGCCCAACTTTGCCTTTTTCGTTTCGATTGTGATATTTCGCGTTTGCTTCGTTTTTTCCTATTTTTTACCATTTGATAGTAATTTCACATTATTAGGGCAACATATTTTTATTTTTTTACAATAACAACTCCATTGTTACTCTGTCAGTTGTGCGACACAAACCGGCCCGTGAGGGTAAAAAATTGTAGTGTCCTGTAACTTTTACAGTTTTACGAAGAGAAAAGGTGATTTTAATCAGAAATAACGTCCCAAGGTAAGACAACATTGTCTATTTTCCGTATTATTTAATATTTTTATGAAAAGGACACCATTTCATCAAAATAACTTAGTAGGCAATGTTGTGCACTGTTTTGGAAACTTGAGTGACACAACTTTGCCTGGGTCTAGGGTTATCACTTGTCGGATTTCATTAATTATACATTTTTAATGTGATTTCATGGAACTGTATTGTTCACTACATTAATACTATTATATTCTTATTAGGTACTAAGTACCACACATTAACGTTTACGATTTCATAGCTGATATTGTAATTTGGACAAAGCATATTTAAGTATTTTTTTAATATAGCAGTCCGGAGTTTGGAATTGTGCCCGGAATAATATAATAGAGTTCCAATTTATAACCCTGACCCTTCAATCAGGAGTGTAGCCACTAAGTTTCATTTTTTTTTTTGTAGTTATATGAAAAATGGCAAGTATCAAAAAGAGAAGCAGGAGAAAACCAGGAGCTCATTGAAAAATGACTTATAAATTAGTATTGTTACGTTACCTACATAATTAACGTTGTTTTTTATTTTTATTTAATTCAATGACACTCAAGTATTTTGTTTCATTTGTAATTTAAACTTACGCAGCAAACTGTTAAGTTTTTGAAAAATATATAAAAATAGTTAAAATATACACTGCTTTTATTTAGGACAACCCTGGAGTCAACGATATTTTTGTATGGAAAGTTTGTGGAACCTGCTACAACTTTGCCTATTAGCTGTGAAAAAAAAAATATTACCTATAGGGCAATAGTGTAACTGCCGAGACCAACAATGTGCCCTCAGTATCCGGATAAAAAATCCTGCAAATTATCGACATTTTATTTATTGAGATATCCTTCTAGGCAAAGTTGCGTCTTTTACCTACAACTTTGCCTACGACTTTGAGTTCTTGTTATTCAGAAAAACAGCATGTTTTTAACGTATTTGGGCCCTACCTGGCAAGATATAAAGTCTGTTTTCCGTCTTAAACTCATGAAAAGTCGTAATAATAAGAAGGTTCAGTTGTACGAACAAAAAACCTCAAAATCCAGGCAAAGTTGCAGCATTTTACGGTACTATTATATATTCTGTGATTAAGCTAAAGATATAACTATACCTATAATTTGCTTGAATGAAAAAGAAAGATCAAAAGGTCCATAGGAAAATACATTCTCCATTTTTTTCAGGCCACTTAGGGCTGTAGCTATTGCCGGTATGGCCCCAATAATCGGCATGGGGCCAGCGGGTCTCATAACCAAGGACCAAATCTAATTTGTATTATGAATTTTTTGTAAATTTTGTTATAATCAACAAATATTATATTTACGATTCCGCTTATAATTAGTCTTTTATTTTCTGTGAGAGCTTCTCGAACATTATCATAATTTTGTGTAGGTGATACAGTCAATCGAACATGCACACCCTGGTGTCAAAGTTATTCGAAACCGCTTGGCGTCCTCGGACGTGGTTCCTTTAACGACTGCCAAATAGCAGCCGGGACCCGCAATATCTGCTCTTTAAAAACGAAAGGTTTCGTTGCTTTCTGAATGATTTACCTACCTACAGAAAATACGGGGTTAAATACGGTTATATTCTTTCTTATTAAGTACTCTAAACAGGTAACTAGACATACGGCCCTCCTGATGAGAAGCGGTTACCGCGCGCATATGAGACGCCTGTAACCTGCAACACTAGGAGCATAGCGAGCACGTTGGCGACCCTGGAGGAATCTTTTCAGGCCCTTCTTGAAAATCCCCATTGCTTATTTGCTAGCATAGAGTTCTGCGCTCTCTGGACCTAATTCTCACGCAATCGAAGTTCACTTCGCCGATTTTTTCCAATTTTTTTCGATAACTTTAAGCCAATTCACAATCGAAAAGTTTCGATCGATCGATGCGTTCGATTGAACTTTTACAAAGGTAATTTTTTGAAAAAGCAGAACCGTGATAAATTTTTTTAAAAAAATCTTCTTCACTTGCGCTTTGGAAGTGGTGATAAACTTAAAATAAGTAACAATTGACGTCAATAAGTGATAAGAATATCCTATATTGAAAATAAACAATTTGAATTTGAATTGGAGAAATTCGGTGAAGTGAACTTCGATTGCGCGAGAATCGGGCCCCTAGTCTCCGAAATTGGAAGTATTTGTTACTCTATGGTTACCACGAGGGCTCAAGGTCCAAGGTTCGCTCCTAAACTATAAAACTCCGAGAATAGAAACACGATGAATAAAAAACTAACTGGAAGTTGGTAATTCTATTAATCGATAAACTCATACAGAATGTATGTAACTAAGGATTGAACACGAAAGGTCAGGAGCATGAATTAATGAAACCACACAATGAAGCCAATAAGTGTATTTTATTTCCTACATATTTATTATTTATTTCATTATGTACAAAACGGTCATAAGGCAACAGTTGAAAATTAATGAAAACGCATTATTAATGAGTAATAAACATTGCTGCGTAGCAAGGGTTGCGTACATTAAGCTGACGCACGTGCAATTGATAAAACAATAGCTTACAGGGTCAACTGACCATGCACATCCTGGTTTCCGAACATAAAATTTTTCTTATTGATAAAAATTAACTGAGATTTGCTCAGCCCATTTCATGTTGTGTCCTTTTCTCTCTTTTATCGATATTTAACAAAAAAGAATGAAATAAAACACATTGAAATCACAATGAGCAAATCGTTTGTTATTTTTTATAAATGAGGCGAGAGGTAAGTCAAACATATTAAGTTGTTAGAGTGATTGATGCAATTTTAACTAAATGTAAGTGATTTAACCACGACTTTTATAGTGACTTAGAATACATTTCAAATTGACTCAAGCATACCTAGAAATAGGAAAATTAATTACAAACGACCCATGATTTTATGAATTTATTAAAAAATGTTTTTTCTTAAAAAATAAATGAAAATAAAGTTTTTGAAAATAAACTCTTGGTCTCCAATTACTTTTTCATCAATTGCACGTTAAAAAACCAGCACAAACGCGATTACTACAAATCTTAAACCTATAAATATGTTTTATAATATCTAAATAGTTCAAAACCAATGTTTAGAGGTTTTATAGGCAATGGACATCCTCATTTCTAAGCGACTGATCAACATCTATAACCCATTAGATGACATTATATACATTTACGTCATTTTTAAGCCAAAAAGCTTAAAAAAAACATCTAAAGGACACGAAAAACACCAAAACACATTTAATTTGGTGTCATAAATTTTCAATAAAAATAAAAAATAAAATGGTTTTGAAAATTTTATTTTCATTTTTCAAAATATTTACATGATTATTGCTTGATTGAATATGAAGGTAAAAGTGCAGGATGTGTTTTATTTTAAAGATGTTTTATAGTATATGCCTTAACATGTTGACATTTGATTATATTACTAACGTAAAGTCGTGGCCAAGCACTAGTTTTCAGGCCTGATATTTTCGTATTAGGGCCAAAGTGACAACGACTTCTGGTTGTTTGATTTTCAGCTTTCTTTAGCACCATCAGAGATTGTCATAAAACTTTTTTGCAAGCATGTTAAAAATATATATTTGGTAGAATAAAGCCTTTTTTATACTTATACTACCATGATGATAGTAACAGAAACAGCATTTAAAGTTTTACATAGTACATTTTTTTTAGATATAATTTCAAACTTAAAAAAAACATCCATCCATAGCAGCCTCTATGATAACCTTTTTAGCCCCAACCAAACTCATAAATACAAGCTAAGCAGAATGCAAACTATTTCGTATTTGAAATGGTGCAAACGAAACTAATAAGTCTCATCTGCACCATTGATGGTGCGGATCAATGGTGCATTCGGTACGACGGGGAATAGGAGCACAATTTTTCGACTGTCATGTTTTAGATTTTTTAAAACCGTCACAATACTGGCTGTAATATAAAAAAGAAAAACATTTTTGTTCCAAATCCACCCAGATGTTTTAACACGCATATAATGAAACATAACGGTTTCCATATAGAAATTTGCTTGTTTTTTGAAATAATAAGAACCGTATTCAAGTTTTCTTTGGTACTCGGATAATATAAAATATCACAGTGTGCATATGAAAATGTTTTTTTTTTTATTTATTGCGCATACGTAATGAATTTATATTATAATACAATTCAAAAAAATGAGCTCCTTTTTCTGTCGATTGAATAAAAAATAATTTAAAAGAAATTGGCTTAGATCAAGATACAAAGGATGTGTTAGATGTATAAGCCCAAGTACACTTTGACGACCCAATATTTCGATTCAGGCATTTAATATACTCATCAGCAATGTTTTAGTATAATTTAAATAATTATCTTCAAATCCTAAAACAGGAGAAATTAATACTTACCTAAAATACAAATAACATAATTAAAACATCGCTTTCAATAACAGTGATTATCACATAAAGCATTTTAAATTACATTAATAATTGCAATTGCATATTTAAATACATTAAAATTCTATAACACAACCTAAATTCAGACGTTTACAAGGAAAAATATTTTTTTTACCGAGTTATCACAAATCAAAGTTAAATAAAATTTAAATGTATTTTCTGACAACTTAACTTTCTTCATAATCTAAAATAAATTTATTTATTTTATTCATTTACTCAAATACAAACATAGGAAACTTAAAATATTTATTTTTGAATTTATATTAGATTAGATATATTGGATATATTAAAAATCATGTATAATAACGCTATATACCTACTTACTATAGGTAACGCTGTAGCTGACTGTAATAATCAAAAATATCTTAATTGTATCCGGTTATAATTATTTTTTACCGAATAACACGTCATGTACTCAAGGATTTTTCAAACATGATGTGAAATGGTTTACCCCAATACTCTAAGTAACTAATATTTTTTATGACTAACTGTTATATAAATAGTAATTTAATTTATGATCGCATTATCTTAACCTAGTATTATTTGATTTATTTCATGAAACTGCATCCTGTCTCGTGACACTCGTCAATTTGTTTTTATTTTGTCTTAACATAACCTAATCTAGGCTCTGTCTACCCCGTATGGGATAAAGACGTGATTATAATTATGTATGTATGTATTAACATAATCTCTCAATTTTGTGATAACTCGGTCATTATCCAAAAACAAATTGACATTAAATTACAATGATATTTTAATAAATTGCTTTTCATTTTCTACTAAAGCTGACCTTTTTTTCCATAACAATTACATAAATGATTATTAATCCAATAATTTGGATTAATAATTCTTTCTAGTTAATTAATAGTAACAATTATTTGTTAATTGTATTTTTTATTACACTTTTTCAAAAGCCATGTTGAAATAATTTAAAATGGGATAATTAGTTAGCCAACATATTAACATTTAACAATGAGTTGAGTGGGTTCCTTCTTACAAAATAAGTTTAATAATCTAATCATGTGCGTAGATTTAGTCGATATATCTAGCTATTCCTTAAATTCCAGTCTAAGTGAATAATTTATTTTTATAGCCACGTTTGACTTTATTCTTATTTATTTGTAATCCAAAATAATATTGTTTGTGATTTTTAATTAAATCTCTAATAAAACAACAACTATTTAAATAAACATAAATTACTTTTATTTTACGATAAAAGAAAAAAATAAATTATAATTGTTTATATATTATTTCACAAGCCTTTTCAATATAGGTAAATTACACATAAAATAATTAATACAATATTTTCAAGCTAATGTCTATAATAAACATTACTTTTAAAGTTTTTGTTATTCGTCAAAAACAATATTGGTTTATAAGCTGAAAAAGGTAGTATATATATAATCTTATGAGCTGTTTTATTGTTTTTATGGAGTGGGTATCGTTTTCTATTTCGGTTACATTCTCGGTTCGGATTGGTATGGACAATAAGTATCGATGAATTTTTAAATAGACATGGGACGGAAGAATCAATACCGCCTACAACGGTATAGTAAGGTATTATACACGTTTCCAATATAATTCATACAATTGCCTTCTGATTTGTTTTGCCTTACAGATTGTGACATTTATTGGGCGGTTTTGAACACTAGACGTGTACTAAAATTTTCAAAATTATTTTGCTAAGTTGTTATTAAATATAAGTAATGCTTATAATTAATTAACACAATTTACGTTAGTATTCTCAGTTGCCCATTTTTTATGATCATATTGCCACTGTAATCAAAATTAAATGAAGCGTGCTTATTTTAAGAATTACATAATTTCGTTAATTATATTTCCAAAAAAAATAAATAGACTATACTTACAAACTAAAATGATACCATGGAGTTGTACTAACAAATTAAATTCTATTTGGAATTAATGTTAATTAGTCGATGTTTTAAATATTATTTTATTTTCATATAATATCATCTTACTAAATATTTTGAATACTATTTCATATATCTCATCTCCAACTATTGTTCTTAAAAATCAACAATAAATAATAATATTTGTTTTTCTTTTGTAAATTATAGATTTTTTTAATAATTTCTTTTTATAATACAATACAATATATACTTTATTATAATCAGCACGCGTGCAATTTGACACAATTAGCATACGAGCATAAAATCTTAAATAAGTTATTTGCTATTAGAAGATAAAATTCTTTTATTCCTAATATAAATGACTCATGATAATATTTTCTTTGAAATTTGCATGAATTTGAGCAACATACTAATTATTGCCTTATCTAGAAAAAAAAAAACTATTATTTTCTGTTCTTACAAATGTAATCCTTCTAAATGAGAAATTTATCTTATCAATTATTATATTTCCATTAATATAAATATTAGTAAATGATATTTTTTCAATGAAAAGAAATTATTATCATGACACATTTTCAATATCATTTTAATTTCACAACGCGTTATAAAAATCTCTTTCGCCTATTTCTGACAATTTGCCAAACATTTGCCAAACATTTTTTATCTTAACAAACACTGGTGTAAATCACTACCTCTTCCCCCTTTAGGAGTGAGTGGGATTACAATTTATAACCAAATTGTAACTCTGTCAGTATAAAATCACAAATCAAGCACTTTTCTTTCTAAAATGTTTTTTTTCCATTCACCTCATCTCGTGGTAAACTTTGTAACCAATTCCGACTCTTCAGGAATCCTGTCATCTGAAATGTTAAAAAAATAGTCATTATAGATTTGTGTTAGTTTTTATAAAATAAAGTTAGTTATTGTTGATAATAAAATCTATTTATATGAATTAAATCAATAAAAATATTTGAGGTTAATAGTGCAGTTAAGGTTGATCAATTTTGATTATAAATTAAACATCCCAAGTGTTGTAATTTTGCTAAGAGGTTGAATCTTAAGCTCTTTGTTGCTTATATAGCCTATTTAGGAGGCTACGATTTGTATGTAATTTTGTTATAAGTAAGTAAGTAGAAACTCGGTACTGCATCAAACTAATATGAAATATTGTTAATAACAATAAAACAATGTGTAATGATAACAAATCAATTAACTATATAAACAACTTGCTGTGACCGCGACTCATTCTGCGTCTAATTTAATAAAAAGCTATTGTTCAGTTTATAAAGTTCACGAAAAAACAAAACTGAAATCAAAGTAGCCCGAGTTACTATTGTATCTACTAGTAAAAGTCCCATTAATTAGATAACAAAGACATCCATACATCACATCTACAACATTTTAAGACCCAAATAAACATATGTTTAAGTTTAAAACAGCGGCTTCTTCATATTATTAAACTGCCGTTTATGTTTCATGATTGATTTGAGTTCGTGAATTCGGGCCTCATAAGAGAAACTAAACATTCAATGTTAAAGCGCAATGAAAAAATAAATATTAAACTTATAAAAAGCATATATAACAAGCAAAGCACATTCACTCGTCTAAAAGTAAGAAGTTTGCTTCATTCTGTCATTCAAAGACTAACCACAATTTTCTCAAAAATAAAAAAAAATAAAATTAAAGCAAGAAAATATGTCTGCCTTGAAATAATGATTTGAATCAATAATATTTTTTATTTTGCTATAGATTATAAATTATTATTATTATCCCATTTCCAGTGTTAGCAAAGCAAGCTTTTTTGCAAAACATGTAAGATATTTGTGTCTAAGACGATGAATATAATGGCAAATTTGAATGTTTACATACCTCTAAATATATTTATAGATGCTATATTCAGTTTAGGCGTTCACGAAGGATGACTTGGTCCTGTCGAGATAATATTTACATAAGTTCTACATTATAAACATTTTCACATGCTTGCAAAACCAAAATATAATAGGTAACTTGTTTGAATTTTTTTATAAGATCTATTTCGTACCCTATTTTCAGTGATATAAGTGTTATTTCTTCATAATAATATGCCACAGCTAGAAATATTTTAATACTTATAATATATATATATATAAAAAAAAAAAAAATATTAGGCAATATCCGTATTATTATTTTTTTAACGCGAAATACCCAAAATTTCTAGGTTGATATTATTCGTATGTGGTATTAAACGTCGAAATATACCGGTAAACTAACTACCCTTTGACGTAATCTGATCAGAAATCCTCCATAAAAGCTATCATCAGTAATATATAGACATACCAACACGTATTTTCATATGAGAAGTCCAATATCGACATATTGACTGGAAGCTATTTTAGTGGGTTGTCGATCAGTCAAAGGGTAAATTTGAGTGACACGATGGCGTTAAACCTTCCAAGTACGATTATTCATGACATAAATTGCCTAGCTACGCTGTTGTACTTATTATTTAAAATCATCATCATAAATTTAAGAGCTAGGCTCTTGTCGGTGGAGTTCCTTCCATTTTTGTCTATCTTTAGCAAGTTCCTTTATTTCTTGATACGACACGACGTTTGTTTTCTCTTTTATTTGTTTTATATAACTATGCCTTGGTCTACCTGGACCCATTCTTCCTTCTATCTTTCCTTCAATGATGTTCTAATACTAATTTTAAATATTTGACTAGAATTCTGAAAAATGCTAAATGTATTATCAGGTATTCTTACATCATCATGATCAATTTAAGAACAATACTCTTGTCAGTGGAGTTCCTTTCATTCTTGTCTTTCTACGTACGTACTTTATTTTTTGAAACATTTACTTTTGATATTTGTTACAGGCCTGGTAATCACGTTAAAACAGGACATTTGCTTTCTTTATTGTTTGTGTCATATAAACTCAACATGTTTTCTTTCAATGTTGTTATATAAAATCGTCGTGTCTTATTTAGTAGTCTCTCTGTAGCGCGTTGGAAGACTACTGTAATTTATTTTTTATTGTAATTTATTTTGTTTATTTGGTCTTAACATGTTTCATCTTCTGTTAAATGTTAACTTTAAAATCCCTCTTTTTTTCCTACTCTAGTTAAAACTTCTTCATTTGTTATAATTATATTAATTTATACATAAACAAAAAAAAATTAAAATTACTTGATTCCTTAGAATTGAATATAATAAAAATGAGGCTACTGTAAAAATGTTTTAATTTTGTTTCTTTTGGAATCTTGGATCTATATAACACAGTCTATTGAGAGACTTGCGCAAGAATGTGGATTCAATATAAATATAGACATTGATGTTATGTGGTGTTTCTGCCATAACTGTGTCATTATCACTCTGCTATTTATCATTTTATTATTAAGCGTTTGGATTTTTGTAACATTCAAAATATTTTTAGAAATCTGGGACTATGCTCGGCAATGAGAATACCTCAGTTAAATTATTTGTATTAAATGAAATATCTAATGTAGCACAATTTCTAAAACACACATGCGATGACCTCTAGAAAAATCATCTCATATCAATAGACATTCAGAACATGCTACAAAACCAAATTCTCGTCATAAACTTACCCAGATAATGATGCAGAATTGGAAATTGGTGGACTATTAGACTCGAAGCCTTCCTTAGGCTTTTCATTTGCTAACTGCATCTTTAGTTGATGACCGAAGCACGCCAAGTCTTCCCTAAAGGTGTCCGACCCTGGCGTCGTCGGCTTCTCATCGTCCCCTGTCGCCATCGCTTCAGCATCATTCTTCAGCGGTTCCTGCTCTGACTCCTCCTCAGTATTATAAATCTTGAAGTATGCGACCGTCAGATATATCACTGATATTATAAACGAAGGGATCGGTATAGCCATTGCATACACCAAGTTTAATGTGTTCTGCCACATATCTAATTCCGTGATCACCAAGCCAGGGTCCACTCTGCTGTAGTAGCAAGTGTAGTTGTTGCCTAAAGGCCTGTATTTTCCATAGAAGATGGTGCAATTCAAAATGGGCGGATAGCCGCATCCCTTCACATTTGGGAAAAGACGAGCTCCAGTGAAAAACCATTCGGAATCACTACCTTGTAGCCCAGTAGGAAAGGCCTCAGGTAGTTCGTCAGTAGAGTCGAAGGTGTCGTACTCGTAATCCTTCCTTAAAGATCTTTCTTCTCTTATTAATTCTTCGAAATCAGCCAGTGTAACATTGCTATCATTACCAAGTTTGTAGTTGACTCTTATTTGGGTACATTCAAAAAGGTCCTTGGTGCAACCTTCTCTGCAAGAAGCCCAAGTGCAGTTGCTGGCGCCGACGAGATGCTTGACTTGTGACGTCACGCAAAGCGCAGCGGTTGGATCAAACTGCATGAATATAGTTGTGAAGGCTGGTTCTATCACAAACGGTACTAAGAAGAGAAAGGCAAAGAGACTGAAGATAGCAAGGAGCACGAAACTAGCAGTCGTGTAGAAGAGCAACTTCTCAAGGAAGGTTGGGGGTATTTTTTCTTCGTCGGCCATGTTGGCGAGAATCGGCTAGAAGCGACCATAGCGCTAGTTTCAGCTTATCTGCGTCATTTCATTCAAACGATCATCTCAGTCTTAGTCTTTGAATTTAGCTTCGATAATTATTTTATTAATGACAATCTGTTCATTTACATTTTTGTTAGCTTCTGTGGAAGAAATATTTTGCTAATAGTTAGATTTACTCAACATATGTTTTTAATACCTAAATGTATTTATGGGTGTGACGCAACCATGCTACCTTCCCTAATTGTAACAAATTTTGATACGGCGGCGGCAAGTACTTATTCAATTTAGCTCGACATCATGTTAAAGAGCTTGTGTGGGATAAATACTTATATCCTTTTTGTTTCGTAAAGACTAACGTAATATTCAAAAACTGTAAAATTACAATTTACTCAACACCGCAATCGATGTAAAATCGCTTTAAAACTTTTAACATTTCAAATTCACTTTACAAGTGTAAACTAGAATATAATAGTTTAATTTTCTTTTTGATTCAACCAATCCTTTGTTTGGTTAAATTTGTATAAAATTTGAGGTAGGTACAAGAAAAGGGGCTTATTTCTCAAGGCTGCCTAGCAAACTCTACTATAAGTGAGAGTAGAAAAATAACAGATATATGTAATATATAATATAGTTATAAATTCTGAAATCTCTAAAAAAAATTAATCATAATATCGGGCAAGTTCCCCTAGGAGCCATATTTCTTGCTCGTAATACAACGCCTCGAAAATAACAAGGCAAAATTTGACACCGTCAAATAATTACGAAAAAGCTGTTTTAATAGAAGTAATTAGTCACAAAAAGGTCAGAAACAGATTCTTCTCGTGGGTGATGTCGTAAGATGTGACTAAAATAATACAAATATAGGCCTCAATTGACCTGTACCTGTGCCAATTTTCTACTGGTGTCAGAATGTACCAACAAAGACCAAATAGTATTGACTTCTCAATTCTGTGGTTAAACTCATCCAGATGTTCGATCGTCTTATGTAGTATTTTTTATTAAGGTTGGAAAAAATAAGACACAGACTTCTGCAAAATCTAGCATGGGATGTAACTAAAGTGACAGATCTTCATCATCATCATCCTAGCGTCTTCCCGGTTGCATCCTCAGCCGGTTTCCTTAAAGCCCAGGGTCCGCTTTCCTGCTATTCCTACTCCACTTCGCCCGGTTTTCGGCATTTTTTTTTTTTTTTTGACGGACCTACAGTATTAGCTTCGATGAGCTTTTATACTTACAGCGGGACAGTTTGAGGCGAGGGCTTGACGCCACTCAGCCTTTTCGGCAAAAGCGCAAGGGGCTCCCAGTTGGGACGAACCTCGGCCATGGGCTTTGCCTTTGAGCAATGGCGAGCGATGCAAACTCGCGAGCGATGCAAACGCTCATTGCCTTAAGGGCCGACACTAGGGTGCCTTAAGGGCCTAAGAAAAGCCTACTGGTGGCGAGAAGCGCCCTGGTACATTCCGGTACCTGGTAAACGAGCTACTGTTCCTACTTCGTCGCACTCGCCGGCGAGTGCGGTGTATAAGTGTACAGGTTGAGTGTCCCGGTCTCCTGAGAGACGCGAGATCTTCGAACGGCCTATTTGCAACCGTGATGGGGTCATCGGGGTCCAAGAGAACATTCCTCGGGCGTCGAAGCCGCAAGGTGGGATCCTTCAGGGGATTGTAGTTGGCTGCCTTTACTACTAACGGATTTGGATGAGAGGGGCATTTCTCAAAGTAACGTTGGGACGTCTCTTTGAGATATCTCGATATGGTTGGAAGCTCAAGATCCTTGTGCAGATCGCGGGTACGTAGGCCCGGGGGTGCTCCCGTGGCTCTACGTGCGAACCTATTCTGAATGAGTTGGAATTTATTCAGAAGAGATGGTGCTATGTGTGCGAAAATAACGCTAGCGTAAGTCATGACAGGTCGGATGCACAGCTTGTAAAGAGTCAACTTATTTCTAAGCGACATTTTTACGTTACTGATCATGGGTGAGAGTCTGCCTAGGAAGAAGGCTGCTCTGTTGCGTACTCTTTGGATGTGGGGTCCAAAGGTCATCTTGCTGTCAAAGATAACGCCCAGATATTTTGTGCGGTCAACCCATGGAATGGATTTTCCGAACAGAGATATCGTTTTTAAGAGCGATTGTGTGCTCCATGCCGGGGGTCGTGTTGCACCGCGGGAGTCTTTGGAGAAGAACACTGCTGCGCTCTTTTCCGGATTCACCTCGATGCGCCACTTCCTGAACCAAGCGCCGAGCGCGTCGACTGCTTGTTGGAGGCGTTTGGAGATAAGGTCCTTGTTTCTACTGGATGTGTAAAGTGCAGTGTCGTCAGCGAAGAGAGCCAACTCCACGTGCGGGGTCCGGGGTACGTCGTTAGTGTACAACGCGTATAGTATGGGTGAGAGCACAGAGCCTTGAGGGACTCCTGCTGTTAGTGGTCGGGGGCGTGAGAGCGTTCCTTCTACTCTGTAGCGGAAGGTTCTATTCGACAAGAAGTCTCGCATGATGCGCACGAGACTGTCTGGCAGGCCCATGATGGCCAGCTTGGCTACCAAGCCGGCATGCCAGACTTTGTCGAATGCCTTCGCTACATCGAAGAAGAGCGCTCCAGTAGGTTGACCGCGGCGGCGGTTGTCTAGGATGTGCTCTGTTAGGCGGTGCAGTTGGTGTACGCAGGAATGTTTTGCGCGGAAACCCATCTGTTCGTTCGGAATCAGATTCATAGATTCGATATAAACCTTGAGTCTGGCCGATAGGATTCTCTCGTATATCTTCCCGATGCAGCTGAGGAGGCTGATTGGGCGATAAGAGGTCGGGTTCTTCAGGTCTTTGCCTGGTTTTGGGATGCCTATTACTGTTGCTTGTTTCCAGGCGTCTGGGAACGTACAATTCGCTAAGCAAGCATTGAAGATGCTCACTAGCAGCAGTAGTAGGGTCTGGGGTAGACATTTCAATATGCCATTTGATATACCGTCAGCACCGGCGGCTTTTCGGGGTTTTAGGGATTTTATTATCGATTGCACCTCGTCAATCGTGGTTGGAGGGAGTGCGATCGCGGGGGGAGCCGATGCGGAGGCGGCGACGCTCTCTACATGCGATTCTACCCGTTGTACGTGATCTGGGTCTACTGGCTCACGACTAGGAGAGCATTGGCTTTCCAGGCTGTCTGCGAGGCATTCAGCTTTTTCGTCATCATCGAAGGCGATGGAGCCATCCGGTCGGTTGAGAGGAGGAGTGGATGAGATCTGATCGCACTTGAGACTTCGCGCCACACGCCAGTAAGTGACATGTGACGGGTTGAGTTCAGAGAGGAAGTCGCTCCACCTTTCGTCCCTGAGTTCCTTCATGCGCTCCTTAACTCGACGTTGAAGGTAGCGTAGTCTAGAACGGGCCTCATCGGTGGGGTACAGGTCGTGTTCTCTTGTCGCGGCATTCTTTTCCGTCAACAACCTCCTTACGTCGTCAGGCAGCTCGAATCTATGGTTGGGATCCACAGAAGGGACCTGCCTGGTGCAGTCCTTGATGGCCGCTTGTAAGTGGTTGGTGAGGGACGAGACTGCCAAGTCTGTCTGTTCGGTGGATGTTATCCTGTCCGGAATGGCATCCAGGTTCGGGGACGGTTGGTCGAGCGCTTTCGCTAGCTTCTTCCAATCCGTGGTCATTCTTGTATGGGTGGGACGCCCATTGTCTGTCTGTCCTAGTTGCAGGAGGACCGGTCTATGGTCTGAGTTTAGGTCCGGATGCACCTCTATTGAACACACTGTAAGGGTGATGTTCTTTAGTAGGGCAAAGTCCAGGACACTGGGATTGTGGCCGTCAATGGTAGGATAGCGTGTCGGGGCCAGGGGCGCTATAACGTCGAAATCCAGAGTCTCTTCGAGTCTCAAGAGGGTTTCGCCGTTCGTCGAGTTGGTTAGCGAATGCCACCTGGTGTGTTTACTGTTGAAATCGCCAGCCAGTATGGTAGCGTTTCCCATAGCAAACAGGGCTTGAAGGTCGCTCTCAAGCAGGCTTTTGTTGGGGCTGAGGTAGATGGAGGCGATGTTTATTGGCGAATGGCCGGTCATCGCGATTCTGAGGATTGAGCATTCCATATTCGTTAGAGATGGAGGGTCTGGTTGGCAACAGTGCAGGGACCTCTTGTAATAGATTAGGGTTCCGCCTTTGGCGTTGTCTAATCTATCATTGCGAACGATGTTGTAGTTCGCTATTCTTGGGTCTCTCAATGAAGGTTTTAAGAAGGTTTCCTGCAGGAGAAGGATATACACCTGATGTTGGGTGAGGTACCGAGCAATCTCGGCCCTCTGGTCGCGGAGTTTACCGTTGGCGTTGTAAAACGCCAAGGTCAGCGATCGGGGTTTGTTCCTATGGGTTGTACTACCCATTATGGTTGAGTCGTGGGGCGAAGATGCGGAGGGATTTTGACCTCCGATAGCTTCGTAATTTGAGCCTTGTAGCGCCTAATAACCTTCGTCCGTTCGACCCAGTTGTCGCCGGCGGCTATTAGGGCGTGGCCCAATTCCTCGATCATGTCGAGGTCGACTGTGTCCAATATTTGGAGGGCTATGTCCGTGGCCTCTTCGGCTGTGGCTACGCGGGGAGCCGTGTTCCCGTGGGGGACTTTGACTACCGCGTTGGCCGCACCGGAGGGCTTGTTGGTCTTTAGTGGACGAGGAGGCGCTGCTGCTGGTTTTGCAACCGCTGTAGCGAAGCTTTTTGCTTGCGCGTTAGTCGCCTTGGGGGCTACCGAGGGGGCTGGAGTTGGGGTTGAAACTTGAGGTTTCTTGCCCAATTCCGGAAACTCCGCAGTGTTGCTAGAGTTCGGTGGTGTTGGTTTGGTTTTCGGGCTGGGTTGTTTCCTCGCTACAGAGGACCTCCCTTTTTGGGCCTGCCCTGCGTTGCTTTTCGGGGCTTTCGGGCACCCGCGCCAGTTGGCTGGGTGGCCCTCTTCCCCGCATAGCACACAGGCGGGATTGCCCGGGGATTCTCTGTTGCGCTCACAATCCTTTGTGGCGTGGTCACCCAAACACTTCACGCAGCGAGGACGTGCGTGGCAGTGACGGGCGGAATGGCCATAGAATTGGCAGTTATGGCATTGCCCTACTACTCCGCGTTTGCGCGGGGGCTCGATGGAGATTCCGTTGAGCCCCGCGACAGTCTTGACTTTGAAGACTGCTTTCCCTTCGGGTGTCTTGTCCAAGACGACTGGTACCATGTCATATGGTTGGCGGGGGTGTTTGGCACGGTACATACGATGTACCTCACGTACCGGGATTTTTTGCTCCATAAGAGTCTCCTTGACATAGTCGGTTGAGACGTCTTTGGGGATGCGTCGGATCACGACTCGAAGGACGCGCTCCTCCTCGAGGGTGTACGTGTGCCAATCGATATGCCTTTCAACTAAGAGGGCGGTGAGGGCCCTGTAGTGGACCACCGTTTGGAGGGTGACCCTAATTCCAGTTTCGCACTTGCGTGCGTTCGTGAAATTGATCTGTCTCTCTTTGAGAGTTTTCGAGACTGATTCCCATTTTGATGGGTCTCGGATGATGACAGGAGGGGGGGCCTTTGCCTTCGGGGAAGCCGGTGAGGCGGGCGTGGTTTTGGTTGGGGTTGAGGGTCGGCGGGCTTGTTTGCCGTCCGCGACCTTAACGATTTTAGCGGATTGCTTCCGCTTGGTCTTCCTCTGGCGTTTGCCTCCGACGGTGGTGAAACCGTCCTCCGAGGATGAGGACACGGACGCTTGCGAGGCGTCGGAATGGTGATCGTCGTCGTCCTTCACAGGAGACGTGTCCATTTCTGGACTAGATTCCTCGTCGGATTCCGCCATAGGTGATAGCGGCGAATCACGAACTGGGGGCCTAATGTCCCTAAGGTGGGGTAGAGAGTCCTCAACGGGAAGGACACCGTAACGGTTGAAGGGGGCGGTCGCGGGCGCGATCGGGGGTGGTGGGGGGGTTGCTAAGAGCGCCTCCTTGTAACGGAGGAACTCTTTGTGGAGACTTAAGTTTCCATTTTCGGTGAGGAACCTTATAAAAAGGTCCTCATCGGGAGGAGGGGTGGGGGCTGCCATTAAGGCGACAGTTTGGCGATTTGAATCGCCGATGAGTGGGGGAACCCGAGGGGTACACTCGGGCGTCCTAAGGGCTTCCTTCTGCCGGGTGTAGACAGAAGGGTGTGTGCCTATTGGCCCTACTACGTGCTGTGTGTAAGGGTCTGTTGCCAACCTTGTTAGGGTCAACAGGTGTGTACCTATCAACTTAACTACCTAACCGATACCCGGGGTTGACTAGGGGACCTCCCCAAGGCCAGTGGTTCCGGGCCCAGCCTGTTTCTGCCCGATACCCTGAAGGGGTAAGGGGGCTAGTGCCAGGGTCCGCACTACCACCGGTGAGCAACAAGCTCGGCCTGCGTTCGTTAGAAAACAGGCCAATTTGCTTCCCGGAGGGCCCAACTAAATGTGGGACTCAACCACACTGAAGGCGTGTGGGCGTGTGAAAGAGGTTGACACTCGGTATGCCCTGAAAAGGACGCTACACGAGCAAAGGCTTTCCCGTCCTTTAGACACGTACAAGTACGGTCTAAAATTCGGGGTCACCCGTCAGTCGCTCTTCGCGATAAATGCAGGGCCACGCACGCCGATACGGGAACCGCACCACAGTACGACGAGTCGTAGAGAAGTTTGATATTCCAGCAGCGACGATACGGAGCACCAGCAGAAATCGGTCCGAAATTCCAAGCAGACTTTCTTAGTGATAGACAGCCGCGACAGCACGTCCGTTCACCTCGAGAGCGCAACCCAGAATGTGTGTTTTTTGGTTTTCGGCATCCTTGGTGGTGAGTCTGTATACACGCATATCCAGCCAGCACGTTTTGGTAAACTAAAGTAATAGATGTAACGACATTAATAAAATAGCTTCAATAAATACACTTTATACCTACGCGATAAATGTTATGCCACAAAATGTTAATTGGAATATCACGGATAGATTATTATGTCAAGCCCACGTTTGGAATTTGAACATAATACCCGTGGTAATACTACAAATTGCGATTGCGAAGCGTAATAGATAATTAAATATGAATGTATAATAAACATTAATTCGAACTGTCGTAGTTCACGCTAGAACTTGCAGAAGATTCTTAAAAACAAAAGAAAGTTGAACTGAAGTTGAAAATTTAATGGAAATTTGGAAAATTCCACTGCAATTTAGGAAGTTTTAAAAAATTGCACTGAAAGCAAGTGGTCTTAAAATGCCTTTAGGTCCCTTTCTAATTGCTAGCGCTGCCACCAAAACAAAGCATTGAAATAAATATTCTAATTAAGAGTTTATAAATAAAATTTATACATTGTTTAATAGAAACCCGCACACCGAAGTAGTATGGATTAGGATGTCCATATTGTTTAAATTAATGAAGATTAAAACAGAAAATTCAATTTCACTTAACCCATTTCTCGAATTCAAGCTATTTCAAGCTGACAAATCGACAGCTGAATTCCAGATTCCTAGCTACAGACAGAAATGGAATGTGGAATAGTGTTTGTACATTTATACATATTTGACAAACGAAATAAGCAACTTAGCTATTTTTTATTAAACTTGCTTCATCACCAAAAAAAAAGAACCAATTCTTCGTTTTGTTAATAGATGAAGCTACGGCAACCAAATTTACTATATTTTGTTCCTCTTGCTCGGAAATAGAATCATTATTAAAAAAAATTCTGAATATCAATGTTTCAAAAAACAATCCATGGGATTCTTGGGAACATGTTGTTCGTCGAGCTAGCCACCAGGATTCAAGTATTAAGATTTCAGTCACCTCCTTTGACACCTATGGGATGTCTATTACTATGTTGAATGTTACCCCAAACTATTCTACCAATAAAAAAAAATCGTGAGTCTGCTGAAAGTGATTTCATTACGACGATTTTAGCGACCTCCGTGGCGTAATGGTTAACATGCCTGACCGCTACTCAGGAGGTCCCGGGTTCGATCCCCGGTCAGGTCAAGATGAAAAATTATCTTTTTCTGATTGACCTGGGTCTTGAATGTTTATCTATATATGTATTTGTTATAAAATATAGTATCGTTGAGTTAGTATCCCATAACACAAGTCTCGAACTTACTTTGGGGCTAACTCAATCTGTGTGATTTGTCCCTATATATTTATTTATTTATATATATTAAAAATAAGAAGTCCTGTACTAACCTACTCATAAATCATGAGAAAAAAGTTTATACTTTATAAACTCAACATTAAAGTACTTATTAAAATAACTCTACCAGATTTATCAACGAGATAAAAACACTTTCTATGAAAATATTTATAACGTTGCCAGTATGTCTGGATGGCTTCCAAATATTGATTCTGGCATCTTCAAGTTATTCCGTTGACCCCAAATCGAATTGGTCGAGGCATTCGGCTGGAATGATACAAATTGATATACTTTTAGTTTTTCCAAGTTAAATGTTTTTGTTTGTGGTCCTATGGCTATTTGACGACGAGGTGGATTCGATCCCCGGTCAGGTCAAGATGAAAAACGATGTTTTTCTTATTGGTCTGGATCTATCTTCTATATATATAAAAGAAAGTCGTGTTAGTTACTCCACTTATAACTCAAGAACGGCTGAACCGATTTAGCTGAAAATTATCAGGGAGGTAGTTTAGAGCGAGGAGAAGGACATAGGATACTTTTTATCCCGGGAAAAAGATCCCGAGGGAAGTTCACGTGGGCGAAGCCGCGGGCAAAAGCTAGTTTGTTATAAAATATCAAGTCTCGAACTAAGTTTGGGGCTAACTTAATTTGTGGCATATTTAATTATTTATGACTTTAATAATATATTAAAAATAATCACAAAAAAAACTTAACTAAATTATAAACTAAATTATAAACAAAAAGCCCTAACAAAAAAAAACGTATAAATAAAAAATGTCCCACAAATCATTGCTATAAATGACTCCCAATCATAAATCGTATCAGACAATGAGGATGAGAAAATTATTTCGTCAGGAGAGTCTGTACGTGAACTAGCGACCCGCCCCGGATTCGCACGGGTGCAAGGCTATATCATATATCACTATTACTACATAGTATAAAACAAAGTCGCTTTCTCTGTTCCTATATCCCTTTGTATGCTTAAAGCTTTAAAACTACGCAACGGATTTTGATGCGGTTTTTTTTAATAGATAGTGATTTAAGATGAAGGTTTTAATGTCCATGCGAAGCCGGGGCGGGTCGCTAGTTATATATATAAACCATCTTCTTGAATCATTCTATCTATAAAAAAACCGTATCATAACCCGTTGCGTAGTTTCAATTATCTAAGCAAACATACGGACAGACTGCGGTAAGCGACTTTGTTTTATACCATGTAGTGATGAAGTGATAGTGATATTAAGGTGATACCTCGGTGAACACTAGCGCCACCGTCATTTTAAAATGATAACTCACTGAAAACACAAGTTCCATATAGTTACAAATTGCAAAACTGCTAAAAGTGGCCCTTTTAAGCAATAATGCAATTTGTAACTATAGGAAATTATAATTTAATATGTTTAAAATTAACTTCAGATCCAGAACCTTAATTACAGCAGAGGGATTTTTGATAACTTGTGTTTTCAGTGAGTAATGATTTTTAAATGACGGTGGCGCTAGTGTTCACCGAGGTATCACCTTAACAACAGGCCGTCTTAGTCAGACGTCGTCTCTTCCGAACCCACAGAATCATAAATTAAAAAAGAACAATATTTACAAAGAGCACAACATAGACACAGCAGAACAAAACAATCCAGTCTTTTGTTTGCTCTACGTAACGTGCTGGGATAGTTCCGCATCTAGTCAGTTACAGGCTTCAATGTGACATAAATAAACGTGTAAATTGAAATATGGCTCTTCACTATGTTATGCTACTGGCCAATCATAGAAAGGAAATCACGACATTTTTTTTTTAAATTTATGTAGCCAGTGGTAAATGAAATAATTCATCAATAATATTTTGCAATGAATGTAAAATATAAGTAGATCACTAGCTGACCCGGCAAACGTCTTGCCAAATATATATATATTTAAGTATATTTAACTTTAGTAGGTAATTTTTATCACAAGATACCCAAATCTTTAGGGAAACGCCAATTATGATGAAAATATTTTAACTTGAATTTTAATTAATAGCACTAGTAGCAGACCTAAAGAAGGCCGCGGATGCAGGACGCTTCCAACCGGTCATTTTGAAAATGCTTTTTTATGCTTAGCAATTCCTATTTATTTCAAGTTTTTTGAAGAGGAATTGCAAAGTTTAGTTGGCTATTTTACGAAAAATAGAGAAATTGCTACAGAATTGCTAAGGAATTCGTAATATGAATCGATTCGATGAATTGCTCACAGTGGCGTTTTTAGACCCCCTGTTTCCAGCAGTGCAGAACCAGGGGTAAAAAAGGGGATTTTAGAATGAAAATTGGTCGCATGGGAATCGATACTAAATCTCCGTTGTCTATCAACTCACTCTTCACCTGACTACGGCTTACTGAGATCTAACTTAGGGCTTTATAACTTGATAATATTAACACAAGGCGGACATACAGGCGATAAAAAAATTTAGTAAAGTAACTATTATACTTATATAAGAAAAATTTAAATATTGAACAAACTTTGTTTGTACTAAGTGATATGACATGAGTTCTACGGTCGTAGCAACTGCTACGAAGTGCTACGGAAAATTTGCAGATTAGACTTATTTTGTAGGTGATTTAATAATTCAAATGACCAACAGTTAATTACAAAGTTTATATCAAAAAGGCAAATAATAGGTCTTTACATATAGATAGACATAGAAGTTATTATTTGAGATAAAAAGAACGGCAAAACTACTAAAGTAATAATTACAAAATTGAGTTTATTTGTTTGTGTCGATTTCCGATGGATTGAGGGGATGTTAAAAGGGTGCAAAGTACTCAAAAATAATTTAATATTCAACAAGATAGACTTTCATGAAGTCGTATACTTATATATATATATGGAAAAAAAGATATTAAACTATTTTTTTTAAAAAGGCTACGCCGCTATTACAGTGTTTAGATCTATAGAATGGTTTTTATTTGTTTATATTTAAGTTTTTATTTTATTTTTGATTCAGTTATATTTGTTTTATTTTAAGATATAATTTTGTTTATATTTGAGTCTGGTTGTGGATTGATTTCCACAGAAGATTGGTTGTTTCTAGCTTGGTAAGTATACGGCACACGCGATACGCACGTAACACCCCGGTTGCAGTAACCGCTTACCATCAGGTGGACCGTATGCCTGTTTACCTACTTAATGATATAAAAGAAATGCAGGCTTAAATAACCTGATTCTCTGAATATAACTGTTAAGCGATAGGTCCCAGCTGCCATCTGGAAAATATTTAAAAAAAAGAAACAAGACGTTCGGTGGCCAAGAAGGTGGTTTCGTAAACTCTGACACCAGAGTGTGCATGACCAATATAACCCTTGTTATTCACTCAATATGAATAGAACCTTACCATACCAGTAGGTATGGTAAGGTTTAAGATTGCATAGATAGGCGACACTATAGAAAACTTGTAGGGAGATCAAGCAGGTGCGACTGGAAAGAGATGCGAAATGCTTGTACAGCGCCCTCCCCCGAGATTCGGCTCGTATAACCGAGAGGTTGGTAGAGCCATGGGAGGTGGAGGGAAGTGGTATGGTAAGGTTTTTCCCACAGTCTCACAGTACAAAATTAAATAAAAAAAATATATATCTGAAAGTTCCTGTGGGACTACGGGACATCTGACACTGTCTATGTTTATTGTCTAACGACCGCCATCTAGCAATAACATCAGGAATCAACGATTAAACAAGCCTTTCGACGAAAAAGCTCAAGATATAAAAGCCACCAGTGGCGACCCATCCAAGTCAGGCCACAATTATCGTCGCTTAACATACACGATCGGTTTGAACACGCATACTTTATTGAGCATTTTAAAAAGCCTATCATAAGACTCCAGTTGGTCAATTGTAACAATTGATGAAGTTTCACAATACATAGGGCACTTTACGTCTCGCCCGCGTAAAGCTTTTAAAGCACAGACTTAAAAGAACTACAGACGAACTTAAAACAACAAAAGAAGCTCGAAAATAGATGTCTGTGTGCATATATCTTTCACTGTTCAAGCAGTTCGTTTATGGAATGCCCTTCCACTTGATATCAGGAATGCTAAGACGATTTCATAATTTAAACAACTTGTTAAGTCTCATTATCTTTCCTCTCTTCCCTAACCCACTGTATGCGGGTATACTTGCTCAATAAGCTATCTTCTATATATATGTATACTAGCTGTTCCCCGCGGCTTCGCCCCGCGTGGGACTCGGTTATATCGCGCCTAAAAGTAGCTTATGTTTGACCTCAGGTCATTAACTACATCCCTACCAAAATTCATCACAATCGGTCCAGCCGTTTAGCCGTGAAGAGGTGACAGACAGACAGACAGACAGACAGACTTTCGCATTTATAATATTAGTATGGAAGTATGGATTTATGTTTATGTATGTGTGTGTATGTATATATGTATGTCTATGTATATGTTTGTGTATGTATGTCTTCTTATATTCATAATAAGTATACTTATTTTTATTTATACTGCGCCAACGCCTTTTACTGATAATTTTCCACCCACCCTAAGGTTGACTGGAAGTGATTGCTTTAGCGATAAGTCCGCCTTTGCGCCTCATTCTTTTAAGTCAAGCTGTTTTATGTAATTTTATAATTTTGTGGTGCAATGAAGAGTATTTGTATTGTATTGTATATCTTGATGCGTGATGGCTATTGGTGCGGATTGACTAGTTGGTTTGTGTGAGTGAAATCTGTTATTATTAGTATATGACAAACGAAGCGGCCGTAGTTTGCAGGCTTCGCTTGAGTTGTTTATGAGACTACGTCTGGAGTTTTCATAGGTCTGTGCCTTCGAAGCTTTCAAGCCTTTTAGGCGGCGATGCCTTTGAAACACTGAATCATCGTGGGAAGATTGTTTACTGAACCAAACTTATGAAAACTTTAGTAAAACGGTTTGAGTTTGGGGAAATAATAATGGCTTTTTACGATTGGTCATTTTGAAAATTACCCTTATGCTTTAAAACTTAAGATCCGAAGTAGCCCAATTTAACAATAACAGAATAAGTAATCTAAAAATCATCACATATAATAATCATCACAGTATAAAACAAAGTCGCTTTCTCTGTCCCTAAATCCCTATGTATGCTTAAATCTTTAAAACTACGAAACGGATTTTGATGCGTTTTTTAGTAGATAGAGTGATTCAAGAGGAAGTTTTTTATGCCCATGCGAAGCCGGGGCGGGCCGCTAGTAAAATATAAAACCCAAGGTTAATTCTGATCTGAGCCAGGGTCAAAAGCCTTTAAATTTTTCATGCAACCGGGTTAACGCTGAGATGAAAGCAATTAATGATTTGAATACCTAGCAAATAATGTGTTAAATAATTTGAAATGAGAGATTATAACAGTTATCTATATTAATTTCCAATTTCGTACTTAAAAAAATAAAACTTTATCAGGTGCAAAAGTTTAAAATTAATCAATTTACCAGTAAATATCAAAAAAATTACCAAAATATCTACTAAATTAATTATCGACAGAAAAATGGCTTTCTGTATTCCTTGTAGATTGTTACGATCCTTTTACCCTACCCTATAGTACAAAATCTAGGATTTTCTAGCCCTACAATAAAGAACTATTACATAACCTAACCTCAAAGTAAAGATTCAGTTCTGACGTCACGGATTGAAGTTATGCCAATTAAAACGACCTCCAGTATAGACTGGACTTAATGTTTAAATATCATGGCATAAAATAAAAAAGGTATGTAATTAATTTGTATCTTGATTAAATTTGAAATTCAAAAATAGAAACAAAATGCTGCATGTAGTAACGATGAATAAATTAACTTATTTTTCAAATAATTGAATTTAGAACAATGCATTGAAATAACAACAAACTTACGCAATATAAGCATAACGTAGTTATGACTTAATGTCATTGTGTATGGCCATAAAACAGATTATAAAAGCCAATACCATTTAGTGATGAGTAAATGGAGCAAATATATAACAAATGTGTGGTGCTGACCAAAAATAGAAGCTAGAATGTTGAGTAAACCTTCCCTTCAAAACTTTCTTTCACAGAGCATGTTTTTAATCCAAACAGTACACATTACCGAAAGAATTGGGTATACAAACACGCAAAGTCCGCACTAAAGCATTATTTTGTTAATTGCTAACGTCTTTGGGGATATTCTTTTGGAATGACGTCGCTTTTCGTCGGACGTCGACGC
This sequence comes from Apomyelois bistriatella, assembly GCA_947044815.1. Classification (NCBI taxonomy): domain Eukaryota; kingdom Metazoa; phylum Arthropoda; class Insecta; order Lepidoptera; family Pyralidae; genus Apomyelois; species Apomyelois bistriatella. The sequence goes on along the minus strand of OX345706.1, from coordinate 10,376,498 downwards.
GATTCCGCGACCCGCTCACTACTGGGCGCAGGCTGTGTCGTATCGGTCTTATTGGCAGTTCAAAAATGTCTATGTTCAAATTAAAAAGTTTAATATTTCATAAAAGTTATTTATAGAAACAAAATAAAATTGGAGTTTCGAAACAAATTTATGAAAATATTAATTTCCAATTTTAGAACACATTCGATCGATTGAAATGTAATTGTAGAGGTCTATTTTTGAATTATTAAAATTTTTTGGTGTCAATTTTTTCTTTTTTATTTGTGGCCTTGTTTGTTTGTTTTATTTTTGAAAATATTTGAATTCGAATTGGTTTTTCGCGGTTCGACATTCGTTTATTTGAGTGCGCGCGTCGCCCTAGCCGGGTCGATACAGCCCGTTTCATGTGCTCCGCTCCGTACGGCGACAGACAGTCTTTCTTGTTTTACAATTCTGGGGTTTTACTGCGACGTTTTGTTGAGATTATTTTCCTGTGCGCTTTAAGGGGATCCGACAATACAAAATTCATAGGATCACCTTCTTTGGTTTCAGGCGAAAATGATATTTGTGTTGCATTATTTTTGAATGCGCACTCTCTACTACACTAAAATGAATGACTTAAGTTTAATAACATAGCACAGGTGATTTGATCAATAGGTTTAAGAACTAAAATTAGAATTACATGACCTATTTAAAAATAGTTAATCGAAATGGAACAACGCCAAGAATATCTCTACTAGCCTTAGCTAGCGTAAGCCTAAAAGTACTATTATTTTCCGTTCTCAGCAATATTTCGTGACTCTTCTTAAGAATAGAACACTTCATTTATTTCATGACTTAAGAAAATGAAGGAAAGAATTTCTGTCTTACTTTTACCAATATATTTTTTTACAGTTTTTACAACATTTAGTTACAACAATACATTTAAAAGGAAAAAAAATCCTCCAGGGTCGGCAACGCGCTCGAAATGCTCTTATTGTTGCAGGTGTCTCGTAGGCTACGGTCACCGCTTCCCATCAAATGCGCCGTATGCCTGTTTGCCTACTTAATATAAGAAATATAAGATAAACATATATTGAATGGTATTTCAACTGTTGTTGTCAATATGTCAAAAAGGCGTAAAAACAACCCTTATAGACTGCAAGTGTCACCGGACTATTAAACTTGCGTCACGAGCGCATTACCAAAGCTCCCATAGGCTACGGTAACCACTTTCCACCACCTATTCACCTATTCACCACCTATTCCACCAAATAGACAGTAAATCGGCTTGCTTGCTATAAAAGAATAGTTGTACAGTGTGCATAAAAAGAAGAAGATAGGTACTTACTTATACCATTTAACCCTCACATTGACACTTATAAAGTACTAGCTGTTCCCCGCGGCTTCGCCCCGCGTCGGACTCGGTTATATCGCGCCCAAAAGTAGCCTATGTTTGACCTCAGGTCGTTAACTACATCCCTACCAAATTTCATCACAATCGGTCCAGCAGTTTAGCCGTGAAGAGGTGACAGACAGACAGACAGACAGACAGACTTTCGCATTTATAATATTAGTATGGAAGTATGGATACTGTTATTATGCATGCCACTGTACATATTTGTGTCAAAACGTGCAATTTACTTTTTCACATGAACTGCGGCAAATTTCTTTGACAAGCTTAATTGTACTACAATAATTATTAATGACCTATTTCAATTTATTAGATTTGAAGCAAAAATGCGACACTAAATAAAAAAAAAATATTACTTATACAGTAGCTGGGCGACCGAGCTTTGCTCGTTTTATGCAGAAGATCTTTTTGCGTAAAAATATGGGTAAAATGAAATTTCCCAGACATGAAACTTACTTATATTATCTTTTTGACTATGTAAGCACTTATGTTTAAAATTTCAAAGAAATCTTTAGAGCCGTTTCCGGAAACGCGAGTACATATAAATTTATTGCTCGTTTAATAGTATAGGATATTGATGTAACGAGGCAAAAATTAAAAAATCGGTTAAGTGCGAGTCGCACTCGTGTTCTGGGGTTCAGTTTCACAATATTTACTCAAGAGAAAAGTGGTTTATTCTTAAGCAGGAGAACCCTACGGCTGCGCCCCTTATTTTATTATTTACCGCCCCGGTTTCGCGCTGGTGCAATTGTTACATAAAAACCTTCCTTTTGAATCACTCTATGTTTAAAAAAAAACACAATCCATTGCGTAGTTTCAAAGATCTTAGGGACAGACAGCGGGATGTGACTTAGTATTATACTATGTACTGATACTTAGATAGTTTTTATATGTAATGTAATATCCAACTAATATTATGAATGCGAAAGTTAGTTTTTTTGGTTGGTTTATTTGTTTGTTTGTTACGCTTTTACGCCCTATCTACTAAACCATTCTTTCAGAAAATTTTCATACACATATTTAAAAGTATTAAGAAGGACATTGGATATCTTTTGTCCCGGGAAAAAGCACTGTTCTAAAGGTACTTATTAATAGTACAGTGAAGTGTTTCAGCTTACATACGAGTACTTATTGAAAACGACAACCAAATCCATTGGGAACTAATTGAGGTAATAAATACAGAATTTTTAATTTTGTTGTGCATAGGAACAGTTGCCATCTGGCACCGTTTCGTTGTACAGTGGGCACAAAGAATGTCATACCAATTTACCCTCCCACATACATCTTAAGTAGTATACATGTTTATGGGGTCCACTGTACTTGTATCCAGTTGTTACACAATCTGGATTTAACTGTGAAATTAAGTCAAAACATAAATAAGTAGTCAAGTAGTCGCTACTAGTAGGATTAATAAAAAGGTCCATCATTTATTCTTACTATACTGGGTTTTAATTATTTTGCCATTTTAAGGCTGTTTCTTAGGTCTTACTACTAAGCTCAACTAAAGAAAGAGAAATTATTTTTTTGGGAAGTGGTGCTGAGACCGATGGAGGAGCCTTCTGCCATCACTAGCACTTTATAAAAAAAAACAGTGACTGGCAAAGTCGGTCAGGGTTAGTCTCGAAAACAACTGCGAAAAAATAGCGGACCCCTTGAATGGAATAGTAATCAGCGACAAAAGTGTATTACGAGAGTGATGATAAAGCGAGGGAGTTAAAATTGATTAAAAAAAATGTAAAATAAAATTAAAATAAAATGTTCTTTATTGTCATGGAATTTGGAATTCGCGCGATCTCCACGACAATATTTTTTTATCTATGTTTCTTGCCAAACAATGTTCTATACATTTTATAGGTTATCATAACTTCCCAAATTATATTATGCGAAAGTGAGTTAGTTTGTTTATTTTGCTTTCACGTCCTATCTACTAAACCAATCTTCTTGAAATTTTCCATACACGTAGAAGTATTAAAAGGCCATAGAATACCTTTCATCTCGGGAAAAAGTACTGTTACCGAGGGAAATGCACGTTAAAAAAGCCGCGAGAAAAAGCTTGTAAAAAATAACTAGAATAAAAATATTCTTTATTGCCAATCAATTTTCTATAAGTACATTCTACATTTTATGGGTAATGGAGCGATAAAAGTATTTTTACAAAGAAAGTGTCATTCTGAATTTCGACAGTTAATTATTCCGACAGTCTTAATTTCGAAACACAGTAGTTCGTCTACTCATTTCTTCGACAGAACACATATTCGACTAGCATTAGTCCGACGGTACCTACACGACAACAGAATGCCTCAGCTTCAGTTACCCTGATCCATAGTCCTAAGTAACACTGTTTTTCAGGCACCCCTACTCCCAAACATATATATATATAAAAAAAAAACGTAAAACAGTTTTTACTTTAAGATTTACATAATATTTATTCCATAATATTCATTAACTTAAATTTGTTTTCTCTTAAAAGAACAATACGAAACAGGGGCTTGACAAACGTTTCTTAATACGGAGGTTAATGCGTATGTGAGATGTAAATAAGCAGATAGATCACTACATAGTATAAAACAAAGTCGCTTTCTCTGTCCCTATGTCTCTTTGTATGCTTAAATCTTTAAAACTACGCAACGGATTTTGATGCGGTTTTTTTAATAGATAGAGTGATTCAAGAGGAAGGTTTATACGCCCATACGAAGCCGGGCGGGTCGTAGTAGTACTTGGTAAAATTTCGATTTACTATCTTAGGTTATGCGGAGGAAGCATACAAGGGCGTAATATATAAGTATTTGCACTCCAAGAAGAACTTAGACATACCAAAAGCTTTGCACGAAAAGGCTGGACATAAATATACTAAATGACATGTAATTGTATTAGTTACCACGTTCGTTGTACTGGTGTACTCGTTTATACGGCAATGCAGTGGAACGCAAGGTTCCGTGCGGTTTGAGGTCGTTCAACCTTCTAAACGGTAGCGACTATAGGCCGTGATATAGTCATGAAATCAGCGATTTGAGAAGCGCGATAGCCGAGCGCGGCGCGCGTGTTCGTGACGGTAGTGCGCGACAGGCGACGGCGACGGCGAGTGCGCGGCCATGTTTGCATTGGTCGCCATTAGTGGCATTTCTATCTTGAGCTCCTCCGTGCTTCGGAAGGCACGTTAAGCCGTTGGTCTCGGCTTTTATCGGTAGATGGCAGTCGTTAGGCGTGTCAGATGCCTTTAGGCAGCCTGAAAAATCTGACAGTATTGGGCACTATCACATCCGGGTCATGCTCCTGTGGTTCTTGTTACCCTGTAATGAGGGTTATAGAATAGAATAAGTCTTTATTTGCATTTACGGAGGTCAGAAAACAGTCGCTCCATTGTAATAACTAGTTTCGCCAAATCATGACCATGATTAATAGCGTGCCCTGGGCTCTGAAGCGTTATCTAAAAATGTAACCGGGAAACTCGCTCGGATGAAGAAGATGAAATCAGCGATTTTAACTGCCTCAGTGGCCAAGTGGTTAAGGCGTTTGGCGACCACGACTTTACCATGACCATTTTTGTACCTATGCATTTCTGGATTTCTATCTCAATTATTTCCTTGTTTCATCCTTTTTAGACACCACGTAGTCGGGTTATAGTATTTAAACTTATTTTTTATTGATACTATTTTCATTGAAATACATCACGAGTCGACAGAGGTGGGCACATGAAAATTAAATCACAAACCCAACCAGCAAAAACCACGAAAATTGGTTCAGCGAATCTCAAGTGAAATATGTGTTGGAACAAACCCGTCGTTGTTTTATATTTATTTGATTTAAATCGCTTTTCAAGTCGCTCAACTAACAATAAAGCCACTACCTAACGCGTTAGCGCTAAATTATTACGTTTCATTGATCGATCTAAAACATTTTTATGACTAATTGCTTAGTTCCTACATATAAATATATTATACATCTTAATAACTAATTTTACTCATTAAAATAATAATAAAATTATGAAATCGCGGGCAGTCACTATAGGCATTTTTTCAAAAATCTTAAGAGTTGCCTAGGGTAAAAACTAGTCTTCAATCTATTTGTTCGTCTGCTTATTTTCTCTCATAAACCAGATGATAGAAATTGTAATTTTTACTGATTTTAGGGTTCCGTACAAAAAAGTAAAAACGGAACCCTAATAGGATCACTCGTGCGTCTGTCTGTCCGTCCGTCCGTCTGTCACAACCAATTTTCTCCGAACCTACTAGACCAAAACAGATAAAATTTCGGGGTAATTTTCGGGGGACAACTTAGGAATTAAAAAAAAAAAGTTTTGCAAACCTTACTGTGTTATATATCAAATAAAAGGGCTTGTTATGAGGATCTCAAATATATTTTTGTTTTTATTGTAACATAAAATTTTTTGATTTTATTCATGAAAGAACACGAAAATTGACCATTACCACCCCCCCCCCCCTGATCTCCAAAACTACTGAGCCTAAAATTTTGAAAAAAATATATAGTTCATTGCCTGTAGATTACAGGAAAACCTACAAGAATACTATCAATTGACAATTAAGTGGTAAATTCAATATAAAACGTTCACTTACGGAAAATAGTTTACTAGAACACCACTAATAGCGATAGTAATAGTTAAATACCACAATTGAATATAAAAATTAACATTGGCATTGTACGGAACCCTCTCCACGCGAATTCAACTCGCACTTGCCCTTTTTTTTATGTACTTAATGACCAGCGATTGGCCACGATCCCACCTGATGGTAAGTGCAGATGTGCTCTAAGACAGAGCTCGCTGGTTCATTATCAATCTAATTACTCAAGCTTTAAATAGGCCTGTGATCTGGGCTACCGGGTCATTATTGGCTATATTTTTTGTTTATTTATTTTAATAAAGAAACAATAAAACCTATATAATTAAAAAATATTGGTTATCTACTGCAGTGGAGCTTGTGGCGCCGCTTCTTCTCCACTTGCGCTTTGGAAGAGGTGGTATAATAAGTCCCTTTGTATGCTTATTTATTTCTCGCTTACATGTACATAATATGAAGAAGGTGGAATTACATAATTTGGTAAGAATGTACATAAACCCAGGCTGGGTGTTGCGAAGTCTTTGGTACCAAAATCTATACATTACAATTTAATCAATATCGAAATAAAAATAAAAATAATGATAATAAAATAAGTAAGCATGTCAATAATGTTTAAATGAATTAAGTTAATTAGATAATTAAATGAATACGTCAGCTAGTATAAAATAACAATTAAACCTATGTCATGATACGGTTGCGAATTCTCCAAAACGTCGGAAGTAGCCGTTATAAGTAAAAAAGAATATTTTATATTGAGATAATTTACAATCTCGATTTCATCTTGTATTAGGCCTCTTCTTATCTGCTTGAGGTTGACTTTCCTTATACGTCTTCATGCTGCATATTCTTGAACTAAACAAAGTTTAGATGTGACACTTATTATATTAATTTTTATTTCATAATTATAATAAGTCAATATTTAAATAGTCTTATAAATAAAATACTTCCTCAAACGCGTCACATCCAGGCAGTGTGCCCAGAATACTAGCAAATTATAATAGAAGAGTTTAGATTTTGACGCAGCAACACCACCTGTGCCCCTAGTATGAGTTTTTCTTAACGCAGACGCTAGCGACTGCGTTAGAATTTTGAAAGGAATTATTTAGTTGCCTTACTATCCGCCAGAGGCGCTGTACAGGTTTGCCATACTAAATCGCTAACGCAGTCGCTAGTCATATACTAGGGGCTCTGCAGCCGAGTCCTCAGTGCCGCGTCCGCCCCTAACATCTTATAAATGGCTCGACTGACAGATGATGGCCCTATTTTCCCCGACATCTGCCAGTTGAGTACCTCTCGTTTTAGATTAACACCGACTTTGTGCTTGAATTTCTCACGACCCTGATTCTATCTGTAAATTCTAGAAATAGTTTAGTTTTCAGTGAATAACAAAATCCAACTAATAATATAAATGCAAATGTGAGTTAGAAAAAAATAAAATAAACATCAGTGTTAAATTTCTATTTAATTTTTTTATTAATCTTTTTACGTACGTATAGTCGAAACGTTATAAGATGCTCTTATGTATCTTCGATTAACAACAGCCAATTTATCATCATCAGGGTCATGATTTCAGTATCAGGGTGTGATATAAATCAATACATATAATAACACACTAAAATGCGAGTGTCTGTACATTTGATATTTTTCAAAAAAACTGATTGAGTGCGATTAAAAAAGAGTAACAGAAACCAAAAAGACAGTTTTTGGAATTTTTGTCTGTCTGTATGTATGTATGTCTGTCTGGTACGTTATAACTTTGAAAATACTCAACGGATTTAAACGCGGTTTTCACAGTTGGATTACATATAGTTAGGAGCGTTGTCAAAACTTTGTTTCGTCAAAATCGGTTAAGGGAAAAAGAAGTTATGGTCGATTGAAAATTTACTTCAAACACTGCTTCAAAACTTTTAATGCGTTTACTTACGTTTAATTTAATTTAGATAAGGCTAGGATTTCTATATTATCCATATCAATAAAGACAAAAACATGCACTGCACCTATTAATTTTAATAAAATAACACATTGCATTTGATCGTAAATTTAGTAACATAAAATCTCAATAGATGGCGCTGACTTACTTTACAACTCGCTATGTTACGTTTTCGCATTATGGTATAGCAGATTGATATTAACCCTAGCAAATTAATAAAATTGATGTCTTTGTCTTTGTGGTTCTTTAGGTTTGATTCTTTGGTTGTTGTCTATTGTTTGTTTTGGTGAAAGGACGGTTCGTTTCGCTATTGTTAGTTGTCTTAATTGAATTGAAAATTGAATTTGTTGTTTGACGGAACATACGATCGTGTCGTACGTATATAAGGTGGACACAAATCAATCTGCCCTTAAAATATTTGCAGTTGATTTAAATTCACCTTATATAAAGAATTTTAATTATTTTAAATAATGCCTAGGAGGAAACGATCTAATCTGTCGCATCATTCCAGAATAGCTAAAAGCAGAAGGTTAGCTAGATCTCAAGAATCGAATGCGGATAGACAGATGCGACTCGATGAAGATAGGCAAAACCATGCATTGTCTTGGTCTTTAGAAACTTCTTCTGACAGAGAGTCTCGGTTATCCGCTGACCGCGAGCGTCATGCGTCATCTCGGGCTTCAGAAACGTTTACCGAAACTCAAGGTTTTGGCGGAAATTGTCGGGGATGAAGTGGTTTACACGTCATATAACAGTGTTATGCATCAGGATGATGCTACCACCTACCCTATCGAGTTTTTGAGTTCATTGGCTGCAAGTGGTCTTCCTGCTCATAACATTACCCTTAAAGTCGGCGTTCCCATTATGCTCCTAAGAAATCTTTTTCCGCCTAAACTATGCAACGGGACCCGACTCAAAGTAACGGTTTTGCAGCGCAACTTAATACAGGCCGAAATTCTCACAGGGTGTGGTTCAGGCGAAACGGTGTACATACCTCGAATACCACTCATCCCCAACAATTACCCCTTTCAATTTAAACGCACCCAGTTTCCAGTTACTGTATGCTTTGCCATGACGATAAATAAGTCGCAGGGACAAACCCTAAAAGCAGCTGGCATCGACCTAAGAACAAGTCAACAAGATGTTTCTCGCATGGACAACTGTATGTGGCTTGCTCGCGGGTCAGTAGCGCCGAAAATCTATTTTTATTAGCCTCTGAGGGAAGAACTGCTAATGTTGTCTACAAAGAGATTCTCTGAACTTAACCCTGAAACATGATATTTGTTTATATTTGAATAATGTCCTGGCTACTTCGATTGCGTCCTTTCATTTCAATGTAACACAGGTTACGCGAAAAGCGACCTACACGCGGGCGGAGCCGCGGGTAACAGCTAGTAATAAATAAATAAATATATAGGGACAAATCACACAGATTGAGTTAGCCCCAAAGTAAGTTCGAGACTTGTGTTATGGGATACTAACTCAACGATACTATATTTTATAACAAATACATATATAGATAAACATCCAAGACCCAGGTCAATCAGAAAAAGATCATTTTCATCTTGACCTGACCGGGGATCGAACCCGGGACCTCCTGAGTAGCGGTCAGGCATGTTAACCATTACGCCACGGAGGTTGTCAAATTAAGTATTAATGATTAAGTATTTTTCTCTGAGACGTCACATCTCAGTGGATTATATATTTAAAGCAGTAGTGGGCGGTCAGAAAGGTTCTTTCTCGACACCCACCGACCAGGATGGTCATGACCTGCATAAGGTCGCAGACAGGTGCTGGATGCAGGCCGCAACCAAACGGTCGTTCTGGAAATCCATGGGAGAGGCCTATATGCCCCTTCTGCCCCATCAGCCATCGGTTCTTCATGCTATGTGCTCTGCCCACTGCCATTTAAGGCGATATCTCGGTAAACACTAGCGCCACCGTCATTTAAAAATCATTACTCACTGAAAACACAAGTTATCAAAAATCCCTCTGCTGTAATTATGGTTCTGGATCTGAAGTTAATTTTAAACATATTAAATTATTAAATTTTAATTCCCTATAATTACAAATTGCATTATTGCTTAAAACGGCCACTTTTAGCAGTTTTGCAATTTGTATTTATATGGCACTATAATTTAATAATTAAATAGTTGAATAGATTAAAAAAATGCGTCACTTAAAAACGGGACGGGATTCGAACTTCTTTGTATCACCCAAAGAATTCCGAATCGCGCGCGGTCTCAATTTTTTTTTAAATTTGTGCTATCAAAACCGCTTAAAAAGAATTTCAAATCGCGCGCGGTCTCAAGGCATTTTTTTTTAATCTATGCTATCACCTGATTGTAATGATGACACTTACACATTAAAAATGAAACAAAACTTTAAATATTTTGTGTATAGATTAGATTTAGATTGCAACCTAATACATTGCATTACAGAGGGGAAAGCATATGACCACTACTCCCTTCCGGTACGGAGGCCGTGTTGCTCTAAGCCACTGCCACTTCTAAGTACACTTTGAAAGATATAAAAATAAAAACAATTGTTTAAAAAAGAAAAACAAGCTTTATTTGTCATAGATTTGTGTTTTTTGCGCTTCATAATGCAATTCGCTTATAATAATAACTAAACCTAAATAGTCATCCAATATAATTTTATCAACATGAAATAGATTATTTACAATAATATTTTCAAATTATTTACAGACGCTTTCCAAATGCATATTTTTATTTGTTTTTATCAAACTATATTATATCTAATAATATTGTATAAATAATGCATAAAATTAAAAATAATATTTTTTTCTAAATAATTGTTAACACATATTATTTTTAATCATAATTAATAATCTTCTTGACACTGAAATTTACAATAAATTAAAGTAAAAATAATAATTATATAATGAGAAAATACTTAATTATTTTTATTGAGTGCTTTGTTTTCAATATACTATTATTTGTAGGACTTGTTGATAATTCAATAATGAAGATTATTAAAATCAAATAAAAAGTTAGAATTATTGAAAAATTAAATAGAAATTTTGTTATATAATTATATATCTTATGTTTATTTTTTCATAACTTCGGACACATCAATAAATATAATTTACATTTTAGATGTATTTGTACACAATAAGCGCTAATATCACAAAAATATGGCAGATATTTTATAAAACACGAGTATATAGGCAGTAGATAACATGTTAACTTCAAAATCAATTTTAAGCTTTATGTGGTTTATTTTAGAAATCATTATCAAAAAAGAAAAGATTATAAATACTTTGTTTATGATGTGTCTTCATATTTGTAGTAATGTTTCCTTATTATCACATTTAAATTATAATAATATGCTTAGTTAATATAAGAAATTATGCTTTTTATACTATAATCTCTTAAAAACCGAAATTATATTTCACTTTAACGAATTAATATAGGAAGAAATGAGATCTATTTTAAATATTGTAACAGTTTTATCAACTCTAATGGTACAGATTATAATAAAATAAGAAACTGTTCGCTTGCTATTACTAACTATAAGTAAACTAAAAACCTTTGTTACAATTTTTCGTTACAAAATATTTTTCTGGCATAAATGTGTGATAACTATAATTTAATTTGAAAATTAACTTAATATATGATTTGCAATGCGATTCAGAGTTTTTTGCCTGAATCAGCTTACATAATATAATATGTGAAATTCTAACTATGTTTTTTTTTCATAACCTATTTGTACAAACCGGTAGAGAAGTCCGGGAGCAAATTATTTAACCTATAACTATCCGGCATAGCTCAATTTTAGAACAAAGAGACGCTTTTTCGAAATTTAAATTACATGCCTTAAAGATATTTTTTAAGCTAAAGCAATGCTGCCCGCCATTTTTTATTAAAATTTAATACTGGTTTACAATATCGTCTTTCAAAAAGTATGTTAGTATCCACAAAAAAGGCTTTTTGATGTATTTAGAAGAAAAATGATAAGCCTGTGTGAACTTGATTATAATTTTATAACGTTTACAAGGTAAATATTATTAAAAAAAAATAATCAAATTTATCCAAATGTTAGCCACTACGAAGCAGCGAAAATTTATTATGGAATTATTGAATCATCGATAAAGCTTTGAAATGCAGCAGTCATTTTGTGCGCTGGCTCTCTTGCATGTAAACGTGACAATAACTATGATTTCAATTTTAACTGTTACATTATCGTCCACGCGGCAACAGTATTAAATGCTACAGAATACCATTTAATAATTTTGTTATTTTATGATAATTTAGGTTTACACGTGGAAAGGAAATGCAAATATCTTTAGCAATGTTTGTTTGATCTGACGACGTAAGTAAAAATGAAAAACACCATAAAAGTGATCTCGTCAATTTCAGAGCATCGAAGTTAACTTTAACCACAAAATACTAAAGTTTTGTGTAGAATATGAAATTACACAATGATTCTTGCGATGTTTTTAATAGTATTGTTCATATTCATTAATGATATTCACACAACAAATCATTCACGATTGACTATATCTTAATGTTGTAATTTAATTTGGGATATAATTTTCAGTTTAGAATTTTGATCATCGACACGACTTCATGTGTTTTATTTATGCGACTGTCATGCCGCATTTACGCATTGGTCACGTTGTCATTCGGGGACCACTTCAATCCATGAGTATTTACGTCAATAGTGATGTGACGTTATCGATCCCATATAGCATTTATACCTGTCATGCCGCGTTTACGCAATGGTCATGTTGTCAGGGCGTCGATTCTGCTAACGTTAAGTCAAAATCGTGTCAAAATAGTGTTTCAATTGTAGTGCTTTTTATACACTATTTACAAGAATTATGACAGTATGATGTGATGTGAATGTAGTGAGGGATGTGACAATCAGCAGTGATATAAAAAAATATACATTTCTTGTTACTAGTGTGTAAAAAAGCACTTCCATTGAAACACTATTTTGACACGATTGTGATTTAACGTTAGCAGAATCGACACCCAGATTGTCATTTTATAACATTGTCACATTGTCAATATTGTCACGTTTACAATTGAGTGTATCCAGTACGTGGGGAGGCACGGCGGCGGGCGGCTGAAGCGCGGCGTCAGAACACGTCGTCACTCGGGTCGTCATCCAACTCGCAGAGAAGTTTACTACTGAAATATTAAAAAAAATATATTTATACTCAGTTCCTTCATTTTGTATCTATGGTTTTATGTACTTTTAGTTTTTTTAATGTAAAACAAAATTGCTTACAAAATTATTTTTATTAAAAACTGCAGAATGAAAAAATTGAAAAAGGAATTTTAAAGCATTTAAGATGCAGTTAACAATACCTTAAAAATTAAATACTGATATAATTTTATATATTCCGAATTATAATTTTTTTAATAAAAATTTTAACTTAGATTTAATTGTTATTTATTAGTTAAGTAAGTAATTTTTATTATACGTTTGATTTGTAGAAAAGAGAAAGATAGACAACTAAAAATACTAACAAAATCTACAGAATTTTTAATTACAGTGCTGAAGTCACTCTACCTAATAAGGTAATGTTGATGGTCGTGCATACTATTACGGTGATTTCATTCGTGAAAGTGGCTTTCCCATTAAAGTGAATCAATTAGGTATATACAAATCTTATAGATTTAAGATATAAGTATCTACAAATCTACATAGAATAAAAAAAATTGCCTCCGCGCGTGATTTCATATTATAAGAGTGTGTATTTAGTTATTATTTTAATTTTCAATGTTTTTGTGTAATTATAAAAAATAAACAGAAATTTGTTAATCATATAACAATATTTTACTATTCATTTTATAAACATTAAATAAATATTCATGCGTACACAGAAAATAAATATTTATATATTAAGTTTTAATTAAGCTGAAATAAATATTTTTAATATTTTAGATTTTTCTTAGAATACTTAATAGTACTAACGTACAGAAGTCTCACTCCGCGAAGTCATTCAAATTAAAACGACTCTTCAAGCCACGAAATACACAGCGCTAAGCACCTAGGATTTATATTTGCATCTCTTTCTATCTTGCGCCGTTCCTTTTTTTCACTACCATGGGATTATCTACTTCTTGTTTATGCAAGCTAAGAATAGACTAATCCTCCTTTCCATGGCTATCGTAACAAACGATAAAGGGACAAACCAGTTACAGTAAACGTAAGATTGGCGGCCGCCCGGTTGTTTTATGTTCTAAGATAATTATCATCTATCTGTCAGACACTGGGTGTGGTCTACATCTCGTTGTCAGACACTGGGTGTGGTCAACATCTCGATGTCAGACACTGGGTGTGGTCAACATCTCGGAGTCAGACACTGGGTGTGGTCAACATATCGGAGTCAGACACTGAGTGTGGTCAACATCTCGGTGTCAGACACTAGGTGTGGTTAACATCTTGGAGCCAGACACTGAGTGTGGTCAACATCCCGGAGTCAGACACTGGGTGTGGTCAACATCTTGGAGTCAGACACTGGGTGTGGTCAACATCTCGGAGTCAGACACTGGGTGTGGTCTACATCTCCATGTCAGACACTGGGTATTCAGTTCAGTTGAAAAAGAAACACGATGAGTCTGCCCGATCGAGCACGATTATCAGTACTATGATTGTTAGATCTCGAAACAAATAAATATTTTACGTACCGCGCGGAGTGAGACGGGCCTAGTATTATCACATGTATATATTATATATCAAAAATAAAGATACGAGTAATTTATAATAATGAAGGGCGCCACTATATTTTGGGTTTCCACGTATAAATTAATGTGACTATGAATAGATCTACAATTTAGTTGCGTATTATAAACTCCCTTGTATTCACGTCAGCATAGGTTTTTTTAAATTAATCAAACCCCATCAAAAGTCATTTAATCATGCAACTCATGAGCTAATCATACATGTAAAATTATACAATATTAAGGAAGTATTTTATGCCAGATCCATGTCAGCCAGTAAATTACCAATAAATTGTTTAATATTTGCTAATTAATTGTGATCACTGTAATAATTTCAGTCATAAAATACTTCTGACTGTTAAAAATTTAAATATTCTTAAACATAATAATTTAGAAAAACTATTAAATGATATTATTAAATTGAAAGCTGAAAGCGAATATAAGGCAGTTATAGAAGTTTGATCGACGGATACAGTGATTAAGAATTTCATTCAGAAAATAGATTTGTTATCCACGCGGCACAGTGCATTGTTTCAACATGAAACGTACTTGTATTTAACTAGTTCCATGAAACTACAGCGACTAAGACTTTCCATCGCCAAACTTGAAATCAATATCGGACCTGAAAGTCCAGTATTCAAATAAATCAGTCATCTTAACTATGTTCGAAATCTAGTGACTACTCTTAAATAAACTTCTCTTGGAGGTAATGAATATTATTTTGAAAATAGATCATGCATTATAGGAATAATACTTACTCTTCTTTACTCGCGTAGGATTCGGCGTGTACTCGTCTATTGCAGGCTCTTTCACAGCAGCGACAGTGCCAATAGGCTAGCACACTCAAACTAAATACGAAGACTGTTGTTGGTAGCACCAGTGCAAGAATCAGACCTCTAACAGTCGAGTCCCATGAATATCTAGCTACAACTAAATCTGGTCTTGTTAAGCTGTAATAACATGGGAACACTTTTGGAGCCTTCGGTCCTGCATATTCGTGAGCAAATACTGAGCAATTCACTCTTGGTGGATAACCACATCCTTCTGGGTTGATCAGGAATTTCAAATCAGTTTCATCCCAGTCCGTTGGCACTGGTAGGTTGTCTTCGAATGGTTTTCGTTTCAGATTTACCCTTATTTTGTGGCATTTCGTATGCGCTGTTGTACATCCTTCTCTGCATGATGCCCAAGTACAGTTAGTCAATGTTTCGGCATGGACATGCTCCGACACTGCACAAATTCCAGCTTCAGGTACAAATTCTGCCAAGATTGTTTGTACTGCTGGCTCTACAACAAAGGGTATCAAGAAGAGAAAAGCGAATACAGCTAATATGGCTGACGTTCCAAGACACAACGACGTGTAGAATTTGAATCTTTCGAAAAAATGTGCTAAAAGCTGCTCCCTCGTTGGCTCCAAAGGCTTAAATTCTGGGCTCCCTGGCTCCGCAGAAGCGCCCATAGGCAGCGTAGACCTTTCTGACGCAGCCGGGGAGAGGCTGGCACGAGATCTGCTCATCGAAGACATGAGGGAAGTCAGCCAGCAGAAAGCATCGCAAGCATTTAATCGTCTCTTAGGGAACTAGCCGGACCCTCACAAAGGAGGGGAACGCCTGGAATAGAAATGAAAACAGATTGAGATTATTTTATAAAACTGAAAAGGGACCTGTTCTAGATAGGAAGTACTTTATACATATTTGATATATTATGAACTTATAAAAACTTAAAATATTGTCATAGAGTCATGTTCATTGTTACTCGTCGTAGCAGCTAATATCGTTCTAAAAATAAAATACCCACTACTCATAACACCCCATGAAATGAAAAATATAATTGGGTCAAGGTTATTTGTTACGTATTTCGTACTCAAGTCAGATGAATAAAAATGATTTACGTGACTCTACTACTGAACAACAAGCTCCATGTTACTGAAACACAGTACTTTCAAAACTGGAACATAACATTTTTGCAACAAAAACACAGCCATGATTGATCCTATATTTTTTTCTGTTTATAAAGTAGAAGTCTGTATCGACATTATTTTGATGTAAGGTGATTATAACTGCGTGATTTTGTTTAAGATAAAATATATAGGGTCACAAGTTTGTGTACAGTTTATGTTAATGGCATAGTTAGTGTTTTATTAAATTTATAAAATAAATTTGGTAAGTATATCTCACGTGACTGATCTCAGAGTGGAGAGACAGGATCGTTTGGAGACAGTTGCATATCAGCTTGAACTCCGCCTTTCTTGAATGCCTTGAATCTCATCTTTGCATCATCACCAACTTCAATAGTCTTTTGACACAGCACCAATGTTATGCATGACACACAGACCAATACTGTAGGTAAGATTAAAGCTACTATAAATTGACGGTAGGTGGCATCCAAATCAAATCTGGCAACAACAATTTCTGAATCATTTTCAGTATAGAAGCATGGAAATCTGGCTTTGGCGTTATGATCAGCTCCATCTCTTCCATAATCTTTAAGAAATTCTCTGCATTCATCGGCCAAAGTATTGACACAGCCTTCTAAATTAATCATCAACCGACTATCATTAGCCAAAGTTAGTTCTACTTCAGAAGGGGCAATAAAACGATTTGGTGTAGCTTTCACTGTGTATAAATATTGGAGGTAAGTAAAATTGGTTAAATCAGATATGTCATTGCGAGGTAACAATGCTGCGTTGATGCAATCAACAGCGACCACTCCTGATGTTCCATTATGAACTGCATGACATGACAACATTAGCACTTCTTCCCCGGAATCCGTCCACACAATCGCACCATCATCTTCTTGTGCTAATTTCGCACATTTTGCTAAAAATACTCTATCTCCACTCAATACTATTACATTCTTATTACGAGTTGGGATATCAACACATCTTCGATCACAATTATATGGTGTTCTTATTTTTCGACAAGTGCCTCTGGTACATGAAAATAATCCATGAACGTCTATGCACGTTATCTTCCCTCTTCTTCCAGAACATTTCAGCGGCGGATCTGTTTCACTAAACGCACATTCAAATGCATCAGTTATATTAATGCATTTTCCTTCAGTACAATTAAAGGTTCCAGTGAGATTCTTACATTCATCGCGAATGCAGTGGTATTTTCTAGCATTTTCCTGGTCGATACCGTAGCAGGTTTTATTGGCAGCACTTCCGCAATCAGCCAAAAGTAATGACGAGCCGTTCTTTCTAACGTTGACATAGATTTGGATGCAAGCGCCAGAGGTTTTGCTCAAGCACCATTCACCACAAGATCCCCAATCGCAGTTGTCTTTGTTGACGGCCCTAGTCGTCGTACACATAATAGGAGTAGGGTCGATGCCAGATGCTATAGCTCTGGAGTATGGCATGTAAATGGCCACGGTGAGGTACACAATCGCAACACAACTTAACACGGCTGTCATTTGACATATACATATTGTCCCACATATCTTTTGATCTTGAGGGGGAATTATTAAATCCTCGACAGGCGTCGGCTTCGGCATTTTGGAATACCAGTAGCCACCCGCGTCGTTTCACCACTGACGTATGCAGGGATGTTTTGCGCAAGCGTAGTGTTTGGATCGATTGGACGCAGTGCGGGCAACCCCGAATGAGCTATTTTTTTATAATTCATTGATGTCAACGAACGCGAAGACACACTTTGATAATAATGTATACTAAAATAATATATACATAGCATACACTTCCTAGCGATATATGTATATGAGAGCACTTTGTTTTATTGGTCATAACAGTATTTCATTTCCCTTGAGTAAATATTTACAGAGCCTTCTTACTTGATAGGTTAATACTGAATACATGCGATTTTACGAATAAATTTTCACATTTTATTCTATTTGTTTTGTTTTTTTAATTTGAGAAGTACATGTAGGACATTCAATAGTATAAATTTTTTTTTTAATTAACGTTTTTTTTCAAGTAATTGTTTACAAATAAACTACAGACTCCATCAATTCACAGGCTTACGAGATAAATTACCTCTATTCCCAGCGAACTTTTACTGAAAATGTTTCGTATTTTCCCCATCTTATTCTTTGGAATGTGTAACGATAAAAACCCAACTTAATGACAAATGCATGTCCTAATTAGTAGTGACTTTATTTTTTCTTATATATTTAACGTTAATTTTTAATATCTATTGTTCATCCATATTATTTCTATAGGTCTTGTTTGTATTTATATACCTTTTTTGCCTAAAATAAGTTACTAAGTATATTATACTATTTAATCCTATTGCAAAATTATTAATAGAAAATACAGGAGTATTCACATATATTTACAAAAGATAATATATGGTACAGTAACAACATAGTTGAATATGTTTAGAACATTAAATAAGTATCTAACATCTTACACTTTATTTAGTAGTTGAAAATTACATAACATATATAATAACTGGGACAGGTTGTGTTTTGTATTAAAATATTTAAGTAAAAACACGAAAAATATTATTGAAACCAGATTCAGTTCCGTAAAACTCACCACACTTTTTAATTCCTCTTGTATTTTTTTTTTAATTATGCTGAATTTATATCCAAAATTTCACAAAATGTTCAACTGGACAGGTATAAAGCAACAATTTATTATATTATCACAGTAATTATTATTTTTCGCTGACGTACCACATTGGTGTAAAGACAACTAACGTGAAGTTAGCCATATGAGAGCCTGCGCAATGCGGGTTTTTTGTACTAGTATGAAGTTGTTTTGTAAGTATGTACAGCATAGTTTAAAAGTTTTAACTATTATCATAATTATTCAGAAATTTTAAAAGCAGTTTTTTCAGATAATGAAATTAATTTAATTTTTATTTATTTATTAAAACTTTATAGTTACATAAATACTTATACCACTGGCGGACTTAAAGCAGTTTTTTTTCAGATAATGAAATTAATTTAATTTTTATTTATTTATTAATACTTTATAGTTACATAAATACTTATAGCATTCTCTACCAGTCAACCATTCTTCGCAGTATGATAATTAAGGTATCACAAGCAAGAATACCGAATAGACCGGGTGAAGTGTAGGAATAAAAGCAGGAAAGTGAACCGTGGGCTCCGAAGTAACAAACTGAGGAAGCAACCGAGAAAGCGTTAAGATAAAACTGAATTAAATCAAAAATTATTAAATTAAAAATCTATTTTTGTCGGACACTTGAGTGAGTTTTTTGGTACTAACAACTAACTTAGCTATAATAGTTTCATTAATTAACGTAATTACATATCGTCCAACACAAACTTTGTAGATTTCCTATCATTATATTTTGGCTAAACTTTTACATCAAATTCATATACAATAACACGCACAAACAGATTTTAAAAATTTGCTCATGTACTTAACTAAATATAATTTTTCTTTAATCCACTTTAATAATTTCTATCAAAGACGACATTAAACTGAGAAATTATATTTAGTTATAGTTGATAGTGCTAATTACATTCCTGTGGTACAGAACTTTGCTTATAAGTAAAAGACAATAAAAGACACCATTCCAGTTTTTTCTAAATTTCAAAATGTGTAATAATATAAGTATTTAAGGGACAAAAAATTACATATTTATGCATGCGTGTGTATATAAATAATTTTAAAATATTATAAAAAAAGCAACACAAAAAATATTATATTTCAGTTAAAATAACACATTACGAGTATTAAAAAATAATTAAGTTTAGATTGTGCATTCAATGGAATTGTTAATTAAACATGTCTAGATAAAAATTAAATAGAAATATTTTGATTCAATTCTATTTTCAAAACAAATTCAATCACTTAAATTGTCTTACCGTAAATTTCTACACGTTCCATTTTCAAAATAAATTGAATTGATTGTCAAATATTTTCACTTTCAAATTGTTTATTTAGATACATATCATAGACACGTGTCTCTAAAGCTACTGTTTTTTCACGTTTAAGTAAAGTTGGGTGAAGGTTAGGTAGCTCATAGCGCATGCTTGCGTCACAGCCAGATGTTCTAAGTTCATGCTTGCACCGTTTTCATCGACTTTTGAATTGATGCGTGAAAGGATATGTAAGGAAAAAACATACGATTCCCAACTTAGTCATAAGTCCCAGGATATGATTTAATCATAGTCTCAATTCGACGGTACTTGTTATTGCAGTGGGGCAACTGCAGTCTGACCTCCGAAACCTTTTTAAAGGAAAACCAGACCAATAGGAACATATAAAATCTGACACCTATGTTGACCCCTAATCATTATCATCATTTTAGCCGTAAGCTGTCCACTGCCGAACAAAAGCTTCCCCTAAGGATTTCCAGAATGACAGGTTGGGAGCGGCCCTTAACACACTAGATAAAACAGACAAAAAAAGTATAACTTGCTGTTGCTTGTGGCTCCGCCTGCGTGGGACTCAATGCAACGTGCCTAAAATTAGCCTATGTTTAACCCCTCGTTCTAAACTATAATATCTATAACAAATTTCATCGCAATAGGTCTAGCAGTTTAGATTTATAAATCTATAAACAGACAGACTTTCACATTTATAATATTAGTATGGATTGTAACCTGAAGATGCAACAAGGAAACACGCTTGAATAATGTCAGAGGCCACTGGGGTCAACGGACAACAATAAATCAATGATGTCAGGTCACAGATTACTGCATTATGTTGTTAGTTATTGTCAAATCGCAATTTATCAGTTAAAGGCAGGACGGTTAGTGTACACGGCTTGCTTTTGTGTAACTAGTTACCTGCCGTGGCTTTCATCATGTTAGCAATATCCATGTTACGTCCTGTTTAAAACATACAATCAATATTTTACTAACATAGGATAGGACAAATTACTAACAAATATGGCCTTTTTGTAAAACTAAAATGTCTGGAATAAATAAATTGAATTGAATTGAATTGAAAACATAGAAAATTGCATTACTTATTTCAAATCCAGTCAGTCTTTTCAAATGTTGTTGTTGGTGAAATACCCCACCATTTAAATAGAGGTTCAATTAAATTGGATTCTCTATTACTTAGTCGCCTCATGCTACATATATATGTGTCTCTTTCCATTGTCAAAATGCAAAAATTTCATCAACATTATCATTTAAAAATTAATAAAAATATTAACTCTACGTAAATTCAGAAATTACAAAATGTGTGGGCTATCGAGTTTATTTTGTATCTATTTTTATGTTTCACATTATATGGAATAAAATTTCATATGAATATATGCGTAAAGATAACAGAAAAATCAGATAAAATGCATGGATACAAGAATTATGCAAGAATGTTGCCGGCATTATTAAAGTTTTGAGATCATAGATTCAATTTAGTAAAATAAACTTGTCTAACCAGTTCATTTTGAGTCTAGAGGGAAACGCAATCTTAAAATGTTTTTTTTTTCAGATCAGAGATCTCTATTTTCTTTAAAAGCTATGTAAATTTAAATTAAACTTTTATGTTGCAGGCGTCCATATGCTAAGGTAACCACTTACCATCAAATGGGCCCTATGTTGTCAACTTGATTGTATAAAAATTGTGAATACAATTTGAATGACAGTTGAACAATAAATATTTTTATATGCTTATTTTTATATTTTCGGTTGTTCATACAACATATGTATATTTTTTTTTATTAAAAACTGAAAAGTCTTTTGAAAATATTGAATATTTGTGCCAAGAGAAGACAAATCATAGTGATAGATATATATCTACTCTAAAATATCAACTAAAAATAGGAGACAGCACTCGAACTAGTCTGTGCAGTTTTTCAAATAAAATATTTGATTTGAGATTGATTGATCAAAGGTAATATCAACTAAGTTAATAATCTTGCAGCAACAGAAGCGTGAAAAAAGCTAAACAAACGAACAAAAAAATAAACATTATTCGTACAGAACTAAGCCAATGAATGAGTTAACTTTACGACATCATAGTATTACCTGGTCACTCCAGTACAAGTTATTTCTAGATTCAAGTGACATCAGTTGAAGGTTCCATGGTAGAACTGGTTCAATCTGATAAAATATCGCATAGTGTGAACAGTCGTGGAGAAACATCCAAGCCGAAGCCAGATCTTTCCAGACCTGCCTACGCACTGCGGGCAGGAGTCGTCAACATTTTTTTACTCTACAGTTTTTTTTTAACTTGGTACCTTTTTTATTTCTTCACGCATTCGAATATTGCAGAAACTTATATAGTTATAACAAATGAGGCACAAAGGCTTAAAGAAAAAAAAACTTGACTAGGTCAACAAAAAACTTGACTAACAAAATATCCACCCAAAATTTCATGGTTGGTATTTTTCGTATATTTTAATAATTTATTGGTATTAAACGTCAAAATGTCCTATTTTTTTATCTTTATTTTTATACTCATAATATTAGTATATTGTAATAAAGCTAAAGAATTTGTGTGTTTGTTTTAAACGCTAATAACTTTACTTAGGTATAAGTTGAATTTAAAAAAAATCTTACAACACAAGATAGTTTCTTGGGGAAAGTTATTATTAGGCTTACACACCACGGGCGAGTGAAACACCTAATTAATAATAAAATATATTTTGGTAGAGACCTACATAGGTAATTTTGCATTGAAACTGAATCCTAATTCAATTTTAAAAACGCAAAAGTAAGTTTTTACGAGTAAGCACATTTTTTGGAAGCACCAAGTTAATAACACAAAGTAGTCGAGTACTAGAAAATACACCTTACATCCCCGAAATTAAATACTAGCCCCATAGGATTTTCACTAGAGCAGCCGCAGATAATGTCTAGTCTTAAAAATATTTTTAACTAGCTTTGTCCATCTCAATACTCCTAGCTATGTGTATGCGAAATTTCAGGAAGATTGGTGCACTAGATCGGGCGTGAAGAGGTAACAAATATACAAACTAACTTTCGCATTTATAATATTAGTTGGATTCAATCCTACTAGGTTGCGCACCCCTGGCCGTCCTGATAATAGCACCGGGAGTGCTGTTATCCCGAATCGCTGGATCATCGACTATATATATACGTGTTCGAACACAGGCTCGCCAGTTTGAAAGACAAGCCCTTTCCCGACATGAAAACCTTTATTGTACTCGCCGCCTGCCTCGTTTTGGCTCAGGTAAGACCTTCAGATAAACCTTAAAAGCATTTTGTTCCATGAATTCTATATTCCCTGTGTATATTATATTTATTTAGAAGCGACTAGTGAAAAATAATGCGTGTAATATTAATTTAGGAACTGATAACGGTATTATGATCATAATATCATGTTCCTATTGATCTAGTTTCCCTGTAAAAGGGTAACGAGGGTCAGTAGGCAATTGATCCATTGAAATAATCAGCACCATCAAAAAAGATTGAAAGAATCCTACGCTGTAAAGCGTAAGCTGAAAATGCAACTAGGAAAAACGCTCGGATGAAGAAGAAGCTTTCATTTATGAATTCTATCTCCGGCCAGACAGAGTTACTAGAACTTAAGACATCTGTTTATTCCCTTAGCGCCTCTTACGACTTCCACAAAAAGAAATTCTTAAGCGAACTACTGGGTCATCAATGAGGCTTTAAACCATAAGATCCTTTTTTGTCTGACGTTCATCCATACTTTCATTCTAAAATTATAAATGCAAATGTCTGTATTTCTGTCTATTTGTCTGTTACGCTTTCACAATTTATCCGCTAATCTGGTATCAATGAAATTTGGTATGGTAGAGTTAACAGTCAAACATTAGTTAATAAAAATGCTAATAATTTTAGACATGATATAACCAGTGTCACGATAGCGGAGCCGCGGGCAACAGCTAGTTCTTAATATTTCTTTCTCCACAGGCCCTCACAGATGAACAGAAAGAGAAACTAAAGAAGCACCGCTCCGAATGCCTGGCGGAGACCAAGGTGGACGAGCAGCTAGTCAACAAACTGAAGACTGGTGATTACAAGGTACCGTATACGGTATAGTATACCATCTCCAAGAAATTTGCTCATCATCATTTATTCTTGGTGACACGGTCTATGGACCATGCAAACCCTGATGTCAACTTTCTTTGGAATCACCTCTCGGCCTCTGACGTGGTTCCTATCAGATGGCAGTCGGGAATATCGGCTTAACGTGCCTTCCAAAACACAGAATCATCTTTATAATTAGACAGTCAGTTGATTCACGCCTGCAATGTATTAAACAAACTGGAAACAACTGAACAAAGTATGCTTCCAGTGGAAATCGAACCCACGAACCCCGGATCTACAGGCAATCGCCTCAACCACTTGACCCTGGAGGCAGTTTACTATAATATTTCTAGAAATATTACATATAGAAATTTGCTTATTTACTGCGATGATTCAAAGAGGATCTTGGCCTCCGACACTAGAGCTCTTCACGGTATTTCCAGGTCCTTGAGGACTTGATCTCTCCAGCAGTAAATAACACAGCAAGTTGACTGGAGAAAGTTTGTCAAATATTATTAGGAGTACTCAAATGCCAAAACTATTGTAGATGGATCTTTTGAAAATTTGAAACTATTTCAGACAGAAAACGAGCCGCTAAAGAAGTATGCTCTGTGCATGCTGGTCAAGTCTGAGCTGATGACGAAGGACGGCAAGTTTAAGAAGGACGTCGCCCTCGCCAA
Source organism: Apomyelois bistriatella (assembly GCA_947044815.1). NCBI lineage: Eukaryota > Metazoa > Arthropoda > Insecta > Lepidoptera > Pyralidae > Apomyelois > Apomyelois bistriatella. The sequence continues at coordinate 10,351,332 of OX345706.1, read as the reverse complement.
GGTTCCCAACCCAGGTTAGTATGATTGCAGAGAAATGAAGATTAGAGACATCACGGACTCACGAATAATGTCCCTATGGCTGACAAAATCTAGTCTTTCGGTGTTTTGTGTCTAGCTTTTTTATTAGAAAGTAAACATGCTAGATACAAAACACCCAATGACTAGATCTTATCAGTAATTCAATTCAACAATATTAGTATAGATAAAACAATCTATACTAATAATTTTAAAGAGGAAAGACTTATATTTTTGTGTGTATGTTTGTAATGAATAAACTCAAAAACTACTATGTCGATTTCCAAAATTCGATCGCCATTAGAAAGCTAGATTTACCCAGAGTGACATAGGGTATGTATGTAACACGGGCGAAGCCGGGGTGGAATGCTAGTCAGCTTTAAAATTAAAGAAATAGCAATAACGCATAAAAACAATAGTAAACTTTAAAAAAAAATTACACACTGTTTACATAAAATAACGTTAAACATTATCTTTAATTAAACCTATCACAAACATCATTAACAATAAAACGAAGTGTTGTTTGATGCTTTGTCCCGTAATATTCGATGTTTTTACCTAAGTCATAACCTTTTTTTCAAAAAGAATATATAACAGCAAGACTCCATTTTATCAATCTAGTCACATCGAAAAAGTAAAAACTAATCCATATCCATACTGATATTATGAATGCGAAAGTCTGTCTGTCTGTCTGTCTGTCACCTCTTCAAGGCTAAACTGCTGGACCGATTGTGATGAAATTTGGTAGGGATGTAGTTAACGACCTGAGGTCAAACATTATGCTACTTTTGGGCGCGATATAACCGAGCCCTACGCGGGGCGAAGCCGCGGGGGACCGCTAGTAAGTAATAAAATAACGGATTATTAATGAATAATATATGAAAAGGATTTCCTAAGATAGATAATCTCAATAGAGACTAATCCTACAAAAACGCAGCTCATAAACATGTTAAGAATAATACGGACTTGTCATAGGAGAAAACAAACGTCGTGTCGTATCAATAAATAAAGGAACTGGTAAAGGATAGACAAAAATGGAAGGAACTCTACCGACAAGAGCCTGGCTCCTAAATTTATGATGATTATGACGGACTTATCAGCAAACCTTTTTATATTCAATCAACTTATATGACTTCTATTACACACATTCACAAATCACGTCACAATTAATACTATTTTTGACGAGAATAAAGTAAAAGCTGTGATATTAAAACAAAACAATAAAATAACATCCAAACACAGTTTAGTCAGAACACAGAATGAACGAGATGACATTTGAAGAGATCAGGTTTAATTTAGTGCACTGACTCAAAAGGAAATGATAATTTTGTGAGTTGTGTCGCGGTATAAAATGAATTTTCCCAGACGTGGAACGTAGCCAGATTATCTTTTTGACTATTTAAGTACTACCTACTAATGTTTAAAATTTCAAAGAAATCGTAAGAGCCGTTTTCTAAGACACAAACAAATTTAACATCCATACTTCCATACTATCCATACTTCCATACTAATATTATAAATGCGAAAGTCTGTCTATCTGTCTGTCTGTTACCTCTTCACGGCTAAACTGCAGGACCGATTGTTATGAAATTTGGTAGGGATGTAGTTAACGACCTGAGGTCAAACATAGGCTACTTTTGGGCATGATATAACTAAGTACCACGCGGGGCGAAGCCGCGGGAAACAGCTATCCATACTAATATTATAAATGCGAAAGTCTGTCTGTCTGTCTGTCTGTCATCTCTTCACGGCTAAACTGCTGGACCGATTGTTATGAAATTTGGTAGGGATGTAGTTAACAACCTGAGGTCAAACATAGGCTACTTTTGGGCACGATATAACTAAGTACCACACGGGGCGAAGCCGCGGGAAACAGCTAGTTACAAATAAATTTATTACTCGTTTGAAAGTATAGGATAATGTGCCTTAGATGTGGCGTTTAGAATTAGGTAGGAAGTCGAAAAATATAGGCAAGCCTTCGTAGTGTAAAGAAAAATCATTGAGGCCATATGTTTACGTGCACACATCTTAACAAGTTATTCTCATTTATGTCGTAAACAAGTGATGTAATGAAATTTGAACTGATTTTGAATTGCTTTTCACAGCTGACAAGCCCAACGTTGAGAAGTTGATCGACGCCTGTCTCGCCAACAAGGGTAACAACCCCCCACAAACAGCATGGAACTACGTCAAGTGCTACCACGAAAAGGACCCCAAACACGCAATCTTCCTATAAACCTATTGAACCCACCAACCGGAACTATCAACCAATTGAAACTTTGAATGATTCAATATATTGAATTGCCTATTCTCAATCAATTGAATTATTCAATCAGATGAAACGTTCTATAGATTTTTGAATGGAAATGCTAAATGTTCTTATTTTTCACGTTATTATTTTTCTTTTGTTTGTTTTGTCAATTTTTCTTAACTGCCAGGAATCGATATTGAGAATCGTAAAGTTTTCTGTTTGATTTTTTATTATAAAGACTTAATACAGGGTTTGACATCAGATGTTTGACAAATACTTAGTTTAAACAGTACTGCCTCAGTGAATTTAATTAGTTGTCAGAAATAAAGTGATGAATAAGTTTCAGTATTACCAAATGGTTTCATTTTGTCCTTCATAATACCTTAATCGTATGGAGAACCTGACTTTAAGAAAAATAAACTGGTACAATGCAATTCAACTACTTAGTTTATTCCCGGGGCTTAGCTCCCGTGAGAATTTTGAGTTTCCGATGTGTTTCTACTCTTTTTCTCTACATAAGAACTATCTTTGAGTAGGTATCAAGGATTGTTTAAAAAAATCTGCTCTAAAATTCTCTAGTTTTGGCCTTTGAAGATTTTGATAATAAAGAGCAAAAAGATACATTTTTACCTGTGGTATAAATAAATTAGATTTTGTAGTTTAATTAGTTTTTGTTATAATCATCTTGAAATATACATTCATTATTATGCTGCCATCAATCAAATAGCTCTGGAACTAAGAAAACAATATCACATAGCATACACAAAAACAGTAATAATGCTTTTAAGATATTCTTAATGCTTACAAAAGCCACTAGATGGTGCTGTACACACTTTCTATTCTTTTTCATAGTTTAAGTGTTACCGGCTAGATGGCGCTATTCATAGATTGACCGCTGGTAAATCTTTCATGAATATGCGGTCTCAGAAGTTGCCTTTGATCTAAAATTATGAAATTAGATAGGAAAATACAGCACATACCTACTTAGGTATTCAGAAATTATCTAATTGTCTATCTAGGATAATTGAATTATCCTAGTTCGTGAAATCGACTCGCATTTGCCCTGCCCTGTTTTTTAACATTGTTTAAGGCCAAGTTTTTAGAGTTACGTATCCAAAGGGTTAAATGGATCCGTCCTTCAATAAGTCTGTCTCTGTTATCAGGCTGTATCTCATGAACCGTGATTTAAGCCATTAAAATTTTAAAACAACTAAGTAAATACTTAAGTACTGGGAATCCTTGGGGGAGGCCTACGTCCAGCAGTGGACGGCCTGCGGCTGAAATCATGACGATGATGATGAAGTACTAAAAACAACCCTTGATTTTTTTTGCTGTATTCTATAGATAAATGTATGGAACTCTTCGAGCACGAGTGGGACTTGCAATTGGCCGATTTTATTGATATTGTTGTGTTTAAAAACTACATTATTTAGATAGTCTATGTGACCTTTTGCTTATAAATATAAGGCCATTCTATTCCATTACATGACTACTTTTGCCAACTGTACCTATTCGCTACTAACAATATACAAAAACATTTCTGTGTGTTCATAATATGCAGACCACAATATGGCATAGTACAGATTCGTGTAAAGATTACTGGTAATTGAAGCTTTGGTGGTTATAATAGGTACTAACAGTAATTACATACGAGTAAAAATATACTGGGGTTTAACATATGGGTGTTATGTGCAATTTGTAAAAAAAAACATGGCGGATCGAACAATTTATTTCTAACAATTTTAGCCCTAGTATCACTACATAGAATAAAACAAAGTCGCTTTCTCTGTCCCTATGTCCCTTTGTATGCTTAAATCTTTAAAATTACGCAACGAATTCTGATGCGGTTTTTTAAATAGATAGTGATTCAAGAGGAAGGTTTTTATTCCTATGCGAAGCCGGGGCGGGTCGCTAATGATTTATAAACTTAAGACTAAGACTGCGTTAGCGATTTTGTATGACAAACCTGTACAGTGCCCATGGCCGATAGTAAGGGAACGAATTAAATCCATACAAAATCCGTTATCGATTTTGAATAACAAACCCGTACAGCGCCTCTGGCGGATACTTAGGCAACTGAGAAATTCCATACCAAAATCCTAACTTATTCGCTAGCGTCTGTGTTTAGAAAAACTCATGTTTCATTTTGTAGAATTTACAAAAAAATCGGAGAATAGTACCACTAGTATGAGATTTTTTAAAACGTAGATGGTATCGACTGCGTTATGAATTTATATGGAATCTCTTAGTTGTCTTATTATCCGCCAGGGACGTTGTACATTTTGTTTGTTAATTAAAATCGTAGAGCTCACGCCTAATAAGTATAAATTGAAAATTTCCCAAAAAAACGGAGGACAGTGCCCTTAGTGTGAGTTTTTCTTAAAGCAGAAGCTAGCGACTGCGTTAGGATTTTGTATGGAATTTCTTAGTTGCCTTATATCCGCCAGAGGCCCTTTACAGGTCTGCCGTACAAAATCGCTAACGCAGTCCCTACCGTCTGCGTTAAGAAAAACTCACACTAGGGGCACAGATGTTAGTCGCTCCATTGTAATAACCAGTACACCTAGACTGAGACTTTATAGACGCAGACACTAGCGACTGTGTTAGCAATTTTGTATAACATACCTATATACCGCCCCTGGCGGAAAGTAAAGAAACTAAGAAATTCCATACAAAATCCTAACGCATTCGCTAGCGTCTTCATTTATAAAATCTCATGCTAGGGGTACCTACAGTACTGCCGAATATAGGACCATGAAGCTTACTCTGAACTGTGATGTAAGCTGATAACTAGGAAACACGCTTCGACGAAGAAGAAGCAAATAAAAATAGGGCAACTAACGGACTGTAGTATTATAGTTTTCATCCTTTCTCTACATAATTACGAATCTATGCAAATGTGGAAATAATTACCTCAGTTCTGAGTATCGATGCTTTTTTTGATGTGAAGAGAAAATCTCCAATCGTTTACTGCATCACTGGCTGTACGTTACTCGCTTTTTGGGTTCCGTAGGTTGATATGAGAACCAATTGGTAAGTAAAACCAATATAAGAAATTGTTTATTTAAATGCTAAAACCGTTTGAAGTTTTAAATTTTGCTAAATTTTAGAAATCAAATCGATTCGATCATGCTTTCCAAAATTGTCCTTACTCATTTTGCTCCCGTAAATTTATATACAGAGAAACCAGACCAATATAGTATCCACAGAGAAAGTGATAGGATCACAACCTGTGAGTGGTTTGTTATTGGCCAACACCAATATAAAAAAAGATTATTAAAAATAAATTGCCTTCACCTATACTTACTTATAGCAATTTATCGGCAAAGTTATTACACTTATTTAATTTACTAATTACTAGCGACCCGTTCCGGCTTCGCATGGGCATAAAAACCTTCCTCTTGAATTACATCTATATATATATAAAAGAAAGTCGTGTTAGTTACTCCACTTATAACTCAAGAACGGCTGAACCGATTTAGCTGAAAATTGTCAGGGAGGTAGTTTAGAGCCAGGAGAAGGACATAGGGTACCTCTCATCCCGAGAAAAAGCACTGTTCCCGAGGGAGGTTTACCGGGGCGAAGCCGCGGGCAAAAGCTAGTTATCTATAAAAAAAAACCCACATTAAAATCCGTTGCGTACTTTTAAAAATTTAAGCATACAAAGGGACATAGGGACAGAGAAAGCGACATTGTTTTACACTACCTATGTAGTAATCACTATCACTATGATAGTGATTACTCAATCAATTTTATCTTCGTTATAGTTCAATAACTATCAATATAACTTCAGAAATGTCTATTTGTTTCTCATGATCATAAAGGACTTTAATTTGACTTTTGTACTGAACCACTGTTTCTTTTCAACGCTCGCTCATTTATATGTTTCTCCCGTTCAAACAACCATCCATTTAAGGTATGGACTCGGCAAGCATATCTTGTAAATTGTAAACTAATGCGCATCATGCATGCAGCAATTTCTTTTTTTTTATTGTATGCACACTAATTTGCTAGAAGGTAATGATATATTTGAATATAATATATCTAGTTTATTCATAAACACCGTTTTATTTTTATTTTATTTATTTATTTATCAAGGTTTACCAACATTTGTTTACATTGATACTTATTTCTAAAGTATTACATATAGCTATTTTCTAAATGTAACAAACACTTATAGGTAAACACGACATGCAATAAAGATCGTACGAAGTTTGTCTAAATTAATAGCTTTATTTAAACAATCACCTATTATTATTACTTAAGAAAACATTAACCAATTTATTTCGTTGCTAGATATTTGCTAACAGTTTTTCGTATCCTACCCAACGAATCTGCATTGATGTCTATAACAGCACTCAATTCATTTATCAGTCGACTAAGTCTTGGAACTGGTGAATTTGCACCAAATTTAGTTCTACGGAAACACGGACTAAGTGGATCAATACTTTTACGGGGATATCTAAAAGGCACTCGAAATTTAAATTTACTTAAGAGCTGAGGACAATCTAACGAGTTATTAAAAATTTTCCATGCAAACGCAAGATCAATTTGAGTTCTACGGTTAGCTAAAGATTCAACTTTAAAATGCGATAGACGCTTACTGTACGAGGGTAATGTGTGTTTTGAGATACCACTAGAGTGAGCAAGGTGCCACATAAATCTTTTTTGGATCCGTTCTATTTGTAATGCATGCGTAGAAAAATGAGGTCTCCAAACAACACTTCCGTATTCCAAAATGCTTCGCACTAAATTGTTGTAAAGTAGTTTTTTTGTATTCCCATTTCGAAAATCTTTAGCATTACGAATAACAAAACCTAATACCTTAGACGCTTTTTTTATTAGATTATTATAATGGGGAATAAATGTTAATTTTTTATCGAATACTATGCCCAGATCTTTTATTTCCTCCAATTCCTGAATTTTGTTCTCACCAATTAGATAAGAAGTTGACAACATTATATTTTTTCTCGAGAATTTAACATGATAGCATTTAGAAGTATTTAATTTCATCCTATTCTGATTGCACCAAGATACTAGTTTGTTGAGATCAGCTTGGAGCTTAACGGAGTCGTCTATGGTATCTATAACTCGACAAAACTTTAAGTCGTCCGCGTATATAAATGAGTCAGAAAACTCGAGCAACTCAGGAATATTGTTCACAAATATTATGAACAGAATTGGGCCCAAATGTGAACCTTGCGGTACGCCAGAAGTTATTTTATGCAGTTCCGACTGATAACCATTGACCACTACATAAAAAGAACGCTTTTGTAAATAGGAACCTATCCAACCGAGTAATGAACCAAAAATGCCATATGCCGACAAGGTATTTAAAAGGACATCATGAGGCACACTGTCAAACGCTTTGCTGAAGTCTGAATATATAACATCTACCTGTTTATTAGCATCTACAGCCTCCGACAAGATTTCAAAAAACTCCACTAGGTTTGTAACGGTTGATCTGTTTTGGGTGTATCCATGCTGACTAGGACTAAGATGTGGTTTAAAGTGATTGATTATAAAGGGGCAAGTAAGAGCTTCAAATATTTTTGCAAATTGTGAAAGGATAGAAATTGGTCTATAATTTTTTATTAAATTTTCATTCCCTGTCTTAAATATAGGAACAACTTTCGCTGTCTTCCATTCTGTTGGGAACACTCCAGTGCGCAATGATTTATTATATATTAAAAGGAGGGGTTCAACTAAGTATTCAGCACACGAAACAATGAAAATAGGTGGGACATTATCGGGGCCTGCACCTTTGCTACAATCTAAACTTTGTAATTTTTTTAAAACTGTTGTTCGATCCAATTCAAAGGGATGTAAATTTTGGCTAAGATCTGAAATTTTCGATTCATATTCAGGTGTATTTTGAGAGATCTCAGAACTCTGACTATAGACAGACTCAAAAAAAGAAGCAAACATTTCACAAATATGGACTCCATCGGAAGTCGATGCAGATCCATCAGTCATTGTTAAAGGATAGGAACTAGAACCCTTGCGTTTACATTTTATATGAGACCAAAACAACTTAGGATTAGTACTAATTTGGCGTTCTAATTCATTCATAAAACTATTGTAACAATTTTTTGCCATATTTTTACATCGTAAAGTTACTAACTCCAGTTCCAGCTTATCCATAGGATTATTGTATTTTTTTATGCGCTTTCTTAAGTTATTTTTCTCATTCAGAGCTCTAATTAAGTTACGATTAAACCATAAAGGGTATTTTTTATTACGTACTCTTTTAAGAGGTACGTGCATGCTGATTACTGAACGAATCTTTTCATAAAACATTGTGACCATATCATCTACATTGTTTATATCACAAAATATTTCATTCCAATTGTGGCCAGCCAATATTTTATGAATGCTCTCGTAATCTGCCTTATAAAAATTTCGTTGCTGATTTCCTGGATTGTATGTTAGTTTTTCTTCATCACAAATTGTTAGCCTTATTTCAAGAGGTGGGTGCACTTTGATAACATTACTCAATGAATCATCAGGCTGCCTAACTTCACAAGACTGCATAGTACATAAAACCAGATCAAGAATTCTATTAGAGTTATTTACAATATGATTATATTGATTGAGATTGTTAAGTTGTAAAAAGTCAAGAAGCAGTTTATTTTTGCTATATTTAGCTGACTCGTTAGGCGAGTTCCAATCTAATGTGGTTAAATTAAAATCACCTATAATACAAATTTCACTGTCGGTGCACTTTTCTAAGACTTCATTACAGTTATCAAGAAACTGTTGCACAATTTGATGAGAGGTCGGAGATGGAAGATAAACTGCACAAAGAGCTATCTGTCGCCTGCCGTGCAATTCAGGTATTTCAATAACAACCCAAAGGTCCTCACACATACTCTCCCAGTCATGTAAACGTCTAGATTTAAATTTACAATTTACTGCTATTATTACTCCGCCGCCATCCTTTTTTTGACCCAAAACCCTGTCTCTTCTATAAACAACATATCGTGAGTCAAATAGTTCACTACTACAAATAGAATCATTCAACCATGTTTCAGTTAGGATTACTAAATCGTAATTATTACAACAAACATTACGGTAAAAATTTACTACCTTTGTTTTTAAACCTTGCGTGTTTTGATAATATAATCTCAGTTGAGTGAATTTTATAAAAAAAAGAATAACACACATGAAAAAGATCTAAATATTTTAAACTATTTTAATTTTTCTAGGTTGTCCATATTTTTCACCAGAATGTACTCAGATTCATCAGTTTTCCTCATGTATACTCTTCCATTCCGCACCCATACATGTTTATACGATTTGTCTTTTGCTATCTGCCTAGCAGCCGCATGAAGAGCCTTGTTGGCAGGAGACAAGTGCTCGCTCACAAAAATCGGTGTATTTGTACCTGAAATTCCGATCAAGGAACTACTTAACCTTTCTTGCGGGTTCGATCTATTATATTTAATAGATGATGCAAGTAGGTGATCACGTATCTTCATCGTAGTGAACTGTGCCACGATAGCTCGCGGCCTTTTGCTGCTCCTGTTTATTTTAGCGACGCGTGTACAAATGGTAATATCTTTTTCTTTTATCACGCAGCCAACAACTTTTCCCAGTTCAGTTATAATATTAACCAAATTTTCGTTTTTGTTTTCTGGCACGCACTGTAGTTCAATATTCCTTGATCTAGTTTGCTGTTCAAGTTCATTAACTCTTAGGTTTAACTGTGTAATGTTACTTTTAAGTGAATCATTTTCCTTTCGCAGATTTAACATGTTTCTCTTCGTAGCTTCTTGTTCTTTTTTCATTTCATCATATTGAGCACCAAGAAAAGACATGGCATTGTTAATTTGTCCAATCTCTTCCATAATCGGTTGTGTCTGAGAGTTTAGGGCGCTTATTATGCTATCCTTGAACTTGCTGAGGACATCTTCCATTTCATTTTTGACAGCTTCTTGCACGACGCTGCGCATGTCGTCTTTGGTAAGAGTTGTTTCCGTATTGTCCAAGGGCGGAGAGCTGAGAGCTTGCCTTTTATTTCCTCTGCTCATAGTAACATTTTGCGAGGGCATACTATCACTTTCAGTACCTCTCATATTTTTATTACCCTTAGTTGTGATATTTCGTATAGGGGTTTCATCGCCTTTAGCCATCTTGGGCACAATACGAACACAGTCGGGACAAGTCCACACTGCAATCATCTCTGAATTTAATATAGTATCATTCAGTGACATACACACGTAATGAAATCGTTTTGCACACTTCTTGCAAGTTAAATAATTTTCATCGTTATTGTCATCCGACATACAGCAACCCCATACACGCTGTTTGTTTGCCATTGTTTCTAACAAATACAGTACCGCAGCTCGTCCTTACAAATAGATACACGGGATTCACCCTATCTATACGCAGTTAGTACGGGATAATCAGGCCTAAACACCTTTTCAACTAAAAAGGTATGTACATAAGTCCGCTTATTATTAATTAAATTGTATCAATCAATGTTTTAATTGATTTTTAATACTGACGTGCTCTTAACAATAGCGCGCGTCAAGCGATGCGGCTATGTTTGAATTGGTCGCCATTAGTAGCATTTCAATTTTTAGCTCCTCCGCGGCCTCAGCTGGTATCAGTAGATGGCACTCGTTAGGCTATGTCAGATGCCTTTAAGCAGCCTAAAAAATCTGACAGTGTTGGTCATTAATATTATCCAGATCATGTTGTTATTGGTCTGATTTCCCTGAAAAAACGGTTACGGAGGTCAGAGGGCAGTCGCTCCAATGTAATAACGTTGTAGTATCGTAAGTTGAAGATGCAACGGGGAAACACGCTCGCACGAAGGAATTGCTTTTTAATATATTGAAGAGGCAAACAAGTATGTGGCTTAGCTGATGGAAAACGGTTATCGCAGCTTAAGGACGTCTGTAATATCAGATCTATCACTTGGTGTGTCTCGTTTAGAATTTAAACCATTGTAAGCCAAAATCTGTAATTTGGAAATAGCGGGCGGTGACGCCAGGCAATTTTTTTAAATTTATGATTGTAAGGTTAATTGGCTGCCACTGGGCAGGCCTTTGTGCCTAGTGTTAGGCCGACTGTGTATAAGCAATGTATATGAGTTATTTAAATAGAGAATCACTGTTTATAAAAATTAAATTTTTTCACAATTCAACTTAAGTAATGCACCTGTTCCAATTGTAAACTGAAATAAATAACAGTAGATAAATGGACGCCCAGCTTCGCCCAGGTTACAATTAAAAACAAAAATCTTCGGGTAAATTCATCATTTGAAAATTTGTTTTGTGGTTTTAAAAAAATTGCCAACAGGCATGAGAAAGTTCCAAATGTAAAGTTTTGTCTAATTTCTTTTTTAATAAGCCAAAATGGCTATATGGACTTTATATTGACTTTTCTCAGTGCTAATTTTGTAATCGAAATTAACTGTGTACCTATGCTTGCCCAAAATTTTTTACTAAGTATTTACGTAAAGTTTGACGGTTCTTCTTGCTGATAACTATAAGTTGTACAATTATGTTGTAACAAAGCATGTTTTCAGATCTATTTTTGAATATGGTATTGCATTGATTCTTACCAAATTTTATGAATCTAGAATAACGGGAAGACCCTGTAGAATTGATTCCTGTCTGATAATGCAAGGTCTTAATATCTTTTGATTGCATCAACACAACAGTTTGATATTATACAGTGAAAATAAGCTGCAAATCTGAGTATATGTTCTGAGTGTCAACTGATACCTTAGTGCATTCCTGAGAAATAAACAGACAATGAAGTGATCTCTAGGAAATACATTTTGGCGTTTCTCTTAAAATGTGATCTTAATTATGTCCTTTTGGAATGTGTTCAAATTAGTAGCCCATAATGACAGTAATGGCTTGTTTCATTTCATTTTTAATTGGCTGCTGATCTTGTTTTTCTTACATTAAGACTTTACTGAATGTAGTTAACTTGACCCCCTACTATGCCGGGAAAGGTAATAAGTAATGATCTTTGAAAGGTCTTGGCAACTCTTTCAACTCTTAGCTAGAACTTTGGTGCTCGTACGCCTGATTGCTTTCGTGGCCTATCTTTGAAGCTTTGGTTATTTTTGCTGTAAAGGTATATGAAGTGTTGTGTTCAAATAAAAAATGTGTGTCGGTCAACTTTGTGCTCAGAAGTTTTTTCTATATTTTGTCTCTGTAAGTGAATGTATGTTCTTTAGAAAAATAAAAAATGTCCTTAAACCTAGGTTCGTGCGCATTGGCGACATAGTGAGTAAGTACGCAGTCTACATACATAGTAATAATATGATATAATAAATAGGCTTTAAGCCAGCAGTGGGACACATACAGCTAGGAAAAAAATCTAATAGCTGCATCAAGATCACGCTTCAGAAACCAGGGTACGCTTTTAATCATGGTCCTGATTTTTGATACTGGTCATTACTATGAGTAAAGAGTAGAAGCCACAACCAAACCAATATTATCACAAAACTGCTACAATTATTGACTGTATATATAGCATATTATATGTAATTATTTCAACGGTTAAAAGCGAATAGTCGACGTCAAATGCTTTAGTATGTTTGTTTGCTATCTGTGTCATCTAGGGTTGACCGACTAAAGATATTAAAAAGGTATGACCTTAAAATATTTATAACTAACTACCTATATAGTAAGCAAACGTCGATTTTTTTGAAAGTTTTAGGTTTATCATAGGTCTAGTCTAGATTACGTTCATTTTGGGTCGTGGTGCTATCTTAGTTAGTTAAAAAAAAATTCTGTATGCCAGTCTGCCTTCATATAAATCTCTGAGAAAAGCAAAATTCGAACCTATTTCTTCCGAATTGCCCGTTAATATATCTTAATTTAAATGTTTTTTTATTTATAGTCTATTAAACGCTTTCGTCGATTGTGCAGCAATTCTTTGGTCATGTCAATGGCTGACGCAATGGCTAGTGTCTGATTTTAGTTAATCTGTAAAGCACATGACTAAGTAAGAATTTCCGCAGGAATTTCCATACAAAATCCAAATGCAGTCGTAGCTATTATACCTATGCGTAGATGTATTATTTTGCCATTTTGACAGCCCTATTGAAATCGGAAAAGCATAACTGCATTGTCGAATGCAATTTTAATATAAACGGAAGGACACATCTAATAAAGTATGTAAAAACCTTTATCTAAAATCAAGATAGCGACGTAATTATAAACAACGTCAGTGAGGAATTTTTCAGAAAAAAAATCGACCTCCATTTTGCCTTCCAGTTATTATGGTGTTTAGCAAAAAAACTGTTTTAAAATTATACTCTTTAAAGCGAATCAAAACGGTTTAAATGCCAACAAAGAATACGCTGAAACCAACTTTAAAGCTTCAGAAAATAAAATTGAAAATCGAATGTATTTTATAATCGCAATAGTTCCCAATACAGTTATTAAAGTTAGTAGGAAAACGGCATTAACAGTAACTTTCTGTAATCTTTTAACAGCTGATGTTAGAGTGAGAGGGCGGAGCGATTATCGTTTTATAGCGATAGGAGTGAGCGAGACAGGCTCAGGTTTGTGTGGTCATTTCTAATATTGTAGTCGGTAGCCAATCATGACTACGCCATGGGCGGGTCACGAAGGCTACTGTGTTGGTTTGAGGTAGATTTTGGACATGGATTACTCATAACAAGATTGGCTATATCAACATTATTTGAAAGTTTGTACACTCACTCTGTATTATAATCACCTCTATATTTATCTAACCCTTCTCGTCTTAGCGGTTGCCCAGTTGTATCTAAGCTCTGAAACTCAGGATCTTGCTAAACCTTTTTTTTAACATTGTATTTTTTTGTGGCATTAACCACAATATGGCAATCAAGCTTATAGTATTTTGCCAATATCTAGATTTATTTAATTATTTTTCATTTAGTCAAATCACAGAGTTAAGTCAAGCCAGCCATGTCTAGTCAAGTTAGTCAGAGGGCTAAATGAAGCGGTGGAAGAATTTCATTTAGCATTGGAGATTTTAGAGACAAGGATTAAAGTCACTTATACGATATTGTACCACTTCCCAACACTCACGTTTGTTAACGAAAACTTACCGAATCCACCATTATTATGCACAAATACTCGAAAACATATAAATTTTGGAAAACAAACACAACACCGTAATGTTTTAATTAACCTTCCTGACAAAACTCCTTTAGGTATGCGTGTATGATACTAATTATATTAATATTATCATTATCATCATTTCAGTCGCAGGCTGTCCACTGCTGGACATAGGCCTCTCCCTCATCTCTAGAACAAGCGGTTGGAAGCGGCCTGCATCGCGCGTTTTACCGCAACCTTCTTAAGGTCATTTAACAATCTGGTCGGTGGGTATCCGACAATGCACTTTCCGGTGCATGGTCGCCATTCGAGAAACTTTTTGTCCCATCGGCCATCGCTTCTTAGCGCTATATGCCCCGCCCACTGCCTTAGAGCTAATCCGCCCGGCTAAATCGGCAACCTTTGTTCTCCTACGAACCATATTATTTCTAATTCGGTCTCGTAGAGAAACACCGAGCATAGCCCTCTCCATAGCTTTTTACGCGACCTTGAGCTTTCTTATGAGGCCCATGGTCAGGGACTACGTTTCGAACCCATATGTTATTATGCGAGAGAAATACAGCAAGGCCACATTACAGTTTAAACTGCACGAGCTCTCAAAGCCAATCGAGGTTTCACGTGGTGTAAGACAAGGCGATACCTTATCGCCAAAATTGTTCACGTCAGCACTAGAAGACATCTTCCGCACTATTGACTGGACAGGCAAAGGTATTAATATCAATGGGGAGTGGTCAACGCATGTCAGATTTGCAGACGACATCATTGTTATTGCTACCTCTGTCGAATAACTGCAGAATATGCTCGAAGATCTGCAACAAGCCTCTAGTAAAATAGGCTTAAAAATGAACATGAGCAAAACACAGTTCATGAGTAAAGATGATGTGGACCACCACATTGTGGTGAAAGGGCAAAAAATCCAGCGAGTGCCACACTACACATATCTCGGTCAAAACGTCCGAATCCGATTGGGATGGGCTGCGTTCGGGAAATTGAACGATGTCCTTAAAGGTAAACTACCTCAAACGACGAGTGTTTGACCAAGGCGTTCTCCCAGTTATGACCTATGGCTGCCAGACCTGGACCCTTACTGTTAAAACGATGAACTGTCTAAAGGTGGCACAACGAGCTATGGAGCGAGCTACGTTAGGTGTTTCTCTCAGAGATCGAATAAGAAACACCAACATCAGAAAACTAACAAAGGTGACGGACATCGCCAAAAGAATTGCCACCCTAAAGTGAAAATGGGCAGTTCACATAAGCCGTAGGGAGGACGGAAGATGGGGCCAAAAAGTCCTTGACTGGAGACCGTGGATGGGACACCGAAAACCGGGAAAACCACCAACCCGCTGGAGCGACGACTTCGCCAAGATTGGAGGTCCTGTGTGGAGAAAAGTCGCACAAGACCACGGAGAGTAGCGTGCATTGGAGGAGGCTTACGTCCTGCAGTGGACTAAATAAGCTGCAGAAGAAGAAGATATTATTATGCAGAATGCTCGTTAATCCAATATTGTTCCACTGCTGGGCAAACTCTAAACCTTAGGCCTTGACCACACTGGCGGTAACAGTTCAGAGACCGCGGCGATTTAAGCGCCTTTGTATGTGAATGATTCTAAGACACCGCATATATTACATAGAACGCGGAACGCAACTCGGTACTTTGACCGCCAGGGAGCTCAGGGCCTTACTCTGGGATCGCTAAAACCGTCGCTTCAGCAATTAATTAAATAAATAAATCTATACTATCTATACTAACATAATAAAACTAAAGAGTTTGTTTGTT
Source organism: Apomyelois bistriatella (assembly GCA_947044815.1). Lineage (NCBI taxonomy): Eukaryota > Metazoa > Arthropoda > Insecta > Lepidoptera > Pyralidae > Apomyelois > Apomyelois bistriatella. The sequence continues at coordinate 10,335,209 of OX345706.1, read as the reverse complement.
TGAACGCTTATAACTTTAGAACTATTGGTCGGATTTGAAAACATATTTTTACGTATGATAGCCTGATTCCTCGGAACTTCACGATTACGCATGACATCGAAATCTTCAATATGTTTTTATGAATGAATGCTGAACTCACTTATTTGTAATACCACAGATTACAGAATACTATACCAGTACAGATATTCAACCGCCATACATAGAAACGCGCCGATTTTTCTTTCCATACTGAGACATATCAACGCCATCTATCGATCACTTGCAAGACTGTGACTTAATCCGATAACTTATCTCATAAGTCACTAAATCAGTTTGTCGTAGGATGAAGATACTTTAAAAAAACGTGTTTTAATAATTCAAACACTTTTTTTCCAAAAATAAGTGGAAACTTATTTTTTTTAAATCCCTATAATATCCTTATAGTGCCAACTATTAGCAAGAAAAAGAACCAAATCTTTTTCTTAGGGAATTGGAGCACATTGTATTAATTAGATAATAAGTCGGTATATCTTTGTCTATTTGACTTATACATTGAAGTATTGCCCCGCCAGTGTTATTGACCTCCCCTGGTACTCTAAGCCCTCACATTTGAAGAGCAACTTGCTGGTTTCCTAGAAGTACCAAGAGGTCAGAGTTAAATGGTTAGTAGTATGGTGGTTTAATATACTAAATGAGTGCGACGAATCGTTCAAAGCGGCGCCTTTGATGTAGAGCGGCGTGGTTATAAAGGATGCTAATTGACCGATATCTATAGGGTTCCGTTTTGGTAGATACGGTTCTGTAGGTATAAGATATTATTTATATTTATTTAATAGCTTTTCTTAGCGGTTGTTTCGTCCGTGGTGCATAGTGTAGGTATACCTTCCACAAGAATTAGGCTGTTTATTTTCGTTAAAAGCCATAAGTATCCAACAATTTTTTAAAGATATCACAAAGGATTTTTGCCAAAAATCAATCAAATGTAGACTTCACAACCACAAACACAACACAAGTTTAAAATCAGTTTTTAAATCAAAGAATTTCGAATCGCGCGCGGTCTTAGAGCCAAATTTTTTTTAAAAATCTATGTTTTATATGAACGGGTCTTGAAATAAGAAAACAGCCGAATCAAGAACCTCTTTATAACCTGCCTTCTGCTTGACATTAACATACATACATACATACATATCATCACGCCTGTCTCCTGTAGGGGTAGGCAGAGACTAGAGCGTGTATGACGAGAGTGATGAGTGTGGAAAAGGCTAGAGAGGTATGTAAGGATTGTAGCCAATGGAAATCTCTAGTCTCTGCCTACCCCTATTAATATTCCAGTTATATAAGCGCTGTTGTTGATTAAATAAGAACCATCTTTATCATATCGTATGAATTACTGAGTAAATTAACCATGCACACGCTGGTCAGAGTTACTAAATAGATAGGAATAAGAATCATTCTGAAATTCAAAAAACAAGAAGAAATCCGCCATCTGTATCAAACATATAAAGGAATTTCATAAACATCTGTTTATCACTTCTTCGCCTTTTACGAAATCCATAGTTACATAGGAAGTCACAAGACTCTTTCTCTTTTTTCCTATATTTAAAAATCTTCTTTTCGAGTCGAAATGACGATGCTATATTTTTATACTAGCTGTTACCCGCGGCTCCGCCCGCGTGTAGGTCGCTTTTCGCGTAACCTGTGTTACATTGAAATGAAATGACGCAATCGAAGTAGCCAGGACATTATTCAAATATAAACAAATATCATGTTTCAGAGTTAAGTTCAAAGAATCTCTTTGTAGACAACATTAGCAGTTCTTCCCTCAGAGGCTAATAAAAATAGATTTTCGGCGCTACTGACCCGCGAGCAAGCCACATACAGTTGTCCATGCGAGAAACATCTTGTTCTTAGGTCGATGCCAGCTGCTTTTAGGATTTGTCCCTGCGACTTATTTATCGTCATGGCAAAGCAACTGATAGAGTGCGATTAACAGCAACTGGAAACTGGGTGCGTTTAAATTGAAAGGGGTAATTGTTGGGGATGAGTGGTATTCGAGGTATGTACACCGTTTCGCCTGAACCACACCCTGTGAAAATTTCTGTCTGTATTAAGTTGCGCTGCAAAACCGTTACTTTGAGTCGGGTCCCGTTGCATAGTTTAGGCGGAGAAAGATCTCTTAGGAGCATAATGGGAACGCCGACTTTAAGGGTAATGTTATGAGCAGGAAGACCACTTGCAGCCAATGAACTCAAAAACTCGATAGGGTAGGTGGTAGCATCATCCTGATGCACAACACTGTTATGACGTGTAAATCACTTCATTCCGCCAAAACCTTGAGTTTCGGTAAACGTTTCCGAAGCCCAAGATGAAGCATGACGCTCGCGGTCAGCGGACAACCGAGACTCTCTGTCAGAAGAAGTTTCTAAAGACCGAGACAATGCATGGCGTTGCCTATCTTCATCGAGTCGCATCTGTCTATCCGCATTCGATTCTTGAGATCTAGCTAACCTTCTGCTTTTAGCTATTCTGGAATGATGCAACAGATTAGATCGTTTCCTCCTAGGCATTATTTAAAATAATTAAAATTCTTTATATAAGGTGAATTTAAATCAACTGCAAATATTTTAAGGGCAGATTCAGACCACTAAACTTTCCCAAATAAACTTATGTCGAAATACGAAAAAAATTTTTTGACCTCCCATACAAATTGAGAATCAGCTGACTTAGTATACAGTATGGAGAGTGAAAAATAAAATTTCGTATTTCAATATAAGTTTATTTGGAAAAGTTGTTCAGTATAGTGGTCTGTATCTGCCCTTAAAATATTTGCAGTTGATTTGTGTCCACCTTGTATACGATACGACACGATCAAATTCAATGTGTTATTTTATTAAAATTAATAGGTGCAGTGCGTGTTTTCGTCTTTATTGATATGGATAATATAAAGTAGAAATCCTAGCCTTATCTAAATTAAATTAAACGTAAGTAAACGCATTAAAAGTTTTGAAGCAGTGTTTGAAGTAAATTTTCAATCGACCATAACTTCTTTTTCCCTTAACCGATTTTGACGAAACAAAGTTTTGACAACGCTCCTAATTATATGTAATCTAACTGTGAAAACCGCGTTCAAATCCGTTGAGTATTTTCGAAGTTATAACGTACCAGACAGACATACATACAGACAGACAAAAATTCCAAAAACTGTCTTTTTGGTTTCTGTTACTCTTTTTTAATCGCACTCTATCAGTTTTTTTGAAAAATATCAAATGTACAGACACTCGCATTTTAGTGTCTTATTATATGTATTGATTTTAAATGTTTTGTCTAGTGAAAGATCACTTACGTCATCCACTACTGTGTTGTTTGCTTCCTCCATATCCAAAAAAAATATCATAGTGATTTTTATGTGGTTTCTTTTTTATAAAATAGACCATTTTAGATAATACCATTTCGTTTTTTGCAACTATCTCAATAAATAGTCTGATTACCGCAAACTGTTTAATAAACCTATTCCTCGAAATGGTTTTCGAATGAAACATCTTTTAAATGAAAAAAATTGGACTAGCTAATAGGTTAGTTGACTTGAATTTTGTTTTTGTTTAAAATAATTATTCTCTATTTGTTTATATTGAAACCATTTTTTCCATATTTTTCCGAGCCATCTAAGTTCACTTTTAGAATCCCATTAAAAACACCGTCGGCCATTTTTGTAGAGTTTTGTGACGTCATTATTGTGTAAGGTGCTATTTTTGAAACCTGATTCTCGCCAAGAACCACAGAGTCGCATGAAAATCATGTGTTTCGTGGGTCAAAACATTTGTTGCATCAAAATTGATATGAGTAAAGTAGCCTATTGGTGCATATCTAGGGATGAGCCATGGACAAAGATGTTAAGCAACAACTTACGTATCTTTATTTGTCCCAATTTCTTATGTGGAATCGGCACATTAAGTTCTTTTCACTTAGATATATTGTTTGTCATTTTCTGCATCACACTGTCTTATGCTTGTTTCTTTTTTATACATAATCAATCCATAAATAATCAAAGACACATCCATTCCTATTTTGGTTTCCCTCTTCTACTAGCTCCCGTTCTCTTTATATTTTTTGGGTTTTTAGGTGTGAAATTATGCTTTCATGGTAGGCGTCCAATCTAAAAGTCAGTAACAGTTATAGGCCATGGACGCCACCATAGGCTAAGTAACTGTTACTGACTTAGTTACCTACATATTAAGTTGATACTGAACTGGACTGACTGGAACAGGCTCCCTAAGAGTGTTATTGCTGCACCATCAGTCAATAACGCTTTTAAAAATAGATTAGACAATGTATAAAATCTCCAAACTTAAGATGCACACGCATCAGCTTCATATGCTGCTAGTGTGATTAAGAATATAAATAAATACTTCACTTTCACTATCACTACATAGTATAAAATAAAGTCGCTTACCGCTGTCTGTTTCTATGTATGCTTAGATCTTTGAAACTACGAAACGGATTTTGATAACGTTTTCTTAATAGATAGAGTGATTCAAGTGGGAGATTTATTTATATATGTATAATATATATGTGTGTTATATAGCATTACTCCAATGCGAAGCCGGGGCAGGTCGCTAGTAATGGTATAAAACAATTGATTTAAGAAGCCGATTAGAAAACCAGGCAGAAAATTCAGCTGCAACTACTCACTTTTTTATTTGCAACTAATTCACACTGCAGCTTTTAAAAACTCCATAACTATGTCGCTAACTAACTCCTCCTTTTTGCTGTCGTTTCACTGACAATAATAATAAATTCGAACCGCATAGTCAGCTTGCGCGCGCACACCAAATTGTTTGATTTCGCGCAGATATGCCGCTTTTTGATGCGGACTTCGAAATTTAAAATTTTAAACCCGTTTTATGTCAAGTTACGACTTCTGACTTATGAAGTGGCCTTTAGATATACACAATTGCTTTGATAAGAGATGTAATTTGTAGATAGTTACATTGTAGTGTGGTAACTTGTAAAGCTAATGATTTTTCATTATTATTTATTTATGTTTGTTTGTGTTTTACTATATTTTTTTTACAAATTGTTTATGTAGCAAAACAAAAAGGTCGCGTAAAATGATTAAATGACAAACAAACAGACAAAGTGAAACTCCTATTATATATTATATGTTATATTCTGGTGACAGCCTCATTCTTGGCCAATGATGCACATCGGCCAAGAATTTGCTCTTCATTATTTTATACCGGGTGGACAGCGTGAGGAGAGCTGCTGGAGGCAACATATATAATGGGGTCCGTAGTGCTGCCGATCGCCCACTCTGAAAACACACATGTGGTCACGATCCTCAGCATTGAGGACCGATGAGGAAGAAGAAGATTTTATACCGAAAAATAGTAGGCCTTAAAAAGCCACATTGGTAAGTGCGGGTGGGCACGCACTTACCAGTGTGGCTTTTTAAGGCCTACTATTTATATAATATTAGCTTTTGCCTCTGCTGATGTTTGAAACTTTAACAGGACCAACTTAGTTAACTTTAGGGCACTCTGAACTTGGAATCGGTATCGGCCGTGCGTATCAACAATGGCCTACAAAAAAAAAAACAATTGTTATCAACGCTAAACTAAACAAATTGAAAACGAAAAATAAATAGATTTAACCGTTATTTTGGGGAAATCTAAGTTACAATCGGAAGCGGTATCACCGTGCGTATCAACAATGGCCTACAAAAAAAAAACAATTGTTATCAACGCTAAACTAAACAAATCTGAATACGAATATTAAATATATTCAACCGTTATTTTGCGGAAATCTAAGTTACAATTATAATACGTAAATAATCTTGGCCATCGTTAGGTTATGTCAAATGCCTTTAGGCAGCCTGAAAAAATCTGACAGTGTGGGTCTGGTTTCCCTGGGGTTACGGAGGTCAGACGGGAGTCGCTCCATTGTAATATAATAACCAGTTCCGCCAAATCAGGACTATGATTAAGGTGATACCTCCGTGAACACTAGCGCCACCGTCATATAAAAATCATTACTCACTGAAAACACAAGTTAATTTTAATCATATTCAATTATTAAATTATAGGTCCATATAGTTACAAATTGCAAAACTGCAAAAAGTGGCCGTTTTAAGCAATAATGCAATTTGTAACTATAGGGAATTATAGTTTAATAATTTAATATGTTTTAAATTAACTTCAGATCCAGAACCATAATTACAGCAAAGGGATTTTTGATAACTTGTGTTTTCAGTAAGTAATGATTTTTATATGACGGTGGCGCTAGTGTTCACGGAGGTATCACCTCCGCGAACACTAGCGTCACCGTCGCACCCTGGGCTCTGAAGCGTAAGCTGAAGATGCAACCGGATAACACGCTTGGACGAAGAAAACCGTTAAGTAGATTTAAATGCGAATGACCGTCGCAATTAAAGAGGTTAACAGACAAAGCGGCTTATTTACCGAAACCATATCTAGAATCAGGAAAGCAACAATTAATATGGAATAAAGGTGCAAAATTGTATTAATACAAGTCGCGTGATACACACATCGCCGATTAAGATGGATATCGAGCACCTGGTTAACTAAAGAGGCGTTACATATTATATTGTGTTTAATTTGATGACGTCATGCAAGATATGTTACTTAAAGCCTGTGTTCTAAATTAAATTAAAATTGTTCAGCCGTTTTTGGGTATAAGAGTAACAGACATACCTACTCTTCACCTATACTAATATTATAAAGAGGAAAAATTTGTATTTTTGTGTGTAGGTATGTTTGTAATAAAAAAACTAGAAAACAACTGTGACGATTTCATAATTTCTTTCACCATTGGTAAGCTACATTCAACCCATGTGACATAGACTATATGTACCACGGGCGAAGCCGGGGTAAATTGCTAGTTTATGATATAATTAGTGGCTTACGACGGATATACAAATTATCTTTATTCAAATTATGACAGTCATCATTTGAGTCAAAATAGTTTATTGCTTATAGCTTAATGTCCGTTTACTAATAAATTATAATTATCGTGTATACAAATAAATAAAAGTAAATTTATATAGTTAAATTAAAAAAAAATTAAAAAGACACCACTTAACAACATCTTCATCTTTATTTATCACTAGCAGCCCACCCCGGCTTTGCCCGTGATACGTACATAGTCTATGTCACTCAGGATGAGAAGAGCAGAATGGTGAAAATTTTTTTGAAATTGGCATAGTAGTTTTAGAGTATATTCATTACAAACATGCATAGAAAAATACAAATCTTTCGTTTTTATAATATTAGTGTGTATACCAGGGGGTACATGGTCAATTGACCATGGCATCTACACGAAATGAAGAATGAATAATATTAGTGTCTATTTCCATTTAAAGATTTTCACACAAAGTATAACTTTATACATAAAGTTTTGAAAATATCACAGTATTTTCAATAAGGTTTAATATAAGTCTTTGCGGTATAGCATAAAGCCATCCGACAAGAACGGTAAACCGGAAATCGGTCCGGTTCCTCGGCAATACTCACAAGAAGTACCGTCAGAAAAAATATTAATAATTCTTGATTTCAGTAAACCAATCAATCATTATTTTGAGAAAAGTTACAAAATTAGAACACATTTTAATGTAAAATGATGCCAAGACGAGACCATATAACTTGCACTGTCAAGTTATCAGATCTCACGTAGAGTCAAATGCTTCTAACTTTACAAGGCCTAATGTCAGAAACTCTACACCTTAGTACCTTAGTATTACTACTAATTCTGTGGCCAGTCAATATATGTAGCTGGGCCATTTCGCTACAATCACATAAGCGCAAGGTGAAAATTTACTTCGTAACTTTTCCGTTATATGAATAGTTCTTGTAGTTGCAAAACGGACAAGCTGCATAGGTAGTTGATTAAGATGTAGAATTTTTGAAGTTGCTATTGTACGTCATAAAGCCTTTAGAATTAGAACATTTACAAAAGATTACCTATCTTGGTATTACCTATTACATTTTTACATTCTAGCAAGGCAAGGGAATGTGGTCAGCATTTTGGACCGTTGCCTCAAATTGTAGTTTTTATATTAGGTATTGTTAGATATTATTACATTTCTGTTTTTTTATTATGAAATTAATTTTTAAAATAAAGTTACAATTTATTCTAAACTTAATATAAATTATTAAATTTACTAAAAAAACTGAACTGCTATATAACATGTATATAATAAAATAAAATCGCAAATAAAATCTCATCGAAATATTCCTCCGCATTATATATATAATTTTCTTAATTATTTTTTCAGTTTATATTTAACTTTAATAAATTCCACTTCTTAGTATCGTAAATTATATAAATAGTAGTTCATTTTTTAATTAAACTTAATTAATTCCTTTTTTGCTGCCGTTACAAAATTATTAAGTTGCCCGATATAATTTCGCAAGTTGGCAATGTTTAAGTACTAATTCCGAGCACAAAGTCGCATCATCACTCACGATATGATAAGCAACGGACAAACAAACACAACTTCACCTGTTTTTAGTAATGATACCGAATAATTATCATTTTTTTTTAATAATCGCCATGTATTTTTCAAATAAACAGACTTACTTGTAGTAGTTATTCGAAGTTCATTGATTATTACAATGTAGCTGTTTCTTTTTTATTTTTATTCTATAGCATATGAGCTTGTCATATTCTTTGACGTAATAATCCATACTTGTCGTAATCAAAGAGGGTTAATGAGTATTATAAATGATCTAACAAGCGTTGTCAATGGCTGCCGCACCGTTGTAAAGATAATTGCTCGGTTAAATTTTTGCATTAACTCAATGACAATCTGTGGAAAAGTTTGTAGTTATATTATGTTCTAATACTAAAGAATAATAAATCTGTAAAAAATATAGCTTTGTGTCCTGTTAAAACTTATAATTTATACTCGTTACTTGCATTTACAGCGTATTTTTTGTGTGATACTACATTATTTTGTTTGTTAACTTCGTGTGTATATTTATAATATATATCCATAATTCCATACTTTCCATACTAATTAGTCTTAGTCTGTCTGTCTGTCACCTCTTCACGGCTAAACTGCTGGACCGATTGTGATGAAATTTGGTAGGGATGTAGTTTACGACCTGAGGTCAAACATAGACTACTTTTGGGCGCGATATAACCGAGTCCCACGCGGGGCGGAGCCGCGGGGATCAGCTAGTAATTTATATGTAAGATTATCTTATTAGGCATATATCTTTTTCAAGTAAGTTTATTTACCCCTCACTACTGTCTATTTAATTTCATTTATGTACCACCATTTCTAAAGGTTGTCTGGAAGAAATTTCTTTTAGCGATAAGGGGCCGCCTTTTGCGTTTTATATTTAAGTTCTTTTTAATCTATTTTCTGTATTCTATGTGCAATAAAGGGTTTTGTATTGTATTGTATTGTACCAATCAAATAAGTGGTCGTCCAAACATCACAGACTTCAAATCATTCGATACGAAAGATGATTCGTTAATCACTTCAGAAGGCGAAAAGTGGTTTTCAAAAACTACACGGTTGCGCAGGGTCAATTTACCTTGTTCTATATGTTCAATTATATTTTGTAATATAATAATGAAGTAGAAATAGTCAGAATCAAGATAAAGAAGTTTAACTTTTTGACACAAAACATTTTTCTTAATTCATCCAAGCATTATTATTATGCAGTCCTCAAATTGAAACATGATTTAGGGTGTTATTTTTCAAAAATAATATTACAACCAACATAATATATCTTCATGAACATCTGACCTTTTGTGTCTCATTTAACCTTACTGAGTCCGTATTACAACGATAGATTACCGTAATATTAATAACTCGACTTCACCACGCATATTCTGTATTTGAGCACAGAATAATAATAAGACAGAAGTTCAATTCAAAGTATACCATGCCGCAAAAACACCAATTTTTAGATAATTTTAGTAATTTATGTTTTAGTTTTAATTTTATAAATAAATTCATAGTTATCATGGCTTAAGTGAATAGTATTAACTATAGGATAGAGCACATATTCGTTCCTTCTAATATTTTCACGAATATTTTTTTTTATGTAAAATACTAATGATTTCTTATGTTTGTTTGATTGTTACACATTAAATTAAACTATTTTATACGGTCTAGTCTGTCTGCGACCATGAGCTCTGTAAAGTGCTTGAAACGTTAGGTATAAATAAGTAAGCAATAAACGCGATAGAAAACCGTATAAAATAGTTTAATTTAATATGTAAAATACTGTTAAAATACTGAAATGTGTCCGTTTTTTCCTTTTAATTATTAACCCTTAATTTTAGCTCATGTTCGTTCAGACAACCCCCTAATTTCCCAATTCACCCTAACATAATTTCATTATTTGGTAAAATAATAAAACAAAATTATTAAAAAAAATAATTTTGATGAAATTGAAAGTGTTATTTAAAGGTAGTGGCAAATCTTTATTAGGATTATTACCGTTGGACATCTGATAATATACAAAAAGTGTTAGTTGTTTATTTTGTGCACATATAATGTTGGCCGTTTTATTTTGTACTTTCATTATTTTGTTATTTGAGATATTAAAAATGAGTATAATTTCGACGTAGATTGTATGTAATTGCGAAGCAGGTGGCGTAAACGTGACGCGAATTTCATGAAAAGCTTTTCATATTTTTACTACAAGTAAATATGCTCGATAAATGCATATCAAATTAATATTTTTTACATGTCAAGTGATCTTATTAAAGATCAAAATAAAATTAAGATGATAGAAATTATCTAAAGCCTTGATTTTTTGTTATTATTTTATTTTAATAATTTCTTAACCTAATTTTATGGTATGAAATGATAACAGTGATAACTTATTTTATATTTTCGATCCTGTCCAATCTAATGATCTTATTTATGTAATTGGTGTAATAAAGTGTTTATTCATTTATTCATAAGGGATGTAAATTTGTTTTTGTGATCGTGATAAGAGAAATAAACTATTTTTTTTCACTTATTATTTGAAAATGAAATAAAAACGTGCAAAAAAATGCTTCTTTTAGGGCTAAATTGTGACATAATTTATAACTGGATATAACTAAAGATATTTCTGAAAAAAAAAGACATCTTAACGTTCACTAACACAATTTTTAATTTTCTTGAACAATATTACAATAATAAAAAACTTATTTTTATTTATTTATTTAACATTTATTGTACAAAATACAAATATATAGCACAATAGGCGGCTTTTTAATGCTAAAAGAATTATCAAACTGTCAACCTTCAAATAAAAAAAAACTTTACCTTAAATTAAAAAATAAACCTTAGTCTAGGAGCCGAGTTACTTATTTATTATCTGTTTCGATTATGTATTACGTAAATGTGCAATCATTTTACAAATTAAACTTCAAGCAGTAACCTTACATAAAAAGGCTCGCAACACACCAATCAACTCTAGAAAATGTGGCGTCTTCCGTGTTAAAATGACGTTTAATTATCAACACATAACTTATTATAGCTCATAATTGATTCATAAAAGTTTATAGCTTTATCAGAAATTATAGGAGATCATAAAAATTGCAAGCAAAGCAATGAACTGAATTGCTGTTCTTTTGTATTTCATAGAATGTCTTTTGTATTAGATTCGGATCGTGCTAACAAAACGTGGTTTAAATTTCTCTCATCTTAGCGCTTTCTCGGTTGCTTCCTCAGCCGATTACTTTGGAGCTCAGTGTCCGCTTTCCTGCTTAATGAAAAACGTGGTTTAAATATACAATATAATGTAGACCGTATTATTGACGTAGGCAGCTTGATCAATTTTTTTCTGTAAGTAGGCAGCATAAGAATTATATATAATAAAAATTATGCTTTTAAATTTCGTTTAAATTGTATCTTAAATTGATCTTATTAAATCGAATAAACATACAAAATCCTCTATCATATTTTTTTGGCCTAGCCATTCAAACTTACTGAAAAAGTTCTTGCCACGAAATCAGTCGTTAAAATTGTAAGAACACCCAGTTTTCTCTTATAAAAAAATTAACATTCCTATTCCGATTCCGTATCCTTATTTTAAACATGCTAACATTTCAAAAGCATGTTGCAGACAATTCCTAAAATTCCATAATATAAGTATTTTCCAATTAACGTACCGCCTGAACGGAGAAAAAACAAAATATCATTGTGGCCAGCTACATCGCACAATTAGTTCAGTAATGCGTTTAATTACATACCAACATTTACTTTCTTGAAAGTTGTCGGGATGAGTAATGTGCAATGATATATGCTCTAGTGAGTTTTAAGCAATTTTAATAGACATAACATTATTTTAATACGCACTTTCGATACGGCAACAGTTGAAAACACAATTGGAATTGTACACGCAAATTACGAAATATTGTGCATAATTAATTTTGACTTTTAAATTGTTAATTTTCAAGCGATGAGTTAGCTTATTTAAAATGCTTAAACATCATAAACCGACTTATTACAGCACGCGGACTAATAATAGATCTAGGTTTAAAGTTTAAACCAGCATTTATTAATGTCTGGGATCTTGACGGATCCACCTACCAATACTTCCTCCTACTACGGCCAAGACACCCTTAGCCGTCAGTTTACTGATCAGTCTTGTGAGTCTGCTTGACTGGTGGTAGGAAAATTCTGGCCAGTGCACATTGCACCCCGTGCACTACACCTTGTTTCTTCCCACTGTCCATCTAATATCTTAGGTCTCGTGGTTTGTTTGTAATATCTTTATTGCTTTAAAATACATAGTAAAAGGAACATTATTAAAATAAGAAGACAATGGTGGACTTATCCCAGGATGGGATCTCTTACAGTCAACTGGCGAATGACGAAAGAAAATGCACAAGAAAAGAGTAGAAGTGCAAACAAAGACTAGCAAAGACATAAATGGTATTAGACTTCCTTGCCTATTTATTTACATATGTATTATTCACTTATGGTTAGGGCAAGGGTGTTAGGTGTTAGGTGCTAGGGTTGTTTGTAGGTAACAGTTATCCCCTTTAAATTAAGTTCATGTACAGTCAGCTAGCTATTACAGCACATAACATTACTACGCAGAGACACTTTAACTCACACTACAAATACTCATCAGTCATACCAATAAATAGCTAGTTGATTGTACAATTAATAAGTCCTGGTTTAAAATAAAAACTCTACTAATTATTCATGTTTTGCAATAAGATGAAATAGGACATAATTCCTTTTATTTCTACTGTAATTTTACAATTTAACGTTTTAAGCCCTTCATATAGGCATAAGCTTTTATGGAATTAATTAAAAATTAAGTCAGTTTAAACAAAGGGCCTAATATAAGTTATATAGATACCTAAAAATCAGTATAATTCCAGAAAAGTGTGATAAGATTATCCTCATAGGCATTTGTAAAAAAAAAACAGTTGCACTCGAGGGAAACCGACAGAATTAAACACTTAAAAATTGAGATATTCCAAAATTATTTTTTGAATTTTTAGTAAAAGTGTCGAGTTGAATTGTTTTCTCATCTCAAAAATAGATAATGTAACGTAACGCGCTTAAAAAAAATTCACTTCAAAAATATTATTTGTTGTAAATATGGTTTCTTGTTACATGGCCTATTAGTTTATCAGGAAGTAGCAGAGAATAGCAGTCGTTATACAGCGCGGGAATGCAGCTGATGTTTAATAATATGTTTTAATTTTATAAATAAGTTAATATAAAATATTGTCCATGTTCATCAGGTATAAACCTCTATATTTAAAACTACGATAATATGCTAATAAGTTTTAAAAAACCCAGCCAGCTTCAAAAACAATAAAGGCATCATTGTCTCGCAAAATTGAAAACAAAATGATTCTCAAAAGCGCCACCTTTGCACACAGTCCCTATAAATTAATAAATGTCAGAATCGAACTACTGTGAAGTATATTTATTACAGTTTTATTCGAACAGAACAGCGTTTAAGTGAGTATTTTTCTATTGTAATCGTATCCTTTTAGTTTCACATTTTGTAAGTTATAGGTGGTATTTAACTTGAGTTATTCGACAGGTTAGTTATTAATTTGTAGTGAATATTATTATTTTTATTGTTGAACTGAATAAAAGATAAAAAAAAATAAACAGACAAGTTGAATGTGGGGACAATTGATAAGAACGACGACTTCATAAAAAAAAAGGAATACAAGACAGAGGGAAGACGGGGAAAAGTAGACTAATAAGAAATTACGTAGAACTAATAAAGGAAAAATTGGGAGTCGTGTCGTATCAGGAGATGAAAAGGCTAGCGGAAGAAACACCTGGAAGAGACTCCACCAACAAGAGCACAGCTCTTAAATTTTAAATATATGGTCAAGTTAATCATTATCACTACATAGTATAAAACAAAGTCGCTTTTTCTGTCCCTATATCCTTATGTATGCTTAAATCTTCAAAACTACGCTACGGATTTTGATGCGTTTTTTTTAAATAGATAGAGTGATTCCTGAGAAAGGTTTTTATGCCCATGCGAAGCCGGGCCGGGTCGCTAGTATATTATATTACCTTCATTAAATAACTCTTCACTATTAACTAGGATCGCTGTCAAAGTAGCTAGAAAAGTTAGGTAAGTATTTTGTCTTCTATGAGTTTGCTCGACCAAATTTGGTCTTAAATACCCTAACGCATGGCATACAGTTGACAGAATTGTAGGTGTATGTGTGTATAGGCATAGGTAGAAACATATATTATGTAGTTAAATAAAAGTTGAAGCGTTTTATTTCTATAAGAAAGTTGTAAAGATAGAAATCATTGGCCTTATAATAGAACGGCATGCACTTTTTTTTAATATTATAGTATGTCTATCGTAGGTGACTCAACTGCAGCCTATTTTTTGTTTATTCAATACTAGCTGTTCCCCGCGGCTTCGCCCCGCGTGGGAATCGGTTATATCGCGCCCAAAAGTATGCCTATGTTTGACCTCAGGTCGTTAATTACATCTCTACCAAATTTCATCACAATCGGTCCAGCAGTTTAGCCGTGAAGAGGTGACAGACAGACAGACAGACAGACAGACAGACTTTCACATTTATAATATTAGTATGGAGTATGGATAAGCTTTTCTGCCATGTCATGATTGGATAATTTTCTACAAATGGTAAGTATATCCATATTCGTGAAATATCAATTACTTACTTGTTTGTTATTTACTCCAAACATTTATTTCTTAATAGAAATACAATACTAATACGAGTACCTATATTTATAATCGACCATCTTCCTTTCCTGACTAAGGAGTAAAAGAGATCTTAGCTTCCTAGTGAATTTGTCTGATTGTAATGGTCAAAACAGCATTCCTAAGAAGGATTAAAGGGTTGACATCAAAATGTCATAAAAATATCGCCAAATCTTATAAAAAAAAAAAAAAACAGGAGGCTTAGCCAAAGTCACATCCGGAAGGGAGTTTTTGGAGGGAAATAGGACTGAAGAAGATTAATAAATTCAAGAAAGGCCTTAAAGGACTAGATTCCATGGCCGTATAAACTATTAAATAAAAAAAAAAAATCACAACCGGAAAACGTTAACAAGGTACTACAAGAACAAAATATTTGGGATTGACGTGAGATTGACCACATGATTTAGCGCAGCTTATGTCGATCCCATACATTTTGTTCTTGTCGACATTCGTCAACGTTTTAAAATTGTCACTTGACTACGGCTGCAGTAAAGACATCGCGTTGAAGATAATCCTGGGTTCCGAAACAGAGGGGCTTAAAATGCAAACTGATGATTTTAATATAAAAAAAAGTTTAGCAACATTAAGCCTCTATTAAAAATTAATTTGTTGAAAGGTGACTTTCATATATTGCTCTGAAATATTAAAGTGAACGTGAATTAAGTCACCATGATAAGTATAAGACTCTTAAATGACTTTTAAACGGCTTAGCTGTCAGCGATTAACGTTTTATTCTGGCTTATAAGAACTACAAAAGGTGTAAACTTATAAAAAAGTAGAATTAATATTTCTTACTATTTATAACGAAACAATTTTTCTTCTCTTGAAAAGAAATTGGACGTTCTACTTTATTTCAAATGGAGCTAAGTTAAATCATCCATGTAAAATTTTCCAATCGGTCATTTTGGCAATCTTGGGGAGAGGAGGCCTGCGGCTGAAATGATAATAATTATGAAGTTAATATCATAAAATTAAATAAGGTAAGTTGACTTTATAGGTGTTGCTGTGGGACCCATTTGTTGAATTGGCTTTGGTTGACACTCTTTTTGTATCTGGTGCCTATATTAAAAAAAAAACCTTATTTAATAATTAATATATATACAAAACTGTTCATGAAAATTATATATGAACTATACCCTTAAATAAGGATACATTTTTTATCACGGTTTTGCTTAGTTTTTGCAAACGGTTAGCTAGTTTAAAAATATCGGTAAGTTTGAGAAGAGCTATAATTAAAATGCCGACAACAGACCCCTACACATAGAGTAGATTGCAAATAGTGACTAAGTGCGAACAAGAGGTATGTCATTACTTGAGTAAACTAAAATTATAAAATAATATAAAATTGCGTATTAGCAACATTTGCAATATCTAGACACATTTCAATTTTTACATAGATTTATAATCTTTGTTTATAATGCCGTAAATAAATAACAACTAAATGAACAACATTATCGCGTAATACTCGATAAGTTTTTACCTTAAAAATAATTTAATTTTGTAAGTAATTATTAATTTTTTTATGCACACAAAGATACAAATTCATCAATCATGAGTATTTCACCTACTTAAATGATATTGTGTTGATTTTTCAATCAGTTTTAAATTTTGAATATGGAACATACCGCGCGCGTCAGGGGGGTCTCTCCGTTCCGCTTAAGGTCACCACATACCAAGAGCATTGCAGAGGGGTTACCATCAACTGTTTAAGCGAGTTTAGTTCTATCAGAAAAAATAAAATGCAAAATTAAATTAACTTCTTAACATGATGATCAGGACCATCGCGTTTGTAATATGTGTTTATTTTACACTATATGTCCATATTTAAGAAGTTAATATTTTAGTGTTATCAGAAAATGCATTGCTCTTGGCAAGTGCTGACCCTAATAATTATTTTTTTAAATTCACACTGGCTGTTTATACTTTCACGTTTTTGTAAAGAAATTTTTCGTTGTCAATTTCCTTCCAAAGTCGCAGACAAAATTTTGTTCTATATTTGGAAATTTCATTCCCGCCTTAGGGAAGAAAGTGATTACTATGGGTTTTTTCGGCCCGTGGGAGGGCATGAAGCGTTTTCCACCCTATACTCAGATCAGGAAAACGCTACTTTCCGAGTATGAGAAATGAAAAAATCTATCGCATACTTATTATGTGTCTGTTTGAAGTCTGATTCTCTACAATTTAAGCTACTTCGTGTATAAGGCTTATAAGCGTCAGTTATTTTAAGACTGCCAGTCTAGTTGTTGCTTGTTTGTTGGAAACAAAATATAAATAACTAGCGACTCGCCCCGGCTTCGCGTGGACATAAAAACCTCCCTCTTGAATCACTCTATCTATTAAAAAAAACCGCATCAAAATCCGATGCGTAGTTTTAAAGATTTAAGCATACATAGGGATATAGGGACAGAGAAAGCGACTTTGTTTTAAACTATGTAGTGATATAGCATTTGCAAATTGTCTATAAATACACAAGTACCTACATATACATGAACTAAAATACCACGACACAGGATTTATTCAAATTCGTAAAAAAATAGTAATTTTCTATTTGAAACATAACTATGACTTATCTCAGTGGATATCTGTACCACAAAATATAAGAAAGTAAGTCATATGTCTCTACTTATTTACTTACTCCGTTGGCTCAGCGACCCGAAGTGGATCTTGGCCTCTGAAACGAGAGATCGCCACAGTTTTCTATTCTGCGCTATGGCTCGACAGTTAACCTGCGCCTTTTCAACCAATCCACAAATTTATTTAAAAAAAACTGTAACAATATATACTGTTTAAAACAGTTAAAAAAATATACTTCTAAGCAAAAATCGTCCCTTCGAATCATGATGTTATTGGTTTGGTTTTAAGTAAAGATTCCGCCAAATTGAAAACTACATTCATTCGTTCGTATTATTATAGTTTCTTATTTATATATTTTTTTCAGACGAGTCAAAACAAAATAAATAGCACAGTGATGATCAGTACATAGGTCATTACTGTGCTGTTGATTTTGTAAAAAAAAAAAAGAACGCTTTCTTAGGTAGAGTCTAAAGATTTACAACCACTCTACGCCCTCCATCGCTTTCTCAATTTAACCTTAATTTAAATTAAGTAATTTTTAAATTTCGATATTGCTCATTGGATGCCCGAAGAACCAGAGAGCAAGAAACACAGAAAAAGAGACAGAGAGTCACAGAAAAAGAGACAGAGAGCCCAGTTCAAGAGGATATCAGTCAAAGACATATACACAATGTATCCGGCACTATTCGGCATCGCGTGACGACCTCCCAATTTACTTATTTAGCTTGATTAGTTTCACGGAACCAAATCCGCCCGGTGGCTGTACTTGGGAACAGGGAATATGTGGAGATGTCTTCCTTATTATTAAAACAATAAATTCGTATAAGTAATTGACCCTGCAGATCTTGGTATCAAAGTTTTTCTTCTTCTTAGCGAGTCAATTCTGGAAAATTATATAAGACTAGCTTTTGCCCGCGTGAATTTTACTCAGGGACAGTGCTTTTTAACGGGATGAAAGGTAATTATGTCCTTCTCATACATCATTCTAACTATGTGTAGGCGAAATTTCAGGAAGATTGGTTCAGGGCGTGAAAGCATAACAAACAAACAAACGAACTCACTTTCGCATTTATACTTAATATTAGTTGGGATAGTTGACATGACTATGTTTTTTTACTAACTTTAGAGGTATGGTGTGGCGTGAGCTGCCCGGGCACGTAAAGGCAAAAAAAAAATGTGTCCTGGTCTAAAGAGAGACACACAATGGCATTCTGCCTACCTCTGGTACCTCAACCGGTACAAGTATTCTTTGTTCTGGCTAACCTGGGTCCGAAGCCTATTTAATGACTTCCATGTGGTCATAATAGCAAAGATCAAGATTGAAAAATATATTTGGACATAAAGCAATGTCACAAAAAATTAAAATTAAATATGTCAAAATTTTCCGGACGCTTGTGTGAAGTCAACCCTCATTGGAAATACTGACGTCATCTGTTTTTCTCTAAGTAGCTTTTTGTGACATCGTCGAGAGTAGCCTACTATAGCTTGATGGCACACGTTACCACCTAATTTGATAACACAAATATACAACAATAATATAATATTCAAAGTCGTCTCTACATATTCCAAAAATAATCCCCGTCGTACATAATATTTTGGTCTCATTACCGTGTCAATGCGAGATTAGGGATAAATCCAATTTTTAAAAAAAGAACACGACGTAATAAGTGTTTTTACAAGACCGCCTAGCCGAATACAATTACCAAGCCTCGGGTCTAAACAGTTAGATAAAAAAACCTGTCGAACTCAAAAATTCGAAATCCAGCCAGAATTACAATACCCTAAATAATAATATGTAGGAAGATTTTGATTGACAGCCGATTCTGGCGCCGACCGAAAAAATTCGGACAAATTCGATTCACATTCGAAATTTGAATGATTAGTGAAATTTCGTGGCATATGTTCGATGTTCGATTGAGTTGCGGTATTCGAAATTTAAATGTTCTTAGAATTGCTCGAATTAAATTGGTTTGAATCGCTCCAATTATTTCATATTAATTCGAATCGAATATTTTGCCTTTAAAATGTGGCGATGTCCAGTTCAGTAATTTGTATTGATGGAGATACCTATTTTATTTTAGTTTTCTCTAGGCAAAAATTACTGTAAAAAATGTTTTGTAATATTCATGTCTTATATCATATTTTGTATGTATGTATGTATGTAAAAACTTTATTGTACAGAAAGAACATTGATGATACAACATAGAACACAACAAAAGGCGGACTTATCCCTAACAGGGATCTCTTCCAGTCAACCTGTATAATAAAGGAAAAAGAGTACACGGGCATTAAAGAGGGTACATCGCAAAGATACACATGAAATTACAAACTAATTAAAACATAAAAGTTACTTAACCTATACTATAAATCAACTCAAGTCCGAACGCTCGAAGTATTCCCTAACCCTAAATTTGAAGGAATGTAGTGAGGACGACGTCTTGACCTCCAATGGGAGTTTGTTCCATAAAGTTGCATATTTTGTTTAAATATGTTTTCAGAAAAGAAGCAAAACTTTAGCAATGTTAACCACGCTGGCCAGTCTGTTTTTATGAATTCTTTCTGCCGAGTTTGCCTGAGCCGAACAATGGAATAGTGTAGAATCTTTAAAAAAATTCAAATCAGTTTACCAGGGGGCACCGATAGCAAGTATGGACTCAGAATTATTTACACTATGACCTACAACACAGAGTGTAAATAACACAAGTTGTCGCTTTCATGAAATTGAGACATCCTTCTTCTTTCTCTTACTATCAAAAAAACCGAATGTATGTTTGTCTACTACATTATTGTTTCAAATATACATTATTTTGGTTTTTAAATGTACACCACCTGAGCTTTGTATCTGCATATGTTGTCTGTCGTCGTTGTCAAGCAAGTATTGATTTTCCCCGAGCTTTTGTTGTATATAAGGGTGCTTAAACTTTGTCTAAAGTTCAGAGTTTTGACACTAGATGCCGCTAGTCTTATGCTTTCACTACGGATTAATCATCTTCATTTCGTGTAGGGGTCACGGTCAATCGATCATGCACACCCTGGTGTCAGATTTTTTAGGAATATCCTTTAGGCCTCTGACGTGGTTCCTATAACAACTACCAGATGGCAGCCGGGACTTTACGGTACGGTACGGATAAAAAATAACTACGTTTTCTATACATATATATAAAAATGAAACTCGTTGTCACGACATAGCATGAAAACGGCTTGACCGATTTGGCTGTTTTTTTTTTTGTAGTTTTCTAATACTCTGTACAAGGTTCTTACGGAAAAAAATATTAAGAAAGGCGGTACGAAGTTCGCCGGGTCAGCTAGTCAGAAATAAAAATAAAAATTTAATACACACGAAAATTTTATTATTTCGAATACTTCGAAATTTTTGTTATCTTTAATTTTACGTGGCTTTTTTTCTCAGCATATCTTAGTTTTGCTGGCATTCAAAGATGAACAGTTTAAAAAATTTATTTCTGAAAGAAATGTATTTTAAATATAGAAAATAAATTTCAGATATGATTAATTCAATTATTATTCAAATTACGTTGAATAAATCAGCGGGTGAATTTTCAGCATTCTAGTGTGACATCACAAAAGTTATTATTTTAATACGGTTTCAAGTCGTAAAAAAATATACAGCTTTTACGGACGCACTTGTCTCGAAAATACTGTTTGTACTGTGGTGTAGGTAATAAGAAATTAGCGTTTTATGTTATCTGCTCGAGTATAGCTTGGTTGACTCGCTACTAAATTTGTAAGTGGGGAACTCGGGATGAAATTCTTAATTTGATGGTAAATCAACAAATAAAAGATACAAATCCTTGACCTACTATAACTACAACTAGAAAGTGATTTCTACCCATCAAATAAATTAATATCGTCTCAAAACAAATTAACCCAGCATATTCAGAAGCATGTTTTAATATTTTTTAATTCAAATTATTTCCCTTATTTTGCTCTTCACAGACATATTTTTGATGCTTAAACAAAATTTTCATCACGTCTATTTGAAAACCATTTGTGATTTTTGTCTTATATTTCGCTGGTAGAGCATGCTTTAAACGTTAAGTCCGCTAATTGTATGTATATTATTTACTTATGAAGTTATTAAATTTTAATAAAAAAAATTAGGGCAACAAAGAGAGTTTATTAAACTTTCTTATATTTTTTATTTATTTATTAAAATCTCTATTTAGTGATTGAAATATAACCGCGTCCGCTTGTGACCTAATACACACTCAAAGCCATTTGACTGCGTGAGTTTTGGCAATTCGGCCGTGATTTACCGTTAGTGTCGGCGAACGCACGGACATAAATCATAACGTTTTATATTAACTGCACCTAACTAGATACTGTTTATGGAATACGGTGACTTCAGAATGGCATTTCCTAAATTTGCACTATTTTCAGAGGTAGATGTCGTAGTAGTAGTCTGCTTGGGTACATAGATGATCTGTTGTTTGGGTACCTACTTCAGTTAGATACCTGAATGCGTTTATTCCCGGTCGTCCCCACCATGTCGTCCCCACTGGGGACGAGTGGGAAAAAAAGTTTCGTTCGTCCCCAGTGGTGACGATTGGCACTTTTTATTTCCCACTCGTTCCGCTATAGACCGAGAGTGTCAAAATAAAAGGGGGTTTCAATAAGAGATTTCATGGTTTGTTAAAATGCTTTAATTACGCTTTTCTAAGCAAGATTGTCAATAGTTTTGATTGAAAGTAACTAAAAAACTGAGGTAATTAGTACAGTATTAACGAATTTACAATAATTCAATGTTGACAATGTTTAAATAAGTAGTTTACTTTTAAAATGTTTATTTTTTTAAATCATTTAAAGTGATAATTTTGTGCTCAGTCATTTTTTTTATACATAACTTATAACATTTTTCAAAAACTGTTATAGGAACTGTAATAATAATAACTGTAAATAGGTTGATTATCTGTGATACATAACTTTTCCAATAATAATTATGGTAGTTAAATATTTTTAATTTGTTGATTATCTGTTATACATAATAAGTATGGTACATAAATAATTTTAATTTGTTGATAATTTGTGACACGCTCCATAGAATTGTTACCTAATAAATAAGTTGATTATCTGTGATACGCAGTTTAAAACTGTAAGAATTATTGTAAATAGGTTGATTATCTGTGATACGCACTGCAAGAATTATTGTAAATTCGTTATTACTGTCCTAATTACCTCGGTTTTTTAGTTGCTTTCAATCAAAACCATTGACAGTCTTGCTTAGAAAAGCGTAATTTAAGCATTTTAACAAACCGTGAAATCTCTTATTGAAACTCTCTTGTATTTTGACTCTCGGTCTATAGCGGAACGAGTGGGAAATAAAAAGTGCCAATCGTCACCACTTGGGACGAACGAAACTTTTTTTTCCCACTCGTCCCCAGTGGGGACGGCATGGTGGGGACGACCGGGAATAAACCAACTCAAGACTTGTGTGGGGATACTAATTCAACGATATTATATTTTATAAGAAATACATATAAAGATAAACATTCAAGACCCAGACCAATCAGAAAAATATCATTTTTCATCTTAACCTGACCGGGGATCAAACCCGGTACCTCTTGAGTGGCGGACAGGCATGTTAACCACTACACCACGGTGGTCGGCATTGTTGAGTTCTAGTTTAAAAGATCAAAGTGAAAACCTTCCATAGCTCTACCAACCTTGCGGTTATACAAGCCGAACCTCGGTAGGGTGCGCTGTACTTGCTCGGCTCTTTCCAGTCGCATATTCTTGATCTCCCTACAAGCTCTCTAATGAGCCTTCTTATCTGCTATCTAGTATTGATGGCTCAATAAGGGGGCTCACAAATACAGCAACACCTTGCTGGCCATCTGCTTGGATTAAAGAAATTTTGCTATCTATGTGGTTCCTTTAACGACTACCAGATGGCAGCCGGGACCAACGGGTGCATAGATTAATATATGGCGGTGCTGATATGTGTACAGACCTTGAGAAATTTCTATACGGTATAACAATATGTTGAAGAAAATCCTGTCTGATCTTAGATATCTTGCCTTAACAATAAGAAATTAATATTTATGTTCGCTATAATCAAATTTATATATAAAATATTACCCATCATCATAATTTCGAGGAGGCGTCACGGTCAATCGACCATTTACACCCTGGTGGCAGAGTTCTCGGCCTCTGACGTGGTACCTTTAACGATTACCAGATGGCAGCCGGGACCAACGTGCTTTCCGAAGCACGGAATCATCTTTATTATCAGACAATCAGTTCTCGTCTGTATTGTCCTAACCAAACTAAATATCTAAAACAAAGTATGCTTGCCATGGGAATCAAACCCATAATCCCCGGGTCTATAGGCGCCTTGACCACTACACCACGGAGGCAGTTTTATTGCTATAAAAATAATTGATTTTAATTTTACTACATTATATTAATATTAATTTTATGAATATAATATTAATCTAGTGAAACATTTATTTGATGATTTATTTATCCTTTTTAATGTATAGATTCACAGATAAAATATAGATGATATGAATTTTATGAATATAATATTAATCTAGTGAAACATAAATTTGATGATCTATCTTTTAGTTGTAAAGATTCACAGAGATAGTATAGATTAGACAATTTGTAAATTGTGTATTTTTGCATGCTGTTCTAAAACAGCAAAATGGGCTGCACCTTTGTTCTGTCCAGGATAGATAGATAGATAGATATACTCTTTATTGTACCATTATCATAGAAATTATACATGTTGAATACAAATACAAACAATGTGTACAAAGGCGGACTTATCGCTGATGCAATTTCTTCCAGCCAACCTTAGGGTGGATAGGAACAACGTGGAAAAAATGCGGTAGGATCTCATGTATTAACTTATTAATCATAATAATTTATTCGCATTAGAATAAATTATTACTATTTTGAAACAGTGAAAATACTGAGTACTATAGCAATATTCTAGGCTACAGTAGTATGAGCGCTTGTGATACTGAATTGTAAAATAGCCACAAAATACGGGAAATTCTAATATTCTTCCAGGACCAAGGCTATTGGAACAGGCCTAAGTATACCTACCTAAAAAGAAGTCATTACTAACATTCAATAAACTTAATACTTGCTTCGTAAGAAATATTCATCAATAATCATAGACTTTAAGGGTGATAAGATAACATACCTACAATCCGTTAAGTTTTTACTATGTATGGCTTTATCGTGTTCAAATTATAAAAAAAAAAACTTTATGGAAGTATAATAAGAAAGTTAAAAAAAAGTTAATCTTTATTAATGATTATTATTTTTATTATTTTTATCTTTGTTTCGTTAGATGTTTATAGCTTGATCTAAGGTTTATAGTTTTGGTTTCGGAAATAAAGGGTTAATAATTCAAGAGCTTACGCCCACGCTCTGCCCCCCTGGACTGGGTTGAATCGCGCCTAAAAGTAGTTTATGTATGACCCCTGGTCCTAAACTGTATTCGTATTAGAATCCATCAGAATTGGTTCAGCGGTTTAGCCGTGAAAGAGTACGGGCAAGCAGACGGACAGACAGACTGTTGTATTTATAAAATGGATTTAGTGAAAATTATATTAGTACAAGATACGAAGATATGATATCAGCACAAGGAATATATTCCTTGTGCTAATATCATGTTAGTCTACGTATGTATTTATATAATATTAAAAATGCCACAGAAATAGAAAAGTATTTATTTTACGGACAAGTACTTATTATTTATAGATCTATCTCTACATACATATTGTAACATATTAGTAGTTTGCGTCGCCAACAACAAATGTCTGAAAGTTTTAGTTAAATAGTCTTATTTTTAACATTATTAGTTACCTAAATTAATATTTCTTATTCTTGTTCTGTTTATAAGTATTGAAGATTTCATCGAAGCAATGAAATTAAAAACAGGTACATCCTAAAGAATTTCTGTAGGTATGTTTGTATGTTATATCAAACACTTAATCGTCAAAGATGTTAAAAATCAAACACTTAATCGTCTTTCCTTACTTCCCACACCCGATTATCTCAGTTTTTCTTTTTCTTCAATTGCTGAATGTGATGTTCAGAAGAGTGTGCTTTCTGTGACTTCCAATGCGGTTGGGACCGATGATATTAGCCGCAAAATGATCCTGCCTATTCTTGATATTATCCTTACTCCGTTAACTAGAATATTCAATAACTCGCTTACCCAAGGCATCTTTCCGTCCTCTTGGAAGTGCGCTAACATTATTCCTTTACCAAAAAAAAACTAGCCCCGGTAGTTTCTCCGATTATCGTCCGATTTCCATCCTTCCCTTCCTATCCAAAATTCTTGAAAGACTAGTTCAACTTCAGCTCAATACCTATCTTAATCAGAATAACATTCACAATCCTTTCCAATCTGGTTTCCGGGCCGGTCACAGCACTCAAACAGCTCTTGTAAAAATTTCCGATGACATCCGTTCTGCTATGGATAGAACGGAACTGACGGTCCTAACACTATTAGATTTCAGTAACGCATTCAATACTGTCGACTTTGATGTGCTGCTGGCCCTGTTGCGCTCTCTGAACATATCTCCAACAGCTATTGGATGGTTTCATTCGTACCTGCATGGACGTCAGCAGCGAGTACGGATTGAAGATAATCTCTCGTCTTGGTGCTCCACATCCTGCGGTGTCCCTCAGGGTGGTGTGCTTTCTCCTCTTCTGTTTTCCCTATTCATCAATTCGATCACTTCCCATATTCGCTCCTCTTACCATCTTTATGCAGATGACCTTCAAATCTACTGTCATTCGTCCTTAGATAATCTTTCAGGTGCAATTTCTGCCATAAATGATGATCTGACTTTGATATCGGAATGGAGTAGTTCTCATGGCCTCACAGTTAACCCCATCAAAACGCAATGCATCATCCTGGGTAGTTCGCATCTCATTTCCCGAATAAACTGGCAGTCCCTTCCTTCTATCGTTTTTAATAATACCATAGTTCCTTTCAGCGATAAGGTCAAGAATTTGGGAATTCTGTTCGACGGCAATATGTCTTGGACCCCACAGATGGCTGAAGTTAGCAGAAAGATATTCGGTGCAGCTACCTCTATCAGAAGAATTAGAAATTTCCTACCGACTGAGACTAAAGTCATGCTCGCACAATCATTGCTCCATCCCATCCTAGACTATGCCGATTCCTGCTACCCAGATCTCACTGAAGAGCAATTGAACAAACTTGAGCGTTTACAAAATGTTTGTATAAGGTTCATATACGGTTTACGTAAATATGATCATATTTCCTCTTTTCGCATGCAACTCAAGTGGCTCCCCATCAGACAACGTCGTAATTTACACATCCTTACACTTCTTTACTCAATTCTGTTCAATCCTTTCACTCCTCTATATCTTAAAGAACGCTTTAGTTTTCTCAATGAGATTAATAATCGTGGCGTGCGCCCCGTTAACTCCCTTCGTCTGGTGGTTCCTGGCTTCGCTTCCCGATTTTATGCCAATTCCTTCACTGTCCAGGCTACTCGACTTTGGAATGCATTACCGGTGGATATTCGCAAGGCACAGACAATCTCGTCCTTCAAAAGTCAAGTAAAGTCTCATTACCTTTCTGAGGTTTAAAAAGCAAGAATCTGTCTCATATCATAGTATTACATCTTCTTTACTATTATTGGTATTTATTTATTTACAGGTGGTATGTATGTATATTTTATAAATTTATTTAAGTAGGTTTATTAATGTGATTGTCTATAATTAGGTCTTTAATTAGTCTTTAATTTATTAATTATCTTTCTGCATCGCTCGCGCTCCAATGTTTCTTGTTTCTCTCTACCCTAAGGTTGGCTGGAAGAAATTGCATTAGCGATAAGTCCGCCTTTGTACTAATTTTTATCTTTGATCCTGTACAATCCAATGATGTATTTTTGTAATTGGTGCAATAAAGTGTTTATTCATTCATTCATTTATATCGCTATACATCTACTGCATAGAATCGGAAATATTTTAGTAAAAATATTTTAGTAAATATTCCATTTTAAAGCGCTGCTCAATTTAGATATAGAGTTTGGTATTGGTTTGAGACTATAGTAGTACTAGGTATTATATTTTCTATGACTATAAAAAAACTAACTACTTTTTGACACCATATACCAGAGATAATATATAAGAGACTAGCTGTTCCCCGCGGCTTCGCCCCGCATGGGACTCGGTTATATTGCGCCCAAAAGTAGCCTATGTTTGACCTTAGGTCTTTAACTACATCCCTACCAAATTTCATCACAATCGGTCCAGCAGTTTAGCCGTGAAGAGGTGACAGACAGACAGACAGACAGACAGACAGACAGATAGACTTTCGCATTTATAATATTAGTATGGATAAAAGAGATCCGAGGAAGAAATACCTGTACAAAGTACATCGATGTGATTAGGTCTTTGATTTATAACCATTTGCACTATAACCGATAAAAACGCAAGGTACTGATTTGAGTTAACTGTGTACTATTCATAAAACACTAAGTACATTTATTCAACAAAAAAAAAATAGCCAACCAAATAATAAATGAGTACATATTATCGCACGAATTTCCTGAAGGCAATAACAAAAGATTTTATTTGCAGACCGCTGATGTCTCCTACTGCAAACCAAATAACTAGGTTAACAACAGAAAAATATAGTTAGTCATAATTGTTTCAAAATATTCTCTTTTTTAAAAACGAAAATTAAACAAATATCTCAACCTTATGCCTAATTACTTAAATAGAAAAGTTAGCGGAGGGTTGTTGGTCCGTCCAGTTGAACGGCTTGGGGGTAAATGCGAAAACTCTCCCTCGTGCGGCAGCCATCTTGTGACGTCACTCTTTGTCGCAAGGGACGCACTAAGGGACCACTATATTTTTTATCCACACATTTTAATATCATCTTTTACAATATGTGAAGTCGAAAAGAATTCCAAGAAAATATTTTAATTAAAATTTATAAAAGAAAAACACTGGAATTTATGATATTAAAGAAATAGAGGATCAAGTTTAACTAGTCCAATAAATTACTTTTTGAATACAATGAATTTAAAAATTCAAAGATACCTTTCAACAGTAAAAATGCCAACCAGTCCTTACTAGTAACTGTCAACATCGCAACTGGCATTTCAGAAGCTAGACGGTAAACAAAACCGATATAATTTAAAAACAAAACTAAAGAAGTCGCGTAAAAAGTGAAAAAAGGAACGTTGCAATTGTTCGGAAAAATAAAAATACACGTCACTCAATACGTCCCCGTGTACACTTTGATGATTCCCGAGCGTTCTGATTGGCTGTTCGGAATTGATGGGCGTGTCTTGATTAGGGCCCGCCCCCCACTGGTATGGGCTTTGGAGAACCAGCTACCAAACCACATCAGGCGCTTGCCGGTGGCGCCACGCGTATACCACGTATTTTAAATTCTAACCTAAAATGTACACGTGATAAGAATAAAAAAACCGGTCGGGACACAACCTTTAGTGACAATGTGTTCAGTGATCTAACTTTTAAAGTAGATGGTGTTGTGTTAAATACTATAGATGATAAAGATTCACTTAAAGAAATAGTGTTGTAACTGAAAGTGGAAGCAATAACAGTGGCGCCTGTTGTGAAATCGATTGCCTGAAAACGACCTCTGGTGGTGATTTCTGAATTTCAATTGGTGTTATATAAACAATATGGACTCTAAAACAACTCAGTGAAATTAATGTTCAAGTGAAAATAGAAAACAAAA
This sequence comes from Apomyelois bistriatella, assembly GCA_947044815.1. Taxonomy (NCBI): domain Eukaryota; kingdom Metazoa; phylum Arthropoda; class Insecta; order Lepidoptera; family Pyralidae; genus Apomyelois; species Apomyelois bistriatella. Next base: position 10,305,722 of record OX345706.1, on the reverse strand, counting down.
TAAAACTGAATCTTCCAGCTAGGCCTTTCCAAATTAACGTCTTGACCTAAAATAGTCTTGAGCTCAAATTTTCTTCCAAAATTTCTTAAAAGAAAACATAACACATAATCTTTACGTGGTAGCGTTTAAAAAATTTGTATTCCTTTGTTGAATAATTACTCTGCATCATTAAATACAATAATAGTTATTTTTTGTTACTTGAAGGTTCTAATATTCAAATTTAGGCTAATTAGCAATTTAGTGTTTTGTAACGGAAAATCTTGATTTTTTGAACAAGGACGTAAAACATCCGACACAATTGCAACGTTTTATTTAAAATTACTATGTATTGTGTAAATTATAAAATATCAATTAAAATCATATTCTAAAACTGAAGACACAATGATATATTTCGGTGTTGATTTATGATGATTTTGATCAGTTGAAAAGCTATAGTAAGGCAACAGAAACAGACATTTTTGGAAAAACCATTTCAAATTGTTGATTCAACGCTTAACTGATTGATATTCAAGCATTCTTATCAATATGAAAGCCTTCAAATTTAACAAAGTCACTAATTTATTCAAGTTGCTCTGTATTATGTTACTGTAAGCCTAGTTGAGCTTGATAGTTAAAAAATTGAAATCATTCAGTGCCGTTAAGTCACTTGCGATTTACGACAAATAAATTTGATGTCGAGTCCTTTGTAACAATTGGAGAAAATTTTATGACACCATTAGAATTGTACACAGAAGGACCAATAATTTTGTCTAACAAGAGCAAAAAGTCATATGTTCTTTTGGACGAATATAAAATCACTGCTATGATAAAACCATGACAAAATCAGTTTACTGAAACATATTTCAAACGAGATCCCAAAATAGTGAACAGTTCTCAAACATAAGATTTCGATGATAGTAAAGAAGCAACTACAAATGCATAACTGGAGCAGAAAGTTCTTGAAATAGCCAAAACCAATCATGACAATGTTAATTTGCAAAAAACTAACTCCAAATGTATAACTGGAGGGAAGGTTCTTGAAGTAGCAAAGACCCTATCACGGCAGAACAATTTAGCCAGCGAAAGGTTTGGAAGTGCTACAGCAACCGGCAAAATAGCCACAGATTCGAAGCTTCAGCTGTGCGGCTGGAGTGGGCAGCCTGGCTACGCTCTGGATGGATGCGTGGACACAGGCCTGCTCCGGCCGCCACAGCCTCATACCAGCCAGCTGGGCACGGTGTACGCGACCAAGCGCCGCCGGAGAAATGGAAAAAGGTATGCGTTTTATTATTTGCAACGTCGGTTTTTATTGAGATTGAATTTATTTTTTTATAGCAGATGTGCGTTTTATTCTTGCAGTAAGTATTTTTAGGGTCGGTTTCTTATTTTAACGTTTTATAATTTGCATTATTTTCAGTGTTGGGTTTCATTAACGGTATTTTTCGTATTTCCACGTTTTTTAGTGGAATGTGAATGTTTACCTATATTTCATGCAGTGGAGGTTTTAGCTTTTAAAATTATTAATATTTGTATGAGAAAAAATATCTTTTAGCTGTACTTTTAGACCACAATACTTTAGTGATTAATATGGCTATTAGTATTTAAAAAAGTAAATTTTCCATTAAATAAACTATACTTTATAGTTCGTTATTGTTTTCTTTTGTAATTATATTTGGTTATACAATAATCAATTATTTAATTTGAATTACACTTATAATAAACAAATAAAGCATGCTTTCAAATTAGAATTTCAAGAATAACTTACCAAAATGGTAATTTTAGTATATAAAAACTTTAAGTTTATAAGTGTGTTCCATTATACATTTATTATTAATTTTTACTCTAAATACAGCAAAAATTATGTAGAAAACAAATAATTATGTTCAAAAAAGGACTACTAGTCTGGCCGTCCCACAAAGCAAATTGGGCCGTCCTTATATCCAATCATTTCGTACGCAATCTAGCAGCATCTAGCAATAATATTACTCTGCTTCTAAAATTATTATTTTGGCCTATAGGTATCCTATTGAAAAATGGTACCTACTCTATAACGGTAGCTTCAGAAGAACCACAATCTAATGCATTACCTACATATCAATTACCTCGTAAATGATTTCAAAAGAATTGTTAACATGACTAGTATGTAATGCATATTTTTATATTTTAATATAAGTTTTTGATAGAAATAATCTACGATAAGACCATTCTATTCAATTAATGATATTTTACTATTTCTTTTTCTTTCTTTATTTGAATTTTATATATATTTTGAATACTCGAAATAACCACATCTTTCAAATGTACATTTTAATTTGAACAAAGACTCGTCACTAATCAAAGAATGGAGAATTCATAATTTATGTAAGTTTTTTCATTGAACTTTTTAAATCAACATCAACACAGACTGAATGCAATAAAACCTAGTTTGAATGCGCTTACATTTTTTCCATCCAAGGTTAGAAAAAACACAGTGTGTTTCCGCCTAATAAGGTTGAACATAATAGTACATTACAACTGACTGGTGTTTAAAAAAAATGGAAATTCTAGACGCATCCAGACCGTTTGTGGTAATTAAAAGCTTTGAAGTTATGGTCAGGTTTTACATAGTAGTGCTATATCACATACAAAAACATTATAAAATAATGAAAAGTAGATGAAATTTGAACATTAAAATCATTAATCGTGAATTAAGACAAAAATTGGAAAAATTTTGTTTGTTTGAAATTTAATTAATTTCTTTTTTTTATAAATGGATAAAACACTTTACAATAGCAGACTTATTTCTAACAGTGATCTCTTTTAGTCAACCCTTGATTGATATGTTGAATATATTCCTTTGGTTAGGACATTTCAGGTGTAAATCACCTAATTCTCTGATAATAAAGATAATTCCGTGCTTCGAAAGGCACGTTAAGCCGTTGGTCCCGGCTGCCATCTGGTAGTCGTAAAAGGAGCCACGTCAGAGACCAATAGGTGGATCCGGACTTTGACACTAGGTTGTGCATGGCCGATTTTCCGTAACACTAACACACTCGACAAGTAAGACAAGAAATATACAAAATATTAAATAGGTATAATCAATAACATTAGGCAGAAGAGTATTTGAGACAGCATAAAGATACAAGACTCTACATTTTAAGAGTATTCGTCAAAACATGTTACAATATGAGATGCTATTTTTTTATGTAATTAAAAAATATATTTTCTCAAATTTTCCCATTTGAAGAAGTTTCATCATCTTTATCAATCCCATCCCTTTCCCGTATTAATTGGAGTCGGCTCTCCGTTCCTTTTTTCGCCATCCCACCCTATTAGAGATCATTTTAGCGGTTATTCCCATCATCTTCATGTCTTTCCTTAGTACGATTGTTATTTTCTGTTTGTTTTTTTTTTTACTAACTGTCCATCGACTCGCTGGGAACGACAGAAAAATTTAAAAATAATAATATTTTCATACTTACATCCAAAACCAAAAATACTTTTACGATACGAAACGCCGGTTATAGTTTTCATAAAAAAAAATCGTAACAAATCGGTTAGAAACAATCGATAATTGTGGAAACTTAAAAATTTCAAATGACCATACACCGATACAATTTGTCCGTCAAGCTAATTTGACTTTTACGTACATGACTATAAATGTGCAATTTCAATGCGTGAACGTGCATCCCAACCTCCATAGGTACATGTTCAAGGAGTTATGAAAACTAGAAGTGTCAAGTTTGTGGCGAAGCGCAAGTTGTAATCATGAATTGTTACTTGTCACGAATAACTTCCTTGCTTATTATAGCACTGCCATTTAGCCCAGCACGCAATATATACGATTTATCGACGGGACGGTCTTACTGTAGACTGGTCATTTAATATGACCTGTTATATTTAACATCAGACGTTAATTAACCCTGTTTTATACAATTTTAATTACGTAGGTATATAATTTTATTACTTATATTGCAGTTACATTTTATGGTAGTAAGTTATCAGATATTTTAACAAAATGTTAAAGCATAGCAGCTATGTATATGTATATTGTTATAATAATCTCGTGTATTATCAAAGTAGTGTTTGTCATTAGGTTATTATTAGTTTAAATACAATACCTATACTTTATTGTACCATTAACATACAAATTATACATGGTTTTATTAAATTAAAACAATTTGTATAAAGACAGACTTAATGCAATTTCTTTCAGCTAACCTTACGGTTAGGTGGATAGGAAGGAACAAAGGGAAAAAAGTTAGGCGGTACAGAAACACGTTAAGTATATTTTTTAAACAAGTATTTAAAAAATATCATGTATTTTTTTGAAAAAGGACCTCATATTTATTATTACAAAATTATTTGGCCAATTATAATTGCCTAATCACAAATACTTACTTACATTTATAAGTTTTTAAAAGAAAGAAAGTATAGCCAAATTCTACAATTCTGTCACAATTCAGCCCAAGAAAATACTTATTCAATTATTTTGAATACCCTAAAAAATTCCCGAAAACGATTAAATTTAATACCACTTCTATTCACCATATATCTGTGAAACTAAGAGCGTTTCGAATGGTGCGTTCAAAAATTGGTCGCGGCCGATTATATTGATTCGATTAGTAATTTATGAGGTGAATAATAGCCGTGGTATCGATACATTTGAATCGATTGTGTCGAGTGTTTGCGGTCGAGCTGATTGATAATTGGGTAACGGTTTGAATAGGTTATTCGCAGACTTTTGAATATAGAAGAGAATTAATTACATTATGTGTCAAAGTAGTCACATCTACTTCGGTAGATATAACATGATACTTATTATGCAACTTGCCTACCTTAGTTACTATCTGAACAGTTTTTCTCAGCTGACGCTTCAGAGCCTAGCGTCAGGTTTTATCATGGAGTGTCTTTTTATTTAATACTAGCTGTTCCCCGCGGCTCCGCCCGCGTGGGACTCGGTTATATCGCTCCCAAAAGTAGCCTATGTTTGACCTCAGGTCGTTAACTACATCCCTACCAAATTTCATCACAATCGGTCCATCCGTTTAGCCGTGAAGAGGTGACAGACAGACAGACAGACTTTCGCATTTATAATATTAGTATGGATGAATATTTTTTAAATATATTTTTTCTCTGTTGTAGTTGCTTAGCCATAGTTTATTTTGTAGCTTGCACATTTTGCATTGTTTGAAGCTAATGAAATGAATCCTGATAAGAAGGAGTACTTACATGAAGGTCTGCTTTATAAAAAAATATATTTGTAGTACATCAATTAAAATTAAAAAAGAAACTAGCCTCTGCCCACCCCTGCAGAAGACGGCATGATAATTACGTTATGTTGTAACCTTTAATCAATCTTTAATTTACAGTAACTTTTCTTACTGCTGCAGGAAAAAGGTTTAGTTGTCAAATAAGGAATTTAGGACCTTTATTTGCGACTTAGTCCTTTTAGCAAAATGAATAAGTGAGAGAACAGAATGAAAGTGTAGTATGCGGTTGAAGTACGAGAAGTAAGTAAGCGAGAACTGGAATGTAAGTTGAACTGTAGACCAGGACACCAATTTAATCGTGGTATATATTAAAAAAAGTCCTTTTAGCAACATTAACGGGATGAGATAGAGTTATATTATATTTTTACGGAAACAACACGTTAGCGTGTTAATATACTGTACGTACAGTCGAGGGCAGATAAATCTGGCACTACGGTAAATACGGTGGGGGGGGGGGTCATTTTTATCTACCCCGGGACTATGATTCATTCTTCGTTTGTCCCACTGAGTTTTGTCCCACTAATAAATTTCTTAGTTAGTCCCAAACATTATGCTTCCTTCGTCCCGATGTACAATTTTTATTATTTTATTCCTAGTTGGTCCCACTTTGCATTCCTTGTTCGACCTGTTGTTTTTTATAAGTAATTTTCTTCCTAAATAATATAGGTTTTTGTTTTTTATTCGTTCAAAATACTTTTTTGTTAGCTGTACCTTTAAAGTACCTTCTTGTGAACTGGGACAAACCGGGAATATAAAAGTGACTGGGACAAACGAATCATTTTTTGAATTGTGGGACAAAATTTCAGGACGAACGAAGAATAAACCGGGACTATAAAGTGGACCATAGAGAAAAGTATACCTCAGGTATAAATGTAAAGGGGTTGTAAAAGGGAAGGCGTATAGGGATAGAATATGCGTATAGGTACAAAGGCAAGGAGAAAAAGGTGCAAATGTAAGAGCAAAATGGTATACTTTTTAATGTAGCCTACTGTACCTCTAATAATGATCGTAACGTAACTTATGGTCTCTGGGTACGTAACTATCATATAATCTGTGGCTGGGTGAATAAATTACATATTTTGAACGTTTTCATGCTTGTTGCGTATGCGCAGCGCCGAGGCGACGTAAGCAGACGTTTATCAAATAGGCATGTTATTAGTCGAATTAAATTACTTATTATCAAGGATCAAATATCCTATTTGGTGTAAACAATATTTTGATTTTACTCGACTGCCCTAAAAAGGGTTATGTATTTGTCGCCTACTGTAACATAAACAACTGGAGGGATTTTAACATTAGTATCGTTATATTTTTCAATGACAAGTACCTCTATTATGAGATTGCAACTGCGTTAACGATTTCATATGACAAACTTGGGGGTTTAGCCAATATTGAATACGTTAACGAAGTTTGATAAGAAAAAAATGTATGGGATTGACAATAAGATTGACCACGTAATTTACCGATGCTTAAGTCAATCCCATAGGTTTTAATCTTGTGGGCATTTGTCAACGTTTTGAAATTGTAACTTTGTCTTAGTCTGTCTTTGTCAGGAATAAGTCCCTGTGTATCACTACATAGTATAAAACAAAGTCGCTTTCTCCGTCCCTATATCCCTTTGTATACCTACATACATACATACATATCATCACGCCTGTCTCCCGTAGGGGTAGGCAGAGACTAGAGATTTTCATTGGCTACGATCCTTACATACCTCTCTCGCCTCCTCCACACTCATCACTCTCGTCATACACGCTCGCCGATTTCGGGTACTCCTAATGTCTCCCTTTTTCAAAAGGTCTGCGATTTGGTCGCAGTATGTTTTACGAGGCCGACCCTGACCGCCGCTCCCAGCCAACTCTGCTTTGTATATACTTTTCGTCAGTCTCCTTTCATCCATCCTCTCTACATGTCCAAACAATCCCTTTTTCTATCTTTGTCACTACATCCTCATTTACACCGCATCTTTTTCTAATCTCACTTTGTATACCTAAATCGTAAAAAACCACGCAACGGATTTTGATGCGGTTTTTTTTTAACAGATAGTATGATTCAAGAGTAAGGTTTTTATGCTCATGCGAAGCCGGGGCGGGTCGCTAGTAGTAATATAAAGAACATACAAAACCCTAACGCAGTCACTAGCGATTGCGATTATGAAATCTCGTTGTAGACACAAAGGTGGTAGCTAGGAGGATTATTGTCAAAAAATCAGGTGATTCAAGCTTCCAGTGTATATACTAACCAATCTAGAAACAACTTTATTACTAAACCCACAACCTCCAGGTCTTCAAGCCAATCACTGGACCTCAGAAGCAGTCATAGTAAATCTCTAATAATAATTGTGCTTAGTGCTTAGCTAAGCCGTAGGTCAGCTCGGAAGTATCACTACATAGTATAAAACAAAGTCGCTTTCTCTGTCCCTATATCCCTATGTATGCTTAAATCTTTAAAACTACGCAACGGATTTTAATGTGGTTTTTTTAATAAATAGTTATTCAAGAAGAAGGTTTTTATGCCCATGCAAAGCCGGGCCGATCGCTAGTAAAAAATAATATAGCAAAAGCCTTTATTTCAGACATCGTAATCCTAATTTCTTGTTTGTTTTTCTACTGAACCAACCTAAATCCTAAAATTTCGCATACAAATAGCTAGAAGTATCGAAATGAACATAGGGTACCTTTCATCCCGGAAAAAGCACTGTTCTCAAGGGAAATTCACGAGGGCCAAGCCGAAGGCGAAAGCTAGTATTACATATACACATTTCATGACATCTGTATTTGTATGACATCGAAAATCTTGTCTGTATGCTTCCTAGTGTTAGCTAGGCCTCCACCAACTGCATTCACCCCTCTCCGTCACAAGCTACTCTTGTCTAATCTCCATGCTCCGTCTGCCACGACTTTGATATCGTCCACCCATCTTCTGAATGGTCTTTCTCTTTTTCATTTCTTGTGGCTTGTCAACCAACTCATTATTAATTTTGACCACTTTTCCTTTCCTCTAATACAACATCCTTTGATTTTGTGTATGTAACACTAGCCTTATAAAAACAGCCTGTTTGGCATGGCACCTAAGATTTTTAATAAACTGCCTCGTAGGATAAGAGAACTGCCAAATAACGAATTCAGGAGACATTTGAAGAATATATTAACTCAAATTTTGTTTATTCATTTATTTCGTGTAGGTGTCATAGTCAATCAACCATACACACCCTGGCGTCAGAGTTCTTCAGAACCGCCTCTCGGCCTCTGACGTGATTCCTTTAACGATTAACAGATGGCAGCCTGGACCAACGGCTTAACGTGCCTTTCGAAGCACAGAATCATCTTTTTTGTCAGACAATCAGGTGATTCAAGCCTGAATGTCTTAACCAAACTGGAAACAACTAAACAAAGTATGCTTCCCGTGGGAATCGAACCCTCGACCCCCGGGTCTACAGGCAAACGCTTTAACCACTGGACCACGGAGGCAGTTAAAAATTTTATTATATAATATTGATTGATTTTATTATTTTATTATGATTTTTTTATAGATTCAAAATTTAAAATTGCTTGACATTGATTTTAAGATGTAACGAGGCGACCAAGAACTTATACTTGTATGCCGTAACGGTAAGGCATGTTTGTTTCTAATAGTGATTTGTAGAACCATACTGTACAACATGTTTACAAGTAATAAATGAATTTGAATTTGAATTTCTGCGTTTCTTTATAGATGATGCTCTTATTTTATCTGATTTCTTTTTCGGAAGTATAAATGCAACGCGGTAAACGCTTAGAAGAATAATAACGGCATAAAAATCGCAAACACAACAAGCAAGGGCTACTGTACATGTAAAAAGACAAAATTGCTCGGCATGCACTCACCCCACCTGCCCACCAGCAGATGGCGGTTATTATCCTTCACAAAGAAATTAATCGTGGACACGGTATTATACAGTTTTAATTTTTAATTTATCACACAGCTTTTGTTTCTGTGAGTGATGGTTTAGTATGTAGTAAAGATATCTTGCTCTTATATCAATATGTTTCTCACAAACGTAGACAGATTTCCCTCAACCAAGATATAGTTTATGTATACTTTTATCACGATATCTTTTTATGTTTTCTTCAATTATGTTTTATTTTTATTTAAGTGGTTACCGTAGCCAACCTTTTTGCTCCAAGGATTATGTAAGTAGGGGCTTAGCCAAAATCAAAATTTCAAACAGTTTGATAAGAACAAAATGTAGGTATGGGATTGCATACCTCTGACAACGTGATTGACCGCAGTTTATGTCAATCCCATACATTTTGTTCCCATACTTGTACAAGTAATACCGCAAAGTGACGCCCGAATATAATAAATAAATAAAATAAGTTGAATTGTTACTACTATGCGATGGCTCGTTGACCCAAAGTGGATCCTGGCCACCAACGCAAGAGTTCTCCACTCCACGTCAGCTCTATGGAGGGCTTCCAGGTCTCTACACACTTCATTCCTCCAGCAATACCTGGGATAACCCACCAGCTGCTTTCCAATCGGTCTTCCCATGTACACTCTCTTCACTGCCCGATCCTCTCCCATTCTCTCGCCTATAACATTTGGCTAAAATTAATTTATTAATTTTATAAAAATCTAAAGCAGGTATTTAACTATCAGGTAATCATTAATTACTTTTTAGTTATGAAAAACCGTTTTAAACTTAAACAAAAGCATTTTCTTCATATCAATTTCAATTTGAAACGCATAGAATAGTAGTTTCTAAAGACCAGTCTTTAAATCACATTCTCGTATTGTTGAAAATATCAATAATTCATAGTTGTGCCTTTTTTGTCGCATATGGAATTTAAAACAAAGCAGAACGGTGCTAATTTGCTTTTAACTTTTTATTCCCAGTTTTATTTCTAAACTGGCTGGCCTACGAGTTCGTTCGCTTAGTAAATAGTAAACTGATTTTATGTTGATTTATATTTGCTGCTTGAATCTAACTTAGATATATTTGTTTAATTTGCTGATTTCTGAAATTGCGAACTTGCAAAAAAATATTTTCGTTTTATGTTGTGCTGTTGTATCTTTTGAAACGCTAAGAATCGATGTAACTTTGACCTAGGCCTTTTAAGCCTTCTATCCTCCCCCAAACCTTTCAAAGAGTTTTGTGAATTTCTAATTTAGATTTTTTTTATGCTCATCTTTCCTTACTACAGGCTGATTTACGATAAATAAGCAGAAAATTATTATATACAGTGGGTCATAAAAAAAAATACCACCAGACCCTTAATAATGGTATACTATTGTGTACTAACTATGTGGACGTATTGTACTTATTTATTTCGTAATAAACGACTATGTCTTAATTGAAAACAAATAACAATTGAAAAAAGTGTCAATTTAATGTATTGTGGCGCAGTCCTACATTTCTAGAATACTAATAGCTGCCCGCGACATCGGTTATTAGATGCGGCAGAAAGTCAATTGTTTTGTCACAAGGTGTGAGGTGGTAATGATCTATTTCTAGCAGATGTTGGTTTTATTTGAATTCTAGTTTTTCATTTGATAACTTCATTAGCTCACATTTTTAACTGCTTCTTGTCTTAGCAATTTGTTACGGTACCCAGGTAACTTACTATTATCTCTTAAAACCATGCAAAAACGAGTGAGTAAGCGAGACAGCGCAATACATGGTATAAGGCGAGATCTCCCTTACTCAATCGTTCTTGCAGGGTTTTTAGAGATGGTGGTAAGCCATCAGGGTCCGTTTTCCTGCTTTATCATCTCCACTTTACACGATACTCGGTATCCTTAATTGTGAGACCATATGCATGCGTATTTACCAAATCAACATCAAGCTAGCACGATTTTGATTTTCCCTGCAGTTTTCATCAGCTGACTGCGACGCCACCATAAATAGAACAAAATCTCCCATCAAGTTATGACCTTTATTTGGTCATCTTTCGTCTCATGTTCATGTGATTAATGGCATGACGTGAGATTTATCTCTGTTGGCAAACATGTAGTTGTTTCACAGGTATCAATTTCATTCATTCATTTCATTCATCGTTTTCTTCTATGAGGTGCTCAATTAAATTTTTAAAAATTATTTTTAACTATCCTACTGGTTAACTGTATAAGAAATTAGTTATTTTATAATTATTTAATTAAATTATTGATTGTCCTAGAAAGCTATCACATATTATAATCAAAGTCTGTATATCCTTAACTTCTCAATGTCAAGATCGAATCAAATGCGGTTTGAGTGAAAAAAGTGAACAAGACGCGAGTGAGCGATTATCATTCGATCGATAACAGTGTTTGATCGCCGCGGGCGAAAATCGAGCAATTTCTCGCTAACGTGTTCTCTTTGTTCCAATTTCTTTGACCCATGCTTTTATAGTAGTACATAATCTTATCACATGAGTGCTATAAATACCTCACACGCATCTCTTCTTTATTAAATAAACACAAAACTAGTGTAAGTAATTTATTTGTTCGTTTATTATGTATAATTGCATCTGTCAAATCTCAATGTTATTCTTGTTTGTAAATCATTGATTGGGATAGACACTTTATAAGAGGTCGGGCATACGTTCATTAATTTCCGAATATACAAAAAGTGGCTAAAATAATTCTTGATAAAAATCTACACTAATAATCAGTAACACATTAATGTGGTTTCACTAAAACTTTTCACTTTTTCTTTATATCAAAATGCAAGCGAATGCCAGCTCATTTATTTTTTTAGCATAGTTCTATTTGTCATCTTTCTAAACTTATATTTTTAAAAACTTTAATTACATCACTCGCACCTCATTAACTATCCATTTTATATTCCCAACTTGATGTCTGCAAGGGCGCAACGGGCCTAATGTATTCGTCAAATGTGACCCTTCCTTCGATTACACTCTACTTTCACAAATTGGGTCAAACCAGACAGTCCAAGGAGGAAACACCTTTCTCGCCGATGCAGTGTCGTGTGGCCTTAATTGTACACTGTTTCAATAATTACGAAAAACATGTAATTTTCGCGACAGATGATACTAAGTAATTTACGTATCGTTTTATAAGTATCCCTGTTTTTAAACCGATAAAATCTTGGTCTTTGTCGTACAAATTGTCTTGAAATTATAAAGTTTAGCTCTGAATTGGCAGGTAAAGTGTTCAACGCATACAGGTCGATTGGTACCTTTCTTTTATTTTTAATGTTCATTTATAAAGTAATTGGAGTCGAAAAACTTAGGAATATACTTTATAGACTTCCTTCAAAGCAAGTGCCGCTAACTTTGATCTTTCCAGATCTCTCTAGCTTCTTGCAAATTAATCGGTCTCTATTTTAACCCTAATAACTTTTTCATATCAGGTGGGGGTAATAAGGTCACACCTGGATTTCGAAGATCCATACCTTATAAAACCAGGGGTTAAGTCAAAGTCACAATCTCAAAACGTTAACGAAGTTCGACTAGAACAAAATGTATGGGATTGACATACGACTGACCACGTGATTTAGCGCGGCTTATGTCAATCCCATACATTTTATTCTTGCCACATTTGTTTAACGTTTTGAAATTGGGACTTTGGCTAAGACCTTTGACCTAATACTTTTTTTAATAACAAAAGATTATTTTAATAAGATTTACTAACAAATATGGATCATGTTACCTGAAAATAAAAGATTTTCATTTTATTTATTTACTAGCTGTTCCCCGCGGCTTCGCTCCGCGTGGGACTCGGTTATATCGCGCCCAAAAGTAGCCTTTGTTTGACCTCAGGTCGTTAACTACATCCCTACCAAATTTCATCACAATCGGTCCAGCAGTTTAGCCGTGAAGAGGTGACAGACAGACAAACAGACAGACAGACAGACAGACTTTCGAATTTATAATATTAATATGGAAAGTATGGAATAGTATGGAATATGGATATGGAAATATGGATTTTAAAATTGGAGACGTTTTTCTATATTACATCAATGGCATCTTTGACAGGGATTTTGTATGTTCTTGTACAGTGGACTGCAGAGAAACCTGACCCCCATGCCACAAGTATCGCTATTGAAAGTGGGTCAGATTTCTCTGCAGCCGACTGTACATAAAGAATGTAGATTTGATTCCATAAGCTGTGTAGACGTATTTATTTATTTTACCCTGATAGTTTATAGCATTTCTCTATATGGAAAACCATTGTGGTAATTCTATATTTATTATACCAAACAAGCAGGTGTCATACTAATACGGTGCCTTAGAGCGTTAATATTTTATGACTTAATCAACTCTATATATCATTGTGAATTTCAATTAAATTATCTTCTTCTACGAAAGTAATGGGTGACATGTTTTCTGAGCTATAATTTGTAATGGATTATTATTTAAGTCGGCAATATATCTTTCCTTTTTTAACACTTTCGCTGGCAGTAACGCCTGTCGACGTAGATAACAATTAACTGTTATTGTTATCTCGTTTACTATCCGCGAAAGTGTTAGGCTACTTCTGAGAAACGATAGAATCTTAAAATTACCGGTAGTTTCAATATCCAAAAATAATGGTTATAACTTGATAAATTAACATAGTGACCTATTTTAGGACAATGGGAAAAATGGACTATTATTTTTGGGTAAATACAAACCGGTTTAATGAAACCGTAATAATAAAAGTACCTGTAAATTTCATCATCATCATCATCATCATCAGCTGTTCACAACCCACTGCTGGGCATAAGCCTCCCTCTGTTTACGCCATGTATCCCTACCTGTAAATTTATAGAAATTAATTTTGTTCTTCTATATGTTAAGCTTAGTACTTTAATAGTTTTTAACTCACTTCAAAAAAGGCGGAGGTTCAGAATTCATCGGAATGTTTTATTTATTGTTGATAATTAATATCGGAATATCGAAATTAATATCGAGTTGGAAATAAATTTAAGTATTATCTGACATTATCGTTAATTTTAATATTATCAAAGCAATAATAGTCCCGCTAAAAATAAACCAGTCCTACATTACACATCTCACTACAACAATCTATAAAATAGAAGAACGCAAGAACACCAATTTTTAGATTTTTAAGTAATATTTATAGTTTTAGTTTTAATTTTATTAATATTAGTTATTTTAGTTTGTAGTTTTCGTTTCTAAACTGTTTATTTAATAAATGCCGTGAAATAGTTAAAAAAAAGTGCTGTATGTGGCTCTATAAAATACAGCCACATACAGCACTTCCTTTTGCAAATAAAAATTGCGAAATTACGTTGTTAACTCCAACAAAAGCGCACAGTTGCAAAACGTATATAAATTGCATTAAATAATCATAGCACAGGTTATTAGCTTTGCAATTATGCTTGTTCCCTGTGCATTTTGAACGAAAAATGTCCGCATTAAGGATTTTAACATGGGCGTAACGAACCTTTATAATTTGTGGCAGATGCGTATTGTGGCGCGTTTGAACGACTCTTGTGTTTAGTTGGCAAGTATTTTTTTGGTAATTGTAGTAAATAACTTTTTGTTACTGATGCTTAAAAACACGGCAGAATGCAACTGTTTAAAATTATACATAGTTACAAAAATAACTTAACTACTTTTTAACCGCCTTCAAAAAAAAAGGAGGTAGATCTCAATTCGTCAGAATGTTTTATTTATTAACATATAGAACACTTACATATACCGGTACCCAAGCTTTTGTGACTACTCAGTGCTCTCCCATTTAACTTATAGATAACAATATAGGTATTTTAGTTAGAAATTAAAAAAAAACAAATAATGTTCCTTTCAATTCAAACTAAGAATTTACTTCTAAAAAACAAATGTTTGTGTAAATATTTGATTAATTATAACTACTTGAAATAAAAACTGACAAAACCTAGTATTAGGAAAGGGAAATTTTCATCACTTTTCATATAAAAATGCAGAAAAATATGCACTGACAATTGACTTGTCACTTAGCACCCATTTCGCATCTAAACAGGACTTAATTTCACACTTGCAAAATACGTGACTTCTATGATATTCGTCCTAAAGAAATAACAATTAGCTGCGTTACAATGTATATCAAATTATTACATGCCTTCCCTAACAATATGCGAAATGAGTGAGTAAACATGAATCGATAAGCGTCTTGCATTGGAGATATATATTTATAATTAGATATATATTCGTTACAATTAATTACCTATAACCAAGATAAATCCATTATTTTTAGGTTACCAAAATTACAATAGATTATCTAATGTTAAGAAAATATGATTCTCTTTTTTGGAGCTTTACAGGGTGTTGATAACTAATAGAGAAACCTTTTTGATATGTTTTATTTTTTATATTGAATTGATTATATTTGACTTTGTCAGTTGTAAAAATAAAAGAAATTATAAGCACCTGATTTGAGTTTGCTGATTTTACTAAAATACTAAAAATTCATTAATAACATTCATTTCCCATCAAATAATAATAAAATACAGTCCACTTTACTTTCATTCACAACACAGGGTACAATCTTAGATTCAAGATGCTTTATTTGTTGAACATATTATAGTAACATAAATTACATGCAGTGTCGATGTTAAGCAAAAGAGACAGATAAACATGTCCAGCATGGATCGGCATACAAATCACAAATTACATACAAATGAATTTTCGTTAAGTCAAAGCAACCGCCAAAAATATATACACCCCAATATCAGAGAAAAACCATTCGAAATCTTATTTCAATGATTGTATGTACGTCAAAGAGTGTATCGTGTCATCGTTATATTTGATTATTTAAATTTATTTATTTAGTATTATTTATAGTATGTCCATTTTATCATTGAAGAATTCGACTAAATTGTAATAACATTTATCTATTAGTAAAACTGACCGAAGACGCCATAGGCACCTATTTCAACGTTAAAAAATCTGCAAATTCTGCGCGCGGAGTGAGATAACACACTCAATAAGACTAACACTAATGCATTATTCTAATACGTCGCTACGCACACACTTGCCAAAACCAACCAACACAAGCATAAAATACATGCACACAGGTATAGCAGTACGACCGGCAGTCTTATACTTTTGAATGAGGGGGTCGCCAGTGTCTACTCCGGTTGTTTAAAAAGTCTTAGTGTGCAATAAATGACTCTCCATCTGTCATGCCCCAAAAGTCCAGCTCTTGCAAGGAAGAGGATTTAAATATGCCAAATTATCGGGCAATAGAGGTGACCAGTTACGGGCAAATATTATACGCTTGAAAATTGATAAGTCTGATGATAGTAATTCGCATTGGATTCGAATTAAAACTAAGAGAAAGATTTGGAAAATATGAGTCCTAAACATACACCTGAGACTATGTCAATAAAGTTTTCTTTTTCTGATATTTGTTTGTCTGACAAAGATAAAAGAGACTTCCAGAGCTGAATCCGCGAATAAAGTTTTGAATTGAAATACTGCAATTTTTAATTTATATGATGTGACCTATGTCTAAAGCGAATTTCTCATATCCTTTGACATGCCCTCTACAATTCTACATGCTTCTCAAATTGGGGATATGTTTATCTCTGATAGAGTTTAAGTATGTACATTGAATGCAGTTATTCAGAAACAAACTTATCTAGGTATTAATCTATAAAGATACTACTATTAATTTTCTTTATAATAATTTCATTATTTAAATGGAAATTCAACGGGAATTATAACGCAAACAAAACAATCAGATAACATCACTCTATCTGTCAGATTTATGCCTGATAACGGCCTGATAATGTGGCGTGCATGTATAGCGAAAATAAGTTGATTCGTTTCTTTATTGAATTATGCTTTTTCCATAATTTCTGCTTGAGACAATGCGATAGTAGGATCTCACGTAAACTTATATGCTATTATTGTGATTTTATTTATTACTAACTCTTTAACTGTAATTCACACCTATTAACTTTACGGTCGCTTTTTATCTATAACTTAGAAATTTCTGTATTTTCCGCCGCTTGTTACGAAGAACAGTTTGACTTAGTCTTATTATATTTTTATCTTTTATTTTCAACCGTCTTTCTTAAGGGAGAAGGGTGTTTTTTTACTTGTTTGTATCTTATATTGTTATTTCAGAAACGGATTTTCGAAAACTCATGTTTCGTTGAGTGTAAGCATTTGGACGGTACAAAAAAAATCTACAATATACATTTGGTTTTAATATTTACATCAGTGACGTGCAACAGACATTTTCATAAGGCAAAAACCTACCTGGGACCAGAATTATTTCTATTTTAATTTATACTTATAATTTAGGTGTATTTGAGTTACAACTAAAACTGTAACGAGCAAGAAGCTAATAAAATAAAAATATATATAAAAATTACGCACTTAGGCCCTTAAAGTATTTACGGCTGCCTCAACCTCCGCTCCCGTGGAAGTTTTGGAAAAGTAGAGCAAACATAGAAAAAAAAATTGATTATTTATTACAAAAGTACAGGGTAGGCAACGGCTAAACGTCTTTATGATATGCACGCAACTGATTGATATTTATGAGTTTGCTTTTAATTAAAAAAAAAAAAAATTAGAGAAATTGCTGGCTATAAATTAAAAGAGCTATAAAGAGAAAAATATTGCAAAAAATATGTGTATAAACAACAAAATACAATTTTTTGGTAGGTAAGTATATGATAATTTTAAAATTTCAATAAGAACTGATCATTATCAAACAATATTCACAAGTATGGAATTTCTTCAGAACTTACACTCATTCTTATGTTAAGTAAAAGGTTAATCTTTATAAATGGTTGAAGAATGTATCAATAGCGCGAGTTTATACGTTTTTGTGAAGGTGCGAACTGTCACTTCTGGTATTTCTGGCTTCCAAGAGGACTATGTGACATTCTTTATTAGTCTTAATAATTTAATCATCAGGTCACAAAATTATTGTTTCAAATAGTCCTCCTGTATATGCTCTTTGCCCAGTCCTGAATATTAATTAAGTAGGTAGTATATCAATGAAACGCGCGCTAGGCGCTGGATGCAGGCTGATTCCATGAAATGATGATGGAGATAATGACCAATAAAATACGTTTCCTTTTCAGACATGACATTTGAGTTATAATCTGTCCAAATACATAGTAACAGGTTATAAAACTTGTCATCTATTCAACATTCTCTTAAGTGAATGATGAATGATGCAATACAGTAAACGCTGTTACAAAAACAAACACCCAGGAAAAGTGTTTAAAATGTTTATCAAGAGGAATGGCATCAAACAAATGGTTTGACTTTTCAATTGTCTCAGCACTTCCCAGACTATCATGGCTTAAAGACGATTATAACGGCATCTGTTGTTCGTGGTAGGAGTTATTTTTATAGTCTCATCTATGGGCTTATGAAACATTTAGCACTTCGCGGCATCGTAAAACACTTCATGGTTTATGCGAGAGGAATCAAATGAAATGAGTTACTCACACGCTCTATTTGGACAAAAACTATACGACTACTAGTAAGTCGTGAAAATAGTACAATAGAGTTTATTATGCCGTTATTAACCTTTTCATAGCGAGACCTTAGGTTAGTTATCGTTCCCCCAGCGGAGTTCTGGTGGCTTACTATCTATGTATTTGATTCGTGATTATACCTCTTTAATCCATGCAAGATCCAGTGAGTAAGCGAGACAGCGCTATACATGATGTAAGGCGATATCTCCCTTACTCAATCGTTCTTGCATGGTTTTAAGAGATGGTGGTAAGCCACCTGGTCTACAGAAATATAAATGAAAAAACATCTGATCAAACCCAATTCGGATGCAACAGGAAAAACGCTCTGACCTCTATCATGAGATTTTTAAAAGGAGTCTATCGTATGTGTAGGACTTCCTATGAAATATCTTAGTTTCTTTACTAATGCGCCAGTGCTGTGGTACTTACGGATTTGGCATACGAAATTGCTAGTGTAGGCGCTAGCGTCTGTTTCGAATACCTCGTGGTTGAGGCTTGGTGGTATCTATAAACCGTTACAAACTTTACGATACTATAACACGAACCAAAAAACCATTCTTCCTAACGGATCTGCAATACATTGTGACACTTCCATCGATAATATTATAGGCAATAATCGTCATCAAACACCATTGTACGACTGTCCCACGACTATTAAAACCCCACTATGGTAATATAGACACCGTGGGTAAAAAGGTTAAGTTTATTTAACTCTGTCACAGAATCACAATAATATTATAAAGGCAAAAGTATGTGAGTGTGTATGTTTGTAACTCTTTCACAGGAAAACCGCTGAACCGATTTGGCTGTAATTTGTAATTGAGATTGCTCAGACTCTGGACAACACAAAGACTCATATTTTATCTCTATATATCATATTATATCTCTATTCTATCGGAATTCACACGGGAGTGGAGCCCCGGGCAACAGCTAGTAGGTAATATTAAAGTTCTAGGTAGGCTGTTTTAAATTAAGAATGCTTAGTGAGGCATGCGTGTTTGTGACGATCGTACATGTCAAGCAATGGCTAGCGTGGCGTGACTTGGATCAGTTACTAGAATTTATATCTTGAGTTTTTGTAATCTTTAGATAGTAGTCGTAAGGCTGTCATTTGACACACGGCTTAACGTGCTTTCCGAAGCATGGAAGAGCTGTCACTAGTGGCCACCAATCCAAGTTGCTTGACCCGTGCTATTGTTACAATTGCATGTTGCGCTAGGCAAACTCTCCATCATTCTTCGAAGCCAATAGCAATGCGATAATGAAAAATAATTGTCATCGTAATGGTTTTCGACGCAGGCTATCCACTGCTGTAAATGAGAGCTTACTGTTCCAGTGGCAGGAAAGTCAGTCAGAAAGATTGTGTTAGCACTTAGGGTACCTATTAAAGTGTCAGCATCATGTTTTTTTTTCAAATAGCCTATCTAATCCTATTACTAGGCAAAGGTCTCCCCTCTCCTAAAAAACTCATTTCAACGCCAACTCTAAAGCTATGCTATTATGTTTATAACTATTAATTTTCAAATGATATAAAAATACTACAAAATCAGTTAATATCTTGTTTATTTCCTAGACAAGCGTATGTCTATTAAGTATGTCAGCATCATGTTTCTTTTTTAACTAACCAATTTCATCCTACTACTGGTCAAATGTCTTCGACTCCTTAAAAACTCTATTCAAAGCCTCTAGGCCTGTGCTAATATTATGTTTACAAATATATTAATTTACAAATGATTTAAAAATACTACAAAAACAGTTAATATCTTGTTTATTTCCTAGACAAGCGTATAACTATTCGGTCAGTCCACGGCCCATAAAGGCCACCGCACACGGAGCGCTCAGCCGTGTCGCTCATAACATAACTGAGTGTATAAATGAATTAATTTTCTGCATTTTCACCGTAGGTATGGACGGCGTCACGGTGCGCGGGTAAGACTCGACGTGTACTGAAATTTTGTAGAATTGGTTATAAAATTGCAGCCTTTAAAACTAAATGATTCATTGTTATGTCATTATAGAAAATATATTTAGTAAATTTTCATTTTAAAATTATCTATAGCAAGTTTAATAACCACTTAAAAAAGTGGCAAAAAAACAGTAAAAATTAAGAATATATAAAATATTAGAATAACATACAATTTGTGACATCTAGTAGTTTTCATCTGTGAATGTAAGTTAGTTAGGCCAAATTCATGTAAAAAAAAAAAAAATATTTTATTAAATTTGTTTTTTTGAAAAGCACTGAATTTCAGACTTTTCTAAAAAAAACGAAACTTTAACCAAACCACAGAAAAGTTAGAAAACAAATCAAGAAATGTGACAACGATTAGTTTTCCGCTATCAATGACAGGAATAAATTGCATTCGCAACATAAAAATGTAGTCACAAACGAGTAAAGACAGTTCCGTATAACTAAATTTTACGTACATTTACCCCATTTATGAAAAGCAATTTTATCTCATCTAATATATTTCACAGACCAACGAACATCGTAGGTTTATTTTATACTAACCATTATTAGAAAATTTACCTTTCCATTTTTTTAATTTTTTTTTGCAAAACGCCTAATTAAAATTGCCGTGCTGATTTCAGTTCGTCTGTTATTATTTAATAACATATGCTGAATTTTAGCTTTTCTTGGCACAAAAAGTTATATAAAACCTGGTGATAAAAAGATTAGTGGGATAATTTTACCACATACTCTTAATAGAGTATGTCGTGAACTCGTGACTCGTTTTTTAGGAGTAAACATTAAAATTGTAACATTGGTTCATAGTAGATATATGGGTAGCTATATGCATATGCTCTAAAAAAGGTATATAATTTGGCGTCTAGAACTCCTGAAAAGCAAATACGTAACTCTTACTGAAAATGAAATGTATGCCTGTCATAACACTACAGCTAAATCGTGATGCGTAACCCATTAATACCTCAATGGATATACATTTACATAAAACATATAGTGCGTGAGTTACTACGAAGTTTTATTGTATGATTTATTGTATGCTTTGAATTTTGTAATTTTTTTTAATGATGTAAATACAGGTACATATTGCTCTCAATCGATCACTGGTTTACTAGAAGATATATAAGTATACTTTTATACCTATTGGGATATTTATAACCTGAAAAAACTGATGATGGTAATATTTAGCAACCAGCGATGATATAGACTTTTATATACTCTCGACTTTAAAAACTTGTCTGTAAAATTAGTAATTTAAAACAATATAATTTGCAAATAAATCACATAATTAGTTGACTAGTAGAAAAAGACTCAGGTTTTAAGTACAACTTTTACAATTGTGTACTTATTGTCACAAAAAAAACCTTGTTGACACAATAAAAATGTGAACTAAATATATATAAAGATATAACTAAATATATATAAAATAAAAACAGATAAAATAAGGTATTGGTATTTTAACAATAAAAATGATGGTTAAGTTAAAGCAATATCATTGTTTCTTCATTATTTCTGTACACGTCGATCTTGACATCCGGGCTGCGGCGGCGCGCGGGGGATGAGTCCGATGTGCGCATGCGTTT
This sequence comes from Apomyelois bistriatella, assembly GCA_947044815.1. Classification (NCBI taxonomy): domain Eukaryota; kingdom Metazoa; phylum Arthropoda; class Insecta; order Lepidoptera; family Pyralidae; genus Apomyelois; species Apomyelois bistriatella. The sequence continues at coordinate 10,283,528 of OX345706.1, read as the reverse complement.
TTATGCAATTGCCCGTTATACGGTGACGATATGTCAGTGAGGAATTGATAATAAGTTAACAAGGTCTTAACAAAAATATCAACTTTAGCACAAATACTGCAGTATTCCGTGCAGTTAACTATTGAGGATTTAATCAGGTGCATATCCACATAAAACAAAGCATTGTCATTGGAATTACAGCCAAGTGTAAAACTCACTAAAAACTCATATATTTCTTGATAAATTCAGCTATTTTGTTAACATAAAACTTCAGCTCAAAAATTTAGATTTTGGAGAAGGCGAGCGACAGAACATTTGACGTGACTATATCAAAACATTTTTAAAATATAGCATAGCTATTTTGAACCGAAAAAAAGAAGAAAAAGGGAAATAATTAAAATATCGCGTCTGAATGGTCTCTGAGGCTTAGGATGCAATAAATAGAAAGGTTGAGAATCTCCTCTCTTTTTGGAAGTCAACTGAAATAATAACATCTTGTACAGTACCCAAATCTGTTAAAAAACATAATTTTGATAGATTATACCTAGCGTTCACACGCGAAAAAACATCAGTTCCTATGATTTTATTACGTGGTTTCATTACGGCTGCATCTAGATAATAAACATTATTATCGCAATCTAATGTTATTTTTATCAATTCTTCTCAATGCTTTCTCTAAGGATTTTTTGTTACATATCAATAATCTTAAACTATCTCTATCACAATAGACTAAAGTTGATTCTTGGATGGCAAAATGTTTTCAGTTATAACTGTTTAAAAATTCAACAGCACAGCATACATTAATCATTTGAAACCAAATTGTTTTAGATCAATCATTGCTTGCCAAACAATTTGCAGACGTAATGCTCTAAATTTACAGTTTGAATTCGTTTGAAGATATTATAGGAGTTAAGGCGAAGTGTTCAAATAGCAAAAGATTGACATTTAAATGGTTAAGTGGAAGTGAAAGGCTGAGAAGGGTATTTTTGATTAAAATTGGAAAATAATTGCGTCTCCCACGAGGCGACTGTTCTGTAATAGTCCATTTTTTTAGTTTTAGTCGTTTAGTTGCGCGTCGGTTGCTGCCAAACTGACTATTTCCGGTTATTTTAGTTGTTATTCAGATTTTCTAGCACTGCAAATGTGCCAGAGATAAGTAGTCAATAATCCTTACAATTTTATTATACATACATACCAACCTACATATTATTTTAACTCTAACACATACGTACTTACATATCTAAATCATTGCGCCAGCTTTCCTTTTTTTAATATTAGGTTTTTTATATATTCACTGTTAAATCTTTTTTTTTTTTTTTTAATTATTTTAACGGCCATGGAATCTAGTCCTTTAAGGCCTTTCTTGAATTTATTAATCTTCTTCAGTCCTACTTAAGTCAGTCGAGTCAAAAATTCAAGTCAATAGTCAAGTCCAGTCAAGTAAGTAAGTCTAGTCTGAGTCGGATGGCTAAGTGAAGCGGTGGAAAAATTTCACTTAGCTATATCATGGAGATTTTGGTGACAAAGATAAAAAGTCACGTAATCGACACTGTATCACTTTCCAACACTCACGCTTGTTCACGAACACTTTGCGAATAATAATCCACCAATATTATGCACAAACACTCGAAAAAACCTAAGTTTTGGAAATTAAATACAGCGCGGACATAGCGACAGTTTACTTTCCCTCCAAAATCTCCCACTGTTAAATCATACATGATTTTGTGTAAAAATGCCTAAAAACAGTTATTGGAATTTAAAAAAAAATGAAAACAGAAAGTTACTGAATGCTAACTCCTGTATAACCTGTATGAAAATAGGTCACTTGAGATCCATCAATAACAAAAGTTATTTATTTTGGATAAGAGCTCATCTCATAATGAGCATAAAAAAGTAAAACGACTTCAAAAATATATTCAATAGGTATAATAAAAATAAATGTCACTATTCCATCGTTAAAAGATACATTTCTTGCACCAAATTAAATTTATGTGCAAAAAAAGGGAATTCCGAATTGACAAAAATGATAATAGAAACATTCACTAGTACAATGCCATTAAAATTAATTACACCAAAAATAGTCCATTTCATGTCACAGTGGAAACAAAACTATTTTTATAGCAAATGTTTAAAAATAGAATTATATTTTTTTGTGAAATAAGTCTCAAAATGTCACCTCCATTCAAGTTAACGAAACGCAGAATTCGAGTGATAATGAATTGAATTTCGAGTAATAATGAATTTAAGATGCAAACAAAACGCAAAATTTACGCAATTGTAATATTTTCTCCGTTTTTGTGACAAAATTATACAGTAATTCGAGTTTTTAAGCCAGGACTTTTGCATACAAAGGTTAATTTTCAAATTGGATAATCTTTTAACATTTATGTGCTTAATTATTGGTTTTTATAGACTTTATTTGTTAATTTAAAAGCCAATTGTAATTAAGCATTGAATTTATACTACGGATCAACGATTCTTCTAAAGGTAAAGTTGTTAATTAATTTCATAAAGTTTTTTTAATTGCATCCCTCTTATATTGTTTAAAAGCCGGGGTTTACTTACCTTTTATTTGTTTATTTTATCTCTAAACATCTATTACTAATATTTGACAGGAGTAAGATAAGGTAAGCTCGCAGTTTTGAGACAGAGTCTCATATAATGAAACTCTTAGTTAGTAAGTTTGTATGTTTGTAGCTTTAACCTTTCTCAAAAACAATGCTATTTATGATAAAATACTTTTTGAAATCCAACCATTAGTTCTAAAGTTATAAGCGTTCAAACAACTAAACTCTCCAACTTTGTTATATTAGTCATTTTTATGCATACGTAATGACGTAATTAAGCTAAGTTTACAAGTGCAACCAAAAAAGCGCCAATCTCTCCGTAATTTTATGCCAAGAGTAATCCTTTATCTACGATCAACAAACAAATAATTAAGTAATCAGAGAATCATTTGTAACATGTTTGCACTAAAAATAGCAATTCAAGTGACAATTATATCTTGAGCTCTGCTCATCTTTTTGTGGTACAGACAAATACAGGTGTTAACTATATGTGTGGTCTTTTTAAACTGGTCAGCAGTACCGCTTTGAAACTAATGGTGCTTGACGAAACAGTATGGAGATCGATAAAAAACAGCCAAGTGTGAGTTGGATTGATTCTAAGAAGTTAAAAAGAAACTGTTTTACTATACTCTACGTTGTATATGCTAATGAGTCGACTTTTCTTAATTACGAGTCTCTCTCTTTCAACATAACGTTTTTCCAGTTTTTTCGCTGCAATAAGTATAATATTTTAATGTTTTTATGATCGAGTTAAAAATGTCAAAAATTTTAAGTGTCAATTTGGACAGTGTGTCTCTATCTTTTTGTAAGAACTCTAACTGTGTGGTCTAGCTACTTAGATCATTATCGCCAAGACTTTATACATAGTCTCTGCTCAGCCAACCTTCTACCGACGGGTAAATACCGAAATCCCATTCTATTTGATGATAAGAGTATGCTTCATAGAAAGTATACCACATTTTGGTTTTGAGATCATTTGCGCTCATGTCTTTCATTGCTAGGTAAAGACAGCACTTTTAGACTTGTCCTTTTTAGACGCCTTGTCGGAGGCTGTCGAGGTTATTTAACATTGTTCTGCTATCCATACTTTTGTGGTAAATTTTCGTCGAGTAAAAAATGCATTTCGGATGACTTAAGAAAATATATAAAAATAATGTGATAGAATGAATTTGGCATATCTACTAGTTTGGGATGAGTAAGCAAATGGGATGATACGTCATGAATACGTAACTACCTTGATAGACACTTGTTTCTAACGTAATTAGCCGATTCTTATGCTTTCAAACATCTTATATCATGATTCACAAAATACAGGATCCCTAGTTTGGGAAACGCAGAAAATAAATTACTTTAAATTTAATTTTTATTTAATATATATTTTTTTATATATCAGCTTTTAAGGTTACATATACACTCCTAATAAATATAACAGCAGTTCCCCTACCAACATACCAGGCGGCTACATAACACGGGTACGTTACAAAATTAGTTGAACATTTTATAATAGCTGACATTTAAACCACACCTGCTTATAATCAGTTAAATAGCGAATTTATTTTCGCATGTCGGCGCGTGTGTGGCCGGCTTAATGCGACAAAGACGGTTTTTAAATGTAGATAGGGCATAATTCAATCGTTAAAGTATTGATATCTGAAGCGTTCGATATGTTAACGCCACTATTAATGTACTACCTATAAACAAAATGTTTAAAGTGTTATTTATTTATTTATTAAAAACTTTAAGGACCACTTTTTGGATACCGTACGGCCGGCGAAATAGAGGCAGACCAAGGAGGAGGTGGCGTGACGATCTTGACAACTTTTTGGACAAGTGGCCAGAGGTTTCCATGGATAGGGATGAGCGGAGAAGGAGGGGGGGGGGCTTTGCCCAGCAGTGGGACACATTCAAAGTAGGATAATAAAAAAAAACGATTACAGGTACAAATTAAAAATAAAGTGTAGTTAGTGGTGGACTTAATGCCTTATGGCCAGTCAACCTTTGTACCCAGCAGAAAATGTGATAGAAGTATTACCGTTATAGACATGTTCGATTATTGTAGGTTTAAATAAAAGTAAACATTCTCTTGTAAGTTTAACCTTTTATGTAACACGAGTGACCCGCTCCGGCTTCATTGGTGGAATATTATGGGGTTTTCTTACATAAAAACCTTCCTCTTGAATCACTATCTATTAAAAAAATCGCATCAAAATCCGTCGCGTAGATTTAAAGATCTATATAGGGACAGACAGCGGAAAGCGACTTTGTTTTATACTATGTAAAGAAGAGACAAAAAAGCCTTCGGACTATTAGAGTAATAGTACAAAAACAGTTTGGTAAGGACACTGCAAACTTGAATAACCAGTATGTCTGAAAATACAGATAATCCCGAGCTTCGGAAGGCACGTTAAGCCGTTGGTCCCGGCTGCCATCAAGTGGTCGTTAAAGAAACCACGTTGAAATGGTTCTGAAGAACTCTGACACCAAAGTGTGCATGGTCGAATAACCATGTAATTTTCACGAAATTATGATGTATTAATTCACTAGCATGTTAATCATAACACAAAGAAAATCAAATTAGGGAAACATGTACTTATGAAAAGTACATGTTTCCCTAATTTGATTTTCTTTGGAAAATTAAAATGTATCAGACATATTTTCCTTACAAAATCAAAACAAATAAATATTTCACGTAAATATCAAAAAATTATAACCACACAATCATAACTTTTTCATAATTGTCCTTATTATAAGGCATCAAACAAAATACGGTTCCACGAAACAAAGTACAGTCGGCAAAACACGAAACGTACGTAATTGTACCAATTATTTCTAATTATTTCCAAATGGTTTTCCGAAAGTTCACCGCTATTACACTGCCTGAATATGTTATTGGTTATTTTTAGATAATAATCTGGACTTGCCTGTTGCCTGTTTTTAATTCTGAAGGATTTTAGCAGTCAAATCTAAAATTTTGTACAAGAAATTAATCTTAAGTCTTAAGCCTATAATATAAAGTTCAAATTCACCTATATTGTTAATTATTTGTATAAGTAAAGAAAGCGCGAATATAACCCAAAGCACTATACCTATCTGGACTTACTAATGGTTAGTGCTCTTTATCATTACCATTTCGTGTAGGTGTCATGGTCAATCGACCATGCACACCCTGGTGTCAGAGTTCTTCGAAACCGCCTCTCAGCCTCTGACATGGTTCCTTTAACGACTACCAGATGGCAGCCGGGACCAACGGCTTAACGTGCCTTCCGAAGCACGGAATCATCTTTATTATCAGACAATCAGGTGACTCAAGCCTGCAATGTCCTAACCAAACTGGAAACAACTAAACAAAGTATGCTTCCCGTGGGAATTGAACCCTCGACCCCCGGGTCTTCAGGCAAACGCCTTAACCACTGGACCACGGAGGCAGTCAGAGTAATAGTAAGTGCTGATCATGGTTTAGTATATTGTAGTTTTTTCACTCTAGTTTGCACTCTTTTGCCGTACGAATTTCCTTTATTTCTAAGGAAAACGCTAACTTTTTAAGCTATTGCATAGCATTTATTTTGGGCTTTGAGCTCGGCGACCGAATCAATAAAATCCGTTATGAAATAAAACCCCTAACACCCCCCACTCCGCCGACCATGTAGCTCGGCCGAGCGTTCGTACTTGTTGCATAAGTTGATAATAAATGCTATAGAATATACCTTTATCGCGGCAGTCTCCGCGAGTGCCGCACTTTTTTTGTTATATATTTACTCATATATATTCAAATATATTATTATTCAAAGATACAATAATAGATTAAAATAGTGCCAGCAATGTTAAAATGTGTGTGTGTTTCTTTGCCAACGCTACTTTGTATTAGCTACCCGCACCGTGGGCGCTGTTTAAATGGCTTATCATTACGTAATAACTATCATTGTACACAGACAAACAGACACTGTCAGTCTTCATCAAGTATTCACTAAGAATTTTGGTGATGATCATATCAGAATGTTAAAAAATATGATTAGGTGTATAGGTAGGTACGTCCCTTTGTCCAGTAGAGCAAGGTACCTAACTCAGGAACAAATAAATATATTCCCCTATTAATAAAATTGTCTTTCCCATTTTTATCAAAACATTTTCGGCAATTTCTCTCTTATTGAAATTTACCTTGAAAAAAAGAGACAAAACACTTAAGTTTAAATAGACTTAACAAACGTTGTAACTTTGTTGTAACGGGGTTTTCTTTATATCTGTATTATTTTCTGTTTGTTACTTAGGTTTGACTGGCAGATAATGCTTTATTGCAGTGCAATAAAGTTTAAATAAATAAATAAAAATATAGAAAAGCACATGCGATAAAAATCATGTACTTTCGAACAAGAGTCGTATGCTTAAACTTAATTATCAACAGTTTTCAACGACCGACTGCTGGGTTCGCCCAGCTAGGCTAGTAGGCATCGGCCTACTACTGACTACGCCCTTCTTTTTATCATAAGCTACCGCTTGTCTTACTTGAAGCTTATCAGCGATTGTCCTAAAACCATCGACCGAAAACATCCAGCATTTCGCTTTCTGTTTCTATGGTAACCATTCAGTTAGAGCCTTAGTTCACCTATCATTATTCCTTTTTAGTAAGGTCCGACTTAATTCCATTTTAGAGTTGCACCGCATCTTGCAATCCTAGAAAGCAACCTGTGACTAGTCTCTATATATGCTTCGGGTCTTCAGCATGATTGATTATTTTAACTTTTTCTTTATCCTAGCGTTTTCCCTATTTCATCTTTAACGGGTTGTGTTAGAGCACTGGATCTGCTCCCCTATTTTTTCAAATTTTTTGGATTATTTAATTTTATGGAACTAATGTAGAGCCAAAAATCTGATTGGATTGTAAGAATTTTCAAATCGCTGACATTACGGAATTATTGGTGAGAAAATCCGACTCGTGCTTGACCAATAATATTTATTCTACTTTAACAACACAGATGGCACTAGTCATACTCATATATGGGCTAATAACAGTACGTCCTAGTTTATGTGCAAAAATATACCAAAGTAACAGATCTTTTATGAAATGTGAATTTTTCGCACATTTCAACCCCTTTTTTATTGAGTTTTGTATGTCTTTAATCAACAAAACATTGATTTACAATTCTAATCCGCATTTGTATGAGTGTATACATATGCATAGTTTTCTATAAAAGGTTTGGGACAGTTGCTTGCTGAATAATAAATTATTCCAGTTTTGTATAATAATTTTTATTACTTCATGTTTTTTAATATTCTTTTCACATAGTTTGTTATGACAAAAAGTGTGCTTGCATGCGAACAAGTTGGTTATAAAATAATGTAGATATTTTTATCGTAATTTCCGCGTTTTAATTTTGAATCATGGATTAATGTTTAATTTAATAAAATGAGACATTCATATATGTAATAAATCCTTATTGCAAATAAATAACAACATAAGAATAAGTATATCGGGAAGGGGGTCTTACAATGTCCATCAAATGTCCCTCTTTTCTTCTGGTATGAAAGCCATCTTAAAAAAAATAGCCAACAGCATGGATGCACGCCATGGCGCTTTATTTCCGCCAGCCATTTTGGTATCTTTTGATCCTGATGAGCCTGAATCTGACATTACCCACTGGTGTGCACTAAGTGAAATGATTATTAATGAAAAAAAAATAAATAAATAAATAAATAATGGTGCTGACCTGATAATCGCATTAACCCACTCCCTCAAAGGCCGCGCCGCTACATGTCTTACCAAAATACAACCAGATAAAATTTCTTGGCCTACTATAAAAGACATGCTTTTATCTAAATTTTCGAAACCTATGACAATGCAAGATCACTTTGATAAGATTATTAAATTCCAAATTGAAAGTAAAGAGAATCTCGCCGAATTCCAATTTACCCGAAGATGTTATAACGGGCTTTGTAATTTCAGTATTATCACAATGTGATGATGACATTCGCCGTGTATTGAACTCTTCTGTCATTCAGGACAAGTATCAACTTTTTCAAACCTTAAGAGGCTTTTCTCTTAAAAGGCGTGATAAAGAACCTTGTTCCTCAGGGATCGACTCCAAGAAATGTCGTACACCAACAGCTGCGTACAAAGGCTTCTGCCACTTTTGTGGTAAAATTGGTCATCGTGGTAGCGAGTGCCATAACACTCGTAACAAATACCGTTTTAATAATAAAATCTTTACCGCTCCTGTTAAAGCAGATTCAACGAAGACGACCTGCTACATCTGCGCCGACAAGTATATTCAATCTTAAAGGCGGCCTCCTAATCACTAAATCAAAACTGATTTTGATTTTACCAAGTCACACACAAGGCCATGTCACACAACATTAACTATGATAATAAAGAAATCGCAGTTAGGAACCTTAGACTTAGCACGACTTTGTCTAGATTTCATTTCTTTATAGAAATAAAATAGCAGCTTCATCGATACTTGGCTAGTTTTTTACAGAATGTTTTCGGTGGGATAATAATTTACTTAAAGTAATAATATTTTTTAGTTAAATTGAAAATTAATTTAAGAAAAATAATAAATAAAATCTTTAAAAAAACACTCTAAGCAGTTTCCTTAAGGCAGCCTTATGGAATTTTGAATTAGATTAATAGAGTAATAAACAATTATAATCGGGACGTACAATGTCCTAACCAATCTGAAAATAGCAAATTGTGCTTTAAGTTGAATTCGAACCCAGAACCTGTATGTTTTCAGGCAAATGCCTTAACCACTGAACCACAGCGGCGCTAATGAAATAATTCGAGACAAGTGTAATCCTCAATCTGTTTTATTACAGACAAGCCGTTCCAAGAACACTGATTCCTCTTTAATCAAAGGCATTACGATTCGACGTAGTCGGTTAATTTTTGTAGGTCATTGACTTAGTAATGATGGATCTTCCTTCTTCTATCATATCAGTAAATAGAGTCGAGATAGTTGCAGACAAACAAAAAATCCATACTAATTTTATAAATGCGAAAGTCTGTCTGTCTGTCACCTCTTCACGGCTAAACTGTTGGACCGATTGTGATGAAATTTGTAGGGATGTAGTTAACGACCTGAGGTCAAACGCGCGTGAGCGCGATATAACCAAGTCCCACGCGGGGCGTATCCGCGGAAAACAGCTAGTAATAAAATAAACAAAATCTTTATAAATTTATGCACATTTTTTTAACAAATTTGAACATTATAATTAGGAACAAGAAGGTTGTTTTATAAACCCTGTTTTCGAAACTAGGCAGGCGCCCATAAATAAATAAAAATTGCCTGGTAGAGACCGCGCGCGATGTCCTGATTCTAGGCAGGCGCCTGCGTTTCGGACGTCAGTATTCGACCGTTTTTTAAAGTAAAACGCTTTACTCGTTTAATCGCATTATGCCGAATTTGCAAAATGGCACCTTAGTCTCATAAAGGCTAATTCGCGAAATCACTAAATCTCAAAAGGACTAATTCGCGAAATGGCAAATTTTCAAACGGACTTATTTGCGAATAGGCTATTCTCAAATGGACTAATTCGCGAAATGGCTAATTATCAAAAGGACCAATTCGCAAAATGCCAACTTTTTCCAAGCCATGACTAGATAAAATGGCAAGCTATTTGGAGGTTATGGTATATTTTTTTATATGAAATACGTACAACTAATTAATGAATAAGAAACTAATTAAATCTATGTTTCTAATGCCATTCTCCCACTACACCAATAACATACATGCATGCTCACAGTGATGAGGTCATCACTGTGAGCATGCATGTATGTTATTGGTTTTATTTTTATCGTTTTCTTTGTTATTTGGTACAAATTCATTACGGCTAGAGGATATAAAAAAAAAATCTTAATTTGACGTGTACGATTTTGGGACCATTGGGGCCATATCTGCTTGCATTTTCACATAATGGGGGGCTTGAGGTAATTGTACTTTTGCCAACCATTAGAAGAAACAAACTAATAAGATTTTTGCAAACGCTCCATTTTCCGTAGAAAATAATTCGCCATAGCCGTTCGTAAGGCCAGACAATGTTTCTAAAATATTACCCTGAAACTAGGTCGCTTGCCTAATTTCATTATGATAATTAAAGTTGCTGGTCATGTTGAATTATGTATATTGCTGAACTTTGTTAAGTACTTGAAATACGTTTTTTTATATGTTGTTTTCATGCGTCGAAATTTGTGATGAAATTTTCACATAATACACATAATATAGCATAGAATTAAAAAAAAATTGCGTCAGAGAGAGCGCGATTCGAACTTCTTTGATATACAGGTACCTACCTAATTCAGAGGAAAGACTACTGACGTTTTCTCCATACAAGTATTTGACCCGGATTTCCCTTTGGATAATATCAAGACGAACCCAAGAAAGAAAATTCCTTCCAACCCCCAAAAAAAAATCAACTATTACACACATTCAAAAATATTTTTAAACAAAAAAGGCCTATTTTTCCTTTAAATTTTCATATTATAATGTACCTATAAAATCAGTCAGTATTTAAAAAGAAATCAGTAAAACAAAACTCTGATTTGATCAAGATATTAGTAGGTATACTAGGTTAGGTATATATATTGGTGACCACAACAGTATTATCCTGACCGCACTCTTCTTATAATGAGGTGAAAGTAAGACAGCGATATGGCCTTTAAATACGTACTTTACAACTCTCTGTTGTAGTCTATCATATAACGTTTGAATACTCACTTTGAAATATACCTAAATTTAATCAATATTTTTACCTATTACGACCAAATTCAGAAGCCAATTCACGTAACTATAAACTATTTCCATCAAAACATACCACACCAATATCGAATTCAATTCAAAGCAAAATAGCCACACAAGGAGATGATTTCATACAGAGCTGTGGAATTATACCAATTTCTTCCATATTTTGTAAATTGGCAAATAATACCACGTTAAGTCAGCAATCGCCACAAAGCAACCACGTGCTTATCGCTGAATCCCTTCATCGTACGTCAAACGCTACTTGGAGCCGCTCTGGTGTAGAACAGAGATGGTATTGGAGTAGCTGTTATGCAAAACTTTCATAACATTTCACATACATGCATTTCTGGCAATATTCAAAACGAATAAAATACATGGTCACTAACTACGGTTATAAAATAAGAGTGTAATAATTAGGATATATAAATATGTATTATCATTTCATTTGTTTGGAAGATTATCAAATAGTTCTAGCTGACAGCGATAATTCTTCTCTGCACCACTATGGCTTTAAGTCCGCCATTTACATTTGTAGGTAATAAAGTTAAATAAATAATTTAACTAACTGGCTAGTTACTATCTATAATGAATATTCATGTAACAAGATATTTATAAATGCACATTAATCTAAAAAAAAACGAATAAATGTATGCAGTTTCCATTTTCAATAAATGAAGTTTATGTATTGGAAACTAGATTAAATTCATAATAATAGACTTTCCTCGATTGAACTGAAAAATTTTCTAAGCCATAAACTTTTACGATTCTCGCCGATTGATGCGTAACACTTGTAGACGCGATTTTTTTAGCCGGCAATGCAGAAAAACATATTTTCGCAATTTTATAACTAATGGGACAATTAAATCTATCACAGCAGTGACTTACTTTTGTAGGATGCTAGATCTAGATAGGAATTATATTTTAAAAAATATATTATATGTTAACATGGCTGATGATTTGACAAAAAAACTCCATAATGGTGAAAAGCATAGGTATAAGAATTTTTGCATGAACACGAGTATTACGAGTAAGTATATGAAAGTCCTGGAATAACGAATGAGGCATATTTAATAATGGTTTTGCCAAATTTATTTTTTGTTATTTTTATTTTTTTTGTCGACTGAGAGAATCGGAAAATAGGGGAATCATGACATAGGCGATGCGGCTAGCAACCCATCACTATTGATTTCCTGTTTCAACTATCATCATGCTAAACGTGGTCTAAGGTCTTATGGCCCTAGGCTCTGTCTACCCCGTATAAGATGAAGACGTGACTATATGTATGTATGTAAGTTATTTTTATTTTACTTGCAAATAAAACTGAGATATTCTTATTCAAAATTATTTATTTATATAAAGTAAATATAACAAAAAATTGAGAGAAGACGTGGACAAAACTAGCAACATTAAGGGTCAGATTTTTGCCAAAATAATCCTCCCCACGTCTTCCTGTTTTTAGAAGAAAAGATAAGAGGCGTCGGAAGATAGCGCCGTACAATACTTATCCAATTAAACTAACCGACTTGGTATATGGGCAATAATGAGTTCGGCTTATTTATTACAATCGTACTACTTCGATTTTAATGAACTCTTTTTTGAAATTCCAAATTTTGTCAAGTGCGTTATTTGATATTTCATACAATCCATTCATTTGATTTAATTAAAACTATGTCACATTGAACAAAAGCGAATTATTGTTTAACAGGTTTTTTTTCATTAATAAGCAATAATGCAAATTTTTTTAAAGTAGCTTTAACTGCCATAGCAACAAGAGTATTAATATTGGCCGTTGAGCATTGTTCATTTAAGATTATACAAAGTGGTAGCGAAATCACATCCCCTTTCGTCAAATTAATCGGCTTAATGCGATTTGACGTTCAGATGTTAACTGTTTAATCGAATGGAAACCACATCGGTTTTGGTAACCTTATATCTTTTACACTTTAAGCGAACTTTAGACACACGAAAACTACTCAAAATCCTTTTAAAATAAAGTTCAAATTACTGTAAAGTTTACCTTTTTGAAAGAACAAAGAGTTTTATACCGTATCTTTTTAAATATAGAGTTGACAATTGGTGAATGGATGCATTTTATGAGTGAAGTGTAAATAAGCTACTGTTTAGTGTCAGTTTACTTGTACCTTGGGTTTTCATGTCCAAAATTCGATTCTCGGACAATTAATCAGGTTGTTATATTCTGAGAACTTATCTTGTGTTTGGCGAATTTGCGAAGAAATGAAATATGCCAAGTTAATTCGAATAGGACAAGGAGTGTTATTTTTTAGATATATGACTCACTCGAAATCGGTCAGTGTCAATGATTATGGTGCGAGTCACCGGTTATGTCCTACGAAAATCATTCAAAAACAAACAATAAACATTATACTCACCGATTTTGCTTATGCTTATATCAAAAATAGCACCATAGGGCCTACCTAGATCATATGTTTTCGGGCAGATGGATATATCGTCAACTAGACTTATTTCTGGGGCTACTTAGGTTAGTGATTTCTGATAGACCTTAAGCTTGAGTCCGTTATCATATGTTTTCTGGCAGATGGATATATCGTCAACTAGACTTATTTCTGGGGCTACTTAGGTTAGTGATTTCTGATAGACCTTAAGCTTGAGTCCGTTATCATATGTTTTCTGGCAGATGGATATATCGTCAACTAGACTTATTTCTGGGGCTACTTAGGTTAGTGATTTCTGATAGACCTTCAGCTTGAGTCCGTTATCATATGTTTTCTGGCAGATGGATATATCGTCAACTAGACTTATTTCTGGGGCTACTTAGGTTAGTGATTTCTGATAGACCTTAAGCTTGAGTCCGTTATCATATGTTTTCTGGCAGATGGATATATCGTCAACTAGACTTATTTCTGGGGCTACTTAGGTTAGTGATTTCTGATAGACCTTAAGCTTGAGTCCGTTATCATATGTTTTCTGGCAGATGGATATATCGTCAACTAGACTTATTTCTGGGGCTACTTAGGTTAGTGATTTCTGATAGACCTTCAGCTTGAGTCCGTTATCATATGTTTTCTGGCAGATGGATATATCGTCAACTAGACTTATTTCTGGGGCTACTTAGGTTAGTGATTTCTGATAGACCTTAAGCTTGAGTCCGTTATCATATGTTTTCTGGCAGATGGATATATCGTCAACTAGACTTATTTCTGGGGCTACTTAGGTTAGTGATTTCTGATAGACCTTCAGCTTGAGTCCGTTATCATATGTTTTCTGGCAGATGGATATATCGTCAACTAGACTTATTTCTGGGGCTACTTAGGTTAGTGATTTCTGATAGACCTTAAGCTTGAGTCCGTTATCATATGTTTTCTGGCAGATGGATATATCGTCAACTAGACTTATTTCTGGGGCTACTTAGGTTAGTGATTTCTGATAGACCTTCAGCTTGAGTCCGTTGTACAGAATTTCTTTGTGAGGGACCATGATTCATTAAAAAACAGCCGTTAAAAAAAAATCAAATTTTATACAAGGTGGACACAAATCAACTGCAAATATTTTAAGCGCATATACAGACCACTATACTGAACAACTTTTCCAAAGAAACTTATATCGAAATATGAAATTTTATTTTTCACTCTCCATACTAAACTAGATCAGCTGATTCTAAATTTGTATGGGAGGTCAAAATTTCTTTTTCGTATTTTAACATTAGTTTATTTGGGAAAGTTGTTCAGTTTAGTGATCTGAATCTGCCCTTAAAATATTTGCAGTTGATTTAAATTCACCTTAAATATATAACTTTTACTACCAGATGGCAGGCGGAACCAACGACTTGACGTGCCTTCCTAAGCACGGAATCACCTTTATTATCAGACAATCAGGTGATTCAAGCCTGCAATGTCCTCACCAAACTGGAAACAACTAAATGTATTATTTATACTCTCTCAGGACAGAGGTGATTCCAGGTCCATATTTATAATAACGTCACTAGCAATAAGGAGCAGGTGACCTGCCTGCTTAGTTAATAAGAAAGTTAGACTTTACGACAAAAACCTAATTAAAATGGCAGCCATCAAGAGTTAACGAGTTATACGAACACATACACACATACGCTTATTTATTATATCATTATGTCAACTCAATTATACGTAATCGCTAGAAAATGAGACTGTAATTAATTGCAATGGTAAGTTTTTTCAATAATATTTTAGCTATCATCGAATATCGGTGGTAGGTTCACGATATTTTTAATGATAACGACATAAATTATAGTAATTTATTTATAAGATAAAATAATTTTATCTCACTTACCTACTTATGCATCTAACTAAACTAGACAAACATGTTCATGAAGTGCGATTTTTTTTTTTTTCTATAGTTTATTGCTCGCGGCTCTACCCATGTGGCATGCTCGGGGCTATTAATAAAACACGTAGATAGAAGTCCTTCGTAACACTTAAATATATTTTTTTATATTCCGTAAAGACGTAACTCATGAACAATCATGATTAAAAATAATAAATAATACATTTTTCATTAAATTATTTCCAAAAATTAATATAAATCTCATGCTGCTATAAAATCTAACGCAGTTTATTGAATGCAAACCCCCACTGCGCCCGCGCATACTCGATTCTTATAATTGAGACATATATCAGTACTGTGGCATTACTACAGGTCGGGATACAAAAGACCGTAACCGACAAAATATAGATTTTGATCAACAGGAACACAGAATATATTTCTATGCAACAAATGTCATGTAACACCAATGGCTATTACAATCAACAAGACAAGATGTTAAAATCAGATTGTATATTCATCACAAATCCTAATCTACTAAATCTTTGTACGGTTATATTGAAATGAACCAAGCTGCAGCTTAAATCCAGTGCTGCGACAGTGCTTAAGTAGTAGAATACATTATTAAAGCTATAATATGTTAGAAGCAGCTTGAGTGAATGAAAGCCTGAATCGAAATACTAATGCTAAGGCATTAGTATTTCGATTCAGGCTAATATATATGTGTCAGTTTTTACATACTTTTATTATTTTATTTCTTAAGAGAAATAAAATAATAAAAGTATGTAAAAACTGACACATAGTATAACTGTGTATGAATACTTATTTGAATTAGATTTTAATAAAACATTTTGTTTATAAAATGTTATGATTTTGCGTGACAAATTAAAAAAACACAAATTGATACTTACGCCTTTTTCCCCATGGACATTTCTTAAGAGAAATAAAATAATAAAAGTATGTAAAAACTGACACATAGTATAACTGTGTATGAATACTTATTTGAATTAGATTTTAATAAAACATTTTGTTTATAAAATGTTATGATTTTGCGTGACAAATTAAAAAAACACAAATTGATACTTACGCCTTTTTCCCCATGGACATTTCTGTTAATAAACATGTCATCGTTAAATAAAGAGCAGCATTCGACCATAAACAAGGTATAAATAAACAATACAAATAAATAACTGACGTGGTACCTTGTCTAATTATTTTATGCATTGATTTTATTTACCGGATAGTGGTAATATTTTATAACTAGCGGCCGCCCGCGGCTTTGCTTGATCCTGTGAGAGTAACGGGAATTTCATTAGCTTCTTCTTTTATCGTGTCAATGGCTAAATTCACATTTGAGTCAGAAGCCACAGCCAGATCTTGGCTCCAGTCACAGTTGATCGAAAATCCGTTTCGTAGTTTCGATAAATCTTTGAGCATACATAGGGACAGACAGCGACTTTGTTTTATACTTTGTTTAAGATAAAGATAAAGAAAAGATATTCAGTGCATGAGTTATAAAGCTAGTTCAGCCAAGATTAATTACTATTCTTCCATGCTGGTCTGGGAGAAAAAGAAAAACATAGAATGTACCAGCTGCTTCTCTTCCCGCGCAAGCCGTAAAGTCGTCGAGGGCTTCGCCGAATGGGGGAAATCATGACATAGGCGATGCGGCTAGCAACACATCACTATTGATTTCCTGTTTCAACTACCATTATGCTAAACGTGGCCTAAGGTCTTATGGCTCTAGGCTCTGTCTACCCCGTATCGGATAAAGACGTGATTATATGTATGTATTAATTACTATTCAGAGTACAACAAACAACTGTGTCACCTATTTCACACTTAATTAATGTCCCATATAAGAGGAAGACCAATTAATACTTAATTGATAACCGCCTAAGGCCTATTTAAATTGACCTATAATATAATTATAGCGGATACATTGACACTCCCTTAGTAATTCCTTGTAAATTGTAGGGAATACCTAGATATTCAGATAAGTGAGACAAATTTATAAAAAGTAGTATGGGTAGATTTTCTTAAGGCGCAATTTTTATCGTGCTCTAAGTATGTGTCTTAACTCATCTGTATCATAAGGACCAAGGTATACAGGGCCTCTGATAGAGATGTTTGTGGCAAGTAGCTTTATATCTGGGCAAAACAAAAATACCATCGCCAGGAAAACAAAAGATGAGGTAGGCTTTTGTAGCTGATTTAAAAGTTTACTATTCCTTTTTCGGTGTCGTAAAGTCGATTAAGGGACAAACAGAGGTAAATAACTTTTGACCAACTAAAGGCTGCTTTATTAGAAGCGTTGGCGAGTATTGCAGTTTTAGTTTGTGAAATTCATTGAATATTCAACTTTGTGTATGCATAGAGTGGTCTTTAACTCAGTAGTGGACAGAAAATATGCTGATATAGAAGACACTAAATCATGTTTTTCTTTTATTTATTAGTAGATATTGCCTGTGGCTCCACCCGCGTGAGACACAGTCATATCGCACCCAAAAGTAGCCTATATTTTACCTACAGTCTTAAACTAAACACGTACCACTTTTCATCACAATCGGTTTAGCGATTTAGTCGTGGAAGCGCAACAGTCAAACAGACTTTCACATTTATAATATTAGTATGGAAGTATGAATTTATTATATTCAACCGGGCAAAGACCTCATACAAACAAGGCCAAATAAATAAAGGAACAATGTTACAATATCAAAAGATTTGGAAAGCTCAATTGCTAATACCTAACCTAATATTTTGATCCCTAAAATATTCCCGAAGTCCTGCAACCAATAATGACGTATGCAAATTTCGCCGGGGAATCGAATACCATGCCATTAGTAGTTGCGTTAGTTACTAAGCATTTATGGTTATTATGGAGTTTAACGTCGCTTGAGGTAAGCTTTTACTGGAATAAAGCTTTGGAGGCTTTTGAAGATTTTTATTGAGCTTTTTCGTTCTTTGATTTAAACTTGTTGCGGTATTAAATGGTTATGTACTTATTTTATAGAGTGGGTTGTAATGTCAAACTATTTTGTATTCCCTTGTGTTAGTATTTTTAAAGGGTTTAGTTTAGTAGACCACTTCATCAGATCAGTTTTTATTTCCAAAGATTGCGAGATGCCAAGCGGTTGAAAAAAAAAATTCAATTAATTATCCAACTAATATTGTTAATGGGAAAGTGAGTTTGTATGTTGGTTTATTTGTTTAATATTTATTAATAAAATAATGATTCGGTACGATCTATACAATAATGGTCATAAGATTAGATATTCTTATAATATTTTAGACGTTCTAGCCTTGCAAGAATTGTATCCAACCTAGATATATCATATATAATTTGAAAGTTATTTAGCTTGAATGACGAAAATCCTGTCCCATGCAATTATATCTAGACGATATAATAATATGCTCGGCGATATAAGCTGGGCAATTTACAGAAATTGTCCGTCAAATGAGAGTTATGTGGTTCGGAGTAGGCTACTGTTGGAAAGTATAGTATTCAATACGAGTATTAGTTGTATAACCTGTCTGACCACTTTATATTGTTACGCAAAATAGTGCATTTCGTATACATATGTTGAATGTTTCAAAAAGCAAAGTGTTATTAAAAAGGCTTTCATTTGATTTCTTGTATGTTTTACATCCATATCCATACTAATATTATAAATGCGAAAGTCTGTCTGTCTGTCTGTCTGTTACCTCTTCACGGCTAAACGGCTGGACCGATTGTGATGAAATTTGGTAGGGATATAGTTAATGACTAATGGTCAAACATAGGTTACTTTTGGGCGCGATATAACCGAGTCCCACGCGGGGCGAAGCCGCGGGGAACAGCTAGTATACTATATTTAATACTATCATAAGCATCATCATACAATTTTATATAAAGGTCAAGATGAAAAATGTTCTTTTTCTGATTGGCCTGGGTCTTGGATGTTTAAGTTAGTATCCCATTAGACAAGTCCTGCACTTGTGTATTTATATATGGTTAAAAGTCTATAGACATCATACGAGCGTGTTTTGTCCGATCCGAACATGCAACTCATGTTCGGTTTATGCTTTAAACATCTAAGAATGCTTTAACTATAATTCTATACCTATTGGGCGGTACTAGTTATCACAATGTCTAACCCTTGACTCTTTTTATAGGAAAGCCAGATCAATAGAAACATAATCATCTGACACAGCCTTACGACTAGCGTTAACTACCAGGCGGCCTACTATCATCTTTAAAAACCATGCAAGATCCAGTGAGTAAGCGAGACAGCGCAATACATGATATAAGGCGACATCTCCCTTACTCACTGGATCTTGCATGGTTTAAAGAGACGGTAGTAACCCCCCAGGACTATAATCCATGGAATATGACAAATTTCTGACAATGTAGTACGTTATTGTAGTAACAAACACATTTGACGACCTCCGTCGCGTAACGGTTAATTTGCCTGACCGCTACTCAAGAGGTCCCGGGTTCTATCTCCGGTCAGGTCAAGATGAAAAATGGTACTTCTAGATTGGGCTGGGTCTTAGTTGTTCATCTTTATATGTAATTGTTAAAAAATATAGTATCGTTGAGTTAGTATCCAATAACACAATTCTTGAACATACTTTAGGGCTAACTCATTCTGTGTTTTTATGCTGGAAAAAGTCATCTAACACAGCATTACGACTAGCATTAACCATACTATCATTCATAGAATAAGACAAATTTCAGACTGATACGTCATTGTAGTCAGAAACATTGAAAATACCACTTGTCAGTGATATTTTTATGTCACAGTGTTTTATCATCATTACAAACATTGCAAGTCATCCATTCACCGACAAACGGAAACAAAGACGTACTCCCCTGAATGACAACCAAGCGAACCAGTTGCTCGAGGTTTCTCATTGAAAAGAACAAGTCCTTATCACGAAACTGGCCACTATCCCTTTCAGGCACGCAAGCCATGATTAAAAACCACGCCATCCATTGACACACAGTTATCACACACGTCAGCTCGCGTGATCTCAGAACACGTGGTTACCATCACGCAAACCAGGCACGCATAGCCTCATTGGTGCGTGTGACGTGGATGGTAGTCAAAAACGTCGCGTGATAGACCAGCCGTGGATGATCTGACCTAGAGTGTTGTGTGCTTAGGAACTTGCTGAATGTATTGACAGATTGTGGTTTCAATCGATATCTTCAGCGCACTAACGCAGTGAATTCAATTGCGAGTATGTAAGACGTCTATTGCTGTGTGATTTAAAAAAAAATTAATTATATACAACTAGCTTTTGCACGCGGCTTCGCCCGCGTGAAATTCCCTCGGGAATAGTGCTTTTTTCCCTATGTTCTTCTTAATACTTCTAGCTATGTGTACGCGAAATTTTAGAAAGATTGGTTCAGTAGATAGGGCGTGAAAGCATACAAACAAACAAACTCACTTTCGCATTTAAAATATTCGTTGGATTGGATTAGAAAAGAAAATAGTTGAATATGAGGACATTTTTAAATAATGGCTGTAGATGTAATAACTTCTGTCAAAGTTAGTTTAAGAATAAATTGTCAATAATATTGACGTCATCGATGGTTATTTTACTTCTGTAACTGAATGTGATTTAAAAGAATAGTAATCTTCTCCTCATAGCCAAGATGACGCTGATGGAAGGGTGGTATAAGCTATTCAATGATTAAAGTGGTAGTAAAAAGACATTGGATACTTTGAAAAAAAGAACAATTCATCTTTCTTTCTTCTTCTTTGATTTTCATTTCAAACCATATTTACCTACGGTCAAATCACAAAAATTGAGAAACCTCAAAATTATTGTTGCTGTAACTTATGTCATATCCTTGAGCTTTACTTTGAAACATGATCTATTTAAGATTTACAAGTCAAGGTCAATCTGTAATATATCATTTTAAATCATGACCTGAACGGGGATCGAATCCAACACTTTCGGTGTGACAAATGACCTGGTAGGTTATCATATAATATTTCTACTAAGACGAGCAAACAATTTCAGCATTATTATATTGTTTAAACGCAAATTAATTTATTTTATCATGTCAGTCTAACCCAATGATTAAAACGTCAACAGTATCTTGCTAATTCTTCATATCTTCACCGAGATCGAAGATCCAGCCATCAGCTGGTAGCCGAACCGTGACGTTCGTGTTGGATCCACATTACTTGTGTTCGTGACTGTACACCCGCAGTATTATGACCCACGGACAATGTACAGACCGTCTCGAAAGTTTCGCACTCGTCTACTCTAATGATCATTGTGACTGGGGAAATGTATTTTAGTATACTAAAATAGGTATTCTAAAGTTAACCTCTGAATTTGCCTTTTTTATAAAGTACAAGTATGTTTTTATTTTCATTCGATAAGTTAAGTCCATTTGCATTATCAAAGCTAAGGCCTTAGAGTTTTTGGTTCTAACTGTGGTTCTAGATATGAAGGCACTGGTTCTTATCATATAGTTGGTTGCCATGTAACTAATAGGATCATGATACTGGTGTGGCCAACTCTTTTAACTAATCCAAGTCAGGCTACGCTCTACGTCGCTTGACACGCATGATCGTTGAGAAGACGCAAGGCCTTAGTTATTAAGCTTCTTAATATGAGTTTACTAGGATTCGTAGGGTCAATCGATCTTACGAATGAATAAAAGGGTTTTTTTTTTCTTTTCTTAATACTTATATCTTTTTGTTCCATACAATAATGCTTGATTGGTAAAGAATGCTCACAGCAATAAACTACCAATTATACAAGTATTTTTACTTGTGAAACTATAAAATTTTAATAAATAAACAGTTGAAATAAAACCGGGAGTGAACCCTGGACACCCCGAACCAGCTGTACCCGGCAGACCGTGTCGTTTCGTGTTCAACACACATTTGGTCAGTTAGGGTCTGCTACCTCGGGGGAACGGTTTTTGCAATTGCTGTTCCGTGGTCATTGCTTTTCATTTTGTGAGGGTTGTTTTTGGAATCGTAACGAATTTTTTGAAGAAAAAATTAGGTTTAACCACATTATTAATTTGGTATTGTGTAAACTGAAACTCTCAAACTAAACGTGGCATATCTAAAAAGTCGATAAATTTAGTAAAAAAATCTCTTTTCGGTTTTTTTTTTTTTTTGTAATATCAAAAGAAATGAGACTTTGTATTTTTCGTATGTGGTATTCATTCATTTCGTGTAGGTGTCATGGTCAATCGACCATGCACACCCTGGTGTCAGAGTTCTTCGGAACCGCCTCTCGGCCTCTGACACGGTTCCTTTAACGACTACCAGATGGCAGCCGGGACCAACGGCTTAACGTGCCTTCCGAAGCACGGAGGTATGTGGTATTAAACGTCGAAATAAGACAAATGATTTTCTTTCAAAAATTAACTTGTCTGAACGAAAACAAGTAAAAAAGTTCAAGCCGATTTTGAGTAAGATACCATAGAGCTTTAAAAAAATATAGGTTCTGTTAGATTTTTTTTTTTGTATTTTCCCTCAGTATTTTTTAAAACTTTGTTCAACAAAACCTTCAAAATCACATGCACATTTTTTACTAGACTCCACAAACATGTCTGAAAAGTAGATTGCACTTGACAACCAAAAACTCGAACTTAGCAGACAGAAAGGTAGAGTTCATTTAAAATTCATTCTCAACCCCCATGCCCTTTCCTACCCTCGAATAATTAGTGATCACGCAACCTTCATTCGCGTAGGGGTAAACCAGATTAAGATATAAGTCTAGTTGATATTCGGAGAAATGCAGGTTTTGAACCGTTGATAAATTAGATATTGGGGACTTACCTACATTCACATACTTAATTCATTTATCTACTTATGTCCCTGGTTCGATCCCCAGTCAGGTTAAGATGAAAAATGATATTTTTCTGATTGGCCTGGGTTTTGGATATTTGTCTATATATTTATTTGTTATTAAATATAGTATCGTTAAGATAGTATACCATAACAGAAGTCTCGAACTTACTTTGGGGATAACTCAATATGTGTGATTTGTCCCTAAATATTAAAAAAAAGTTAAAATATCATGTTCGTAGGACCTTGCACATCTTTGGTGTCAGTTTTCAAAACCATTTTCTGTCGCGGTTTTACGAACACCATGTTACAGCCAGCTCAACCTTGGTTTTTCCAATCTGTAGTGTGTATGTTATTAAACCTACACCAAAAAAATAGGGTTATTTATAAAGAACTAGCTATTGCCACCGGGCTTCGCCCCGGTGAAATTCTCTCACGAACAGTGCTGTTTCCCGGGATGCAAGGTACCCTAGGTCCTTTTCCTGGTTCTAAGCTACCTCCCACCAATTTTCAGCCAAATCAGTTAGGCCGTTCTTGATTTATAAATTGTGCAACTAACACGACTTTCTTTTATATATATAGATTTATCAAATCCGACCGATAGCTTTAAACTTAAAGGTGTTTGATCAAACACACTTCAGTTTTATTATTTTAGATGTAGTATAATTAGTACGAGTATAATAAAAAGGTGTAATAAATCGACTTATATTTTGTTATAAAATTATATTTGTAATTTATTTGTTTAAAGGTAATTTGACGCGACCGAAACTGGGTATTAAATAAGACTATTCTTAATTCTTGACATTGATTGATTTTCTTTTGATTGTGAGACTAAAGTATGACTACTCGTGTTGTTTAGAAAGCATAAGTATTATATTACCTATATTCTTTGGATTATAGCTTACTATAATGTTTCTCTCTTTCTAATTATAGCGGTTTTCCGGTTGCATCTCAAACAATATTGCTTTAGACCTTATGGACTCCTTCTTATTGGGGTACTCACAATGATATCTTATTATAAAAATAGATCATTGATCTGACGTTAACCTAATTCCATGCCATATACTTGAGCTTTAGTCACCACTTACGACATCCTAAAAACAACGATCTTAATCAGACTCCGCGCATATTAAAACTAACTCAAATTCGCATTTACAGGTTATTATGATTTTGAAATAAGCAATGTCAAATCTGATATCAAAACTAATATTATGAATTCGAAAGTCTGTCTGTGTCTGTTACGCTTTCACAGGAAAATGGCTAGACCAATTTTCATGAAATTTGGTACCTATGGATATAGTTAAAGACCAGGGGTTAAACATAAGCTACTTTTGAGCGCAATATAACCAAACCGATAACGCGGAGAAGCGGGCAATTGCTAGTTTATTTATAAAAAAGTTTGTTCCACAAGTAAATAATACTTATACAATAGGCGGACATAATACTAAAACCTAATATATCCATACTAATATGCTTTTTTAGTTCATGTAGCTATGACTCACTCATAATTATAATATAGTAAGTACCTATATACTTTACCCACCATTTTATAAAAAAAAACAAATACACTTGTTACGTAGGTATACTTGCGCCCCTAAAGCTTATACCAAATGCATTGTCTAAATCTGGCACGTGCCATCCAATAGGTACATTCACCCCAAACGTTACCCCTGAGAATTACCCTCTAAGGTAAGAAAGGGGCGTGGCGGTCTTAGGGAGGTCTTGCCTCTCGCTCTTACACTTATATTTGAACATCTATCTCGTTTATTCGCAAGTTCAGCGCGCTCGATTTCTCTTTGCTAACCTTATCTTTATAAAAGATTCTGAAATGGTTTTTGTGGAATTGTTTTCGTATTATTAATTTATTTAGAGATGGTCTGCTACGTTTATGCCTTTAGGTGACCTGAAAAAAATATTGCCAGTAGCTATGGATGTCATTTTAACACTATATTTTATTTATTTAAACTTTATTGTACAAAATACAGTTGTATATCAGTTTTTTATAAACTATAAATAAATATATACGGACAAATCACACAGATTGAGCTAGCCCCAAAGTAAATTCGAGACTTTTGACTTTTTCTTCTTTCTTCACTACATAGTATAAAACAAAGTCGCTTTCTCTGTCCCTATATCCCTATGTATGCTTAAATCTTTAAAACTACGCAACGGATTTTGATGCGGTATTTTTTAATAGAAATAGTGATTCAAGAGTATATATACATTGTACTATTAGATTTTAAGTACCTACCATCCCTATGGCTGTTGCAGAGCTTCACACCGTTGAGATACAGGTTTGTTCCTAGTTCGATGGTGGGTTGCCGAGTGACAGCCCCATAGACGTTTGGTTTACAGCTGGTTTTAATGTACTTCAATGTATTGAAATAACTCAATAAAGATTTTTATTATTATTATTATATCCTTTATTTATCTTCGTCTCATTTTTTTACATTTTTAAATATTAATAATATATAAAAAAATAAAAAAAAAACATTTAAAAATATAAAAAAAGGGGCACCCATCGGCAGCGGAGTGAAGACCCAAGCTGCCGGTGGTCAGGGCTCCAGAGTGAGGAATCTTCTCACAATGCGGGCCGTATCCAGAAGTACTGCCTTCTGTATTTGTGTCTTGACCCAACTGCCAAGCGAGAGTCTCTCTAGGTGACGGTCGAGACTCTTCGCTATAAGTCCGTTCGTGCTCACCACAATTGGAACAATTACCGTTGAGTCAACATGCCACATGGCGGTAACCTCGTGGGCCAAGTCTAAGTACTTTGAAAATTTATCTTTCTCGGCCTTTACGAGGTTCTCGTCATGCGGAATGGTAACATCAACTAGAATTGCACGGCGTGTCTCCCGGTCTATAATCACAATATCAGGTCTATTGGCTATTATAGTCCTGTCTGTGATAATAGACCGGTCCCAGTAGAGCGTGACATGACCATTCTCAAGAACCGGCGCTGGTGCGTACTTATAGTACGGTACCTCAGAGTTCACAAGGCCGTATTTAAGAGCAAGTTGCTGGTGTATAATCCTAGCTACTTGATTATGCCTATGCAAGTACTCGCCGTTAGCAAGATGAGAACAACCGGAAACTATATGCCTGAGTGACTCTCCGGGACGGTGGCATGCGCGACATATGTCGACCGTACCGTCCTTCAGGATATATTTCCGATAGTTATTCGTCTTGATAACTTCGTCCATAATTGCACAGACAAAACCTTCGGTTTCTCCAAAGAGATCACCAAAACGTAGCCAGGCCACCGACGCGAGCAGATCTACATCAGGTCCATGAAGGGCCTTGTAGAACCGCCCGTGCAGCTCTTTACTCTTCCATACGTCCATGCGACTCTGGGTAGTAAACACCTGTGGTATGCGCCAGTTCCTGTTCGCCATGGATAGTGGTGTCAGGCCATTGTCAACTGCTACGACGTCGCAATGTAATCCACTTTCACGTTGTTGGAAATATTTCCTGAGATTGCACACCTCTCGGTTGTGTAGGTTTTTGGCATTAAGAAAGCCACGCCCTCCACACTTCCGTGGGATGTACAATCTCATCACCGATGATCGTGGATGATACATGCGATACGTCGTAAGCATTTTTCTGACCTTTACGTCCAGGGCGTCTAGTTCAGTCTGAGTCCACCTTAATATGCCAAAGGTGTATATAAGTAAAGGCATAACCCAACCGTTGAAAGCACGAACCTTATTGCCACCCGATAAAAGACTTTTCAGTACTTTTTTCAGCCGGCCAAAGAAACGTTCCGTCACTGATTGTTTTATGTCTCTATCAGATATACCGAGAGACTCTGACATACCAAGGTATTTGTATGTTTCTGCCTCGGAAAGGGATTTGAGAATCATATTCTCGGAGAGTTGCAATCTGTCAGAGTTTACAACTCTACCCCGTTCCACATGCATGACCGCACATTTGTCAACACCAAACTCCATACAAATGGCGTTGCTAAAAGTTTCAGTTACTTTCAGCAACTTCACAAGATCTGGTTTTTTTGGTGCAAACAACTTGAGGTCATCCATGTATAACAGATGAGAAATGATCTCACCCCCTCTCCGAAGACGTATACCTAGCCCTGAATCCTTTAACAAAGTGCTAAGCGGATTCAGAGCCAGACAAAACCACAAAGGACTCAGACTGTCACCCTGGAAAATACCACGTTGTATCCGTATTGGGTTCATCGAACCAGGAGAAATCCCGCCACCTGGTTTACAAAGGACCGTGGTCCACTGCCCCATACAAGTGCTGAGAAAGGAACGTAGAGTTGAGTCTATTTTGTACAACTCCAGTACCCGTCTCAGCCATGAATGAGGCACCGAATCATAGGCCTTTTTGTAGTCAATCCAGGCAACGGAAAGATTTTTCCTGTTTCGACGGACCTGTTGGCATATGGTCCTGTCAATGAGGAGAAGCTCTTTTGTACCACGGGACCCAGCCCTACACCCATTCTGTACAGTTGCCAGAATATTTTGCGCATCTATGTGCTGAGTAATTTTTGATGTAAGAATGGATGTAAGGAGCTTGTATAATGTTGGTAAGCATGTTATGGGTCGAAAGTTTTTAGCTTCCGTGGTACTACCACCCTTAAAGAGCTGAAAGGTAATACCAGTTGTCATGAATGCTGGAAGATATCCACCCACGAGGGCATTTTGAAATTGCGCTGCCAAGACAGCATGTGACCGACGAAACCATTTAAGCCAAAAGTTGTGCAATCCATCCGGGCCTGGAGTTTTCCAGTTATGTGCTGAACGGATTGCACAACTGATATCTTGAGTGTCTATGTTTATAGCCTCCATGGCTTCAATCGAGTCACACGCTCCCTCAATCGCACTCATCCAAGATCCCTCGGTGTGGTTAACAGGCACCGACCAAATATTTCGCCAAAAACTAGACATGGCTTCATCACTTGGAAGCTGTCCATTAACCACTCTATTAGTGGACTTCTCCCAGTTTCGGTATACCTTCCTTTGATCACATTCGAAAATGCGATTTAGGTGAAATCTCTCAGCCCGCTCCCGGAAACGTCGAATCCTGTTCGCCCATGCACAAATCTTCTGCTTAAGTAAGTCAATGCGCTCCGTGACCCAATGTATATAGTCCTGGGGACGAACATTGGTCCCAGAAAACGCTTGGTGCACAAAGCGCATTACCCTTGGGCGGTTATTGCCTGACCTAAAGCAGTAAAGTTTACCTATGAGAGTCCTAGCTCTAGTAATACGACTCTCAATTCTCAATTGCCATTCTGGTACATCACCCGCCCGCCGAGGGATCCGATCAGATTCTGGAAATCTTACTCGGGCCACACGACAGGCGGCAATGGCCGCACAATAAAGAATTGAGTGCGTATCAACCAGGTCTTGGCTGGATTCTAAATAAGGATCCAGCAAGTTATCTAGGGCTCCCATAAGCAAAATGTTTCGTTTGTGCATAGGCAAACGAGGTAGACGTGGTTTTTGTGTCATAGGGACTGAACGATACTCACTAATCACATTTTCCAATGTGCTCCTCAATTGCTCATAATTCTGGGTTGTACTCACGCTAATATTCTCACGATCATTTTGCACAGGTACGCCACCTGCCCGTAATGGTGACGAATCTTGTAAATTCGCCCTCGCAGCGGGAACAGGTCGGGTCTGTCTTGCGTCAATGATAGTAGGAACAGGTTGCGCTTCCCGACGTAGCCGCTCAAGTGTAGGCGTGTCCAACATTCGACAACGCTGGATGGCCCGCACCTGATCCGAGAGACGTTGTGCCGATACGGTGACAGTCGGTTCGAACATCTGAAATACAGAAAGCATTCGAACACGGTACGCACTGAGATTAGTTCCCCCCTCAGTCGCCCCGAAGTAGGCGCGCATGACGTTCTCATTCATAGAATTAGTCCACGTCATATTATTATTATTATTATTTGTTTCGGATAAAACATTCATCAGACAAATATATATTCACGTTGAATTTACTCGACTCGATAGTCGACAAGTTTCGGTTTTGGTACAACACTAGGTGGTTTGGACGCGCCTGACGCCATGACAGTTACCGGTCGGCAGAAGTCTGTTAAAACGCGCGGTCGCGGTTAGATGCATTCTTATTTTTTTGTTTATTACTTGTGAAGTCTCTGGATAGACTATTTTAATACGATTTGCGTTCAATCTTCGGGAATAATTGCGCATTGATATCGTGAGTGAGGCCCGGTTGCCTAGTGGATAAAAGTTTAAAGTATATTGACAATTGAACACTCGGTAGTGAAATAACCTGTGTGGAGACCCATCTTATACCCTATATATTATATCGCCGGATCGACACCGAATTAATAGGGGATGTGTAGGAATCTCATGAGAAGGGGCTTAAACGGGTTTAATTAATTCGGATTAATAAGCAAGTCACGCCCAAGCGCGTAAGGTACTTTTCTTTTGTTTATTTTTAGTGTTCAGACTAACATTGCTATCATATCACGCTTCCACTGCTAAATTTAAACATTCTGGTAGCAGAGTTGGCTGAAACATTATTATTAAGAGGAAAGTTTTTATGCCCATGCAAAGAAGGGCCGCTAGTATGCTATAAAAAAAAACCAATTGCTGTTCGTCAGTCTCGCTAAAACTCGACAATGGCTGGACCGATTTGGTTAATTTTGGTCTTAAAATATTTGTAAAAGTTCAGGGAAGGTTTAAATGGTGAGAAAAATACATTCAGGCAGTACGGAGTACGCCGGGTCAGCTAGTAATTATAAAACTTTTGCTATCTTATTCACACGTCATAACTCGAAAGTTACATAAACATAGTAGGTACACATTAATGACAGTTGATTATTAATTATCATTGGCATACCTCAATCATGCAAACAGCCTAGCTTATTAGAAAATACCTTTATTTTCAATATAATTACCTTTATTAGCATATAACAATGTTACTTGATAATTTCCACACATCATTGCAAGAATATGACATGACAAGAGATCATCAAAGCATTTAATGAATCTATAATATTCTGAAAACCAACGTTCCATGGAAAGGAGTATAAATAAATAAATATATAGGGACAAGTCACATAGATTGAGTTAGCCCCAAAGTAAGTTCGAGACTTGTGTTATGGGATACTAACTCAACGATACAATATTTAATAACAAATACATATATAGATAAACATCCAAGACCCAGGCTAACCGGAAAGAGATCATTTTTCAACTTGATCTGACCGTGGATCGAACCCGGGGCCTCCTTCCACGATTTGCTCCCAAAATTCCTGCGGGAATTGCCCGGGAATCGCCCTTTTCTTTTATACAAAGTATGTCATGACAAAAACCAACACAAAAAAAGAATTATCCAATTTGGTGCATTCGTTCGAAATCAAACATGCCTTGATTTCAAACAAATGATGATCTTTTTATTAATGAACCGATTTTGATGAAACAATTTTAGATGTTTTTCCGAGTTAAGCAAAACAATTGGTGAAAGTTTTAAACAAATCAGTTCAGTACTTTCGGAGATAAGTGTTATCAAACATACAGACAGAAAGACAAAAAATTGACAAAAATGTTTTTTTTAATTTAAGCATACATTACATAGGAATATAGATATGTAGTAATTTTAGTCACCAAATATTTAATTTTTTTAGGTATCCCTATTTATCATTAAGTTACACATAATAGATGTAAAAAGTTGGTAGTTGTCGCTAAAAATACCAAGTAATTTGCTACGAAGCTTTTTCTTGATATAGTATTATTGCTATTTTAATTTGCTTTTTTTAAATATTTTGATGTAATCATTTATTTTGATCTTTGAAACGTAATTCATATATTTTTCATACTAGTATTCCATGTACATTAAGGCTGACTTCGTGACGAAAAAATAGACGTTTTACGGTATTCCTCTGATACATACATACATACATACATATAATCACGTCTTTATCCCATGCGGGGTAGACAGAGCCTAGGGCCATAAGACTTTGGGCCACGTTTAGCATAATGGTAGTTGAAACAGGAAATCAATAGTGATGGGTTGCTAGCCGCATCGCCTATGTCATGATTTCCCCATTCGGCGATTCCCTCAGTCGACTTTTACGGCTTGCGCGGGAAGAGCAGCAGCTGGTACATTCTATGTTTTTCTTTTTCTCCCAGACCAGCATGGAAGAAACACATTCCTCTGATACACAGCGCCTTAACCCTTTTACAGTCGACTACTCTAACTCAAAAGAAAAAGCAGATCGTTGAAACAGCTCAATGCTTAGTCTCACACTATTATTACCTTTTTTAGTTAATTAATTAGTTTATTAATTATGCAAAGTATGCGAATACGATGGTTAATTGCGATTCATAGTATTGAGATTGTGTGGACGATACGGACGGGGGTCAGTTCATAGGAGATAGGCGGTTAATACAAACTCGAAAAAAAAAAGTATATTCTTAGTACATTAATTTTCTATATCACTTTTCAATATAATATCTGTCCTTTATTGTTCGACTTTCAAGAGGTTTTTTTTTTTTTCATTTTGTGTTACATATTTTTATAAGTTTCTATAAAATACCTATAGTTATTTATGCGAAATATATTTAAATTTTCTGCGTGTACTTCCTCAGGCGTGCTTTTAAAAAAACACCATAATACGAAAATGGAGATATTTATTGGTGGAGGCCAGGACACACTTTGGGTCATGCGCCTTACTTTGTTTGTTAGATTCTTTATTCAATAATATGTTTTTTCTTTATTTTTCAGGTAAAAGAAGTGATTGACATCTATTTGGGTTTGTAATTTTGTATCTTCTTAAAGTTGTTTATCTTCTTTAAAAAAATATATATTAAGTGTGTTAATCCTAAACTATTGTTGTTTGGCATATTCATTCGCGAATCAAGCGGAAACATTAATGTTTTTTTATTCTAGATTTATTTGTAGTTATTAGTTATATTTAAGTTTGTGATTAGTTTTCGACCTACACAAAAAAAAATATTTTTAACTAAATTCGCTTAAACTAATTTCATTTATATATATCTATATTTATTATAATGTGAAGTTTTTTTAAAGATAATTAGTAACTAAATTGGATCAACCACTCTTTCTTGACTGTCAAGCTGACTCATAAAGACAAACTCGCTTCAGTCTATGACTTATAAGCAAGCAAATTAGTGTTTGCCCGACAAAGGCTAGTTACTGCATTATTGTTGGGGTAAATTTTGTATACACAATGTTAGCTGCATACGCATATTACGTGTAGTTGTAACATACGATTATCCCTTCGTGATATTGTACAGGTGGAATACTGAATCGTGTCATTATTACGTGTTAAAGAAAGGACTCAATTTGAAAAAAAAGCTTTGTGATGTTAAATTGTTATAATATACTTCACTGTTGATCTGAAAACAAGAACTTACACCATTTGCTTCTGTTCAAAATTGTTCGAAATGAATGGTTATGTCATTTTCATAACAAACGAAAGTCTGAATTTTTTTTATAGTTTCCATAATATTCTTGTTTGTTTATAGAAACTATATTGTACAGAAAGAACAATAATTAACCAATACCATGGTCAATCTTATGTTAATCCCATACATTTTGTTTTTATCTTGTGACTTTGACAAAGCCCCCTACTAGGGCAAAGCTGGTAGTATTAAATAGGTATCTAATTCTCTCTCATTTAAGCGTTTTCCCAGTAGCTTTCTCACTTCCTTTCCTATTTTAGATAATTCTAAGCTTTGATTATTGCATTAAATATAAAAATCTGAAGGTTTGTCGTTAGAAGTTATGCTAATTATCGTAGCAAAACGTGAAGTAACCAGATCAAATAAATCACCCTTTTTAAAATCAGTTAAAATATGATTTAGACGTCTAAAACAACAGTAAACCAGTTTTCAATTAAATTTGCATTTACATGGAGCTGTAAAACTACTTTTATTATAGCCTGATCACAATATTTAGTGGACTAATAAATCTTAATAGAATTCAATTTAGAAAATCTAATACAATTTTAGATTTTCCACTCGGTAATGGAATTCATCGTTATATTACTATACTTAATCATTTTGATTCGAGTTGAGATATTGTGAGTACTGACACACCTGCATCTGTGCTGGGTTTAAGCGCGTTTCCCAGATACATTCTCAAACTTCAGAACTCTAGGTTTGCGTTAATGATCCTAAATATGAGGGCACTCGTTATAACAATGGAGCAGCTGCAGTCATCTTTCCGTGTAACCCTTTTTATAAGGATGCCAAACCAATAGATCATGATCACGGTGTATTAGTGGCCAACACTGATACATTTTCATGCTACCTAAATTCATCTGACATAGCCTAACGTCTACCATCTAGCGATTACAGCCGGGACTAACATCTGAACTATAATAAAAATAATAACAATAGCATCTAAAATAATGATTAACCCTAGGCTGTTCATTAAAATAGTGCCAAAACTTTTAACATACTTATCTTAGTAGTCCCCTTAGAGGGAAGTATTAAATAATCCATTTTAGCAGACCCTGGGTTTTATAGCTAGGCTTGGGATGAAACCAAGAAACCACTGAGAAGATGATAAGACAATCATATATTCATCACCATTTCGTGTAAGTGTACCGACCGTGCACAGCCTGGTGTCAGAGTTCTTCGGAACCGCCTCTCAGCCTCTGACGTGGTTCCTTTAACGACTACCAGGTGTTTAACACGTCTTCCGAAGCACGGAATCATCTAAATTATCAGACAATCAGAAATCAAGCCTGCAATGTCCTAACCAAATTAAAAACAACTTAACAAAGTATATTTCCCGTGGGAATCAAACCCACGACTCCCGGGACTACAGGCCAACGCCTTAATCACTGGACCACAGGGACAGTTCAAGACAATCATTTTATACATAACTTATCGACACTCAAACATTTCTAGGTCGCAGCTTCTTAACTTCAAACAATGGTACTGTTTTTTTTTTCACTGCATCGCAAGCAACTGTGTCAGTAATTAAAATGATTAGGCATTGCGTGTGGTCTTACTATGAGCGGGACTCAATGAAATTATACTGAACTGAAATTAATTATATAGAAATATATTTTGAAATTTAAGTCGTTTTACAATTGATTTTTTGAATTAATTGATAGGTATTTGTTGAAACCGAAACTACAATTAATAACAATTTACCTATTACTACTTAACAACTTAAGTACCACTTTCAAATCTTATACTTTCTCCTCCTCCTACTCCTGAGGCGAGTTTCGTCTTGGCCACCTGTCAGTCTTCCATTAGTTCTTTAAACCTACCTTTTACTCTTCCTTTCTTTTTATTTTTTTGATTTATATCACGTTTTGTGTAAAGTTGAAATAATATCCCACCTAGCTTCCTAATAAATTCACTGAAAGATATCTAAACATTACTTTTATCATCTAAACAAAACAATAGTTTTCCAATAAAAACATTGAAAAACTAAGTTGCTCACAGACAGCGCATAAATGTTTCGTAACTGCATTTAATTTACAACCAACCAAACCCGCTCTCAAAGGAACCCGAACTTCAGACGATTATGAATTATGTAAATTATAAACGCTAAACAATCCGAGAGATTGTAGAGGCGATGTTATAAAAAAACGTCCACGCTTCAGTGCTGCCATTATAATAATTGGTTTTTGCTACTTCTATTGCATTTGTGTCTCTGTGATAATCGGATGCAGAAAGAGATGGAATGATTGTGTTATTTCTTCTCGAGATAAAACTGCTTAGAATGATAACGAAGGAAAAATAAAATAGACTTTATAATTCTCTCTTTCTAACACTATCACGCTTTTCGAAGTGCGGTATAATTTTTTTTATCAGACAAACAGGTGATTCAAGCCATGCCTGCATTTCTAAATAGATAGTTCAACGTGTCTATATATACTCGAAATACGGTATATTTTTTTCAAAGAAGAGCTTGTTAGCCCCAAATAACGATCATCATCATCATTTCAGCCGCAGGTCGTCCACTGCTGGACGTAGGCCTCCCCCAAGGATTTCCAGAACGACCGGTTGGAAGCGGCCTGCATCCAGCGTCTGCCTGCGACCTTCTTTAGGTCATCTGACCATCTGGTCGGTGGATGTCCGACGCTGCGCTTGCCGGTGCGTGGTCGCCATTCGAGAACCTTTCTGCCCCATCGGCCATCGGTTCGTCGCGCTATGTGCCCTGCCCACTACCACTTCAAAGAGCTAATCCGCTGGGCTATGTCGGCAACCTTTGTTCTCCTACGGATCTACTCATTTCTGATGCGGTCTCGAAGGGAAACACCGAGCATAGCCCTCTCCATAGCTCTTTGGGCGACCTTGAGCTTTCTTATGAGGCCCATAGTAAGGGACCACGTTTCGGACCCATATGTCATCACTGGTAACACACATTGGTTGAAGACCTTAGTTTTAAGGCACTGAGGTATTTTGGTAATGTCAACAACAAACGAATTAATTAACAAATAACGATAATGTGTGTCAAGTAACAGTGAGCGCGGCCTAACTTTGGTTGGTCGACACTAGTGGCATTTGTATCTTAAGTTCCTTCGTATTCGTGGTATATATGCCAGTCGCTAAGATGTCGCAACCTGAAAATCTGAAAGTTATGGCCTCTAATACACCCAGATCATGTATCTATTGGTCTAGTTTCAATGCATAAAGGGTTTCGGTTAAATCTAGGACCATCATTTAATGAGTACCCTGGTCTCTGAAACGTAACCTGAAGATGCGATTAGAACACGCTCGCCTGAAGAAAAAAACATTTATTATTAAAAAAAGGGATTTGAATTGATTGTTTTATAGGTCAATAGCTGTTACTCGCGGCTCCGCCCATGTTTTATTCAGTTATATCGCGCGTAAATGTAGCCATACCAAATTTATCAAAATCGGTCCAGAATTTAGCCAAAAACGCGCAAGAGACAGACAAACAGATAGACCGATAAACAAACAGACTCTAGCATTTATCATATTAGTGTGGAAAGGATTTTTCGCTCTCTGCAAGTAATGTAACATCTATTATACTAAGTTATCAAGGCTTGTAACTTAACATGTAATCCCTTGTAGGTGTGGCTATTAATACGATTGCAAGTTAATCCTGTGTGTTTGTCGCGAATATTTGAAACAGGCGTGACATTTTGCACTATGTAAACTTACAAGGTTCGTCTATTCGGTGTTTTATGGCCCTATTGGCGAGAACTCCGCCTTTTCTGTCATGGCTGTGGTTTTTTAATGATTTACGACGCGTTGATGTCTTTTCTTATGAAAAATATTTGATTTATGTGCAATGTTCTTTAAATACTACCTGCTGTCTGCAGCTCTGCTTGTGTGAAAAGTTGTCGTTTTTTTTTGTTTTATCTTCGAATTCCCGTTTTTCTATATAACTATCAAAAACATTAAAAAGTCTTCTATGCATATAAGAAATTTAATCTTATACAAATTTATTTAGCACGTGTTAAATTTTTTTGATTATAATAAAGAATAGATCTTTTAGTTGTAGTAATAGCCTATATTTCACCTCACTTAATTTGGAAATAGTATGCATATCCGGATAATAACAATGTAAAGAAAGAAGTTTATTATTATTATATAATAGGTATGCTATTAGCTTATTTAGTAATAATGCTAAAATGTTCTTCATTTTAGAATTACTTACTCAATCATGTTACGTTCCATACTATACTAGCAATATCTGCAAAATCATAATTTAAATTATTTATATCAATCAATTCCTTTATTCCAGATCAAGGGGTCTGCTTTTAATTAAATTGAAATATATGCGACTTCCTAAACCGTGTAGTAAGGTAAGCTAAATCCAAGTTAAACCAATAAAAGGGTTACTGAATGGAAACCTATTGGATTTATCGACGGCGGCGTTGCAGTACTTTTTGAGGCAAAAGCTGACGGTCATTGCGTATAAGAAACGCTTCAAAACCGCGCGTTTCAAACGCGCACTCGTTTTACATTTTATCATAATGCCAAAGTTCATACCTTCTGATTTTGTATGATACTACTATATGTAAGTTTGTATTACCTTTTACTGTATAAGTACGTGAAATTACATATGTTTAATAATGGATGTACAAAATGATGCAAAAATAAGACGTGCTTTCTATTATCTAGAACCACAAACATAACATAAAAACGTTTAGTTTTTTTTGTTGATATGTCATAATATCGCCATGACGTCAACCAAAATAAGTATTTTGTTTTGTTTTACCCTTAGAAAAAGGAGTACAAATTTCGACAGTGTTATCTTGCTGTAAAATTAGAAGGCAGGTGGTTTAATATAAAATAATTTCAAACGGTCTCAATAATTATGTATATATAAAATTTTTTAAATAATGAGTTAAATCATAAACATTTTCTTCAATAAACATAATACATATTTTTATAATAAGTACTTATTGTATTATGATATTAAATATACCTACAGTACTACTGTAATACTACGACATGCATCACTCACCTATCAATAATAATAAACTTAAAAAAACCGCGGCGTTTTTCGAGCGTTTTTCTCTGTCAGTATCCACCCTATTAACCCTATCCCCACAAAGCCGGGCTTATTCGATTAGTAGGCCATTGATTGAATTAACGTGAACTCACTCCCCGGTTTTCATTGTATTAGATTTCATATTGTTATTTATTTTCATTTAAGTTTTAATGGTATGATAAGACATAGCAGTAGGGTATAATGATGTCGATAACAAACGCCTGTTTCTTAGTCAACCAATTAATTTTCGATACTATTATTATCATCCACTTAAGTCTCGGGCTATTAAACCAACCAGGGTAACCACTGGGATGGCAACCTTCTCTGCCAAAAGTATAAGACCACCGCCGGTAATACTACTTGTATTTGCGTATATTGTTTTGCTTGTGTAGTATAATTTTGTCAAATGTTTGCGTAGCGACGCGACGTGATTGAATAATGCATTAGTGTTATACCACGCAGACTTTTTCACGTAGGATAATTGTTTTTGCCAAAAAAACGACTCCAATTCCTCAACTAAAAAGATGAAACATTGTTGTTTAAATATGCTTCATATCAAACATTTTAATAAATCTTACATAGAAGAAAAATTGTAAATTTCCTAGAATTGATCTCGCAACACATCTATATTTCAGCTCCACTAGATCATCATCAGAACTGATACCCAATAAATATCTATTTGACACAAAAATGATTGATTTCTATTCGGTTGATATAGACACAACTCTTTAAAAGGAGGCAAGTAGCATGATGCTATGTGTGTGTATTGACGCATGAAATTGTGACCACAACAGCAATTTCATCACCAAAACTCTATGTAGATTGGTGATGATGGTTTTAAAAAATATATTATTGGAAAATTTGAAGAAATTTTAAAAACTCTTATGCAATTTAGTATTTGTAACAACATTTACAATAGGCGGCTTTATACTAATTAAAATTCTTTCATACTTCTTAAAATAAATAAACTGAAAATTCCTATTATCCAACAATGATTTATTTAAAATTACAAATAATTGCACAGGTAATTTTATTTGTAACAATTTGTGTGAAACAACTGCGTGAATTCTCGTTTTATTCAGTTATTTCATATTCACTTATTTCTTTAAAAATGACTCCCAGCAATTCCATAATAAATCTTTTATCTTTATATCTTTTTCTCTTTACATTAAGTCTATCCTTTATCATTTTAAGTATATGAGTTTCAATAGGTGATAATTTATTGATAGTTGCCATTGATTTCACTTTTGCTTTTAAAAATACTTACATCGTATTTTCTTCTCAATTTAATTCCCCATCCAGCTGCAAAAATAAAAACAAAATATTTCTCAACATTGCTACATTCTCAGTCGCAAAATTAAGTCGATTATATCGCAATCGACTATTCGATCTATCAAAAATGGCGCGTATTGATCCACAGCGAAAAGTGCAGCGGAGCGTTCGTATTCGGAGAATTTCGCACTGTTAAGACACTTATTCACTTGTTAATTATTATGCACCTTAAAATTATTTCAATCTTTTAATAAATCTTAACTAATATTAGAAATGCGAAAGTAAGTTTGTATATTTGTTTGTTACCTCTTCACGCTCTATCTACTGAACCAATCTTCCTAAAATTTCGCATACACATAGCTAGGAGTATTGAGAAGGACATAAGGTACCTTTCATCCCGGGAAAAAGCACTGTTACATAGGGAAATTAACGCAGGCGGAGCCGTGGGCGAAAGATTGTAATGTATAAACTTGAAAAGATAAAATAAAAAATGACAAATAAGATCTTTAAAAAAAAACTATTCATTAATTTGTATAAATTTGAATGAATTAAAAAATGAAGCCCAAATCTTCGTTATCGCAATATGTAAATGTTTCACTGCATTGTCTCTTAATCAAACAGTTATCTTCTCTCTTATAAATTTTATTATTATAAATTCTTTAGTCTATAATGCGGAAGAAAAAGCTTTTCTTCATTGAATTAATTGATAGTTGATTTCCTCTAGTACTCTTCTTCAGCGATTTTAATTGTACTAGACCTAACATTAATACAACTAAATAAAAAAAAAATCTAGCAATAAATATTTATCTAGAATAGCAAACTGTGCAATGATTTCAAATGTGCATGAAACGTGCTTCGTTTAGCAGCGGTCAGGTTGCGCGGCGTGAAATCTGAAACCTTATCTGTCCAATTTGAACTACTGTATGTCACGGCTTTGACTTTCTATAAACTATTTTACCTTATAAGGCATTTGAAACCCGCAAACCGGGACACCATGACAAGGGATTTAAATATTTACCAACGGACATTCAGACGTATCGATATAGAAATACGACATCAATTGCTATATTTCAAAATGATGCCGCGGGATGCAGTGGAATCAGAAAGGATCGCGGCAAACTTATTCATCATCATTATTTCAGCCGCAGTCTGTCTACTGCTGGACATAGGCCTCCCCCAAGGATTTCCAAAAGGACCGGTTGGAAGCGGCCTGCATCCAGGGCCTGCCTGCGACCTTCTTCAGGTCATCTGACCATCTGGTCGGTAGGTGTCCATTCGAGAACCTTTCTGCCCCATCGGCCATTGGCAAACTTTTTAAGATTAGCCATTGATGTCATGTTTCTATATCGATACGTTTGAATGTCTATTGGTAAATTTTTTAAATCCCTTGCCGTGCCGCTTAAGCCTTAAGACACTTTATAAAAGTATAAAAACGTGTCTGGCTTACATATATCACTTCTTTTCTTTTTGTGTATGTCGTAAAAGGTGACTAATGAAAAAGTGATCTAAATTTCGTTTTTGCTCAGTCCGACTTTCCCTTCTTCGAATGCCTCTTAAGAACTAAAGCTTGGCCGTCAGCTCTACAAATTTCTTCGCTAAGCAAAACTCTCGGCTTTGGCAATTCTCTCCCTACGTTCATCAATCATGATTTTTTTCGACTGGCTATCGTTTCTACTAAATACTTACTGCGTTCGTTCGTTTTTCGATTTTCATT
The DNA here is from genome assembly GCA_947044815.1 of Apomyelois bistriatella. Taxonomy (NCBI): domain Eukaryota; kingdom Metazoa; phylum Arthropoda; class Insecta; order Lepidoptera; family Pyralidae; genus Apomyelois; species Apomyelois bistriatella. Next base: position 10,242,721 of record OX345706.1, on the reverse strand, counting down.
CGACATAACCGGTGAGATAATAAGAAAATTATTTGACTCACCGGTTTTGAGTGAGTCATACTTCTCAAAAATAGCCCTTCTGAATCCTGGCTACAGTACGGCTTAGGATACGTTTTTTTATATATATACTAATATTATAAATGCGAAAGTCTGTCTGTCTGTCTGTCTGTCTGTCACTTCTTCACGGCTAAACTGCTGGACCGATTGTTATGAAATTTAATAGGGATGTAGCTAAAGACCTAAGGTCAAACATAGGCTACTTTTGGGCGCGATATAACCGAGTCCCACGCGGGGCGAAGCTGCGGGGAACAGCTAGTTTTTATATATATTTACACGTGCGTTGATGGGTACGCGGTTAAATGTAGTTAAATTATAGGAATGCACACTACGTGCAAGTATATCTGCGGGGTATTATAATATTAGTACCTAGGCTACACGAAGAACGCTGTAAGGGTGGCTCAATTTTTGGCATCCAAGGGTATATAAGGTGAACGTCGACACGCTAAAAAAAGAAGTACTTACACGACCGAGCTTCGCTCGTTTTAAACAGAAAATTTGTTTGCGTGATAATATGGGTAAAATGTTTTTTTCCAGACATGGAACCTGGCTAGATTATCTATTTGACAATGTAAGATTAAAATGTCAAAGAAATCGTTAGAGCCGTTTTCGGAAACGCGAGTACAAATAAATTTATACCTATATATAATTCTCTCTCGTTTAATAGTATATGATAATGATGAGCGCAACCTATGTCATAAATACAAAAGCAGTGTAAAACCTCCTCAAGCAATCTACATATCAAGTTAAAACTACTGCTGTGCCCTGACTTTTTCTTGTTTCTTTCTGTATCGCCAATCGACCGTAACAGAATGCCGTTTGTTTTCCTTTTGGCGGCAAACGAGATATAAATAAAGATATTCGGTGTTGTGACGTTAATTAGACATTAATTTTGCTTTGGAATTTTGAGACATGACAGATTTTTGCCTTCTCTGATTTAAGATTGGTTGGTCTCATTGGTTTTAAATCTTTGCAATTTTTTTTTTTTTATTTGTAATAATTTTGTTTTTCTTTTCTTTCAACTTTGTAACGTAACTGTGTAATATAAGTATGACTTCACTACATAGTATAAAAAGTCGCTTTCTTTGTCCCTATGTCCCTTTGTATGCTTAAATCTTTAAAACTACGCAACGGATTTTGATGCGTTTTTTTTTAATAGATAGAGTGATCCAAGACGAAGGTTTTTATGCCCATGAGAAGCCGGGGCGGGTCCTAGTGATATATAGTTGGCAAACTCAACGCAGGTATTTTAATCATTTGATCATAAGATGGCATGAGATTGTTTTTCTAGTAAATACTCATACTGGGACAAAAATACGACTATGCTTGCAAATGAACTATTTAAAAAAATTCTTTATAAATATATCTGACGCGATATTTTTGCGAACAAAATTTTTTTTTTAGACTACTTTTAATGTGTCCCGCTGCTGGGCAAAGCCCCCCCCCCCCCTCCTTCTCCACTCATCCCTATCCATGGAAACCTCTGGCCACTTGTCCAAAAAGTTGTCGAGATCGTCACGCCACCTCCTCCTTGGTCTGCCTCTATTTCGCCGGCCGTCCGGTATCCAAAAAGTGGTCATTGCTGCCCACCTTTCTGGCCGCATACGAAAAACATGTCCTGCCCAGTCCCAATCGAACTAAAACAATCGATAAATTTTGTGGTAAAATAAGTAATTTTTCAAATATGCTATTGCATTGGAATTTATAAAAGTGAGTAGTTTAGCCAAAACGGAACTAAATAGCCCATGCCCAGTAACGACCATGACATTTAAAACCATTACTTAATCCTTAAATCGCAAATAGGGTTAGCACTTATTTAAACTTATTTTGAACTTATTGTATGTTGCACGTAGTTGATTGATGAGAACTGATTAAGACCATTAATTAATTAAATTTAAATAAAAATATTTCAAATTCAAATAATGCCGATTTATATTATGAAAGAGACTTTGATACTCTTTTCTTTCAAAAATTATTATACTCATCGATTTTATCATCAACATGATAATATAATCTAACAAACTCATAAATTATTGTTATTTAAAAATGATATTAATAATAATAATAAATAAATCATAAATATATAGGGACAAATCACACAGATTGAGTTAGCCCCAAAGTAAGTTCGAGACTTGTGTTATGGGATACTAATTCAACGATACTATATTTTATAACAAATACATATATAGATAAACATCCAATACACAGGTCAATCAGAAAATTATCATTTTTCATCTTGACCTGACCGGGGAACGAACCCGGGACCTCCTAAGTAGCGGTCAGGCATGTTAACCAAAAAAAAAGAAAAAAGTTAAAAAAAAAAATATTTCCAAAATAACATACTAAGACGTTAGTATCTAAGTATATCGTTGAAAATTAAACAAGTAAATTTTAAACAAGTTGACAACCCTAATCCCAACCCTCTTGCAACCAGCCCTTAACCCAGTATTATTTACGCGCGTGTGGTCAACCCGACCCTTAGTAGATTTTACCGACTTTACCTGCAAATAAAATCCAAGCGATTTAATACTCATGGTCGGTTGCCTTAGTGGGAAATTGGCACTTTTGTAATAAATTTGATTGACAGTTTCGTTTGGCGGCTAGTAAGAAGATCGTTTTTAATTAGCTATAAAGGCATTTATCTTGCATAAACAGGTTCTCTAAGCTAATAATAGGGAATAGTAATCAATACTAGTCAACAGATAAGTATACATATCATATTAGAGAAACTATTAAAAAAAAAGAAAAAATAAATGAAATTTACTGAATGAGTTTATCGACAAACAAAAAACAACAGAGGCCGCGAGGTAGTAGACTATGATACTAGGGTCAACAGGGTCGATTGACCCTCCCACCCATTCGATAACCAAGTCGTCCATATATCCTCATCATACAACACTTTAATGCATAAATAATTGTGCTGTCTAATATAAAAAATGCACTTGACCAAAATCTAATGTGCTTTGAAAAAATAATAGTTTATTGCGGTGATTTAGGCTATGTTTTATGGCTCGTCATTAAGGAACATAAGCCTCAAGCACACTTAATACAACTTTAATGGAAGCTTCACTCTTCATTTTATTCGAGCTTTCGGAGGCATCTCTGCTTTGATTGCAATTTTGTATTGTTTATCATGTAGGGTCATTCACTTGTAATATATTATAGAATTATTGTTTCGAAGAATCATACATAAAATATGTAGTTTTGAATGTAGTGTATGTATGTAAGTATGTATGTAAAAACTTTAGTGTACAGAAAGAACATTGATGATACAACATAGAACACAACAAAAGGCAGACTGGAAGAGATCCCTAACAGGGAAGTGCAAGACCATGCACACCCTGGTATCAAAGTTTTTCGGAACCGCGTCTCGGCCTCTGACGTGATTCCTTCAACGACTACCAGATGGCAGCCGGGACCAACGGCTTAACGTGCCTTAAGAAGCACGGAATCCTCTTTATTATTAAGGTTCAGGCAACTGATTTCTAGACCCCATACCCTTTTAAAATTTATTTTCAGTACAGCCGGCAGTCCACACATTAATAACACATATTTAATTACTTACTACAATAAGATCATCGACAAACTACCGCCATCCACAATCCGCCATTATTTCTTAATAAGCAGTACCACACGCTACAAAAGAACGATAAATGTCACAATCGCCTTACAAATACCCTATTGGTTTCCACGCCCCTCAGAAATTCATCCAAAATTGGTATTGTCTCTTTAAGAACTATAGTATCGATCCTACTTAACTTATCTTAATTTTAAGAGCTGTGCTTTTGGCGATGGAGTTGATTCTAGGTGTTTCAATCTTCCGCTAGCCTTTTCACATCCTGATATGATAACTTTCACTTTTTCCTTCATTTATTCTACGTAACTACTACTTCCTTGGTCTTCCTCATCCGCCTTCTATTTATGTTAATTTTTCTTACATTATGTGAGGACTCGTTCAAAATGCACTTTAAGGTTCTCAGTTACTTTGGATTTCACAACTTACCGCGCCGCGTGTATTTATCAGATTTATTTTTAAAAAGAAAAAGTTTTATTCTTCATCTCTATTTCGAAGGTGTGGCCGATCCAATTCCATTAAGGTGATACCTCAGTGAACACTAGCGCCATATAGTTACAAATTCCAAAACTGCTAAAAGTGGCCGTTTTAAGCAATAATGCAATTTGTAACTATAGGGAATTATAATTTAATAATTTAATATGTTTAAAATTAACTTCAGATCCAGAACATTAATTACAGCAGAGGGATTTTTGATAACTTGTGTTTTCAGTGAGTAATGATTTTTAAATGACGGTGGCGCTAGTGTTCACCGAGGTATCACCTTAAATGTGTGGATCGATCCGAGTTTGACGACGTTTTCTTTTTAAAAGAATGCAACTAGTACTATTGTGTGGTACCAGAGGGAACGTACCAAACGTACCCCAAGTATCAATGTCTGCACAAAAGGACCGGGATACAAAGAGGACAAAGGAAGTGTTTTGACAGGAGTTAATGCTTGGGGTTCAAATGTACCTGTCGGGGTACAATGGGGGGTCCATTGAGATTATTTGCAGTTACGCTTGTCTAATGGGTTCAATTTATTTAATGTATTATTGAATACCAGATGACAGTGGTGTTTGTATTGGATAAAAATGTTACCACCGTTATTGTATTTACTCATTTAGGTTGTAGGTAGTAGATTGCGTAAATAAAACTGGTCAAGTGCGAGTCGAAATCGACCACGATGAGTTCTATACCATATTTAACGGCAAAATAAACGTTTGTTGTTTTGAAGCAACAATTATTTTACTATGTTTTAGTATAGTTTGTTATAACATCATCTATTGAAATTTTAATTGTCTAGCTATCACAACGTGGCGAAAGACAGGCAGACAGTGGTCTTAGTGATAGTAGTCACATTTTTAAAAGTAAATAATTTTTTTCGAAATTAATTTTATACATCATTTCGAGTAGGCGTCACGACCATGCACACCCTGGTGTCAAAGTTCTTCGGAACCGCCTCTCGGCGCTGATGTGGTTCCTTTAACGGCTACCAAATGGCAGCCGGGACCAACGGCTTAACGTGCCTTCCGAAGCACGGAATCATCTTTATTATTATTTCATTATTTCATCCTTTTTAACTGGTTAAGAACCATCAGTTCTAAAAACAATAATTTTGTATACCATTTGAAAGAACATAGAACTTCATCATGATATTACGTCTTGATAAAAAAAAAATATCGTGTTTTGTTATATGAAAATCTATATTTAGCCCACAGATTAAAAAAAAAATTGCCAACAGCGCTTTCAAAGAATTCTAGCCAAACAGTAAAACAGACAAACAACGTGACATAATAACCAGTATATACTTAAGTTGACCATCGCGGGGCAAGCAATTTACGGAAATTGAACCTATTTGCTGCAATCCAGCTGTTTGCAATGTCAGCCTTTGTCGTTAACTGTGGCCTGATGGAGGAAAACTATACTTAAGTAGTAGCTTTAGTAGCTGTAAACAGAAATAAGTAAGACGTGGTGCCCTATTAAGTGGAGTGTAGGTTATTTTAAAGCAAGTAAAAGATTTTGGAATCGCACGCGGTAAATATTTTTTAAATCTTTGCCTATCACTACATAGTATAAAACAAAGTCGCTTTCTCTGTGTATATGCCTATGTATGCTTAAATCTTTAAAACTATGCAACGGATTTTGATGCAGTTTTTTTAATAGATACTAGCTGTCCCGGCGAACTCCGTACCGCCTGAACGCACCTTTCCCACCATTTAAACCTTCCCTGAACTTCCACAAATATTTCAAGAACAAAATTAGCCAAATCGGTCCAGCCATTCTCAAGTTTTAGCGAGACTAACGAACAGCAATTGATTTTTATATATATAGATTTAGTGTCGGTCAAGAGGAAGGTTTTATGCCCATGCGAAGCCGGGGCGGGTCGCTAGTGAAGTATATTGTAGGTAAGTACGGGAATCTATAAAGACACAGTCCTGAGTGATTTGGCAAATTCTCTTATTATTTCTCTGCTTGACTAAAATTTCTTATTCGTCCGAGCGTGTTTACCAGTTGCATCTTCAGCTTACGCTTCAAAGCCAAGGGTACGCTATTAATCATGGTCCTGATTTGACGAAACTGGTAATTACAATGGAGCGTCAGCTGTCTAACCTCCTTCACCCTTTTTACAGGGAAACCAGACCCACAGGAACATGACCCGGATGTGTTAGTAACACTGTCAGATTTTTCAAGCTGTCTAAAGGCACTTGACATAGACATAACGACTGCCATCTACCGACAACACCCGGACCAATGGCTTGGCGTGCCGGCATTAATATATATTGTTAAGGATCAGCAAGAATTGAAGCCCTAAAGTCACCGCCCCCGCCGGGTAAAGGATTTCTTAAACATCAGAAAAATTCCTGAAGTCTATTTTTTTTTTTTATTTCTAGTTTATCCTAAGTATACCTACCATAAGAAATAATGTCGTCTACCTATTCATAAGCGAGAAGTCACACACCTAACTTTATTTGTCTTAGAAAAAAATATGGGAGTTATTCTCGTCTTCAATCAAGTAATATTAGACTTCCCATACGAAAAACCTTGACTGGAATAGAAAAGACTCAAGAAAATTGTCGGAAAACAGTTATTTTGCGAAGGCTGTGCGCGATCAAGCGTGCTCCTTTATGATATTGGCATACTTAATTTTACTTGGCATATATGATCATCCGACTATGAAACACTAACAATGTTAGACAAACTGTTAGAAAAATAGACTTTAACTCCTATTTATCAAGGATCATAATTCCATTTTTATTAATTAATTTTTAATTGATTCTTTTTTCAACGTATAACTCAATTTAGCTTAAGCATTTTTGAGCTATTACCTTTGATGATAAAGTTAGTTTTTGTTTGAATTCAATTGTTTGAGATGTTTATGTATAGTGTCCTAAATCTTCGTATTCAATAATTCGTATAAATGAAGGTTAAGTTAGTACTTAACCATTGTGCGGTTTTTTACGGCAAAGAATCAATGTACTTAGCTACTTACATAATAGGTCGCGTAGAGTAGGTTTTTCTTGGTTTTAATTGCTTTTGCTATTAATTTTTGTTCTTTGTTTCTAGTCAACTGAATTTATAGTTACAAGTTAACACCAGATGTTGTTGAATTTTTTATTTGAAACGGTTCTTAAAAACGATAGTCTAAAAATAAAATTCAAATGAATATCGTATAAATCGATTGAAATGCATCTTAATCATCCAAGTTTCAGTCTCACTTCTTTTAGAGTCCAGGGTATGCTTTAATCATGGTTCTAGTTAGGGCGAAACTGGTAATTTTAATAAAGCGACTGCCGTCTGACCTTATTAACTCTAGAAGAAACCATTCCAATAACAAGCGGCGGTCAGTCTGGAAACTTTTGAGGAAGGCCTATGTCCAGTAGTAGACAGCCTGCGGTTGAAATAATGATAAGAAACACTATCAGCGAATAAAATGAGTATCATTTCAAAATCACATTATACCACTTCCTCGCGCATAGCTTTGCCGATCTATATCCATTAAAAAAATATATCTCAAAACCAAAACAATAGTTTCACTATAATTTACCTACACTTACCAAAAGGACACTTGGACCCTTCGGCCTTAACCCGACCGTCGACCTTTCTAATTCATTTATAATTATAGCACACCAACCCAGCACATTTGTAAACACAGGGTATGTCATGTTATGTAACGAAAACTAGTTTTATTAATAGTTTTTATTTCGATTCCGACGTATGGAGAGTTGACCTTGATCTTAAACTTTTTTTTAATGGTTTTATCAAAATTCAACGAGCGTATGACACTTTTTGGATCTCTTAGTAAAGTAAGTTGAACAATTTATTCTACACTGTTTTTTTAGCTCAGGCAAGTGTTGCACAAAATGGTCAATTTTATGGCAAACTACTCTTCATTCTTCAGGTGGAACAGCGGAAATCAATAAGCAAGAATCTCTTCTAATAGAGATAGGTAGAAAAAAAATCATTCTTAAAGAAACGATGGCAGGAACAAGTAAACAGGACGCTTCGAATGTTGGCATTTGTTTGGCATAAAAAGTGAGGCAAGTAGGACTGTTTGGGATACAATAGTATCTCTTTTACAACATTATACTACAGAGACAGAATGGTAGCCGTACTATCAACTAGTCCATATTGTTAGAGGAAAAATAATATCATGTACCTACCAACAAGTACATGAGAAAAAAGTGTTACAAAGCGCAGTTAATCATCCCATTGCCCAGTCTTCTGTACGGTTGAGAATTTGTAAAAGGCTAACGACTGAGTGGTGGAAGTGGCTATGAACTAGTCGAAACTATTTAATATGCTATTTTGACTCGAATCGAAGAACATCGTTGACTATAGACAATTTGACTTTAGCATTAAGATTATCTGTAGTATTTTTTTTAAAATGGCGTTTTGGACTTTATGGTAGCTTATCACACGAGCTATCATAGAGCCGACCCATAGACTAGGGAGGAGATACTATAGCCGATAATACGGGGGCGACGTCACGATCCAAGTGGTGATGTACGGGGCTTCCAAGATTACTTAGGTTTCGACACAAAGAGGAATAACGAGACAAAATATCCCACAAAAAAATTTGAAATCAGAACGTCATTTATTTTAAAATGACAAGCAAAAAAAAAACTGCAAGTAACCCACATAGCGGGGTCAATTATAACGGAGTCGTTGACCAAAACAAACACCATGGGTTGAATGAGCCAAGATTCCGTGCTGACATGCGAGTCGCTGTCACGCATCCAACGAAAATGAATCTTTGCTACACCTTAGTCTAGTAAAGGCTGTATGGCACGAGATACAAGTCAAGGTTCTGTGTTTACAAATAAGTAGCATGACTGTTGTAACACACTAGTGTATGTAACGCACGCAGATAAGGAAAATTGTGATGACGTCAGAAATGGAAACATGTATTGTTAGCCAAAGATTAGGTCTTTAAACCTGGTTAATGGAGATAGAGATTTTCTCAAAGTAACGCCTGTTGTAAAGATTCATTTTTTGGGTAAATAAAGAAAAAAAAAGAACTGGAATATATCAAGTTGCCGATACTTGGATGAGGTACCTTTACAAGGATAGGATAGGATCGCTATTTATGGAGTGTAAATTTCTTATAATTTTTCTTCTCTGAGTGGTCGTTGCAAGTTTGCTGTCGTTAGGCAGCCTGAAGTCTAACCAGAATTGGCCACTAATACACATTGAATCATGCTTCTATCTAGTTTTTCTGAAAATAGGATTAATTAGTTAAGACGGCAGTCGCTCTATTGTAATAACTAGTATCGCCAAATCTAAGAACATGACTATGATTACCTTGGGCATTCTCAGTTGCATCTTTAGCTTACTTTGAGAAAAGTAAGCCAAAAATGCAACTGGGACATACACTTGAATGATTATGACTAAGAGGAATCGTTGCGAAGAAATATGTATCAATAGGTTTAATAATACTTCAAGCATGATTATCATCTTTTAAAAATATCATAAAATCTTTAAAAATTACAGCGTTTTTGAAAAATTTCTAAACAGCATTAAATCGTCGAATTGTTTGAAATGACGGGAACAAAAGTGGAGTAAGGAACTTTTTCTCATATTTAAGTGTAATTCACTCGACTAACGAACATTTAATCGTAGGTAGTTGCTTAATCGAAGCATTTTGGCTTTGTAAGGTTTTGAACGCTGAAATTATGTATAAGTTCTAAATGCTTGAATGTATTGTTTTAGCCGATGATTAACTGAATTCTTCTTTTTAAAAATTCATCCTTTTTATTTTTGTTTTCTTTATATTCTATTTTATATATTTTATTTTAACTGAATTTATAATCTATACTTATATAATAAAGTTTGTGTTTGTTTGTTTAAACGCTTTTAACTTAAGAACCAAACTTAACCAAAGTCACAATCTCATATGTGTTCTTGTTGTTAAATTTGTAATGGAGTGCTTTAACTTTTTATACTTTGTTTTAGTTTGTAATTAAAAATCCAAGGTGAATAATAAGAGCTTTGCTAAATTATAGCTTTCTAGTAGGTGACAGACAGACGGAAATGGGTCAATAAGGGACCTTGTTTACTGCTTCGGTTAGGGTACCCTAAGATTAAAGAAAAATAGAGATGACGTTAGTTAAATATATTCACAGATTATAGAAAAACATGGATTTTTGCTCCGAAAAGACAATTGCATTAATTTCAAATAGAAAAAATAAAATAAACACATTAACAACCGATTTACAATTATAATAACGCGTAGAAATACGACCTATCACAATCGCCAATCGATTATAGCTTAATCGAGTTACAATTTATAGAAATAATCGCTTGATTTATATCGAACTTCTCATAAGAAGTTTTATATTCAATCTTATTACATTGTGATAAAGTGCTTTTGATAAAAGAGCAATGGATACAAATTATGAGGAGGTTGTATCAAAGAGCATGCGTTTCGTCCTCACCTTTGAATAAATCAAAAAAAGAATCGTCGATGAGTAATATGGAACGTGTGTTTGCCCGAATAAGAAATCTATGGGGAAGGTATTCTCATATCATTGAAATCTATGGGGAATATTGTTTCGTAGTCGAAACAAGGAAAATATTGAAGTAATGAATTTAGTTTCGAAAGATGTTCAGGTGGAAAGTCATCCCGGCTTTGGACCTAGCCCTTTTCTAGAAATAGACCAACTTAATCGATATTATCGTGTCTCTGTTACCTTTACTATACTTGTTTATTTCCTATATTTATTGAAGTCACAACAGTTTTCAAACTTATATAAAAAAATGTAAAAAAGAACCTTAATTTTACTTTTTTCAATGACATTTTTATATTTTACTACCTTACTATACCCAAAACCATATCTTTAACACAGGATGATTTTTATCCCAGCTCAGTCATCCCTATTTTTATTAAAATTTATTTATAGCTCTTTTATAATTTATGTTTATATAATTTAAATTTACATAAAGGTAATTTTATATTAATTTGTAACATATAAGGAGGCTCTATGTAATTTCTTAGCCTATAACTAATTTAAAGTAAGCTAACGTAAGATGGTCTCACACATTAACAAAAACAAATAGATCTTCTACAGCCAACACGAAGTATAATTTACGCTTAACTAATGATAAATAATAATTAATAATAAAGTCGACGGGTTCGTACCATTATTTTATACAGTTTCGAAGCTTACAATTGATTTTAATGACTCATTTAAGTAAATTTATCTAAAATTTTAAAGCTATTTGTTAATTGGAGTTTACTTTATCTAGATCTATATTCATAGAAAAGGCTTAAATACATTAATCCCACTAATATTATAAATGCGAAAGTTTGTATGGATGTTTGTAACTCTTTCATAGGAAACGGCTGAACCAATTTGGCTGAAATTTGGAATGGAAATTGCTTAGACCCTGAAACAACACATATGCTATATTTTATCCCGGGATTCCCACAAGAGCGGAGCCCCAGGCAACAGCCAGTATCGTTATAAGCTCTATTGACCCTGCACACCGTGATATCGAGTTTTTTGAAACCGCTGTTTATTATCAGACAATCAAGTGATTCAATCCTGTATAGTGCTAAAACTAGCAAAGTCAGCTTCTCGTGGGAATCGAACTCACGACCAAAGCAGATGATATATATTGGTTTATCAAAAATTAACTTTGTAAATATATTTAAATCAATTCTTGAGGAAAAGTTTAAGCTAATAAGACATGCAGTTTCTTCTAAGTGGAGTTTATTTCTTAAAATTTTATTTGCCATAATACAATTTGTACCGCACAATAGGCGGACTAAAGACAGACCTAAAGAAGGTCGTAGGCAGAAGCTGGATGCAGGCCGCTTCCATACGGTCGTTCTGGAAATCCTTGGGGGAGGCCTATGTCCAGCAGTGGACAGCTTCCGGATGAAATGATAATTATGATGAATAAGCGGACTTAATGCTAGAAGCATTTTCTAACAGGCAACTTTTGGGTTAAGCAGAGTATAACCCCCTTATTTCGACGTTTGTTAATTTTTATTAATAATGGGGTAAAAAATTAAAGGAATTTTAGATTTTAGAAGTTAAAAATATGTTTTTGTATTTTTTTTGAGGTCCATTTGAATTTTTATATTTTAAACACATCTCGAAGCGAACACCTATTATTTATTTATTAGTAACTTATAAAAACATACCGACGAATTGAGAACCTCCTCCTTTTTTTTGAAGCGGTTAAAAAATAAAAGTTATTTTTGAAGCCATTGCCCTTCAACTCAATTAATCATAAAATAAACAGCTAATTAAGGACGTTTGGACCCCAACTTGTCCCAACCAATATCAGTCATAAGCGCAATTTTCAATGACACGTCACATCAACTAGCGTTCGCACCCGGGCACGCTTGCCTAACGAGGCTCGAGTCACGCGAGCCGGCTTGTTAGCATAAGTTATACGGAAACTGGGCAAGCTTGGATACCAAATGTTTTTACGAAATTCCAACTGTTTCGTACTTTTTCAGTGTAGAAAAAAAGTTGGGTTTGGAGGTAGGTTTTTCAGGCGAAGAATAAAAATGGCTGAAACAATATATATATACAAAAGAAAGCCGTGTTAGTTACACTATTTATAACTCAAGAACGGCTGAACTGAAAAGAAAATTAGCTTAAAACCAGGAAAAGGACATAGGGTACCTTTTATCTCGGGAAAAAGCACTGTTCCCGAGAGAAGTTCACCGGAGCGAAGCCGCGGGCAAAAGCTAGTTTTTAATATTTGCATGTTATATAGATTTCTTTCTTTCTTCGAATTTTAAGCCGTTGGTCTCTGTTATCCCTAGATGGCAAGCCGATGCCATAAGGCAGTCTGAAAAATCTAAGGTATATGATTTATTAGTACCCTAAATTCTGAAGCCTAAACAGAGGATGTAACCGTGAAACACGCTTAGATGAAAAAGATTGAAAACCGAAGTTTATGCCGTCAGAAAACTGTTTTATCATACGTATTAAAAGACTATTAATATTTTTACTTCTGGCCAACATGTTCGTTTCTACTGCTGGACATGCCTCTTCCATGGCTCTACCTAACATTCTTAATGTGACGAGTCGCGAGACGAGATTGTCAAATGATGTAAGATCGTCGTCATCTTTCGGCTGCAGGCTATTTACTGCTAGACATAGGTCTCCTTTCAATGCCTGGCCTGCATCCAGCGCCTGCCTGCGACCTTCTTCAGGTCATCTAACCATATGATCGGTGGGTGTCCGACGCTGCGCTTGCCGGTTTATGCCAATTCGATTAACGCAAAGAAGTTCGCATCGCGCAAGTGACGCAAATTATTTATTTTTAAACTATGGATTAATGCCATTGATTATCATTGATGTAAGAATAAACTTAACGCTCTCGCAACTTTAATCAATATAACCGATTTACTTACAATTTTTTTTTTTTTGTTACAGCATTAAACCCCCATCAAAAGATGGAGTCACGAAGAGCAACCCGAGCAAGCGTCATCGGGAGCGACTCAACGCTGAGTTGGACACGCTGGCGTCACTGCTGCCTTTCGAGCAGAACATACTTAGCAAGCTGGACCGACTGTCTATACTACGGCTGTCGGTCAGCTACCTGCGCACCAAGAGCTACTTCCAAGGTAAGATTTGAAGTTCTTGCCATTGATCATATTAGGGGTAGATGTGCACTTTTATATAAAATCGAACGCGAAATCTGACGCTGTTTCTAGTTATATGTATAAATGAATGAATGAAAATTTATTTATTCAAGTGGCCATGTATAATGTCTCATATGTTAGTAAAACTTACGCTATGTTAGTAGAAAAAGATTATGTATAAATTGATCATTTCAATCTTGATTTGATCTTCCATGCTGGTCTGGGAGAAAAAGAAAAACATAGAATGTACCAGCTGCTTCTCTTCCCGCGCAAGCCGTAAAAGTCGTCTGAGGGAATCGCCGATTGGGGAAATCATAACATAGGCGATGCGGCTAGCAACCCATCACTATTGATTTCCTGTTTCAACTACCATTATGCTAAACGTGGCCTAAGGTCTTGTGGCTCTAAGCTCTGTCTACCCTAAACATCTGTTTATTTTTTAGATATTTAATAGATTCAGGCGTTAATTTGATTAAGTCAAAATTACTATTATTATTTTATTATATTTTATATTATTGTATAGTTATTAGAATTTTTTTGTAAGTATATTTTTCTATGTGAATGAATTTCAAAATATATCCATAAAAGCAACAAAATTTCCATAACACAGAAACCTAGACAATAGCAAAAACCAACAGTTTCCATCAAATCGATTGTATCGATTACAGTTCACGAGAATCGAGAACTCGACTCTTTCATTTATTAATACACGTGCAATAAAGTTGGCTGACAACGTTAAATACGTGTCGCTGAGTACATTTGTAAGTAATCGATACATCGGTATGCAGGGATCGATTCTAAGATACTTAGTCGGGCGGTAATGGTGACATAATGGATGTAAGGAATTAATATCAGTTCTATTTCTGGAATTATAAGAGCGTTTAAGGTAGCTATTATTATTTTTTATTAATATTTTATCTCCAGTTGAAGACATCATGTTTGATGTAAGAGGCAAACATTTGAAATAACTCAAATATATATAATAGTAGCTATTCCCCGCGGTTTCACTCGACATTAGTGTGTATGTATTATCCCCAAGAATCAGGCTTTCATATACAAAAAGAATTTTGCAAATCCGACCAGTAGTTTTCAAGTTATAAGCGTTTAAACAAACAAACAAACTCCTTAGCTTTATTATATTAGTATAGGTTTACGAAAGAATCTGATATATAAGCTGAAGAGTTTTAGGAAAAGCAGTTTAAGCTCTTTATTGCAACTATTAAGATTTAATAGATCCAGGCGTTATTTTTGCGGAAATCAAAGTTACAAGTACTTACCAGCACCCGTAGCCAAGTGACAATTTCCAAACGCTAACGAATGTCGACAAGAACAAAATGTATGGGATTGACATAAGCTGCGGTAAATCACGTGGTCAATCTTATGCCAATCCCATACATTTTGTTCTTGTCGTACCTCGTTAACGTTTTGCTATTGTGACTTTGGCTAAGCCCCCAGTTAGTGCATGCAAACTACTGCGGAAGTACGCAAAGTAATTTGGTAAGTATTTACTTGTTATTTAAGTTACAAAAATGGTTTTTGTTACACTGTTAACTGAAAATTTTTATTGTAAATATAATGTTAATTAAATAAATAAAAAAAAAAAAGTGTTTTTGAATAAACAGCAAATTTAAATGAAATAATAGCAAATTTTTACCCTTCCTAATGTTTGGGAAAGATTTTGTTTTCACAAGAAAATCTTCAGAAGTTTGCTTTTTCTTGTGACTTTTGTCAAAGCATACTCGTATAACACAATTTAATATTGGTAGAGAATACTTTAGGTACAGATGTATCTCAGCCCTTAAGGCCTCCTATTATTGTACGAGTAAGTTCAAATATATTTAAAAGGCGTGGTAAAAGAAGCAAGCCCTAAAAGTGGTGACTCGACATCGCGGTATCTATCTCCAGGATATGCTTGAGTCTCCATTCAAGGAAGCTTAAGATCGAGTGAAGTGGAAGAGAAAAAGCTGAACCTTTAGCTCCGAAGTAAGCAGCTGAGGTTGCAACCAGGAAAGCGCTTAGATTAAAGAGGTATTTCTGTAAAATTTACTTTTCCCTGTCAATTTCTTATTCCAAGAACAAAACTGTAATTCAAGCTACTGGTGATGCGCGGTTTTTTCGACTCGGCCCCCGCGGTGCGAGCCGAAATCGGAACTGTAATCGATGCTTCAACAATCGATTTAATTAGAATTATCGGGATTTTCATCGCACAGTTGTGTGGTAAAGTGATTCGACTTTATTTTCTTGAGACAAAAATAATTTCGTTTTTTGAAGAGCATTCCGAATACGGAAAACTAAGTTAGTTTTTTTTTTTAAATGTATGTGTGTTGTATGTAGGTTTTTGGATAGATCTACACGTAGTATAATTGACACATGATAATTGTAGGACATGGAAGCTACTCAATATACTGATGAATGAATGAATAAACACTTTATTGCACCAATTACATAAATACATCATTGGATTGTACAGGATTAAAGATAAAAATTAGTACAAAGGCGGACTTATCGCTAATGCAATTTCTTCCAGCCAACCTTAGGGTAGAGAGAAACAAGAAACATTGCATGGAGCGCAAGCGATGCAGAAAACTAATTAATAAAATTCAAGACTAATTAAAGACCTTATACTACAATTATAGACAATCACATTCATAAACCTACTTAAATAAATGTATAAAATATACATACATACCACCTATAAATAAATAAATACTAATAATAATAAAGAAAATGTAATACTATAATATGAGACAGATTCTTCTTTTAAAACCTCAGAAAGGTAATAAGACTTTACCTGATCTGATCGATCGAGGTGAGGTCTCTCCAAAAGTAATCTCCAAAAGAAACCATCGCTTTTGGAGAGATACTTAATTATATTAAGATATAATTATCATCATCATATCACATCGTGGTGTACAAAGTTAGTAGCCTCTGACGTGGTACATTCAAAGAATACATTGCAAGCTTGAATCTCCTATTTCTCTGATAATATATAGATTATTCCGTGCTACAAAAGTCACGTAAAGCCATTGGTCCCTGCCTTGTAGCCATCTGGTGGTCGTTCAAAAATTTAGCTATAATTATATAATTCAAAAAAGGATGACAAAAAGAAAGCGGGCAGCTTCTGGATCCTCGCTGCCCAGGACAGAGACAAATGGCGGAGTCTGGAGGAGGCCTACACAAATTACTTGGTAAACAAAGGTTGAAAAGTAGGTCGGCCGAAACATTATGTACAGATATGTGCACAGCTCAGATGATACCTGCAGTGTTTGCACACTGCAGGTATCATCTGAGCTGTGTGGTATCTCTTACCAGACCATACACATCTTCTGTCTTAGCAGTGCTGGAACGCTCGGGGATCTGTACGAAGCCACTGACAACGCCTTGTCAGTGATGGAGTTTTGGTCTTCATAGAGTCGAGTCGCCATAAAGGATAAGGCTGAAAAGAAGAAATAATCGCACCCACATTGCGATCTCTGATTGACTGTTAGATAATGCTTTTAGCATTAAGTTCACCTTTTGTGTTAGACAAGTGTATTTTGTACAATCAAATTTAAGTAAATAAATAAAAAGATGAAGATAATATTCAAACAAATAACTTTTGTTGTCGAGCGTACTCGACTTCATACGTCGTCAATTCCTCCACTGACTTAAAATATAAACTACGCCCGCGCCCCCCACTGATTTTTATATTCGATATGCAAAGGAATAAAATTATAAAGGGCATTAATAACTCACTAAGTGATATATGTATGGTAGCAGCCATATGCAAAGACTGAGAATTTACTGGTTCGATTACTGAAATATGCTTTATTAGGATTCTGTTTCGGTGTTGAAACATTACTTTGTTGTTACTTAGTTGTATTTTTAAGATTTATCAATTACTAGCTTTTGCGCGCGGCTTCATCCGCGTGGATATCGGCAGTACTTTTTTCTGGATATGACAAATGGTAAATCAAAAACTTTTAAATTGATAACTGAATGCGATCATGGTTTGCTGACTCAATATCAGTAAAAACTCCATTGCCTCAACGAATTTCTTACATCAATATGTCTTACGAAAAAATTTCTTGCTGATAAAGTTGGCCAGCAAATAAAGTACGGTATACAACATAATACCCCCTACCAACCCCTCCCCTCTTTTTACCCCTGCGGTACCTGCCACCACTGAGCACGGACCGGAAGACGTATCGATCTGATGGTAATACTGCTTTATTGATGGAAAATCGTTTGGGAAACTTGCCTACAATATTGTTAGATAAGGTTATATACTATAGCATGATATCAAAAAATAAATAATAGTACTAACGTAATTATTCGTAATAGTTCAGATAGTTTTTCAAATCTGCGCATTTTTTAAATATAATTTTATTGTTCTGATTTAAATGTGTGCGCTGCATTATCGCAAATAAAATGGTTTATCTATCTTGAGTTTTATAGTTTATGAAATAATTTTAAAAGTTTTAGTCCCTACAGTTTAATGTGAACTAGTGGTGCAACTCACTTATATTTCACTTTGTTTTTATCCACCCTAAGGCTGGCTGCGCAGAAATCTTAGTTGGCTAAAACAAATTGCATTAGCGATAATATTTAGCCTTTGAACACATTTTTTTTACTATCTAACTCATTGAAAATCGATGTGTGTGTATGATTTTCATTAGTTTTCCTTAACGCTGCTGTTTGAACAGAAATTAAGTACAAGCAGATAACTTCAGTCTCGGTGCGGCGTTCGTACTAAGTGGTCGCGTGTCAGTGCTTATTGGAATCTTGTGAAATCACAACCGGCCGGGCGTCGAACCGGTAGGTTCGAGCTCGACCGCGTAACTATGGAGGGAGTAAACAATAGCAGTGACATGGATGAAATACTTGAAGTAGAGGTAGAAGTACATCAACAATCTTCCGCTGGATTATTAAATATGAATGAGAGTTTTCGAAGCGAAATAGAAGAGAAAGATACAATAAAAAGAAGTCGAGAAGAGAATGACGAGACAGAGTGGACAACTGTTAATAGAAGTACCAAGAAACTGAAAGAAAATACCGATATCCAAATATATATATCTCATAATGAAAAATTACCAAAACAATTTGCACTTGCAAAAATACTGAAAGAACAGGGTATATCCGACATAGCCAGAGTAAAGTACCTAAACCCCTATAAAGTACGAGCAGACTTTACAAGTGAGCTGAGCGCTGAAAAACTTGAAAATTGCGAGTCTTTAATTCAGAAAGGATGGAAAATGCAAAAGGCAATGGAAAGAAATTATTCATATGGTGTTATAAAAGATGTTGATATCGAACTATCAGATGAAGAGATAATGCAATCTATCTATTGTTATGCACCCGCGGTGGTATCTTCACTCATGCGTCTGAAACGCCGGGGCGACGATGGCTGGGTTCCGAGTGAATCTGTTAGGCTTTGTTTTAAAGGCTCTGTACTACCTCGCCAGATAGCGGTAGATGGCTTGAATATAAAGGTTGAACCGTACATATTCCCGGTTTCTCAATGCTCAAGATGTTGGAAGTTGGGACATATGACAAAAAAATGCACAGCAACTAAAAATGTATGCCCTAAATGTGGTGCAAATCATGATAATTGCGAGACGAAAAACTTTAAATGTATTAACTGTGGAGGTAATCATATGGCGCTCTCAAGAACATGCCCCAACTTTATAAAAGAAAAGAGATTACGCGAAATTATGGCTGAGTTCAATTGCACCTACAGGAAAGCACTACTTATTTATGTTGCGCCAAGCTCCCCTATACAGGAAATAAAACCTACTATTAATACTCCTATGCAAACTGTTCCGACAAACTCTTTTGAGACTCCAACTTATACGCATTTATATTCCAGTAGCATGCCAAAATTTTCTGAAATAGTAAAAATTGAGAAAAAGCCACAGGACAATATACGCACGCCGAAAAAATATAAAAAACCAAAAAAAAAAGACGATACAGGCTTTTGGGACGAGTCCGATAATTCGCATCAAGTAACTTTTGAAAACCCGGAGAATCCTAGCACGGAATCCCCCCCTAAAGATGTGAAATTTAGTGAATTGTTATGTAGGTTGAAGGAAATTATATTTCTAAGAAGTGATCCTATACAGTTTAAAGTGAAAAAAGTGCTCAAGTGTTGCATTGAATGGTGTATTTTATTAGTTGTGGATAACATTGCTGATTGGCCCCTATTAAAAATGTTGTTAGAATACTTTACTATAAATGATTATGATTAAGTTAAAAAAATTGAATATTTTGCAATGGAACTCTCAAAGTCTTAGACCTAAACTCGTCGCATTTGAATCCTTACTGCTTCAGGAAGGGATACACATTGCTGCTTTATGTGAAACATGGTTAGATCCGAATACAAGCTTAAGAATTAGTAACTATAATGTATTTCGCCAGGACAGAGATGACTCATACGGCGGAGTGGCAATTTTCACCCACAAGTCTATTGACGCACACATTTGCAGCGTACAAGGTATTTCTTCGGCGATAGAAGTTATTCATGTTAAGGTAAACAACTGTGATAAGCTTGAGAATATAATAGCTATTTATTGTTCCCCCTCAGAGCATACCTCTAAAAGTGATTGGGATACTCTTTTTTCTTTGGTGAGTAGTAAAACGTTAGTTTTAGGTGATTTTAATGGACATCATTCAAATTGGTCATCAAAAACAGATAGCAGAGGAATTCAAATTTTTGATTCAATTATTGATCACTCTTATATAAGCTTGAATGATAATAGTTCTACCCGGGTTAAATTGGTTAATGGCTCTTTACATAAAACGTCTCCTGATATCTCCACTGCTTCGTTAGATATAGCAATGACTTTCTCTTGGACCATTTTGAATGAGACACTAGGTAGTGATCACAATGTCATTAAAATATCCTCCGAATTAAAAAATACGGTCAAACCGATTAACAAAAGAAATTTTAAAAAAGCCGACTGGGAATCTTACACAAATTCATTACAATCTATGTTTTCGGATTTTATAATGCCTGAAAATTTACAAACGGCATACGATCAGTTTATTAGTTGTTTAAACTCAGCTGCGGACACTCATATTCCTGTTACAAAAATAAATAGAAACCCATCTAGCTCGTTTACACCTAAACCTTATTGGAACCCCAACTTATCAAAAGTAGTTGCGGAACGTAGATTAGCTCTTGCGAAATTTAGACGGAACCCCATACCTAGTAATTTAGATATACTTAATGAAAAAATTCAATGTGCACAGAGAACTATTCGTAACGCTGCAAAGGAATCGTGGCATCAGTTTTGTTCCTCCTTTGATCATAGTACTACACAGTCTGAATTGTGGAATAAAATGAAATGGTTCAAAGGGTATAGTACAAATAAACAATGTGTTGAGGAAAGTAGTGCTAGAGATTTACTTAATAACCTTTGCCCTGATTATGCTTGTTCAGATAATCCTATTTTTATGTCTTCCAATACAAAATTAGAATCTCCTATTTTAATGCAGGAATTATTAAGTTGTATACGCCCAGCAGATACAGCTCCAGGCGGGGATAATATTTCTTACTCAATGTTAAAATACCTACCAGAGAATGGGAAAAAAATATTACTAGTTTTATATAATAGTTTTTTCCAGTATGGATTTGTTCCGAAACAGTGGCGTGAAATTATTATTAAACCAATACCTAAACCGGGAAGAGATCCACAATCTGCTGGTTCCCTACGCCCGATATCACTAATATCCTGTCTGTGCAAGGTTTTTCATAATATCCTGGCTAGAAGATTAGAGTGGTATGTAGAAAAAAACGATATGCTATCTGATAGTACAACTGGATTTAGGAAGTGCCGATCTACACTTGATAATCTCACTAGCCTTGTTTTAAGAATTCAAATAGGTTTTAGTAAAAAACAATTTACTTTAGCTTCTTTTATAGATATAGATAACGCATATAATAATATAGACGTCACATTTTTAACGAAAGTTTTAGACGACATCGGAGTGGGAGCTAAAATGTGTTCCTATATATGGCAATTTCTATGTGAACGGTCTCTTAAGATACAAACTGGAAATAGTTTTCTTAGCAGGAATACACAGAGAGGCCTTGCTCAGGGAGACCCTATGTCCCCACTACTGTTTAACATAGCCACTATGTACATTAGCAAGTCTATAGATAATGTTTTTATTTCTCAATACGCCGATGACTATGTTCTATATATTACAAGTGATAATATATCACACGCCTACAATGAATTACAATGTTCACTAAATGAGTTGGTAAGACTTTTATGCGAACTAGGACTTGAGATATCCCCATTAAAAAGTAAAGTTTGCTTATTTAAACGTGGCCGCTTGCCGGATAATACAGGTCTGGAATTAAAAATTGAAAATAACTCTCTGGATACAGTAGATTCTTTCAAATATCTTGGAGTCTGGCTAGATAAATCACTCAGGTGGGCTAAACATATAAATGAAGTTAGAGAAAAATCATTAAAATATTTAAACGTCTTAAAAGTTTTAACTGGACCTGGGTGGGGGGTTCATCCTACTCATTTACGACGATTATACTTATCAGTGATTCGAAGTAGACTTGATTACGCTAGCTTTATTTATGACGAAAGTTGTAAAACTCATTTAAATAAATTAGATAAAATACAAAATCAGTGTTTGAGAATTATAGGTGGTTATGTTAGATCGACAGCTATACATGTGATGGAGTGTGATCTTTATATACAACCATTACATGTTCGCAGATATTTTTTAGCTGGTAAATATTACCTTAAATCTAAATCAATTAGGATAAACGATTTAAATCAGTTGTTGAATAATCTATATTATATGTGCGTAAGCGGACATTGGAGGCGTAGGAAAAAACCGTTGCTCAATAAAATCCATGAAACTCTAAAAGGAAAGGAATTGACAATTAGTAATCAAGTTGATATGTTTACTCTGGACATCTGGGTCAGCGGGGTGAACCTTTCTGAAGTAGTAAGGATTCATATACCAGAAATTGATAAATCAAAAGGATCTTATTGTTCAATTTATTTAAATCAGATATGTTCAAAATTTATAAATGATAGCTACTCAGATTGCTATGAAATTTTTACCGATGGGTCAATAGACGGAGAGAATGTCGGTTTAGGCTTATTTGATCCACAAATGAATAATCGTATAAAATTAAAAATACAATGTAAAATTTCTATAATGCATACTGAATTGTTAGCTATATATGAGGCGCTGTCTTATATTGAGAGTATAGGATTTCATAAGTTTGTTATACTCTCGGACTCCAAAAGCGCCCTCCAACACCTGGCTCGATGTACCTCGAATTTTCGAGGCACACCGATAGCCTACTCTATTATTAGCGCCATTCGTAAATTAAAGGCTAACAATAAGTCAATCATTTTACAATGGATTCCATCTCATGTGGGGATTGAAGGAAACGAGGAGGCTGATTTATGCGCTAAGCAAGCCTCTTCGGATGGTATCCCGTTTCAATGTAAACCGTACTTTATGGAATTGTTATATGTAGTAAAACAAAATTGTATAAAATTATGGAAGGAGTTCGCGGACGAAAGGTCTTTATCCAAAGGGATATGGTTCAGAACTATTCAGCCCAGCCTACCTCGATGCCCATGGTTCGTTGGGGCTGGTATGAGTAGGTCGGAAATATGTTTGGCTCTGAGGATTCGTTCCGGACACATTCCACTGAATAGTTTTGGTTATTTGATGGGTAAGGTTGATACACCCAATTGTACCGAGTGTGGAAAAATTGAAGATATTTATCACATATTGGTGGAGTGTGTTCGAAATGAAGATGAGAGATATAATTTTACTTGCATGTTCAATGTAAACCCCATAGATGTAGGGATATTTAATACGTTACTTGCCCATCCACTATCGGATGAGGCGCGAATGATTTATAAATTAGCAAAGATTGCAATTAATCATAGATAGATGTGAATTTTGGAGTATCGCTGCATCTATGAGGGTGGCATTTTCATTGTTGAAAAAACCCTCTTTCAATAAATAAAGATCTAAAAAAATAAAAAAAATAAAAAAAAAAAAAAAGCAGATAACTTAGCAGACTACATTTATTTACAATCATAATTTTTAATCTTCGTTAAGAATTATACTGTCATATGTAAAAAATATTTTTTAAGTGCTTTTGGTAGCTTTCGTTATAAGCAATGAAACAAACTTTACAGCGTTATAATCAATTTTGATTACAGCAAGATTAATTAACACAATTTTTTACCATTTAAAAGAAAGAAAAATGAAATCCAAAAAAACGACCAAATAAATCTGAAATTGTAGCAATAAATTAACAACAAAACCACATTTATCGTAACAGTCGAAAAAATACAATAATAATTGAATTATTAAAACACGTAATCGTTCAGTACAAAATAAGCTACAAACGAGCTTTGGAGCTTATAAAAACAATATTAAAAGCTAATTCAGTGTGAGTCAGCGGGTGGAGAATTATAATTGATCTGATAAGGGTTGCCAAGCATTACCCTACCTTGGGGTTAAGTAGGTTTGCTTATAAACATTTTTAGTTTTAATATTCGAGTTTTTAACCTTGATTTGTTTATATTATTTGAAGAAATTTTATATTCTAACTATATTTTAGTACTGTAATTTAAGTATTTCATATTTGACGTAGTTAGTTTTAAATTCAAAATACAAACTTACCCTACAAACGTCGTTTTTTTTATATAAATATTATCACATGCATATATATATAAAATTGTGTACGACCTATTCAAAGAGCGTTAGACACAAAAAAAAATCGGTTAAGCCGTTTCGGACGAGTTTGGTTATAAACACTATGACACGAGAACACAAAACTGAACTGCAGGTAATTTTGCCACCCCATGATACAACCAGTTGGACGATGGGTAAAATTACTCCGGGATACAACTAGTTGAACCATGGGTAGAGTCACTTCCCTGTGGCATATTAGCGGTTGAACCACGCGGGTCTGGAGGGAATATATTGAAGCACATCATATACGTTGACGTAGGCATTTGAGTGCATTTTTTTAAGCTATTTATGTCCCACTGCTGGGCAAAAGCCACCCCACTAACCTTCCATGCATCCCTAACCATGACATTTTCTCGCCAGTTTTTATCGAAAGCGTGTAGTTCATCTGACCAGCAATCAAATCATCGTGCAAATAAATGATTTATGATTTATCTAGTTTCAGGCCCTCCTCGCATTTTTTTTTCATTTGAGTATATAAAACTTTAAAAACAAGCGACCAAATCGAGCCATTCAGATTTTAATTAACAAATTCCTAGAACAGTACCACCATCAACATCGAATTAAGGAAAAACCTTTTTCCATTTACCGACATATGATGGATTAGTTCAGCTTATCACAGAATATTGTTTTTCATAAAACATGGTGAAATAGAAAAAAAAAATCTAATTTGTCACATCGAGAACTGTTATCGTAGTAATTGTTTTTAAAAAACTTAGGAGAAAATATCTGATAAGTAAATTATGGTAAGAACACGTTGTATAAGATGAGTTTGCGAGTTTGAGGGTGAAATGTTTTTAAGAATTAATGTGACTTTTTGCTATATATCCGACATATAAAGAGGTCCCGGGTTCGATCCCCGGTCGGGTCAAGATGAGAAATGGTGTTTTTCTGATTGACCTGGGTCTTGGATGTTTATATATATATGTATTTGTTATAAAATATAGTATCGTTGAGTTAGTATCTCATAACACAAGTCTCGAACTTACTTGGGGCTAGCTCAATTTGTGTGATTTGTCCGTATATATTTATTTATTTATTTGACCTTAATTGTACAGAATATAAATGTAAAGCACAATGGGCAAACTAAATGCTAAAAGCATTATCTAACAGTCAACCTTTTGGTAAACAAAGAGCTATTATGTGGTTATAAAATAGAAATAAGTGTTTAATTCTAGTGTATATAAGTATATTGATATATACAATATTTGTTTTACTGTATTATCATAACAAAGTTTAAAAAAATACAAATTGACTTTTAAACTGAGACTCAGAATTAATAATGACTTAGAAGAGTCAACAAAACATTTTCTTAGCTACGGGATATTTAACTACCTCAAAAAGTAATAAACCGATTTTGATGACACTTGCACAGTTCCTTTAGGCTGTACGTAATCTAATTATTAGGAAAAAAAATTCACTTTACTTGGTAAAATTGTAAGATTTTTAATATATACTTCAGATATTATTTATTAAAAAGAATATGATTTAAAAAGTTGGTCTTATTTTTGAACTTTTTGAATATTTACTTTTGGGCCTTCTCTTATTTAACCAATAAAATAAGGTAGATTTTTTTTGATTAAATCAAAGTCAAAGTCAAAGATTCTTTATTGTACGTAATGCATGTAAAAATATACCAGTTACTTATAACTTTGATCTGTATAACGGCACTCGGTCATGAAGTTAACTGCCGTAAACTAAACTGCTAGTAATTATTAACTGACTTATAGCTGGTAATGACGAATAATTCAATCTTCCGGTCAATTTAACCCGTAATTCGACATTGTGCAGTAACCAAAATTAACTAATTTATTAAAACTATTTACTTATTCTTATTTAAAAAATACCCGTAAATCTTTGTCATCCAGAATGTGTAACGAAATATCCATTATACGTTGAATTAAATGAGGGTTTAAAAAATCGCATTTAACTTCACAGCTAACATAAAAGATAACAAAAGTCCACTCAACAAAGCTTTTCAGAAACCCAGCCAATGGGTGTTCACATAAAAAGGGCCTTAAATAAGCACCCCTGGTATATAAGACTACGAAATTACGCGGGTAGTTTGTAAAATTCGCCGACTCTTCGAAGCGGAGGGGAGGGGGTGAAACAACCCCTAATGGCGCCATCGCGTGACAGAATTTCGGCAGTGACCCCGCGTTCAATGTGAAAGTGAAAATATTTATACGGAGCTGTTAACACCGATAGGATGAGATTGTAGTAAAGACTGACAAGAAACTTTTCTACCTTTTCCAAACTAATGCCTATGCTGAGGCCTGTGTCCTACAGTCCACCATTAGAATACAGGCCTTTGTACTTCAGTTTTGGTTTTTAGCGTATCTTTCCGCTAAGTCGGCTATTTTTTTTCTCCCTATCCCTCGATTTCGAGTCCCGTAACGTCGAGTCGCCACCACGTCTACTCTGATAAAAAAGCGTCAAAGTTCAAAGTAGACGTGGCGGCGACTCGACGTATCGCGACTCGACATCGAGGGAACAAATCCTATTTCTGTGTTTCGGATTATGTCTCTAAAGAAAAAAAAAATGTATAAGTATGGTCTTTTCCATGGCTCGTTGCCAATTTAAAAGGTGCATTAGTTAAGCAAGAAAATTACAAAAACATTATATTTATACGGTCCTTTAGTTGTCTTTACTCTCGCGATTCGGGCGTGCAATGAAATGTACGTAAAATATGCCTTCACATTGTTTATATTGAATTATTTTTCCTATATTTGAACAACTTTAGCCCTTTTAAAACTTTTACTATTCAATGCTACTTGTAACGACGAAACTTAGTTAAAAATTACAATACTAATTTTGTTGTATTTACGTTTGAGTAAAAGCCGACCAATAAGTTAGGGTAAGTGAGTAACTAGCTAACTTAATTTCTGTCGTATTACTGCCTGGGTATTTTACTTTTGCGACTTGAAACTGTCGACAAAAATAGGTAAATATTAAACAAAAATTTTCTTGCATGTGTATTATCAGCTCCGAGAATTCCTCAGGTATTTCAACGCGCTACGGAAAATTTTATTATAACCAAATTGTGAGCAATATTTTCGTAAATATTTTGGAATGGAACTTGTTTGTGTACCACTACATTTCACAAACAGACATAAATACCCACCGCGTTGTGTGGTTAAGACAGACTAATGGATTCACCCCTGTTTTGTTTGACTTGGCTAAAATATAATGACGCATATATTCAAAATCTTAGTTGCAAATTAGTTATTTTTAGCTAATTCTTGAGAATTACAATACAGAAGGTATAGTTACTCACAGTGCTAAAAGTATTTACTGTAGATCATCGCCTGGTATCAGATTACACATTTAAAAATACAAAACTCTCTGCAATAAACTATTTTACAGCAAACTAGACCTCCTTTTTGTAGTAGATTAAAATCATTGAGCAACACGGCCTCCATACCGAAAGGGAGTAGCCATACGCTGCTATGCCCTCTGTCAAAGTATAAGCCGAATCGGCAATGCAATATATTTGTGTGTCTAATTTGTATACAAATTATTTGTTTCATTTTTTAATGTGTAAGTGTCATCATTACAGTCAGGTGACAGTATAAGTTTTGTATGGAGATATGCAGAACTGTGTTTATATCTTTCCATGCTAGGAGAGAAAAAAAAAACATATAATGTACCAGCTGCTTCTCTTCCCGCGCAAGCCGTAAAATTCGACTGAGGAATTGGCGAATAGGGAAATCATGACATAGGCGATGCGGCTAGCAACCCATCACTATTGATTTTCTGTTTCAACTATCATCATGGTAAACCAGGTCTAAGGTTTTATGGCCATAGGCTCTGCCTACCCCGTATGGGATAGATTTGTATGTATTTCCCCCGCAAATTTATCGAAATAGTAAAATAGGCGCTAAGGCTACTCAATTCCGGTAAGAAAAACGTATTGCTCGAAGATAAAAATACCAAAGCCTTCACCTAAATGTAACATATACCTTTTGAAAACCTCAAAATCAAAGTGATCTGAAAAAAATATTTATTTCTTTATTTTCTGGACTAAATTCATTAATTTTGCACCTGTCACATATTAAGTAATTATTCATTTTTCATAATTATTTAGAGCTATCATTACAGTTTCGTTTCGTCCCTATTAGCATATACTCATTATAAAACTGCGGTGACATAAATTAAGTTTATATGTCGTAATAAAAAAATATTATAAGGCCTGCACCCCTGGGGGTGGCTCCTTTAAAGGTTATCATGCGTCGTAAAGTTGTAATCTAACTGGGTTATTTTAAGTTTGTATTAGTTAAAATCATAGCAAAAAATATGAGAATTTGGTCATATTATAAAATATTTAGTACTCGTATCACGTACTCTTTCTGTTAATTCAAGGTATTAGCCATCTCGGCCTAGCCGTTTGAGCGTGAAAAAATGAATAGATAATAATATACATATAATATATTCTTTATCGAACCATTAACATATCAATATACATACATGTTGATACCAATTCTAATAATGTGTAACTTGTGTGGACTTATTATATATTAACTATACTGGAAAAAAGTTTACTCAAAAATGAGATTTTCAATCTAGCTGTAACATTATATTAAAAACAAGATAGCTGTCACTTACTTTCATAATTCTATCCGCTTAGCACCCATTATGGGGGGTGCGGAGCGTGAAGCCCCGATGCCTCACTTAGATCTGAAACAATAAGATAACCAGGTTTTCACTAACACAAACAGTCGCCACAGAGTATAAATTATTTAGATATAACATTGTAATTAATAATCCACCTTTTAAGGATTTTATTGCCTACATGACATAAGCGATACGGCTAGCAACCCATCACTATTGATTGCCTGTTTCAACTACCATCATGCTAAACGTGGTCTAAGGTCTTATGACCCAGGGCTCTGTCTATCCCATAAGGGATAAAGACGTGATTATATGTATTACCTGCATTTAAGACTTAAACCCTAAGACCAGATGAAATTATCCAGTCCTCCGTGCTTTGAAAGGTACGCCAATCTATTGGTCCCAACTGTTACCGCTAGATGACATTCGTCAGACTGTGTCAGTTGCCTTTAAGTAATTTTAAAGTAGAGGTCATTAACAATAAAAATAAAATAAAGATAGAGTCGTTAAATTGTCTGAATGGGAAAAACATCGCGTATAAGAGGACCCAGGCATGGAGACCCGTTGCCTAAAACTCGACATAACCTCACTAGAACTCAGTAGTGGTATGATTAGCTGACACAAGTTTCTTCAACATATGAACCTTTGAAAGTCAAATATAAGGTTAGGAAACCTTGAAGATGTTTTGGACAGAAATATAGGGAATAAATTAAGTTTTCTCTATGAAATTTTGTGGTAAGTATCTGGCGTGAAAAAAGATCGCCGGTGTCGTCAAAGGCGACTAAGGGTTAGCTTTTTTTGTCCAACTAAGTAATACGGATTCCATGCAGACCTAACCAAAAATGTTAAGTTTGAATTTCTAAGCCATGAGACTGAGGATATCATAAGTTTACGTTAACTTTATCCATAGTCACACATAGTGATTTTTATAGAAATGAAAATTATCTTTGCTTTGATACAAACAACTGTATTAATCGATGTTATCTTTAAAATGTGCGCCCACGCATCATAGCGCAATTAGATCCGATAGACAACATAGTATGTAATAGAAAATTATGGTGTCCGTTTGATTAGTTAGTATGCACAGTCCGTTCCAATATCGCATAATCGTTCATTTTTTCCTCGACTTTCATTTTTTTTTCTAACTCACATCTGGCCGGCCAATGGCAATTATTCTAGAAAGCGAATAGAAACGATGCAGTGTGATACAAAATAATTAGTGTACAGAAATATATTTGTATAGGTATTTATCACTATATAAAATTACATTCTCCCAAGAAGTATATTAATGAGTTAAGAGCTGAGTTAAGTGCAATCCGTTTATTAGACAAAAAACTCTTTGAGAGTGAGTCTAGACTTGTTAAAAGTGTATGGTTAACATATATGTTATCGGTCAAACCCGATTTTAGGACATACTAGTTTTTCTTAAGCCAAACCAGAATGTCCCAAATTTTGGATTTAGCAACGATTTTGATGACTTTTTTTGTGAAGTGGCTTACGGGAGGTTGGTAGGTTGGGTTATGGTTATCTTTGTGACCTATCGACTTTGATATATCCCAAAAGAAAAATATAGTTTGGCCTAGGAAAAACTGATAATAAACCGTCTCTGAAGTCAGATTGACTGTGACTATTCTACTATAGACTATAGATAACTGGCCACAATTATCTTTGTTGTATCAAACGTCGTTAAATACCATAAATATCAATGCCTTACAATTTTATTACAAAAAAAATGTATGGAATTTTATTTTTTCATAAATACATTTATCACAAATATTAATACTTACACGTAATATATTGATATGAAATCACTTCCACGTGTTTCGTATGTAGTGTTGTGTCTGTAGTTTCGTTAATTTAGTTAGTATGCTATGTATACGAAATCATACAATTACTCGAACATTCCTTGCAATTGCGATTATTTGTAATTAGTAATTAATATACAAGTTTTGTCTTAATAGTAGGGGTAATTAAATAGGACATTGCAGGCTAAATCACCTGATTGTCCGATAAGAATTTGAATCCGTGTTTCGGAAGGCACGTTCAGCTATATTGGTCCAAGCTACCATCAGGTAATAATTAAAGAAACCCTGTAAGAGACTGAGGGCAGAGTCACAGAGTTTCACAAACACATTTGAATGTGCAGGGTCAATTTATTTATTTACTAGCGACCCGCCCCTGCTTCGCATGAACATTCGAATAGACATAAAAACCTTCCTCTTGAATCACTCTATCTATTATAAAAAACCGTCTCAAAATCCGTTGCGTAGATTTAAAGATTTAAGCATACATAAGGATATAGGAACTGAGAAAGCGACTTTGTTTTATACTATGTAGTGATTTAATGCCAAAGTAAAAAAGAATATATTAGCTCGGGTATTCTGTCTCCACGGTGCGTTCTGCGTCCATTGCCTTCATGATTTCAGCTGTAGGCTGTTCACTGCTGGACATAGGTCTCCCCCAATCATTTACAGAATAACCGCATGCAAGCAGACAGCAACCAGCTATTCCCTGACCTCGTCCAAACTAGCGAAGTCTGCTTTGATCTCACTAGTGAAATATAGACGAACTTTTTGGGTCTTTCTCAGTCACCAAGTCCTATCAACCGTCAGCCACGAACATTGGTATTTATTTTTTACTTTAAAAAAATACAAGTACACAGAAAGGTCTAAAATAAATCACAAAGAAAGACGAAGTTCTGTAGCACGCTGTTTAATTCCGCTTATCAGTGACAATGTTCGAGCGCTACCTGTTAAATATGGGATGCCGAGCTATAGAAATAATAATTGGGTAGACACGGCAGTATACTAAAAAAAAATTATTTTATTTTGATTGCAGAAATGTTATGATATTTAACAATTTGAACGCAGCAAGCGCAGACACAATAGTTTTTCAATTGTTTGTCGGTCACCGGTGGGCCGCTATGCGCGCAAAGTGTGTGGACGCATGTTGTGAATGTAATCTGACTGATATAATAACATTTTTGTGTTTATAAATACTAATGAGTAATCAAACAGACTGACAAACATATATTACAAACACTTTATTTGTATTAAAAAACAGATGTAAATGTTAATTTCTTATATTCGAAATAAAATCCGTTAATTAATGAAAATCAAGAATGATAATGAATGATGTTTATTTACCCGCAAACAACAACAACTTCAACAAACTAATCTTGTCGTTCATTTATTCTTCTGTTTGCTCACAAGTTTAAGAATCTAAATATTGATCTAGAGTCATAAAATTTTAAGGTAATAAGTCAGACAACAATTCTAAAAGTAGCCTATCAAACTAAAAGGCTTATTTTTAGTTCTACGTCGTACACCCATTATAATTGATATATTTAAAATTTTATTCATTTTAAAATAATACGACAGGTAAACTGCTTTAATTCATTATACTTGTCATCTGTAAACAGTTTCAAATCTATGTTTAAATGTCTTACTCATCGCGAACGGGTCATAAATTCGTTTCTCATTTGAATTCGATTGTGATCGACGACTTGCGCCCGCGCACTCCCGTTTATAGCTCACGATTTGAGATATTCAGACAGACGTCCAGACTAGTGTTGTAAGTTTTGTAATAATGAGACATAAAATCTCAAAATACTCGTTACTTTCCAAGACCTACATTTCGAGTCCAACTCAAGTCTTTTTGATTAGACTTGAGCCGTGACTAAGACAAAATAAAACTATATCAATACCCCAACAGTAAATTCTTACATTGTATTCTGTTACATTAACATGATATTCCTGTCCCACTCCCTAGCATTACGTTTGTACTAGTGTTGTAAGAGAGTTGGGCTCTTACAGTCTTCAATAAAACTTGAGTGATTTTGTACGGTTCGTGGATATTAGTCTCGCGAGCTATTATTTTAAATCCTACGAATTGTTTAACAATGTTTATGGATTTTAACTCAATTGAGTTAAATTTTTAATTTAGTTGTTATTTTGTCTCTTGACCATATTTTTAATTAAGTTTTTTAAAAAAAATAAAAAAAAAAAATATTTTATTTCAGACTGTGTCCATAATATGGTTAGTAACAATCAAAACTTATAACTTTTTGACGGTATTATAGAATTAAAATATTTAGAAAACATTTTAAGACTTACGAAATAAATAAAAAAAACTTTTTCCATAAACATTGTTAAAATAAACTAATAACAATAACGCTGACAACTGGGCTCACAATTCGTAGGATTTGAAATAATAGCATTGCAGTCGATGTGCACCCAAGGACATTTAGCTTCCATAACCTTCTGATCCGTAAAGGCTCGCGAGACTAATATCCACGAACCGTACAAAATTACTCAAGTTTTATTAAAGACTGTAAGAGCCCAACTCTCTTACAACACTAGTACAAACGTAATGCTAGGGAGTGGGACAGGAATATCATGTTAATGTAACAGAATACAATGTAAGAATTTACTGTTGGGGTATTGATATAGTTTTATTTATGTACACAAAAATACAAACATTGAATACAATTTTACTGTTACACTAGCTGATGCCCGCGGTTTCGCCCGCGTGCTACCCTATTATATCGTGCCAAAAAGTTAAGCACAAGAAACTCGAGCAAACAATACTTTTAAAACCTCTTTCTTTAAAAAAAGAGCTTAAAAAAGCAGAGAGCACGACCCGTTGACAAAACGTTTTTACGCCCAGCACTGTTGTTTCGTTCCTTTTTTTATTCCTTATAGACTTTTAATTAAGTTTTAATTTTATCTCACGGGTTAATGTGTTTTTGGATGCATTGGTTTTGTTTTGTATCGGGTACAAGAGATTCGAAAGCTAATTAATTGATTTGGTGAAATTTAGAGTATTTTTTATACAGGTACGATCACATTTGACATTTAAGATGGTTGCGTGAATCGCGATAACCGTATTTATCTATGATTTGTACTCTTTTGCTTGCGGATACGCCCGCGTAAACTTCCCTCGGGAACAGTGAAGTTTTTTGCCGGGATGAAAGGTAGGTACCCTATGTCCTTTTCCTAGTTCTAAGCTACCTTCTCACCAATTTGCAGCCAAATCAGTTCAGCCGTTCTTGAGTTATAAATAGTTTAACTAACACGACTTTCTTGTATATAGAGATTTAGTTCTTGGTGCCACCATAGCACGCTGCAGATTTTAGTTTAGGAGGTCAACGGTGCATACGGTACGAAGGGGATTTTTCGCCATAGTGCTCAGTAATGTCACTGCCTCTCTCACCCTTAACTGAAAAAAATGTTTTACCTAACTACTTCGACTATTTGAGAAATAACTAAAGTTTAACAAGGTACTAATGAATTAATTTGATTTCACAAAAGTGATTTACAAAAATGTGTCAAAAGATTTGTTTACATACATATTACAAGAATTATGTGGTCACTTTTTTGTGCTATAGATTGAAGAAAGTTTGGTTGTGTATTAGTAAATATTTTTTTCAGTGTTGAAACTAGAAGACAATGCAGACTGCAGACTTTTTTCATTAGTTCACATAAAACCAAAATTTTAAAGAATCTAATTAATTAACTTATTTTTTCGGCTTAATTAAATACTTACGAATCTTCCGTTTCCAAATGTAGATTTAATCAATACTTCAATAAATCTACCAAACTTAGTATAAATAATTCAGAACGGAGAAGAATGTTAATTAATTCTCATACTAATTAAAACTAAGCTGTCGAATGAGAAAGTATATTAGTTTGTGAAAATCTGAGGACATCTTTATAATTCCAAAGCTCTTTTTATTCTCTACATTTATTTTTAATTTTATTTTTAAACACACTTATGGGCCCCTAGTCCTTCGTTTAAATAGTAGTTTAATGATCAAAGACAAAAATTAGGCCAAATAACCAACAATGCAATACAATTTATTTTGTATCTGCTCAGACATTTATTGAGATATTTAAGTATGCTATTATTCATATTTATAATATATAATTATGTATGTACCTATATATGTATGTTTTTTTTGTTTTTATATATATAATAGCCTTAAATGTCCCATTGCTGGGCAAATGCCTCCCCTCATGTCTTCCACGCGTCTTATTTAATATATGTAGATTATATTACTATATAATATTATTATATATTTACAGTTTTAATTTGTTTATGTTTTGTTTTCCATCCACCCTAAGGTCGACTGAAAGAGATTGCATTAGCGTGCAAATCTACTATAAATTAATACTATAAAAATATACTATTATAGGTACTATACGAATTGGTAATGGTTACTTTGAATTTAAAAAAAATGTCATTTATAACAAGTAAACCGACAGGATATTATTCAAATAAATGGGAATTTATTCAAATGTGTTTCTGTGTTGTCAAAGAAGTTCGAATCGCGCGCGCAAATTTTTTTTTTAATCTATGTGTGTTGTGTATATTTTTACTAAATAAAGTTTTTTTTTTATTTCGGCCTGTAACAATAATATCTTAAAGAGCAATAAAAGAAACATCGAATACCTAATTAAAAATTCAATTTATGAACAGTAATTTTGTATAACATATTCCGATTGCATAATCGATTTTAAAACATGTTTAATATATCGAGTTTTATCGCAAAAACCACCGGTTAGCACTATTACCGTTGTATGCAGAACATAATTATAATAATTGCTATAAAAATTATACAACTGCGCATTATACAATGGTTCGTTATAGGCTTTTACGCCTTTTTTACACGGTTTTAACACAATGAAGGCTTTAATTAAAGTTCTATCCAACGGGGAAAGTTCAATAAAACATATGAATATATTATACCCTCGATATTAATATAACTATTTTCATCATCATTTCGTATCACGGTCAATCGACCATTCACACTCTGTCGCAGTTCTACGGAACCGCTTCTCGGCCTCTGATGAGGTTCCTTTAGCTACTGCCAGATGTTGTTACGATATTTAAGGACTGCTATAGATAGGTTGCCATAATAAAATTAAAAAAAAAAACCTTTATAGCAGCAACTTTGGCCGCATAGGTATAGCGATTTTATCTCTCTCTATATTTAATTTAATCAAAATCGATTGAGTACTTTAGACGTGAAAAGACAATTTTGCATTCGATGTTACCTTTATGAGAAACGGTAATTTTGACAATATGATATTAGATTATTCATTTGTTAATCTAATAACTATGAACTTGCTTTTAACTACAAAAAGACCTAAAGGTTCAACGTGATTGCTTTGATTAAGCAGCCATACTTAAGATAATATATATATATATAATATACTAGCTGTTCTCCGCTGTTTAACTCGCCATTAATGTGTATGTACTATAACTTATAACCTCCCCCAAGAATCAAACTTTCATATAGAAAAAGAATTTTGCAAATCCGTCCAGTAGTTTTCAAGTTATAAACGTTCAAACAAACAAACTCTTCAGCTTTATTATATTAGTATATCCATACTTCCATATCCATACTTCCATCCATACTAATATTATAAATGCGAAAGTCTGTCTGTCTGTCTGTCTGTCTGTCACCTCTTCACGGCTAAACTGCTGGACCGATTGTGATAAAATTTGGTAGGGATGTAGTTAATGACCTGAGGTCAAACATAGGTTACTTTTGGGCACGATATAACCGAGTCCCACGCGGGGCGAAGCCGCGGGGAACAGCTAGTAATATATATGTTGATCATCTAGGGAAAATCTGTCTTTTGTATACATTAGCTTTAGACGACTAGGAGCCAAAGTATTTTAGCACTTCTAAAACCTACAATCCACTTGACTACCATTCCTACCATTTATTTCATCGTTAACACACACTCACAGTAATTGCAAATAAACGAGTACAGTCAGCCACATAATTTAAGCAAGTCCGGTCCATATTTACGACTTGCTTGCAAGCAATCAATGAGCGCGATATTTTGACGTTTCATTATACCGTCCGACATCTTCATATCTCGCTGGAGGTTATTTATGTAGGTGACTGTACCTTCGGGCGGGTTTGGTTTGTTTAAGTTGAGTGTACAGAGGGTGTGTACGAACTGATAGTATCATCTATATATCTAAAATTTAAGAGTTTTATGAAACTTCCATTATTCAATAGCATTTTTTTAAATATTCTTTACGGCGGTGGAAACAAGAACTTTAAGGCCTTTCTCAAATTTATGAATCATCTTTAGTTCTGCTTTAGTCAAAGTCATGTTAAAAACGTTAAGTCAGTAGGCTAAGCTAGTCTAGTAAGTCAGTCAGAAGGCTAAGTGAAACGGTGAAAAATTTTCACTTAGCAATAACTTGAAGATTTTGGTGCCAGAGATTAAATAAAGTCATGTTATCGACACTTTACCAATTCTCAACACTCACACTTGTTCACAAACACTTAGTGCTGCACAAAAACTCGAAAAAACATAAATTTTGTAAATTAAATACAGCGCTGACAAAGTGAATTTACTTTCCCTCCAAAATTTCGTAACATTTTTAGGAACTGCATGGCCAGTGGCTATAGGCAAGCTTTACGGCATGGGATGCAACCAATAAAACGCAGTGAGGCAATCTCTAAAAATACGGGTTAGATTAGAAAAAATATTTTTGAATGTGCCAGTGCAAGTTTTAAGGAAAATTGATTCTTTCTGTTTTATTAACGAGGCGTAAGATTTTATTTATAGAAAAATACTTAAAGGAAATTTATAAAACATTTAAACACTAATAAGTCTAATAGCTGCACTAACAGATATCAAATAACACCAATCTACATTCCATTTAAAAAAAACGTGAATTTACAGACAAAAGTAATAATCATAACTGAAATTCTAGCAATCGAACGATTACTCGATTTCTCGAGCGATACGCTACAGTTTATCGTAACTTTCGGCTATTAAAACGATGAATCGATACGGTTTCCGAAATCGGCTCGTGCCAATCAATCACAATCGATTGTAATCGATAATGGCTCGTGTGATTGCGCAGCTGTATTTTATGTCAATGATCTCGATTATTTTTCATGAGTTCGCATATCGCCATGGTAACAAAATTTTAAGACGATTTTTGATAATCGAAAGTAAAGTATATTGTTGCCAAAGATATGTGCAATTAAGATATACACCCAGTTTTATATGGAACAGGCGCAAACAGTCAGACAAACCACGACAGGCTGTTATGACGCAAACATAGAAGGACAGCCGATCACATAGGACATTACAAGAAAAAAAAAGTTAAGGGTTAATTAATGTTGAGATCCTTTGTAGATCATATTTTGTTATAAGTAGTCAGTTTATACTCTTGCAAATTTATATCTATTTGAGCTTGATGTAGATACCTTAAAATCTTGGACCAGTCATCTCCAGTCGCGAACTCCGAGACTGAAGTCCTTTACGTACAACCTCACCGACTCCCTACCTTCTCGTATTGCAATTCTCACTACCATCGCAAGGCGTCCTCTATACCTCTTTCTATCTAAGTGCTTCACTATCACTACATAGTATAAAACAGTGGCTTTCTCTGTCCCTATGTCCCTTTGTATGCTTAAATCTTTAAAACTATACTCAACGGATTTAGATACGGTTTTTTTAAATAGATAGAGTGATCGCGGGTCGCTAGTAAAAGAATAAATGGAGCTTCATACAGACAAACTTACAGACTTATCCTTTGAAGAATTGCTCTCAATTATAACTTCAATTACACAAGCAAACAGAAGTCGTAAGCTAACATTGAAATGATGAGCTACGATCGATATCAAATTATTTTATTCCAACTAAAATGAAACATAAAACACAGTGAACGAGGCACCAGTTTGTATCGGATGTGAAGATCTTGTTACACACGAGCAGAAAGAATGAGCAACAATCGTCAACATCTTCTCTCCTTGCCTTTTCCCTATACGGGGTCAGTCTCTCTACCATATTTGACGATTTTGTGTAATTTCTGGAAATATGCCCGACATCCTCCATTGTAAGCGGTTTAACTTTGTGTTTGGCGCACAACAAGTTATTTTTGATTTTACAATGCGTAGTATAGATCTGATATATCTGAAATAGGAGTTAAGGAGGTCAGACGGCAGCCGCTTCATTGTAATAACAAGTACCGCCAAATCAGGACCATGATTAAATGCGTACCCTGGACTCTGAAGCGTAAGCAGAAAATGCAACCAGTAAATAATAGAAGAAATAAGTATTAGGGTTCACGTTTACAAGAGACCTTCTAGACACAAAATGACTTTATTCTATATCTGTACGTTACTCTAGTGTAATTTCAAATCTAATATAAATTCAACCTTAGTCGCCGCATACGACGCCCTAGCATGAGAAGGGTTTTGTATAAGTACTTATGAGATAACATTATAGCATTCGACCAAATAACTAGATCTGCGGCATTTTGTCTTGCGATGAAAGCGCAGCGTCGGATACTCACCGACCATACGGCAGACGCTGGATGCAGGCCGCTTCCAACCGGTCGTTCTGGAAATCCTTGGGGGAGGCCTACGTCTAGCAGTGGACGGCCTGCGGCTGAAATGATGATGATGATTATTTCAGCCGCAGGCTGTCCACTACCAGACCTATGCCCCCTTCAAGGATTTCCAGAATGGCCGGTTAGAAGCGGCTTACGTCCAACGCTGCCTACGACCTTCATTAGGTCATCTGACCATCTGGTCGGTGGATGTCCGACACTGCGCTTGCCTTTCTCTAATATATAATGATGATGATGAATTTTTGGTTACATCAAAATAATTTATGTCTTGTCATTGAAAATTTTACCTAAGTGCTCTTAATATATTGGCCATCTGTTCCGCCCGTGTGTCAAACCACGAGGTGCAAAATGAGAATAAGTTTTGGCGTTACCATCACATAAATCAGAAAGTCCGGTGCAGCTCAATTAAAAGCACCCCTATCTGATGCACCCGTGCGGAAGGCGTAAGATATATCGTCACCTCAGCTTTTAGGGTTCCGTAGTTAAAGTTGGTAATGGGTTTCATTGCCTGTGTTTATGGTCCAGTGGTTAACTACCTGAAGATCCTATTGCGGAGTGACTCAGTTCACTAGTCAAATTGTTTCAGTATTGGTACTAATGTTTCAGTACTGGTACTAACTGACTCAGTAGTCTAGTAGTTAAGGTGTTTGCCTGTAGACCCAGGGGTCGTGGGTACGATTTCCACGGGAAACATACTTTGTTTATGTTTCCAGTTTGGTTAGGACATTGCAGGCTTACTGTATCACCTGTTTGTCAGATAATAAAGATTATCCGTGCTTCGGAAGACACATTAAGCCGTTGGTTTTGGCTTTCATTTGGTAGACCCCTTACAAAATCAAAAATGAAAAAATGGTCAAAAAGAAAAGATTTTTAAAAGTGATCATGTTTTACCTAACTACTTATTTTTATTTCCCGATTCGAAACAAGCTAAGAAATCTAGCTACGAAATGGGACTAAGGGGAATATGAACTGTGAAAGCTTTGCTGGTTTTTAAAAGGTCAACCGGTATTGAGACAGCTCTTCGTAGATGAGTAAAGGTCGCCTCATTAACATCAGTGGCCTTGAGTTCCTTAACGAACACCTAATCTTACATGGTCGATTGACCTTTCAACCATAGTTTATCAATACCTTTTTCAAAAACTCATTATTTTAATTTGAATTTATGAACTATGGTTACGGAACCAAGATGGTTTAACACAACTCGCACTTCGCCGTTTTTATTATAGAATCATTGCCTCATTACCGGTCCCATTGAAAAGAAGGAAAAATATTTCAAAGATTAATCAATAAATATATCTCTGCTTGGGATTATTCACTTTCTACTTTTTATTAAATAAAGTGATCTAAATAATCGTTTGAAAGGTATTTGTGAATTGTTTTCTAGTTACTTACACAGATAGATATACAAATTATTGTACCATTGACATACAAATTATACATGTTGATACAAATACAAACGATGTGTACAAAGGCGGACTTATCGCTGATGCAATTTCTTCCAGCCAACCTTAGGGTGGATAATAACAAAGCGGAAAAAAGGGGTTCTAGTTGCATCTTTAGCTTATGCTTCGAGATCCTTGGCGGTACTGGTTATTACAATGAAGCGACTGCCATCTTGACTTCGTAACCCTTTTAATAGGGAAACCAGACCAATAGGAACATGATTCGGATGTTAAGGCCAACACTGTCTGATTTTTCAGGCCGCCTAAAGGCCAATGACACAGCCTTGCTGCACACACTGCCATCTAACGATAACAGCTGGGCCAAAAAGCTTAACGTGCTTTACCAAGATCGAAGGCACGCAAGACATGTATACTCAATACTCAATACTTTATTGCACCTTAAATAACATGCAGATTATACAATATTACAGATATAATGTAGGTATTCTACACTCCTTCAAGGACCCGGAAAGTTGTTGGGCCAGGAAAGTAGAGAGGAGGAACTAGCTTTAATTTTACTTAAACCTAATAATACTACTTTATGCGATTTTTTATTTATTATAATTTATCTGCTTTTTCTTTATTTGCATATATTTTATTTACTTATTGTTATTTATTTATTATTCGGTTACAACTTAACCTAATGAGTTTTTATATATTTTTATCATTCAGTACTCTGACACAGTATAATAACATTTAGAGAGAAGAAGTTGCTTAGTTTGTTTAATAAAACTATTTTCGTTAGGGGCAATTTTTTATGTGTTCCGGAAGTTTATGTATATTTTGACTGACATAGCTAGAGGACTAACTGAGTGTAGTGTAAGTTTAGAATAAGGCAGTTGTAATTTATTTTTGTATCTTAAATATTAGTATATATGTAAGTGGTAACCAATCCAAGTTAAGCCGTTCTCGTCGTCATCTCTTGACTACTCTCTGAAGCATCTGACACAGCCTAGCGACTGCCATCTAGTGGTAACAGCCGCGACCAGTGGATTAAGGCTTACGGATCAGGGGGTCTAAAATCGCCACTTTGTGCAATTCATCGAATCGATTCATAATACGAATTCCTTAGCAATTCTGTAGCAATTCCTCTATTTTTTGTAAAATAGCCAACTAAACTTTGCAATTCCTCTTCAAAAAAAATTAAAGAAATAGGAATTGTTAAAGGATTGCTAAGGAATTCGTAATATGAATTCGATTCGATGAATTGCTAAAGTGGCGTTTTTAGACCCACAGATTTTGGAAGCTAAATGTTCTAAGGTTCTAAGGCATATCGACTGCAATATAAAATGCTCTGAGAGCAAAACGTCCTTAAATTTTAAACGACTTCTAGTTTTCAAAGCAATATGTCCTTATTGCTGAATGTCGCATTGCTAAGCGTCACGAGAGCTAGTTAGTACTTTCCAAACTAGGCCTCGATATTGTTACGAACACGCATGTCTAGCTAGGCGTCTCCTTAGACAAATCACATACTTTATTATCAGATAATAACTAAAACTTCTTTTTTGATTGTTCAAACCATTCAAGTTGTATATTCCAGCCAGTAACTCTCCAAAAAGGCACAATACAACCGTCAAAAGCGACCATTTGAAAACAGAACATTAATTAAAAAGTGCAACGTGTTTGAGACGGCAATTTAGGTGAGATTGTGTCGGCAGTTTAATTGATACGACTGGGAAGGAATCCGAGGCAGAAACGCTCGTTAGCTTATCACAATACAGATTTCACACTGGGTGTACTTCGTGTTCGGTTCACACGGAGGTTGATTGGTAAAATATATTCATTAATTTATTCATTCATTTCATGTACCGTAACTTATCTAACCTGCGCACCCTAGTTTCAGCTTTTTCCGAAACCCTCTTTCAGCCTCTGGTGTGGTTTCTTTAACAACAGGTTACGGTCAGAAATACGTCTTAGCATTTTTAGAGAGTAAATTAAGTACTTTTCTTTTGTCGGAATGTTTGTCAGTTTCGGGTTCGCATTTCTTCATTTATTTAAAATGGGATTTTTTATCTGCATCAGCGAAATTTATAGACGGATATTAATCAATATTTTCAAGAACATTGTACTGAAGTGATTATGACTCCAGCATCTCCACTCACTGCGCACTCATTCAGCCAAGCCAAGTCTATAATTGTTCTTTATTTGTTATTTTATTACTTTAATTTCAGGCAATTTTTTATCTACCTACATAATATTTATTACTTAATATAATTTAATAAATATAAATAAATAATTTTTACACGACTCCATGTGAACCCACGTTTAGAACAGAAGTCTTTGGTCAGGTCACGCCTCGCACCAGAAAAAGAGAACCGAATTATCAACGAGCTATGTTTAAACCGGCACTGCATACATTATTCCGTGTTTTATGAATTCGTATAGCTTTTGGATTTAAAATTAAGTACGTTTATTCCCGTTTGTTCAATTGCTACCAATATATCACATTTCATATGGCGACTTGTTCACCCTTGAAAACGACGCGATCCAATGGATTGAAAAACTAACACACCACTTGTAGAACTTTTATTTTACCCCCCTGTAACATATGCAGTAAGCAGTATGGCCTTTCCCAACCTTGCTCAATCGCTAAAACCATGAGGTTTGAGCGATTGACAATGGACAAAGGCCATACGAATAAATTTTTAAAAATGGTTATGTACAAATTTGGTGAAAACTGGATGCGTCTGTCTCTGTCTATCCATCTCCGTAGTCCGTTCGTCTATCAAGCGGATTGGATTTCGTAAATTATTGATTTTATGATAGCAGAAATTTAATTGTTTTTAAGTAATTTTTCTTATTGCGAATTTATACTTGCTGAGTCCCGTGGCTTCTCCTGTATGTAGTCTCAGTTATATCTCGATAAAAAATTGTTTTTTCCTTTAATTCAAATTCCATATTCAATTTATACAATTCAGTAGGCAAAGGCATGCAGCCCACGATGGTAAGCGGACACCGTAGCCTAGTTTGGATAGGACGCCTGCATCACCAAGAGTATCACGTGCGCATTGCCGACCCTTGAGAAATCTTTTCACGCGTTCTTTATTGAAAGACACCATGTTGTTCCAATTCCACGGTTTAAACGTGACAAGGTAACAAAGAGATAGATAAACTTTTGCATCAAAATTTTATGGGTAGGTAATTAAAGGATGAAATGTCAAAAATAATAAGCATAAATTTCGTGTTATCAGTTAATTACAATTATCATCACAACTACCCTATAGTACAGTGGGCTGCAGAGAAATCTGACCCCCTTTCAATAGCGATACTTGTGGGGTGGGGGTCGGATTTCTCTGCAGCCCACTTTACAAACAGACAGACACTCCTATCAGCTGACCTATCTCAATTTGTGACGTGTGGTCTCCCCAACTGCTGTGCCAGTTGGCAACGTGTTTTAGACTATTACTGTGTGAAATGAACGTAGATGATTATGATGGTAATGTCAATTATTCAAAAATCGAATGGAGGTAACGGTCGCGCGTGTTAAGTAACGGTGAGCGCGATTTGTGTTGGATTGGTCGGCAAAATAGTGACATTTCTATTTTATAAGCTCGTCCGGAATGCTGGTTTAGTCTTTAGTTCCAGCAGTTGTAGCTAGATGGCAGTCGTAAGGCTGTGTCATTGTTGCAAATGCCTAGGCGGCCTGAAAAATTTGACAGTGTTGGGCAACTAACACACCCGGTTGCCATGACTCACTGTTATAAAAATAGTGAGCTGATGCATGAGATATCCATATCCATACTTCCATACTAATATTATAAATGCGAAAGTCTGTCTGTCTTTCTGTCTGTCTGTCTGTCACCTCTTCACGGCTAAACTGCTGGACCGATTGTGATGAAATTTGGTAGGGATGTAGTTAACGACCTGAGGTCAAACATAGGCTACTTTTGGGCGCGATATAACCGAGTCCCACGCGGGGCAAAGCCGCGGGGAACAGCTAGTAACTATATAAAGATACAAATAACGAAAAAAGATATTTACAATAACAACAACAATTTTAACAACAGAAAG
Organism: Apomyelois bistriatella; assembly: GCA_947044815.1. NCBI lineage: Eukaryota > Metazoa > Arthropoda > Insecta > Lepidoptera > Pyralidae > Apomyelois > Apomyelois bistriatella. Next base: position 10,197,807 of record OX345706.1, on the reverse strand, counting down.
ATCAAAGGAGTACAACAAAAAAAACTTACAAGCACTCAAGAGACCAATAATCGAGTACACACGTTTAAAATATTCGAAACATTTACAAAATTGTAATTTTAAATTTAGAATAAAGGACCCTATAACTCTTCGGGATTCCCACAGGGAGCGTTGACAGCAAATGATTTAAAACCCGAACGCTTCTTAATTGTAACGGAGTTGGATATTCTTGTCATCTTACTCCAACCTATTAACTTTCTTGTAGGAAAGTATCGCTGTCTTTTTCGCGCACTAACGGCTTTGGAGCTGAATTGAGACATCTTTTAGTTCTGATTTATACGTGGTCACCGAGAAATTCTATCGATTTGTTTACTTTGAGAATTAGTTGTAAACTACGTTACGTTTAGCGATTTATGTTGGTATGGTAATTTGATAACACTGAATAAAATGCAGTTAAAACTACTTATTAGATATGTTTGTTTTTGAAGACGGCCGACATAAGAGCCGCTGACAAAAAAGAGAAATTTATTGATGCGCACGAGCATGGTAACGATTCTGGTAACACATGATACATTTGTGTCTTTGTTTATTTTGCTTAACTTGTTGGAGGCACTGCCTTGTCCCTGATATAAAAATTATGTGGCTTGCATAACCTAATTTTTTCAATTTTTATTTTAAACTAGCTGACCCGGCGAACTTCGTACCGCCTTAGCGTAAATTTGATTTTCTAAATATTTTTTTCCGTAAGAACCTTGTACAGAGTATTTGAAACCTACAAAAAAAAAAAAACAGCCAAATCGGTCAAGCCGTTTTCATGCTATGTCGTGACAACGGAAAACGGGTTTCATTTTTTTATATTTAGATAGATATTTTTTTAATAAATTTCAATGTATTCTTACAGTATAAATGTTTAGATAAATATTATCACTACAAAGGCTTAAAAGGCAATACAGCTTCATGGTAAAAAGAAATATAATATTCTAGCGACCCGCCCCGGCTTCGCAAGGGCATAAAGACCTCCTCTTGAATCACTCTATCTATGTATTAAACAAAACCGCATCAAATTCCGTTGCGTAGTTTTAAAGATTTAAGCATACATAGGGATATAGAGTAGGAGAAAGCGACTTTGTTTTATATTCAAATTCAAGTTCAAATTCAAATTGTTTATTTTCAATATAGGATATTCTTATCACTTATTGACGTCAATTGTTACTTATTTTAAGTTTACCACCACTTCCAAAGCGCAAGTGGAGTAGAAGTGGCGCCACAAACTCCACAGCAGCATTTTCTTCAAAAACGTCAATTCACAAAATTTGAGTCAAATCAGACGAGTTTACATTTACTATGTAGTGATAGTGAAGCTAATCAATATTTCTTCTGAAATAAAATGATTAATTTGTCATTTTTCCACGAACGACCATTTCAATCATATCATCATAACTAAGACTAAATGAAACAAACAAAAAAAAGGTCATTAGACCCTCTTTTTTTGCTTCGCTGGTCATTTTGGGGTCATGTGCCGTACTGGGGTGGCGCGTGCCATATGCACGGCGGTTGCAACAGATGGACGGCTAATGCACGTTTTTAATTGTTATAGTGAATTATTAGGTGTATTGTTTACCAGTTTATGGTTTTAAGGTAAAGGTGACATAGTTTTTGTTTAGATTAAAATTTTCTTCTGAGCCATTAATTACGATTTATTTATTAATTGTCGCTTTTACTTCATGATAACTTGCCATTATTTATGTTAGTTCGCCTGTCTACATCAACTCCGTGGCGTAACGGTTAACATGCCTGACCGCTACTCAGAAGGTCCCGGGTTCGATCCCCGGTCAGGTCAAGATGAAAAATGATATTTTTCTGATTGGCCTGGACCTTGGATGTTTAACTATAAAAATATTTGTTATAAAAAAAATATTGTATCGTTGAGTTAGTATCCCATAACACAAATCTTGAACTTACTTTGGGGCTAACTCAATCTGTGTGATTTGTCCTGATATATTTATTTATTTAACTCCCCTTGAGACTTGAGAATTCTGTCGTGGGCCATCACCAGTTATAAATTAAATAAAATTTAAACTTCTGTTTATCCTATAAACGACTTTTACGACATAGACCAGAGAAAGGTGGTTTATTCGTTTTTTTCAGTTTATAAAACGAACTACGTGTGTTTACTTTTTTTTTAAAGATCATAACATATCTATTTATTAATAAAACTTAATTGTTTCTTTAAGGACAAAATACTTATACAATTGGCGGACTTAATGCTAAAAGCATTCTCTCAGTCAACCATTGGGAGAAACAGAAAAACCGTGCGGCGCAAAAAAGTTTCAGGGGAAAATACTTAAAATCTAATACAAATACCAACATACATAAAATTTGACGAGAAAAGAAGCATTTTTCAGTGCCTTAACATACAAGCTATTTTTCACAACACTACATGTTACAATTAAGCTGCCCGATCAATTATGTCCAGTTTTACCATAATTCCTAGATTAGCTTGCCAGCTTAACTTTATAGCTTAAAAACACGAAGCTTTGACTCGTTATAAGCCCATAATTGTCTACTTTTCGATATTTAAAAAAATATTTAGCCGTTGAAATTTTACAACGATAATAATTATGTTAAGACTTTTCAAAATAACCTAATATTCTGGTCTTACATAAAATAATATTAAAATAAACCAAAACATAATTGACATTATAAAATAACAATTTTATCAATACTTACTAACAAATATTTAACTCATATTGTCTGTTTTTAACCGACTTCAAAAAAAGGAGAAGGGTCTCAATTCGTCGGAATGGTATGTGTTTTTATTTGTTACCAGTTGTTTTTATGTATGTTAACAGATTAGGTACTCGAAGACGCCTGGACCGATTAGAAAAATTATTGTTTTTGTTTGAAAGGGTATACTTTCCAATTGATCCCATACTCATTAGGTCAGGATCTGATGATGAATCATGGAGAAATCGAGGGAACTCTTCAAGTTTTATTGCAATGCGTTATAATAATTATAGTCCCAACTAATATTATAAATGCTAAAGTTAGTATTTATTTGTTTGTTGCCTCTTGACGCCCTATCCACTGAACCAATCTTCCTGGGCGTCGATTCTGCTAACGTTAAGTCACAATCGTGTCAAAATAGTGTTTCAATGGAAGTGCTTTTTACACACTAGTTACAAGAAATGTATATTTTTTTATATCACTGCTGATGGTCACACCCTACACTACATTTACGTCACATCATACTGTCATAATTCTTGTAAATAGTGTTTAAAAAGCACTACAATTGAAACACTATTTTGACACGATTTTGACTTAACGTTAGCATAATCGACGCCCTGAAATTTCGCATACCCATAGCTAGAAGTATTGAGAAGGACATAGGGTACCTTTCATCCCGAGGGAAATTCATGCGGGCGAAAACTAGTAATATATAAATAGCGACTTTGTATCATAATACAAGTATTTATAGACGATCGATAACATCTAATGATAGCTAGATATCTACAACTGTTATATAGGCCACGAAGGTGGTCCTGGCAATTATAGCTAATTAACCAATTAAGTTTATTTGAACAATTACGTGGCTGTAACGACAAATATAAGCAATAGCAACATGTTGCACCTTTACTGTTGAATATGCATCGACATGTGCATATAATCTATGCAAAATAATGTTAAAATTCAGATGTATGAGACACGGTCAGCAAACAAACTGGCAACACTGAAAAAAATACTTATACACAACCAAATTTTCGTCAATCTATAGCACAAAAAAGTGACCATGTATAACTCTTTGCAGTATGTAACCAAACCTTTTTTTTTTTTTGTAAAGCACTTTTTTTTCAATCAAGTTAACTTCATTAGTTTCTTGCCAAACCTTGGTTATTTCTCAAATAGCCGAACGTTCAAAGTTTACTGATAGTCAAATGAGTACATATAAAATTATCATTATACCCCCTTACAATCAATTTTTAAAAATCAACCTAAAATAAAAGTCCGTATATATCTGATAGATCTGATTATTTATATCGATATCTTCCACTTAACCTTACTATATACCTACTATATAGATAAGGTTGAGTGGAAGAAGAGATTGCTTTAGCGTCATGCACCTTTGTACCCTTAACTTGTTTTTATGAATTTTCTCTCTCTCTCATCTTAGCGCTTTCCCGGTTGCTTTCTCAGCTGAATGCATCTTCGGCATCCGACATCCCGATTTTTTATGAATATTCTGTAAGAATTTTTAATTTGGCGCAATAAAGAGTATTTGTATTTGTACAAGATCATTTGACCTATGACACACGATATGAATGAATGAATAATACAATTATTCATCTCATTGTCCAACTTTCCTTGCTGACTCTACTTATTAGTATTTTCGTTGAATGCAAATACGCATTACTGGTCAAACTCGGTGGCCCCAGTCCCATACTCAAAACAGCTGTTGTTGCTACTCGTACGATGGATTCCTGTGTTTTTACTTAATTCTTTATTTGGTAAGGCACAGAATAAACATCAAATTAATTGCGGAATGCAGATAAAACAGCCTGTTGAAATATGCGAAGACTTTCTCTTGCGACAGATGATACAATTCCTTATTTAATGAGTTAACTTGTCAATCAGAAATTATTTTAACTTCATTTCTTGTACATTAGCTTAATTAAGTAGAAGATTTTACATTGGAAAGAAAATATGACAAAGGTATAAATAATGAAGTACTTATTTTCTTTAAGTTCGTTAAAATAATCCATTCTGAAATAGGTATCATAAGTACAGATGAAACTTCCTTATTCCCAGCAACTTCTCAGTGGAATTCAAAGAAATTTACTTTTTATTTTTCAGTTACAAAACAATAAAACATGGCAATTTTTTTATTCTGATCTTCTAAATGATATCAACCCTTTGTAAGAATGCTGATTTTGGTAGATTTTGTCACCAACTGGTCAAAGTAAGGAAATTATTAATAAAGTTCCCCTCTCTCTCTCTGTCTCTCTGTTCAAGAGGTGGAAATGCCTATACTTAAACTAAATCGCCAACAAATGCGAAGAAAAATCTCTAAATAAATAACTCGTATTTGGACTAGTATTTCTACGAAGCAACTATCGATCACACTCATTATAACTCACACATAAAGTCACTAAATTCAGATCAACGATAAGCATTAGCTATTAATGTACGAATAAAACCAAAAAATTCACTCGACCCCGGGCGAAATGACGATTTTAAAGGGTGATAAAATTACCGTAGTGTCGTGCCACCAACCATTATCGATAAATGAATCGATTACCGCCGCGTTATCTTGATGATGTGTTTAAAAAACAATAACTCGTTTGTATCAGAAATTGCATATTTTAAGATAAGCATAGTTACGTTTATTTGAGCTTTTATGCATTAAATAAAAGGAATAAAAATGATCTATTTAAACTGTTTTTAGTCAACAGATAATATAAAATAGTCTATGGTATAAGCAAAAACGGCAATAAAATCCACAGACGGTTTACATTTGAATAATCACATAAATTCGCTTCATTTCAAATTCAGAACGCGCATTTCACTTATCGAACGATTAAACGATACAAATAAAGGCACTTAAATGCTTTAGGATTTGCATCGATACAGTAAGTGGTGTGTCGATGGCACGAGGCCCATCACTAGCGGGCCATATGGCGTATCCCATACCAGGTGAGGTAATTGGCTGGATATGAAAGTATTATGTTTGTTTGGACGAAATAAAGAAAGGAGTATTACAAGCAATGAATTAAAATATGTGTCAATCTGTATTTTTTTTCCTTTTCCTAGCATATATAAGTACCAAACCTTTGAAATCACTTCCAATTTTAAAATGGCGTTGCCAGAAGTTCTATTTTTGAAATTTGGGCATTACGATCCAGACAACTGATCTTGTCAGTTTTTAAGGTACAATGGCCTACAGTAGCGACACTTTTGGCATGGGGGTCAGATCTCTCTACAGTCCGCTGTACGTACTAACACTACAAAATAACATGGGTATTTAAGGTTCCTTCAAAAAATTAGTTTTGTCGGAATTTTGAACTAAGGGAATACAAGAGAATTCACTGTATCTCTCTCGGGTTAAAAATAATGCCAAATCTTATATTTGTGTTATTGATAATGGGAGTATCGTTAAATTACAGTGGTTACGAATCGATTATTTTTACTCATTATCAATTCGAGTAGGCGTCACGGTCAATCGACCATACACATCCTGGTGTCAGAGTTCTTCGGGACCTCTGACGTGGTTCCTTAAACGACTACCAGATGGCAGCCGGGACCAACAGGCTTACGTGCCTTCCGAAGCACGGAATCATTTTTATTATCAGACAATCAGGTGATTCAACCCTGCAATGTCCTAATCAAACTGGAAACAACTAAACAAAGTATGCTTCCCGTGGGAATCGAACCCACGACCGTCACTCTACAGGCAAACGCCTTAACCACTAGACCACGGAGGCAGTTTACTAGCAGGAACGTTAATTTTAATCAGACCTAACAATATCTAGACAAGTATCGATAAGTACTTATATTTCCTGGAGGTAAAGTCACCAGAGATTTGACGGTAAAACGAGCCCTGGATATTATCAGAAAATCGTGGTACAAAAAAGCCCTTTTCATTCCATATCTTACATGACGAGTACCCTCATATTATTTCATACCTAATATCAATATATTCTAGCCATTTGAAAGACGGGGCGGGGCTTTTGCGACAAATCACATCTCGGCCTGATAGGGAAGCTGCGGATCTATTTTAACTTTGTGCTCTATTCTTAAGTTTATAGAGTTCGGAATGTCACAGATAAAATAAGTAGGAGGATGTTAGCAGAATTTTTGTTCTAGGAAAATTATGGTAGAAATGGTAGGTCATGTAAAATATTGATAGACTTATATTTTAATACCACTATTTGTGACAATAAAACCATTATGGGCAGATTAAGTTGGTCGTGCGGTTACCGTAGCCTTTGGTTCTCGTATTATCTTGAAGGTCACTCGCGCTCTACCCACTTGGCTATAGGTTTTGCAAATGTAATTTCAATGTCTCTCTCACTCTTCAAACCATCATCAGAAATTTAAGAGATTGGCTCATGTCGGAGGAGTTTCTTCCATTTTTGTCTATCTTTAGCAAGTTCCTTTATTTCTTGATACGACACGACGTTTATTTTCTCTTTATTTGTTTTATATAACTATGCCTTGGTCTACCTGGACCCCTTCTTCCTTTTATCTTTCCTTCAATGGTGTTCTTCATCAAATCATTGTGTCGTATCAAGTGTCCCAACATATTTCCTCGTCTGTTCTCGATTACTTATAAAATGCTTCTCTTTTCTCTTACTCTATTTAAAACCTCTTCGCTTGTTATGTGTTCAGTCCAACTTATTTCTCATCAAACCAAAACAAAAAAAACTCAAGCACAGCTGTTTAATAGTAGAAATACCTAAGAGAGGGTAAGATGTAACTAAATAAACAAATAATGTTTATTTATTTATTCTAAGCAGACGATTCTTTGCACAAAGATCTATCTCTAATTAGTGTGCTTTTATTTTTTGGTTATTTGCCATATGTTTAGACTATACTTTGACATCCTTGGTATAAAGGTCAATACGCTCTAGTCCTCAAAAAAGTTCTGGTTTCAATGTAGTCAGGGATGGAACCCCTTACTTTCTCTGCATCACTCATTTGGTTGACTGGTAGATAAAGCCTCGGGCTTTGAGTCCGCCGTTTACAATTGTGTAATAAAGTTAAATAAATAAATGGAAGATGGCAACTTGTAAAAAATATGATATAAAAGCTAGTTCCTCCTCTCTACTTTACAACGCGTTGCAGAGTCCTTGAATGAGTGTAGAATATATTATACCAACTGTAATAGTGTTTTATCTGCATGTAAAGAGTATTGGTTCCTTTGTTTGCATAAGTTTAAAAACTTACTTATAGGCAAAATAAATATGTAAATTGAATAATTTCCTAAATTCATATCCATACCCAACTGAGTATTTGTATTTAAATATAGGCATGGAAACAAAAAGGGGTATTTAGCCCAGCAGTGGAAATTAGATAGCTAGAAAAAAAGAAAAAAAAACTAGGTATATATTGGCACCTCTTGGTAAGTGAAGACTTAGAATATACCTTTATATGAACGACGACATAAAATGGCACATTAAAACTTATTACTACCACACCACACCTGCACACAATTTCTCATTAAAATGCCAATGTAATGCAATTATTGAAACAAGTAAATTATTGAATATACAAGAACCTAACTGAATTTCAATAAACCCAGTGTCACTCTCACAATTAACTCTGATAAAATGATCTCATTTATATTGAAATCGCTATTAAAAAATATATTTATCGTGCTTCCATTACCTTTTTTTCTATCCTTAGTAGTATAATAAGTTAGGCTGCATTGTATATAGGCAGTCTAAAAATCTGACAGTGTTGGCCACTAACATACCCGGATCATAATCCTTTTGGTCTGATTTCTTATCACCATCATCATTTCGAGTAGACGTCACGGTCAATCGACCATGCATACCCTGGTGTCCGAGTTCTTCGGAACCGCCTCTCGGCCTCTGACGTGGTTCCTTTAACAAATGCCAAATGGCAGCCAGGACCAACGGCTTAACGTGCCTTCCGAAGCACGGAACCATCTTTATTATCAGACAATCAGGTGATTCTAGACTGCAATGTCCTAACCAAACTGGAAACAATTATACAAAGTATGCTTCCCGTGGGATTCGAACCCACGGCCCCCGGGTCTACAGGCAGACGCCTTAACCACTGGACCCCGAAGGCAGTTGATTTCTTGTAAAAAGGGTTAATTTAGATTTATGTGGGGTTAACGGAGGTAAAATTTCATTCGCCTTATTATAACAACCAGTGCCGCCAAATATATGAAAATGATAAGCGTACACTGGTGGGCACTGAAGCATAAACTGAAGATGCAACCCGGAAACACGCTCGGACGAAGAAGAAAGTAATCTGAGCTTACATGCTTTATAAAGTATAAGTACCTTTCGGTCTTCCTAATAAAACGAGCAAGCGAAATAATGGGCAATTCAAATTTTTGTTCATAAACTAATATTTAAAGATGTTGTATTTTCCTTAAAAGCCATATTTTAACAAACAGAAATAAACGTTTACCATTTCAAAATAGCCGATACTCAGTGTCGCCAGTAATTGAATCATAATGCCTTCCCCTAACAAGCAGGTGTTGCCAATTTAAAAAATATATTTCCAATGTTCAAAGGTGTTGTTTGCGCTAATAATTTGTTATCTGTTGTGAATGTCATTTGATACAATGGAGTGTGGGAGATATCAAATTGATACATATGTTCAGCATTCGTTATTTTTTTGTATTAAATTTAAATTTACCTTGTTAGCACGCGTAAGTCAGGAAATAAATAAATAAATTTAATGTCATTAAAACTTACGAGACTATCCTTTACATCCAAGTTCATTCTCACATATCCTTAACATATCCTCCAAAGTACGGAATAATTTTTCGAATTGAACAATCAGGTGATTCAAGCTTGCAAATACTTGAAGTGTCTTTTTTGACAGGAAATAACTTGAAAAAAGGATGCTTTCCGTGGAATTCGAACCCTTGACCGCCAGATTCAAAGGCAAACAAAACCACAAACCTACGAAAACGGGTGAGCTCCTACTGATGTAGCGCAAAGATGGTTGTGAAATACTTAGTACTTATAACCTACCAGCATTTTTCTCTTTATCTGTCTAGGGTATATAAATAAACTAGCGACCCGCCCTGGAAAATCTTCCTCTTGAATCACTATCTATTAAAAAAAAACGCATCAAAATCCGTTGCGTAGTTTTGAAGATTTAAGCATAACAAAGGGACATAGAGACAGAGAAAGCGTCTTGTTTTATACTATGTAGTGATAGGGACAAATCACATAAATTTAATTAGCCCCAAAGTAAGTTCGAGGCTTGTGTTATAGGATACTAATTCAATATATAGATATTGGTTTCCTGAACTTCTGAGAATAAAGTATTTCAAGATGTTTTTCTGTTTGTTCCAGTGGTCATGCACAAAGAGAAAGAGGACATTCACGGCCACAGACGTGAGCACTCTCCATACGACCACGCCATGCCGGACGGAGAAATGTTTTTACAGGTACTTAATCACTTATTTAATTTAAATATATAAGAATTTATTCAATAAAATACTTTAGCAAAAGGTACCATGGAGTCCCAATCTATTCTTGCTAAGCTTTGCGTTACAAACCGTCTCTTGTTACACTGCCACAAAAGGGGCTTCAGTTTTTTTTGACATATTATACGATCCAAGGCATTGTATGGGAAAACTTATAATTTTGGGAAAAATTGGTGGAACGCGGGCCAGGGTAAACGTCCAGCCAGATGGGTGGACAGCGTGAAAAGAGCAGCTGGAGGCAGCATTTACAAAGCAGTCCATAGCACTGGTGATCACATGACTTGAAAACACATTGCCGAATGCGCCATGTCAATGCGAACGCACACTTTACACGTTAAAACGATTCCCATCGCAAGCAGTACATAATTTTAACAGCGAAAATGAACTCAGGCTGCGGTAACCGCTTTCCATCAGGTGGGTCGTTTGCCTGTTTGACTACTTAATAGTATAATAGAAAGAGAACAATAAAAATAAAACTAAATTTTTATTGCTATTTACTGCAATTCAACTTCTATACATACTACTTTTCTTTAGAAATACGATTTTATATCTACAGCTAGTTTATTTATTTTTTATATTATCTATTTTGTTTTATTTCTCCATTTCAGGCACTCAATGGCTTCCTTATGATTCTGACTTGCGAAGGAGAAGTGTTCTTCGCGACGCACAGCATCGAAAGTTACCTAGGCTTCCATCAGGTAAGAACCATTTAATTTGCAGGCAATGGATTATTTTATTTATTTAATACTAGCTGACCCGGCAGACGTTGTCCTGCCCTTTTTTCTACCTCTACCCTACCCAACACCTACCCTAAACCTACCCCACACCTACCCCACACCTAACCTACATCTGCCCTACATCTGCCCTACACCTGCCGCACACCTACCGTACACCTACCGTAACCTACACCTACCGTACACCTACCCTACCTTACACCTCCCTACACCTACCTTACAATGGGAAAATGTTTTCTTTTCTTTTTATTTTTTTCATCTTTTTCCAATGTTTTATGTGTGATTGAAGGAGATGAACTCCGTTTACTACTTAGTGATTATAAGGTAGCATCAAGTTTTATGAGAAAAACACGAGATGGTGGTTCTTGTATACTAGTCAGGAGCTCTTTAAAATACTCTGAAATTAAAGAGGTTGCTGATGCCTCAGTCCCAAATATATTTGAATGTTCTGCAATCGAGCTACTTGATCACAATACAATCGTAATTTGTATCTACAGGAGTCCAGATGATAATAATAGTAATCTTGATACTTATTATAATAAATTAGACTCAATTTTGACAAAGCGTAAACACAATTGCAAGGTCATTGTATGTGGTGATTTTAACATAAATATACTACAACGAAATAAACATACAAACATATTTCGTAGTTTAGTATATTCCCACGACCTTAAATTTGAATTTGAAGAACCAACTCGCTTTTCTAGTGGAACGTGTCTGGATAATATTCTACATAATACGAAACATTCCAGTAGTGAATTATGTGATTTCGCATTATCAGACCATACAGCTCAAATATTAACTATTCCTATAAAAAAAAGCTGTCGTTTTAAATACTGGTTCAGTGTAAAACGTGATTACTCGAAATATAATAGGTCAATTTTCATAAAATATCTTAGTCAATTAAGTTTTTCGAGTGCGTATGAATCAAACAACTCAAACATAGCATTCAACGAATTTCATGAGTTATTTAAATTAATATACGACTTATGTTTCCCAATTGTCCGAATGAAACATTATACACAAAAGCGACCTAACTGGATAAGTAAAGGTATAAAGATTTGTAGCAAACGTAAACGAAGTTTATTATGGAAATATAGAAATAATCCAACAAAAGAGAACGCGGTAGTTCTGCGAACTTTTGCGAAGCGTTTTAAGCGCATAATTACGTTGACTCAAAAATCACAAAATGATTATTATATTAAACGGTCCAAAAATAAGAGTAGAGCTTCATGGAATATTATAAACCAGAATAAAACAAACTTCCCTAAAGAGAATATTGATAAAATACATGTAAACAACAAAATAATTACGGATCCTACGCAAATAGCGAATGCATTCAATGATTACTTTATTGACGCAACAAAGCCTGATTCTAACATTGGAAATAATAAAACAAATAACATAAAATTTGACAACTTAAATACAATTTTTATGAAACCTACTATTCCGATTGACATTTTTGAAATAATTACTACACTAAAAAATACTAATTGTACTGGACTTGACCAGGTATCAACCATGGTCATTAAAGATGTTGCTCACATTATCAGTGCAGTACTAAGCCACATTATCAATATTGTTATAGAAAAAGGTGAATTTCCAGACAAACTAAAAATAACAGTGACAAGACCCCTTTTTAAAAAAAATGACAGAATTTTAATAAATAATTATAGACCATTAGCTTTGGGATCAATTTTTTCCAAAATTATTGAAAAAGTAATAAACAAGCAATTTTATGATTTCTTTGAGACGAATAATATATTATCACCACAACAATATGGTTTCAGGCCTAATAAGTGTATTAACCTTGCTATTTATGACTTCTTATACAAAACGATGGCTGAAGTTGACGAAAGAAATCCATGTATAGGATTATTTATTGACATGTCATTGGCATTTGATCGTGTTGACCATAATGCGTTGCTGGATAAACTATATCATTATGGTATTAGAGGTAATGCTTACCAACTTATCAAATCTTACCTTACAGATAGACAGCAAGTGACACAAATTGACAAAATTTGCACGAAATTAAAAACAGAATCAAAATATTACTCTAAGTGTAGAAAAGTTCTTAATGGTGTTCCACAGGGTAGTGTTTTGGGCCCATTGTTGTTCCTGATTTATATTAATGATCTCCCTCTCGTAACAACGCATCATGTTACACTTTTTGCGGATGACAGTACCATATTATTTGTAGGCAATAATTTTGAAAACACAGAATCAGAAATAATACACACATTAGAATTAATAACGGATTGGATGAACAATAATAAATTAAAATTAAATATTGAAAAGACTAAATTAATTAATTTTAAACATTGACATAATAATAATTCCAAAACTGACATTGCATTTCACAATCAAAATATATCTGAAACCGATGTAACTAAATTCTTAGGACTATATATTGACAACAAATTAAACTGGAGGGCACATATTGATTGCTTATGCAAACGTTTAAGGCAATATTCCTATGCTCTGTTTAGACTTCAAAAAATCGTTAATCTAAGCACAGTTCTTACGGCTTATCATGCTTACGTTAATTCAACATTAAGGTATGGAATTATATTTTGGGGTAATGCCACAGACAAAGAGTCTATCTTTAAAGCACAAAAACGTTGCATTAGATCTATCTTTCAGCTTCGACAAACAGATTCATGCATGCCGTATTTTAAAAAATATAAATTACTCACTTTGACTTGCATGTATATATTTGAATGTGCCATATTTGTACATACAAATAAAAATAAATTCTCATTTCGTACACGGGCTCGTAATTCGTCTAAAATAGCGTTGCCTACCTGTAAAACATCACTGATGCGTAAAAGTATATTTGGAAGAGCACCTGTTATATATAACAAGTTGCCAATTTCTTTAAAATCGTTGGCAGGTTTAAAATCCTTTAAACGGAACCTTCACGAGCTACTTGTAGAAAAATGTTATTACAAACTTGATGATTTTTTGAAGGACACATTGTAACATTAATACCCACTTCTATTTGTTTTTCTTTTTTCTCTTCTCTTTTATATTTGTACGCCACATTGGCAAAATACAGAGCACACAATTATAAATTTTCCTATCACCATTTTATCTACTTGGTTTTACCTGTATTTACAAATAAATATATTTTGATTTGATTTGATTTGATTTTAAGATGTATTCTGCTATTCGGGGCGGAGACAAATCCAACGAATCAATAACCATGAAAATTGGTTCAGCAGATCTCGAGTTATAAATAAGTGTTGTAATAAACCCGTCTTTGTTTTATATATATAAATAGATTTTCAAAAATGTTACAAAACATCTGATTTGACACATTTCAATAAACCACAGAGTTATGTAAAGAAATGCAAGTGCATCAAGAAGAAATCAAGCAATCACATTTAAAGAATTCATCAGCCCGGAATCTTTCACAAATTCCAGGGTTTCCATGACAAAGATTATCATGTAGAAGTCATGTTCAGTCATCTAAGATTTTAATAAAGATTATTTTGTCAGACAAACTAAGCATTAAATCCGCCTTGTGCTATGCAATACTTTGTATTTATTTAAGGAGGCCTAAAGCCAATCGCATCGCGGTCGTGAGATTGATTCCCACGGGAAGCATACTTATATTGCAGCTTAACATGAATCTAGTAAGGACTTTAGCTAATATCTTAATAGACTAGCCTTTAAAAAAGACTAAAATCAGCTCTTGGGATCTCTATAATTATGAACCTCCTTAATGTCTGATAATATAGATGACTTCTTGCTTCGTAAGGTACCTACGTATATTGATCCCGCTGTTATTACGCTACGTGGGTCATAAAAGATCAAAAAATATTGCTCATTTAATTTAATAACGCCTTACAAAATTATCACACCCGATTATCACAACGAAAAACTTATATTATAAATATAACCTAATTTTTTCACCGAGCGCGACCTTATTAATCATTCAGTTAAGTAAGATAACGTGAAAATGAATAATTGGTCTCGAACCCGGAGTTTCAATTTTATAATCTAAATATAAACTAATATTATAAAGAGGATTTGATTGTTTGTTTGTACGAATAGGTTTCGAAACTACTGGGCCGATTAAAAAAAACTCTTTCATCGTTGGAAAGCTACACTATCCCCGAGTGACATAGGCTATGTATGTACAGGTGAAGCCGGGGTGGACTGCTAATAAGCAATATAAGCGCAAAAAAAAATGTATTTATTTACGACATCACATTAGAAACCTCTAAAATTATTAATAAGTATATACCTTATCCTCTTGAATCACTATCTATTAAAAAAATCCGCATCAAAATCCGTTGCGTAGTTTCAAAGATCTAATCGTATATAGGGACCAGAACACAGAGAAATTATCCGAAATGTTTTGACGCGGGTTTAGTTCCAGGATCAGTGATCCTTCTCATCTTCAATTCATACATATAAACCACACCACACCTTATTAGAAATGTATTACGTACTTTACAACAAAACCACCTAATATTATCACCCAATAACAGTGGCAATAAATGAAGCAATCAAATAGCCCTTTTTTTCTGTGTGAAACGTTGGCTTGCAAGCCAAACTAGTGACACGCTTTTCGTGCGCTATGCCACTTCTTGTTAATATTTCTAAATTCTGTGATAGGAAAAGACAGCGTGAGACAGCTAAGCTACTTTCTTTTAGTGATAGTGAATCTCTCATGGGTGCTGTATATTTCTAAAAGAATATCTCCCAGACCATAGAGAAAAAAACGTAACCCTAAACAATAATAACCCCGCTATGAGTAATATAACTGAACTTTGAAAGCTTTCATTATACAACTTTATCGCTAGAACTTTTTATCGGAGTCGTTTCAGCAAATGAAATAAATACTTAACATCTAAAGCAATTAAAACGAGGTTCAGTATGCTTAAATAAAGCTATTTTTGTTTTTTTTTTTAATTTGTGGTAAAAGCATGATATTAGTCTTCATCATCATAAATTCAAGAGCTATGCTCTTGTCGGTGGAGTTCCTTCCATTTTTGTCTATCTTTAGCAAGTTCCATTATAATTATATGATATTAGTCTTATTAGTAATAAATGTGTTTATTCTATATATAATTATTTTTAGCTTATAACTATTTCTAAAAAAGTATAAAAGATCGAGGGTGGTAATAAAATATTGAATAAAATTTAAAAATGCCTTTTTTTATACATTTTAAGTAGGTTTTTAGGAAAAAACTAAAACTGGCTAGAGGCTAAAATAATATCACTCTAAAATATATGTACCTACTGTATGTACTGTCAGAGAAAGGGTTAAATTTTTATTTTAATTTTATCCATATTTTTATTACATTTTAGCTTTTTTTCCTATAACGGCAAAATAATCTGTAAAATAGTTTCCAGTGTCTAACTACTCGTAAAATAGTTCATGAGATACAGTTCACTCACAGATAGATGAGTTAGAAATACCCTAGCTCCGCTATTAGTATTAGCGGAGCGGAGTGTAGTTAAATACAAGGTGGACACAAATCAACTGCAAATATTTTATGGGCAGATTCAGACCACTATACCGAACAACTTTTCCAAATAAACTTATATCGAAATACGAAATTTTATTTTTCACTCTCCATACTAAACTAGATCAGCTGATTCTCAATTTGTATGGGAGGTCAAAAAAATTTTTTCGTATTTCGACATAAGTTTTTTTAGGAAAGTTGTTCAGTTAGTGGTCTGAATCTGCTCTTAAAATATTTGCAGTTGATTTAAATTCACCTATATACAAATACAGCACAATAATAATAGCTATAGCAATACATAAAATAAACTTCATAGTGAATTATTGCTATCAAAAGCCCCATTTCTAATCAACCCCTGCAATAAAAACCTGTTGACATAAATTTTATTACCTGCCCGCTTTTTAGGCAGAAATCGTTGAAATGTGACTCATTATTTTAGTTTATTCCTAATATAACTGAAACTTTTTCGATTATATGAAAAGTAGAACACAGCTGTATATCTACTCTATTACTATTTACTAGCTTTTGCCCGCGGTTTCGCCCGCGTAAAATTCCCTCGAATATAGTGCTTTTTTCCGGAATGAAAGGTATATTATGTCCTTCTCATGGTTCTAAGCTACCTCCCTACCAATTTTCAGACAAATCAGTTCAACCGTTATTGAGCGTCTATTCCCAGTTGTTATCACTGGCTTTGTCACCACTGGGAATAAAAGTTTCACTTTCTTTTAAATACATAGAAGAAGATTACTAGTGGACCCGGCATACTTCAAACCGCCTTAGAACTATTGGTGTAAAACCATCTTAGATCATAACCCTATTTGTATTATAAACCTTTCCTGGGAATCAATTTATCTATTACTGAAACCGCATGAAAATCTGTTTGTTAGTTTTTATGCTTTGCGCTGACAGACAGACACAGAGCGGGCAACTTCATTTTATACTATGTATAGATTATAATCATCATATCCAACGTGTCCACTTCTGGACATAGACCTCATAGATACCAATTTTGATCTTTTGGCATCTCCCAATACTAGCCCGCAGTCTATTTAAGGGCGTCCAGGCTGTCCGAGGAAGACAACCACCGGGTGGAAGCACCTACACTTAATACTTAATCCATACATCATCTTTCTTCTTTATTATATACTAGCTGACCCGGCGAACTTCGTACCGCCTTAGCGTAAATTTGATTTTCTTAAAAAAAATTTCCGTATAAAAAAAAATAATCTTTTATTTCAGATAACTGGATCCATAATAATGTTAGTTTAACTTAACCTATGTTAGTAATACTTAAGTTACTTGCTTTAAATACTCATTTATACATTAAATTAAACTATTTTATACGGTTTTCTATCGCGTTTATTGCTTACTTATTTATACTTATTTAAAATATTTTAATTTAATGTGTAATAATCGCGAAAACATAAGAAATCATTACTCATTTATAGTTTGGAGTGAGTTCTAAATATCACCCTCCTTACAAAAGACGCCCATAAGGGAGAAGTATAGCGATCAGCTAACGTCATCAGGATGCTATTGGGACTAGCCCGCACTCTGTTTATAAGCGATGCGGTTTTCTTGCGAAGAATCGCAGCAAAGCCATCAATTTGGTACTCCGCAAACATCGCAGATGCGCTACAAAAACGAGGTAGCCCCAGCATCATCCTGAAGACGTCATTATATTGTATTCGCAAGGTATCCAGCGATTTTTTGGTATAGTTGACCCACAAATTACCCGTGTACATATTCTGGCAATAGGCTTTAAAAAGCGTGACCTTTACTTCTTCGGTACATCGGGTGAATCGGCGAGCCAACATGTTGCCCCTCACTGCAAGCGCCCTACGTTCTCTCTCAATATCTTCATCATCTTTAAGGTCGTCGGTTATGATGTGCCCAAGATATTTAAATTTTTTAACTAATTTAATATTTGCTCCGTTAAGGATAATATTATTATTATTTTTGGTACAGTTTCCGGCGACCTTAAAGACCATATATTCTGTCTTCTTAATGTTGTATATAAGCCCATGTTCTCTGGCATAGGTCTCACATACTCCCAACATTTCATTAAGGCCCCCTGCCGTCGGGCAAAGCAGTACCATGTCGTCTGCGTAATTATTTGATCTAGTACCAGCCTATGTTCACTTAAACTGCATGCTCCGCGGCTACAGTCTACAAACTCAACGGGAAAGTCAATCGCACGCAAACAATTGTTACACAAATCATGAAACTTGTCCCTTTGTACCGCATCACGAACTCCCCATATCACTTTATTGTGGTGTTGGTCTAATGATGTTAATTTAGGCCGAACAATGTCAAGGTTACATTTTACAACAAGAGGTAAGTGATCCGATACATATACATCCTCCAGAACCGTATAAACCTTGTACAGAGTATTAGAAAACTACAAAAAAAAAATCAGCCAAATCGGTCAAGCCGTTTTCATGCTATGTCGTGACAACGGAAAACGGGTTTCATTTTTATATATATAGATTATTATATACATATATTAATTAATTTAATTGCTGTTCGTTAGCCTCTCTAAAACTTGAGAATGGCTGGACCGATTCGATTAATTTTGAATATTTGTGGAAGCTCAAGGTTTAAACGGTAAAAAAGTGCTTTCAGGCGGTACGGAGTTCGCCGGGTCAACTAGTATTTTAAATAAAAACTTATTGTACATATTATGTCATATTGGCCATGAGTGATGACTACTCCATAAAGGAAAAACTGTAGAAAAACCTAAATGTTTATTTAATGTTCATTATCGTAATAAATATTCATTAAAAGCTATATAACGTGCTATGGGCGGTCATAGCGTTATAATTAATTAAATAATACCCCGCAGCTAAAGCCTAAAGGAGCTTTTTTACATGTGCACACTATTCTAGCATATTCTCAATTACAAAATAATGAAGTTACAGAAAGAGGTGCACTAAAGAGCTCTACTCATTGCTTAAGCACTGATGAAAAAGCCAAAATGCATAAAGTATCTAATTTTAAACAAAATATCATGGATTATATTTTGTTTAAAATTAGATACTTAATGAAATAACGTATACTTAATGAATAATCGTAAACGAGATAACAATAACAGTTAATTGTTATCTACGTCGAGAGGCGTTACTGTCAGCGAAAGTGTTAGAGGTTAAGAAATTCTAAAATCTCACAAATACTCTTTTTTATATTCGGGAACTAAAAATATGTGAGATGAAATTACAGGATTAATAACCTGAATCTTATGATTTTCAATAAACTTAAACAGCAATTAATATAAAACCATTATAAGAAAAAAAAATGTTTTTATTAAGCAACAGCTTCTTCTTTCGGTCAATACTTTGTGAGAAATCGATTTCAAATTGCTAAAATCTCCTAATAATTTCTACACTCTCGTTGTTTTAGGTTCCTAGTAAACGTAGGTACTTAATATAAAAGCGATAAAGTCTTAATTCCACTCCCATGTCAATTAACAGTCTATGCCTGCGGCTTTGGTGCTGCAGTGAAAAAGTATTCCTTTGGTTATTTATGCATGTTTTTGTGTGATACATATCCTATAATTATTCGGGACCTTCAATGAAAACCAAAGCAATTGAATATTTGCCTATCGGAGGTACAGTGGATCACAAAGAAATACACTGCTTTAACCTTAAACTTACACCTAAGGTATAGGTATAAGGTATATATTTTTTATGTGCCTACTATACTAAGAAACATTTATTTCCAGAAATCTTTGCATTTTACATTACCAAGTTCCAAAATCTAACCCTTTTATTAATTTTGAAATTATTTTCTAGATGAAATTATATCACAGGCATAATAAATTTAATAACAAAAAGATTTAAAAAAAAATCAGACAAACTGTACTATAATCTTTTATTCATAAACGAAACCCTGGATTTTTAGAATTTTATAAATAACCTACCTACCCTGCTAATAAATCTATGCCTCAATGCGCAGGGGTGAGTTCCGATTAAAACAAATCGATTTTGGGTCATTAAATCGGTCAGGGTATTGCTTCCTGAGTGACGTGGCACGTGCCAGAGACAGGGAAATTACGGTAATATAGGTAAAGGAAATGTGGACTATGATAGTTAGGTAGCAGGAGAAAAAGAAAAACAAAGAATAATTTCGATCTAAGTTGTTGAAAAAACATAAAATAAAAGAGGCACATAGCGCGACGAACCGATGGCCGATAGGGCAGAAAGGTTCTCAAATAGCAACCACGCACCGGCAAGCGCAGCGTCGGACATCCACCGACCAGATGGTCAGGTGGATTACCACTATCTCTTGCAAGTTCCAGTGAGTAAAGGAGATGTCGCCTTACATCATGTATTGCGCTGTCTCGCTAACTCACTAGAACTAAGTAACCCCCAAAATGACCTTAAGAAGGTCGCAGGCAGAAGCTGGATGCAGGCCGCTTCCAACCGGTTGTTCTGGAAATCTTTGGGGGAGGCCTATGTCCAGCTGTAGACAGCCTGCGGCTGAAATGATGATGATGAAAGGGAGAGATGACACATCGTATACTAATCATCATTTTGTATGGGCTATAAGGTCAATCGACCATTCACACTCTGTCGCAGTTCTTTGAAATTGCATACTTATACATGTTATACTATTCCACTGTCTCAATGACCCGGACTGAATCTTGGCCTTAGAAACGGAAGCTTAAAAATGGTTACTTTTACTAACATATCTAAGAAACAATTTTATTATACTTACCATAACTTAAAAATCTCCTCTTTTTTTAAATCAGTTGAAATGGCACCTGGATAAACCTGGAATTTGAGTTTCACGATACAAAAAACTTGAAATATAAAAATAAAAGAAACAACAATTCCAGCAAATGATTGAGATTCCTATGATGATATTGATTTAGGTGTCATTAAATCTGTCACAGTAATGTTTTCTGATTGCGCATGTGTGCGAGGTACTGGAAAATTGATGTAAACGATTTAAGTTTTTAAAGAAATGGAGCGTAGAGTAATTTTAATTTAAAATTAAAAATAGTTTAAGAAATAAAGAAAATCATCAATTATGTTTGTTATGTTGCATTTAAAGAATAAGATTATTTAATATTAGAAATAGGACTATACAATGTAGCTAGTAGTATTATAAACTATGTAGTAATAAAGAATATAATGAACATAGAAAAGGACCTCGGACTACAAATCAACCATCTGAAGATGCAACCAAGAATGCCTGATGAGAGATAAAATATAATGAGATAAAACATTTATCAAACGTATTTATGAACAATTTAAATTCATATGTCTACACCAAAGAATTTGGAATCGCGCGCGGGGCAAATTTCTTTTTTAATCTATGGTCTACATTTTGATTCTTACAATAATTAATTAATTCATTAACTATTTACTAATTAACAAGAACTCTAAAAAACTAACTACTCCATATCTCACCAAAGATAATGTTGAACCCCAAAACGCATGAATAAAATTAAATAACAATATGAGAGGGAGTGTAATAGTAGATTAACTTGAAGCTCACACACCAGGTGGTGGCCATCGATCCGTCTGTCTGTAATGGCTTGATGTTTTACTTGGGGTAAATGTTTTAATTGTTAAAATAGGTTATAATGATCCAGATATACTAATCAACTGCAAAAATTGTTTGGTTGTTCTTTTTTACATCTTTTAGAACTATCTCGATGACATGTTTACTATTAGATAGGTTATTACTGTTCAGTGTATGCACTAGTTTTGAAGGTTCTAAACCTTTTCACGGTCTCTTGAATTTTTTTAATTGCCTGGCGTCATCAAGACCAATCAACGTATATCGTGCCTTCCAAAGCTCTGAATCATCATTCCTATTCAACAATTAGGTGACTCAACTTGTAGTAATAAAACTGCAATCATACTATGTTTTAGGATCCAAATCCAAGATTTTTGGTTCATAACGTCAAGTATCAGAATTTCGTGGATGCTTCAAAAGGCATGAGATGTTATAGTCAACAATTTAGTCTACAAACTGATCAGTGAAGTTCCTAAAAGTTAGATCAGATATATAAAAACAAACAATTAAATCGTGATGTACCTAACACATAGTGTAAACGGCAAAAATAAACGTTGCAAAAACGTAACTATTATCTTTTATCACATATAATACAAATGGAAAAAACACCAAAACAAAGGTATATATCAAAAAAACATCAGTCCGATCCATGGCAACCGGGCCCAACCCCAAACGAGAACAAAAAGCAATTACCCAACAAATCATCTTCTGACGTTTACTATCGCAATATGTTCCAACTCACATTGTACGAAAACCAAACCACCCCAATTTAGGGGGTTTGAATCATTCATTTACATGTCAACGGCGAGGGGCCCAAAGTTCTACCTTGAGGCAACCCCATTGATTATCAATTAGTTTTGTACTAGCATCATGTGTTGTTCGCGTATTATCCACACTGTTTACACGGTTTATTATTATATGACGTGTTAAAAATAAATGGATATCGATAACATACGATTATGTACTTTATTTCAAAGAGATTACGCTCTTAAATGCATTTGTAAAGTTTCTAATGAACATGTCCATCTTCGTTACAGATGATTCTTTAATGATTGAGCATGAATCAATTTCAGGCTTTTATTGATTTACGGTTTGGTTTATGACTTGCTGTTTTATTCTCATGTTTTGCTTTGTTATTATCTTGTTATCCTGTCGTTATGGCAGGTTGTTAGTTTGGCTTGAATAGGATTAAGAATCTTAAATGCAATTTGTGAATATTATTATTGTATATATTTTTTTTGTTACATCTGCCGCGATGACTAGTCCATCATGTAGACGTATATCTAGTATAGATGTATTGATAATTTTACCAAATAAAAAATGTACTTACATATTTTTGTCAACTTTACCTCACAAATTTTGGCAAAATAAATATTTTACTTGCTTCGTTTTAATAATTCTATAATTCTTGTTTCCAGTCAGACATAGTTCACCAATCAGTGTACGAGCTGGTCCATTCTGAAGACAGAGAGGAGTTGCAACGGCAGCTGCTCTGGAACTCCTTCCTACCTCCCGAAGCAAGCAGTCTCGCTCTCCAAGATGTGCTAAGGCCAGACAGAACGCATCTCTTAGAGAGGAGTTTCACTGTTCGGTTTAGGTGTCTCTTGGATAATACTTCGGGTTTCTTAGTAAGTGTTCGTCAAAGTCATTGAATTTGTCAAAATGCATACTCCATTAAATTCCATATCTATAAATAACAAAGTTTTTCTTAGTTTTCTCTATATTCACAGCACTTACCAAACGTATTTTTTTTTAGTTACTCTCACTTATTTGTTGAAGGATTATTATTTCGTGTAGGTCAATTCACATCGTTGTCGGGATTCTTTGGAACAGCCTCTCGGCCTCTGCCGTGATTTCTTTGATGAAAGACGATTTGACTCCATAATAAAAATTCTAATCTGTAGTATGACTAAGTTTTTTTTTATTCAGCATTCTATAATCTGTGTTTTCTGCAGAGGCTGGACATCCGGGGTCGGATAAAAGTACTCCACGGCCAGAACAAGAAGACAGAAGAACCACCTTTAGCTCTATTTGCAATCTGCGCACCATTCGGACCTCCCAGCCTGCTGGAGATACCACAGAAGGAGGTCATGTTCAAAAGCAAACACAAACTCGACCTTTCTCTAGTCTCTATGGATCAAAGGTAAGTATATCTAATATATAGATACCAAGTAAACTAAATATAAGTATGAGAATGAAAGCGGACCGCGGGCTCCGTAGAAATCAGCTGAGTACGCTACCGGGAAAACGCTAAGAATGAAAGACATACAGAAAAACCTTAATTAAAACATTATTCAATAAATAAATTGATTATAACATAAACAGTTTTTACCAGATTTATGTTATAATAAATTTATTTATATAATAATGTGTAGGAGAAAATGTAAGAATTTTTTTTTCTTTAATTCATTATTTTAAAACAAATTCTTAAATACTAGTAGTCTTTGGTGACATATAATTAGCTATGAAAATATTTTACCTTTTCAATATTTATTTTATTTTTAATTAAAATTATTAATAATAGTGACCTCCTTGATTAAGTATTAATGAAAATTCTTCAAAATACAACTTTGCTCCTATTCTTTATACAGGCGTTTGACAATAGAGTACCTACCTGTTTACTGTTACTGGTTTGTTTATGCTTAAAGCCCAATAATTAGGTAGATAAATAACAAATTTTCAATTGGTTTCAGGGGTAAAATGCTACTAGGCTATACCGATGCCGAACTAGGCAACATGGGGGGCTACGATCTCGTCCACTACGACGACCTCGCGTATGTGGCCAGCGCCCATCAAGAATGTAAGTAGATAAGAACCTCTTTTTTCTTCTTAATTCAACGGCTGGTCGCTACTATTACCTTTAAGAACAAATAAACGGCTGTGTAAGCGCAGAGTAAGTAAACAATACATATTGTAAGGCTTACTAAGCACTACAATATTTGCGCCCACTTTGCGCCATCTAGTTTACTCTGTGAGTTATTACTAAAGCGCTTTGCGTGCAATTTCAAGCGCTTTATCGTACCTTGATTGCAGTAAGTGGCATAGTATGATTTGTCACATTCTGTATGTGTTTTGTCAGCGTTAAAAAATTTCAAAAATTACCTCAATATTGTATATAAATAATATAAAAAATAAGTGCTTATTTTTACGGGCAAGATATCTAACACCAAGATGAACAGAAGAAAAATTACTGCATGTAGATACCTAAAAATAATTAATAACTTTGATATTTCCAGTATTAAAAACAGGTGCTTCCGGCATGATCGCGTACCGCTTCCAGACGAAGGACGGGCAGTGGCAGTGGCTGCAGACCTCCTCCAGGCTCGTCTACAAGAACTCCAAGCCTGACTTCGTCATCAGCACGCATAGGCCTCTCATGTGAGTCACCATCAGTTTTTATCCAATGAGTTAGATACCAATTATATCCTCAGCTTTTTCTTCAAAGCCCAGAATAGACTTTTATACATGGTCTTCAACAAGAACCCTAAGACTGACTCCATCATCAGCACCCATAGGCCTCTCATGTGAGTCACCATCATAGTCTCTATTCAAGTATAGTTAGTACCAGTTATATCCTCAACGTATGCTTCCAAGCTCAGAGTAGACTTTTGAACATGGTCTTCAACAAGAACTCCAAGCGTGACTTCGTCATTAGCACGCATGGGCTTCTCATGTGAGTGGCCATCATCCAATTAGTTAGTAGTAGTCTTTCTCTTCTTCACTCAGGACCAAAGGGGCCAGGGGGATTGAGAAACAGAGGAAGGCGTCTGCCGCAGACCCCACTAAGACTACTAAAACAATCATCATTTGGACCACAGCGGAAATTACCGCCATTATATTATTGTCTATTTGATAGAAACTACGAGTAAACCAGCTAATTATTACAGTCCACTTAGTTTAGACATGCTGTTGGTGAAATCCACCAACAGTAGTACAAAAATCGTTACGAATATAAATGCCCCACTTGGCTCCTGACCTTTCCTGCGATGCAATATACTCGTAAAGCTAGTGCTTGTCTAAATATGGAGACGAACAGATATGTAACTCAATATTTTAATTGTTTCAGGGAGGAAGAAGGCAGAGATCTCTTAGGAAAAAGAACAATGGACTTCAAAGTCAGCTATCTCGACACTGGTCTAACCAGTTTATACTTCTCCGAAACGGAACAGCTATCTGGCTGCGAGTCTACCGTCACCACACCGCCCAGAGCCGCTAGGAGATACAAAACTCAATTACGAGACTTCCTATCTACTTGTCGGAACAAAAGACGAGTGCCTACAACACCAGCTCAACCTCCTGTAGACTATTTGGCTGCAGATGCAGTAGCTGCAGCGTATACGAACCTCAACGGGGCATACACAGCTCCCTATGGCGAATACCCACCAGCCCCAGCGTTACATTACGCTCCCCCTCCTTTAGACGATAGATTCTTAACAAGTGACAATCTCTTCCATCAATATAAACCATTGTCTTACCACTACACTCCTTACGCGCCAAATGGCTTCCTAGAACCAGCTCCACCGCCTGGATACGAAGTTACTCCGACATATCACAGGCCACCTTCTAGAGAGTATACGTATGTGGATAGTAGTGGAAGGTATATGAGTCCTGTGACGGGGCAGGAGAGGAGGTCTCCTAGTGTGGTTCCGGGGCCTAGTCCTGGAGGTTCCAGTGGGTCTACTGATCAGGATAGGATGCAGCAAAGCCAGACGGAAATGCCGCGGCAGACGGTGTTGATGTGGGGAGCAGGAGGGACAGCTCAAGAGGTGCCCGTGGAGTATTCCCCCCCACAGGTTTGGCGCTACCATCCATCACATTATCACACCGCTGAAGCGACTCAGTGAACATTTTTGTGCAATCCAATTAGTTTATGTTTAGTTATAGGTTTTTAATTAGGGCGAATAATTTTTTTGTCCGAACGAAAGGTTGTTTTGAGATATATTTTCCTAATGAACGAGTCTATTATGTTTGTATTTCGACCACAAAAAAAAACATGCAAAATGACCTTTTTTCAAATATTCCTTAGATCCGTTCCACCAATGAAAAAAAAATTGTTCAATATTCCAAAATTCCAATTAGTTTTTTTTAAATAGCACACGTCAAAAACATATCGCAAAATTAAATGATTTTTTAAACATATCGAATTTTGAGCTTTACTGACATATCAATTATTTAAAAAAAGGCTCAGACATACTTCGCTCAGTGGTCTAGAACTTCGGACGTGTTCCAATTAGGTCTTGTCAAACAGGGTCTTTCCAATATCTCCATGTTAGATTACTTGTATTATAGTAAAACTGGTGTAATAGTATAATTAAATAGTATTATTCTTTATTATACTTGTATTATAATTCGAGAATTTTATCCAAATATTTTAAATTGATAGTCGATTGATGGCGTGTGTACACTTTCGACTAAAATATTTATTTTTCTCTATAAACCTATTGGCATATCACTGTATTAATGAAAAATTAAATAATTATTAAGAAAAAATATCAAAACTGAACTTATGAAGGCTTTTTATCACTTACCTATACAAGACCACCTTAGTAATCATCATTAATACCTATATTAAATTAAATCTATGTATTATATAAGGTGGACACAAATCAACTGCAAATATTTTAAGGGCAGATACAGACCACTATACTGAACAACTTTTCCAAATAAACTTATGTCGAAATACGAAATTTTATTTTTCTCTCTCCATACTAAACTAGATCAGCTGATTCTCAATTTGTATGGGAGGTTAAAAAATTTTTTTCGTATTTCCACATAAGTTTATTTGGGAAAGTTGTTTAGTTTAGTGGTCTAAATCTGCCCTTAAAATATTTGCAGTGGATTTAAATTCACCTTATATATTGTTAAATTATTTTGTGTGTTGCATCGAAATATATTATTTAATTTTCTAGAGTCGAGAATGTACAAGCGTCATCAAGTACACACGCGTTGCAATTTCACACAATTATAGTATAAATTTGTAAATAAATTAATTTAATAAATAGCTTCAGCTTCTACTAGTGAGTGAATTTATTGAAAAATGAAGCAAAAGTTATTTAAACTGTTTCTACGTTACACTGCCATCGCTGTTTTTGGAAAACACAGAAACTGGTTTGATTCTAAAATAAAAACAATTCTACAAACTAGGCAAACATATTTATTTTTAAAAAATATGTATTACGGTCGCCTTTAAATTTGAAACTCATTTTTTTTTACTTTATATACTTATTACCTAAAAACTAAAATATCAACAATAAATAAAAACTGCTGGCAATTTTTTTATTGATAAGTACTTAACACTACTGTTGTTTAAAAAAATTCAATGAACGTATATTTTTTAATCTGTGATTTTTTTATATATATACCAGAATAATCTTAGATACCAGCTAGATAAAGCTTTTATGTTGAGCTAACTAATATTATACAATTACCAAAATCATTCTGAATTCTTAGGTTTGGTTATTTTGGGTATATTCTATTTTACTTTGCTTTTTTATTTTTTTTATATTTTACGATAATATAAAAAAACCTGATGTACATGATTGTCTGATATCAAGATTAAGTTGATGTAGGTAGTTAATTTATTAATTTTTTTGTGTTAAATGTGTTTGAACTATTTTTGGGTAAAAATACTATAAAAAATGTTTGATAATTGTCGTTATAATCATATTGGTGAATATTGTATATATCGCTAAAGATATCACTTTAATGAAAGCGAACATTATATGAGTTTCTTATTTTTAAGGCAAGATAAGTATCTAAAGGACCGGACAGGATTTTCTTCAACATATTGTCATATCGTTTAAAAATTTCTCAAGGCGTCTGTACACATATCAGCACTGCCATGCCAACGTTTAATCGCAGCACACTGTACATACACTTTGCGTGCCTTTTCAATTAGAATTTCATTATTAACACAATAAGGGAGTCCCCTCACTTATCAACGAAGAAACTGATGAGCCCGCCAGAAAAATCTTTTTGCCTTTAGTATGGTAGACAATACGAAGTTTTAACATTACAAGATTGGTCCCGCCATTTTGACGCTAATCTTGATTGCAAGTACCGAGTAGACGAGCGAGACTGTAAAATGTTACTCGGCCGAGACAGTCTCGGTCACTCGCTAGGCTGAGCACACGGCGCACTGTTTAGACGCACCGAGTATTCGGCCGAGGGCACTGTCTCGCCTATTTACTCGGTACGATCGATCAAGGCATTACTGCTTGCGAATAACATTAAATTGGACCTTAATACGTTGATATAGAGGTTTTTCTGATCAGTTAAATCTGATTCTGCGTCGGTTAGTGTGGGGAAACTTATGACACAACATTAATAATAATCTTTCATTGTGCTACAGTGATTGGAGTTGGCAGGGCAAGATGGCGTATGCGACATCTTCCGCCGTCGCTTAGTCTATAAGTTAGTTTAAAAATGTTTGACGAATAACACAGAGCATGGAGTTTTTGAAACTATCATCATACAACACGTTTGTGGACAATCGTAGCAGTTATAAGAAAAAAATCTCTTGTTTTTAAAAACGAGTTACGTGTAGAGAGAGTCAGAGGAAATTAAAAAAAAAAAAACATTAAGGACACATAACTCTGGCGCTATTCGGTGGATAAGATCCATTTCTAAGCTAAGCTAGCGGAAAGTTAGGGAGACATAACTCCTAACATGGCGGAAGACCTTTTTTGCGGACCAGCATAACCTTTAGGCCATTTAAAATTAATTTTATGTTTAATTAAATTTTTAACACGACAGAGGCCAAGACGTTTCAAAAGACAAAGATTCACAGAGTGGGTTGACGTTATGACACATAAATTATGAAATTAATCAGCAAGAAGGGTCCTCTTATTTACTCGTTTCTACCAAAAATTCTTAGGGGTCTAAAAACGCCACTTTGAGCAGTTCATCGAATCGAATTCATATTATGAATTCCTTAGCAATTCTGTAGCAATTCCTCTATTTTTTGTAAAATGGCCAACTAAACTATGCAATTCCTCTTCAAAAAAAATTGAAAGAAATAGGATTTGCTAAATAACTGCTAAGGAAGAAGAAAATAATATGTATTCGTAATATGAATTCGATTCGATGAATTGCTCAAAGTGGTGTTTTTAGACATGGGTCTTAAAAGAAAGAACTATGGAGTTCTTGTGTTAATCGTCAAACAATTGATAATCCGTCTTCTCAATTTGTAATTATATTCCACATAAATCTTGTTTGTCGATACGGGTTACACGACATAAGGTTTTTATTATATCGAGTCATAACGAGTTATCTTCCAGAATAAGTATTTAAATTATAAGAAATTTTGAATTACGAATTTTGGTCGTCCGTGACTTTTAAATCTAATTATCTAAAAATCTTTTTAGAATATTGCATTAAATTATTTAAAAGACTTCTGGCAATTTTAGTTCATGTTTTTTTCTTCTTAAAGCAAGGGAAGGCTGTGTTGTTCTATGATTTCCCTGTGTAATAATAGACAGTACTCATAATTGAAAGGTCAATTATTATTTGGAGGCAGAAAATGACCTCCGGTTACTATACCGCAGGTTAGATTTTTGTGCCCCCAACAGTACCTAAAGTAAAAAACATGCCAGTATCAAAAGAGTTGTGTCTTAATTTCTATGAAATTACAAATAAAGAACTTAATTTATATTTCATTATGAAAAAATGGTATCTCGAAATGGTTGTTTAAACGAAATATTTTTATTATACAGCGTAATATTTTTCCAATACATTTTATTTAAAAAAATGCAAAAAGTACATCTATTTCAAGTAGTATAAAAAAATTAACAATTGTATTTTTCTTGACTAGCTCCTTGTAATCATTTAAGACCATTTTTTCAAAATCATTTTTCAAACACGATTTTTATAAAATAATTCGCTATTTCCAACTTCTGCAATAATTAAATAAATAAAAAAATGTCACGGAAATATTTACCATCAAATAATATTTGAAATTCGTCAAAATGTAAATAAATAATTAGGTTAGTCGCTTACATTTGTATTATTACCTAATTAATCTTAATAATTTAAATGAACATATAAAATAATAAGATGAAAATATTCGAACAATTTCTGTATTTATTTTAGCATAGTATAATAATGTAATTAAAAGAAAATCAAATAAATTTTTCATGCCACTGATTTTTATTTTCTTTCTTCGTCATTCTAGTTTTTCCGGTCACTTCTGAAGCCTTTGGAGCTTGTGGTGTCTTATTCTTTCCTCCATGAGGAACTTAAAAGATTGGCATTTTCTTATGACCAATAATTGGGACCACGAATTGGGACCTTCCATAAACACTTAGCTATTGCGATACCCACGAACCCACCTGTCCCACCCGAACCTATAAACTTTTTGTAAGATATATACTATTGTAACGCCAATAGAAATTTAATAAAAAATGTTTGAAATTATTTAAAGGGACAAATTTATAGGGACAAATCACACAGATGATGAGTTAGCCCCAAAGTAAGTTCGAGACTTGTGTTATGGGATACTAACTCAACGATAACAAATTCACATACATATAGATAAACATCCAAGAACCAGGAAAATCAGAAAAAGAATATTTTTCACCTTGACCTGACCGGGGATCGAACCCGGGACAATTTTACTTGTAATGTAACGCCATCTAGTAAAATTTTCTCAAATTAAAATATACTACAACAATTGCTACTTGAAAATGTAACTTTGTAAAAGCACTAAATGCTGAAGACACGGTTTTAATAGTAGAAAAATGCCAAAGATGGCGACAATTCATTAATATGGGGACGCGGTCAATTGACCATGCATACTGGTGTCAGAGTTCTTAGGATTCCACGTCTCGTCTCTCGTGGTTCTTTGAACGACTACCAGATGGTAACTGGGACTAACGGCTGAACGTGCCTTTCCGAAGCAAGGAAATATCTCATTATCAGACAACCTGTTAGCACATTGAGGTAAAATGTAAAGTATTTAAAAAAAGTAAGTGAAAGCACACAATCAGTTACCTAACAGCTAATGTGTTAAAAATATAACTGTCCTAACCATAATCCCCGAAGTAATAAGATCATTTGTGTACATAATAAAATAACAATAACCATACATAATAGTTACAAACAGTACCCTGTAACTTCATCACAAATAAACAATGTGAGAGTGTCGCGTGCCGAAGATGTTTATAGAGAAGATAATACAGCTTAATTCATTTATTGGAAAAAGAAAAATATAAAATATACCCAGCTGCGCAACTCATTCCGTGATCCTAAAAGTCTGTCAAGGGAATTTGTTAATAGGGGAATCAGATATAGGCGGTGCAGCTAGAAACCCATCACAATTTGATTTTCTGTTGTTACTATCATTATGATAAACGTGTCTTATGATCATAAGTTCTGCTGTCTGCTCCCTATGGAATAAAGACTCGATTATGTATGTTCTTTAATTCAAATTTAAAAACGTTATAATATGGTATCATTTGACCCTGGTAACAATATATTGCACTTGTTGATTGAATAGTTGTAGAATTGTCCATTAGCACAAAGAACTATTTTTCTTCTTTTGAGTCCATGCCACTTAGTCTATATTTACACACGCCACACAACTCAGATAGTAAACACAAAATCTAAAAAACTGCTAGGAATGCAAAGCTAAAATTGAGCAAATAGAAAATTTATAAAAAATAGGTGACATACGTAAACCTTAGAACGGTTTTTAAAAAATACTTACGAGAACAAGAGCTGAGAACTGAATGACCACCTAGTGTGATGCGGATTTTTAGGGTTAAAGTTTTTAATACTTTAACCCTTTCGCTGACGTAGGAAACAATATAAGTAAAATAAAGAACTGCTATTTTCATCTCGTTTATTATCAGCGACTCGTTTGGGTATGTAGAGATTGTGTATGAAAGGAGATTGACAAAACGTTAAAAAAAGCAGATTTGACTAGGAGAGTCGGTCAGGCCTCTGGCGAGAGTGATGAGTTTGAATAAAGCAAGGTCAACAACAAACAAGGTCTGTTAGGATCGTAGCAAATGGAAATCTTTAGTCTGCCTACCTCTACGGGAGACAGGCGTAATTATATGTATGTACTGGCAGCGAAAGTTTTAACGTGGTATTATCATCTCTACATAATTCCACGACCACCACGCTTCAACCGCAGCATAGCTCAGCCGATCGTCGCGCATACCACCGCCACACGATTGTTGAAAGCAGCTTTGTACGAACGTCCCACCATGAGGACTGTGTTAGTGTTTTGTGTACTTCTCACGGTGAGTTAATTTTTAACCTACCACGAAAAAAGAGGTGATTTTAATATGTGTTTAATATTAAGTTGGTTTTTAATCAGGATCGCCAAAATAATAAAAAGCAAAGACTTAGTTTTTTTCTGTGTTCAAGGGCCATAAAAACTTTTGCACTGAAAAATGTATTACTACTTCGGCTATTTGAGAAATAACCAAAGATTGATAAGATTCTAACGAAGTTAACTTGAATTAACATAAGTGATTTACAAAGAAAGAAAAGGTTTGGTTACATTTTGCAAAGAGTTATGTGGTCACTTTTTTGTGCTATAGATTGACGAAAGTTTGGTTGTGTATAAACACACTTACTATTGTATGTAAGTATTTTTTTCAGTGCGTGTGCAATAATTTCCGTCGATTGACGTTCGCGAAAATAATATAAATTTTAGACTTAAGGTGATACCTCGGTTAACACTAGCGCCACCAACATTTAAAAATTATTATTCACTGAAAAAAAGTTATCAAAAATCCGTGTAATAAGGTAAGGTAAGTGGCCACTTTTAACAGTTTTTCAATTTGTAACTATAGGGAACTATAATTTAATAATTGAATATGATTAAAATTAACTTCAGATCCAGAACCTTAATTACAGAAGACGGATTTTTGATAACTTGTGTTTTCAGTGAATAATGATTTTTAGTTGATGGTGGCGCTAGTGTTCACCAAGGTCTCGTCTTAATTACTATTTTAAGCAACATAATTAAAAAGTGCGTCCTCAAATTTATATAGCTATGTTACATGTCATGGCGGTAAAAATTTAGGTTGAAATTTTCATAATTTAGGGTGTTTGCAATCCGGGATTGTTTGTTTTGGACACATATAAGTGGAGCAATGAAAAAGTTATTAAAATCAATTTCTTCCTATCTTACTAACACTAATAATTAATTAAATCGTATTTATATAGCTTAAAAATATATAATATAGCTATTGCTTAAAAATTTCCTTTAGATTTTCAAGTACTTGTGTAGTTTTCAGCTGTACAATGGACCAACTATTTTTCTTGCCGTAGATGTTGTACAAAGCTTGTTGTGTGTTTCACTTACAATATCATTTCATTTGAATATAATAATGTAAACAACAATTTAACAACTTTCATAATTATAAAACAAATTTCCGTGTCTGTCTGTGTAACCGCTAATTTTAATGCGGTTTCTCAGTAACATCACTGAGATCTAGCTTATTCCTTGTATCTAGGCATAGCAAAGAAAATGTGCACTAACGCGAAGTCATAGTGTAGTAAATCGCGACTTCAATTACTTTCGATTTCTGAAACTTATTTATATATTTAACTTGGTTGGTTCCTGTCACGGGATTCACGTCAACTCCCCTTAAGACCTCTTGTTATATTCCCTTTAGTCGGCTGTTATAACACCCACGGTAAGAGAGGTAGTCTATTTAAGCCAGCGATCTGGGCTCAGATCCATACTTTGATACTTAAAATTATCAAAGCAAAAGTCTGTCCGTCCATCTGTCTGTTAGATTTCGATGGTATGGATATTAAGACCGGGGGTGAAACAGGAGCTATTTTCGGGCGCGATAGCATCGAGTACCACGCGGGCGGAGCCGCAGGCAGTGGCTATGTTATACACCCTCTATAGATATCTTTAAAAATCATTCTAGAAAAATCCACAACACACCCAGTTTATTCAACGAAATGGCGTGATAGAATGCATTTTGATTCTTATGCGTGAATTTTAATGCAATTACATATTATTTACGTGATAGGAGACAGAGAAAAACTGTTTTAATATACATGAGTAGCTATTACGTACCTTATTAGCAACCGAATCGGTATTTGCTATCAGAGAATTCATTTTTTGTGCCTTCCTTCTGTTATTCCAATATCTTATCACTACACAGTATAAAACAAAGTCGCTTTCTCTGTCCCTATATCCCTATATCCCTTTGTATGCTTAAATATTTAAAACTACGCACCGGATTTTGATGCGGTTTTTTTAATAGATAGGAGGATTCAAGAGAAAGGTTTTTATGCCCATGCGAAGCCGGGGCGGGTCGCAAGTTCTAACATAAACTTTTGTTTGCAGATTTGCTCGTTTATTTGTTCACGACAAAGTTAGACTAAATCGCATATTGTTTTCATAACAATCTCAGTGTTTGCCCGGTTTCCCAAGTTTCGAAATTTCTGAGCGATTTTAATAATTTTTGTTTATGGGGATATAAGTAAATAAAATTGGGCTGAAAAAATAATATTCATCATTAATTTATGTAGTATTGGTGGAATCCGATCAGAGGGTGATGTTATGAAATTTAACCTTTGTTGATTATTGATTACTTTTGTTTTTATTGACATCACGAAATCTCTAGGTAAAATGGGTAGTTATCTATTTTAAGTATTTTTTTTTTATTTCTAATTCAGCTGCCAGTCAATTGACGTCTTATCAAAATGTTTAAAATATAAACACAATCCATTTAGATATTAAAAAAAATAGGTTTTTTTTTACATAATCGGTGAACATTATATAAATTTGCGAATGCTCTTTAAAGCATAAAATGACCAGACTATTAAAAAAAAATTAAAGTATCAACCGTGATCCTAAAAAAGGCGACACACGTTAAATTAGTCATTTGACCTTTGTCTCACAAAAAAAAACCAATTTGATTTTATCTTGTGAAAAAAATAAATTCCCAAATATCATAGAAAACACATAATAATTACAATGATGATACTTGTTACGTATAACGGGATTTCCAACAGTTTCTCCGAGTATTGAATTCCTTAAAAGAGAAATTACTCCATACGCCTATGTCTTGTGCGGCCTCGATTCGGTTAACTGACCATATCTCAATTAACGAAGACGGGGAAAATTAAACAATAATAATATTGCTTATGGGAAAGATAAAATCTCCAACAATTTGAACTTATATACACACTAGCGCCACATAAATGATTAATGACCCGACTTTGAACAGACAATTAAATCTTTACTCTTCCTTTTGGCTTCGCCATAGTCGGGCAAAAAGACTAGTACCTATTATCAAACCATTCATGCTTAACAAACACAATGTAATGATCGTTAAGTTCACACTTTCTATCGGTGAAAGAAAATCGAAACATACCGATTTTACGGTAAAGTGCCTCTTAGTCAGTTATTAATGTTTGTTGATCGATTCAATCGGAAATCGATATGTTATTTTTTCCTCATTATTCAATCATGTTGTGCAATGTGTAAACAAGAATTTGTACACACAAATATTAAATAATACAGGAGATTTAATACTTGTGTAATGACTTTGTATAAAAAAGGTGTTAGTAACACCATATCTAACTCAAAAACAGTTAGACCAATTTTTATAACTCGTGTTTTTATATTTGTCTCCACCCGGATAAAGATAGACTTTGGGAAATTACCCTTATTATGTTTCTGGGATATGACCGTTACACGTAGGCTTCTTTTATCCTAAACATTACATGGAAGCGAAGCCCGGGCAAAAGCTAGTTATAAATATAATAAAAACTCCCGAGATTTTAAATAACAGTTTTCAGAAATTTTTCCACTTCATCCTAGAAAATTCTTGGTTTCTTGAGAGCCTAGCATCCACTTCTCCCGGTCTTCGACATCCTTGGTGTTGTAAGGCCATAAGCAGTATATTCCGCGCTGCGACTTCAAGTCAGCACTTTTTGAGTTCCCCTTTTTACCAGATCCCAGAGTAGGTGGCAGTTGCTTTATCATGTGAGATATGTACAATCCTATCAGTCCGATTAGTAGGACTACAAGTCTGAAAATTGTCCGTTGTCCTATCAATCGAACCAGCAGCCAATAAAAAGTTGACGATCGGACGAGCCGGTCGGAAGGATGTGGTTACCACGTGGGCTAAGAGGCCTAAGAATGGCGAACACGTACTACATTCGGGCCTAGATTTTTCCGGATAGAGACAGGGCCTTTTTTAACGTTTCCTCCAGCAAAGATGTATCGTTACTTGTCAAGGTATTGTTTAATCGGGTAACGTTAGTTTTACAAATCAACGTTACCCGCTAATAAAAATATCATGTTTAAACAAGTTCTGTCTCTATTCGGTTAAACACCGGTCTGGCTAACAAGCTCTGTCTCTATACTCGTATCTCTCTCTCTGTGTCCGGCTGCAGTGCGTGTTTGCTCGGGTTTTAAACAGTAACAGAACAATCTACAAACTATAACTGATTTAAGTATATTCTCATCTCTCATCTTTATGTTACCAGCCACACCCGACGTTAGGACAAATTAGTTTTCCTAAACCAAACTAGATTTTCCTTTGTCAGATAAATCAAAGTCCAACGCTCGCTCGCTTTGTTCGCTCGCTTATATTAGGGTCACAAGATAACCTTAACTATATTACCTAAAATAAGTCGCGTCAAAAAGCCCAAGAAAAATTTCATTAAACCCCATTTTTGGGACAATCTAGTTTGGCCTAGGAAAAACCAGTTTCTCACCTACTAACCTCAAATCGAGGCCGGTAACATTATATAGTTTAAAAACGTTATTTCAAAAACGTAACATCAAAACGTGGAATTTATGTTTTCACTTTTAAATGACCCAAAACACGTGTGACCAGAGTATACCTACTTTTGTACTTAAAGCGATGACAAGATAATAGATTTTTTGTTATGGTTTGCCGAATTTATGCGTGTGATATGACCACTTACCTACCCACACGGAATTCAACTATATTTCATGGGAATGTTTTTACCGATCGAAATTTTTATAATTTTTAGAAAGTATTTAAACGGTATAGCTTTACAGCAATTTAAAATTTCTATAAATGTTTTTTAATGATTGGTTTATTTTTTTTTTATGTATGATACTATAATAATCAACGACCTCCATAGCGTAATTTTCAACTTGCCTAACTACTACTTAGATGGTCCCGGGTACGAGTCCCTATCAGGTCAAGATTAAAAATGATGTATTTGTTATAAAATAGGTATAGTATCGTTGAGTCTGTATCTAATAAGTCTCGAACTTACTATGAGGCTAACTTAATCAGTTTGATTTGTCCTTATTTATTTATTTAATCGAGATCTACTAATATCCACAGCTTCACGTTTTACTCATGAAATATTGTCATCAAACAAATTATTATGTAAATACATAAAAAAAAATTCAACAAACTACAAATTTTTTTACATAATTTTACACATAACACAACTAAATTTGAATGTATACATAATACATCGTCATACATGTATTCATAATGATAATGATTCATGTACACATAAGTAAATAAATATTATACATATATAGTAAATAAGTATATATATATATAAGTAAATAAACCGTCAAAATATGCTGCGTATATATATATTGTTCCTTAAATCGACGTATATTTTTGAAAATAAACTAACACAGGAACGGACGCGGAGGTTTAATTACTGTTATATTCAGCGTAATGTTAAGCGATGTGGCGTTACCGGGAAACCGAAAATATTCCCGGGAATATTCCCAACGTTTCCAAATGACCCGAGAACTTTGTAAATTTCCTTTATTTAAAATATGAATAAATTTTAAAAATAAAAATATTTGTCACTTAAACAAGTCAATTAATTGAAAAATTGTACTCGGAAATCCTATTAAGTAACAACAGTTATAATTATAACATCCTACAATCCTACATAACAAATAACTTAAGTAGGTGTATTATATAAGTGTATACAATAGATGGATTAAATCCTAACAGGCTTCAACAAAAGTAGTGTGGGGAAAGCATTGTACTGGTGACAAATCGCTCGCATTATGTATCATTACGACTCAGTGATATTATTATCATACTTATATGGAAAATGTCGCATGTCTGTTATTACTTCTCGACTACTTATCGAAAGTGATATTTTTAAGAGACAATTTAGTTAGAGCAGTGAGCACAGATTACAGAATACTACTTATCACTATCACTACATAGTATACACGTATAAACGCTTTCTCTGTCCCTATATCCCTATAAATGCTTAAATCTTTAAAACTACGCAACGGATTTTGATGCGGTTTTTTTTAATAGATAGAGTGATTCAAGATGAATGTTTTATGCCCATGCGAAGCCGGGGCAGGTCGCTAGTACTTAATATAAGTAGTAATACATAAGTCTTGGCTAGAGTTACAACGCTTCTTAAGGAAACGTTATCGAAATTTGTCAACGTTTTCTAAGAACACCGATTTATTATTGACTTTATAATATAGACGATAAAGACCAGTGTAAAATTTAATAAAAGTCTAAACGTAATATTCAGCGATGGCGTTTGTACTTATCGTGTTTAATTTTGCACTATGCCCATAATTATAAAATTTATAGGAGTTTTTTAAAACTGTTGACAAATTTAGATATCGTTTCGCTAAGAAGCAATAATACTAACTAAACCTTCTGAGTATGAGCACAGATTTGCAGTTTAGTATACTTGTAAGATATTAAGTAATCTGTGCTAGTAATTATGTTCAACCGCCATACAAAGGACCCTGCCGATTTGTAGTGTATTTAGTAATAGAGTCTTATTGCCCATATATTTGTGACTGTTATTTTAAATCCGATCATAAAAAAAGGTAATGTTAGGATGGATAATCTTATAAAATTGTGTTTTAATAACTAACACTTTTTTCGCTAAAAATAAGTGGCATCAATATTCTATTCAAGTAGTCCAATTGTAAAAGTGCTACCTATTAGCAAGAAAAAGAACTATTTTTCTTTTCTAAGACAATGAGAGCACATGGTTCGAGTTATGAAGCGAAAAGTTCATCATCCCCATAGATCTTCTCACTCTAACACAATACGTAAATATCAGACAAAGTAACTAACATCTTAATAATAGAGACGAAAGTGTATTTAAGAATGTACTCAATAAATTATCTGATATCGCTTTTACTGCGTCATCATATTATGTCATAGTGATTATGAATAGGAAAGCTATTGATAAAGAAGACAATATATTAAATTACAACAATGATAGGTACGTCATTAAAAATATTGTGTTGATTTAAAGCCCCTCTCACACAGGTGCTCTGTGCTTTGCTGATTTTTTTCAAATTGCTTTTGATATCGTGTAAGCAAGTTAGCTTTTTTGGAATCATGGTCATTTTTTGTTCTTGCAATTTGTTTTTAAATTCTAAATCACCTAAAGCTATGGCCATTTTACGTATTGAAGCCAGTGCCCCTAGTATGAGGTTTTCTAAACGCAGACGCTAGCGACTGTGTTAGCGATTTTGTATGACAAAGCTGTACAGCGCCTCTGGCGGATTGTAAGGCAACTAAGAAATTCCATACAAAATCCTAACGCAGTCGCTAGCGTCTGCGTTAAGAAAAACTCATACTAGGGGTACAGAGCTACCTGTTTAGTAAACTAACTGATAGCATCGCGTCACTATGGAGTCCAAAGTAACGCGGTCACGACTTACCAGCCGCAGAAGTCTGTGTTACTCTACCATCATCATCATTTCGTGTAAGTGTTCGACTATTCACTCCCTGAGTTCAGAGTTCTTCGGAGCCGCCTCTCGGCCTCTGACGCGGTTCCTTTAACTACTATCAAATGGCAGCCGGGCCAACGGCTTAATGTGCCTTCCGAAGCACGGAATCTCGCGAAATCACTTGATGGTGATACAAGCTTGCAATGTCCTAAACAAACTGGAAACAACTAAACAAATTATGTTTCCCGTGGGAATCCAACCAAACGCCTTAACCTTTGGACCACGAAGACAGTGAGTTGAAGCACATGTGGTAGAGCCTTAACCATAGTTCAGGAAGGTCAGTATCTGACATTGATATATTGCATAAAAGTGGCATTAAGAAAGTACAGATATCACCGCATACAATAAAAACTTAAGTAAGCAACTACTTAATTGTGTGGTAGAAGGCTTTGTAATGATCTGTATGGTAACTTAGATTGAATTAATTTAAAAGAATGTTTAATTATTACACATTAATCCAAACGCAAGAATTAGCATTATAATTCAATAAAATATCTAATAATCCTTCATACTCCAGATTAAAGAGTATTTATTTTGCATTACATTCGTTTTTCTTTGAGCATACTGTTACATCAATCAATCAATGAAATTCTGTACACTGTCATATAAAAGTGCAAAGAATTTCGAATCGCGCGCGGTTTGACGCGAGGCAATTGTCTTTTTTTTTAATATATGTAAAAGTAGCTTCTGGGGTTTTACAATCTTAGGCATCGTCCTAATAGAACGCGAATACGCGATCATCGTAAGTTCGCGCAAATTTTACTCGTATTAAATCGAACCTATTAAACTCGAATTCATTTCGACGTTTAATACCACATACGAAAAATACCAACCATAGAATTGAAACCCATGGAAAATAAAAATAATTATATGGATATTACTTAATACGATGTTAACCATAAACGCAAAATACCATTGGTGTTCAAACTGACTGTATTTTACAAGCATTTAATTTTGAATCGCGCGACCGCGTCGTGCGATTGTCAGTTAGGACACCTATTCGAGTTAAGATTTGTTCGCGTATTCGTACGAGTAAATTCGCGCGAACTTGCGATGATTGCGCATTCGCGTTCTATTAGGACGATGCTTTAGGCTCTATCACCGCGCGAAAGATATTATTGTGAAAATGTTATGCATGTGCTTTCGTTTAGGACCTAAGAAATCAATCTTAAAATCTCATTCCAAGCACGTTTTATTTGAAAGTGCATGCTTGTACTGATAACCCTAGGGTTTTAGCTTCATTCATATCATAATAAATAACTATGGGATCCTAAGCGAAAGTTTTTATTAATAGTGAAGATAGAAAAACGGTCAACGACCTAAACGACCTAAGTGTCCTTCCTGTATCGTTAGACGTTATATCTCCACAACCTGTTCACATTTCGTTTCTACTATGTAAAGCCCATGTGTGGTGTCCGTAGTCTTGGCAAGTAAATGAACTAACCTAAGTCTTAATAATACTATGTAAATACACCATTTTTTTTAAATGCAACAGACAAATTTAGCGTGCATCATAAGAAAAGAAGATATGATTAGTCCTCCGATAAACGATGCATCTAATTTTGCAAACTTTCAATCTAAATTTGCTAAGATGACAGAACTGCATTATATTACCCCAACTGATTAATTGCGAAAGTGAGTTTGAATATTGGTTTGTTTGTTACCTCTTTACTATCTACTGAACCAATCTTCCTCAAATTTCTCAAACACATAGCTAGGAGTCATGAAAAGGACATAGGGTAACTGTAATCTCGGGAAAAAGCACTGTTCCCGAGGTAAATGAATGCGGACGCAGCTGCGGGCAAAGCTAGTACCATATAATTTAACACGTTCGTGGACGTTTTTGAAAACACAATAGAAGTTTTATTGTTATAACTGCTAAAGCAGTCGTGTGTCTGCCAACATGTTAAGAGCTGTGCTCTTGTCGGTCGGTCTCGGTGAAGTTGATTCCAGGTGCATTGATAATCCGCTGACCTTTTCACATCCTGATACGACACGGTTTCTACTTTTTTCTATACGTGTTCTACGTAGCTTTCTTGGATTAGTCACTAGAGAAAACAAATTCTTCAACTTTCAACTTAACAATAAATAATTGACGAATTATTTTCATATTTTTTTGACCTCTCAAGAAAAAACCAAGATGGCCGATCCGATTCACAGCTTGCGATATCGGTTTCTAAATAGCGCGCACGCATCTCACTAAATCAAACAAAGAGAAAACTTGTAGTCATTATTACGATAACTCTCTTAGATCATGCAAGATTTTGTTTTAAGAAAAAATGATCAGATGGTTCTTGGACAAAATTACATAATTTTAAGGAGTAAATCATAAATCAAGTTAGTCGTACTTTATAGTCAAGCTTGTGAATGAGGATGTCAATAGCGCGCTGCTAGCTCATAGCCTAAGATGTTTCAACACAGACGTCTCTCACTGTCTCTCTCACCTTTTGAGACAGAATACAAAAATAATCACTTTTATGATTATATATGTGAAGTTATAATTCTACATTATATATTTAAAAAAAAGCGTTTACATTATAAATGTCATAATAATCCCGTTTTTGTGAAGCTATTTTTAATGGTACCCTAAATATGTCATTAAAGATACCTTTGTAGCTGATTATGTTTTATTTTTTATTTCAGATCATAATCACCACAACGTGCCTCAAAAGGGATATACGACATAAACAATTAACGGACAAGACATTACATAAAAGAGTAATAAAAAGAGATGCGTCATTGTTATTAGATACTTCACCTATAGACATAGAGCCAGTTTACAAAGTGCATCCAATAATAGCATACAGACGGCTCTCACGATCACGCTTAACAGCCAGGAAGAAACAATCTCCAAGGCTTCACAAATCAACAAAGCAATACAAAAAAACATCTAAACCTAAACGCTCCTCACATGTTGGTTACAAACATGGATACAAATCCAAGTACTACAACAATAAACAGAAAAGACTAGTTTCAAAAAATAATCATTACTCAAGGCCTCCAAAATATTCCCCAATTTCCCCACACCAAGCTGAGCCGGCTGGTTTTGGTGAACCTCCGCCAGATCTGGT
Organism: Apomyelois bistriatella; assembly: GCA_947044815.1. NCBI lineage: Eukaryota > Metazoa > Arthropoda > Insecta > Lepidoptera > Pyralidae > Apomyelois > Apomyelois bistriatella. Next base: position 10,154,098 of record OX345706.1, on the reverse strand, counting down.
GTCGTATTTTAAAAACGAATACAAATCAAGACCAGCTTATATAGATGGAATTGTGGATTCTTATGGAGATCCAATAAACCCAAGCCATATTGAAAATTTTGCTCCTCAAATCTCAACTCAATTTAATAGAGAACCAGACTTAAGACCTGGATATTATGACTCATTACAAAACACTGAAAATTTTAATCCAGATAATGTTCATGCATATACAAAGAAGAGGCAGGTTTATGATAGGCCAGAATCATATGAAGCTCAAAAAATAGACGATGATTTTCAATTGACGAAATACTATTTTGGAATAAAATCAAGTAAACCACGTTACACTATGGATCAGAGTAAATTTGTAAAAATGCCATGGAATGTAAAAGGTAACAGAGATATAGATGACGATGATTTGCTTGTTGGTGGCCAATATGCGGAGCCTCCTGCAAGGTATGTGCCCAGATTCCAGCCTAGTGCTCCAATGTTTGATAATGATGAAGAGTTTGCGCCACCACACAGACTAGTGGATCCTGAAGTCGCAGCATCAGCTACTATATCTCCTTACGTCAACTACAAAAACAGCAATATGGCTTTTAGTCCGCAAAATTTAAATGATGCGTTTAGTATAGTTGAATAGAGTCTATTGTTACGGTCTTATGCCTCTAATGTTTCTATTTTTCTATTATTAAAATGTTGTTGTGTATTTTTTATTATATTTCTTTGCTTCATTCTTTTTAATTATTTGAATTTCCAATATTTGATCAATATTTTGAAAAAGAAAACATTCTTAAATAGCATTAAATTTAAACGTTTTATGAAGTGCTAGTATACAAAAGAAATGATGATTTCAGTAAAAAAATATAATTATTAATTAAAGCATTAAAATTGTCATTGTAAAATCGGGTTATGGGACATCTAAGCCGCGCAAAAACTGGGCCTCATGATTTTATATAATATGAGAATGAACCAAAGAAATATATTAAGTGAATTAATTGGTCAACGCAATTATTATAACGTTATTTCAAAATGTACAAAGTTAACCTTATTTATATTATTTTCTACAGCAACTAATTTTAAGATAAAAAGACTGCGTTGTGCAATGTTAATATATTATTTTAATATGTTAGTGTATATGAAGCACTGCCCAGATTAAGTTAAAAATTAAAATAAATAAAAAAATATACCTATGTGTTTAAAAGTATATCCTCAACATAAACCGGCTTATTATACTTTAAGGATATGTGAATTTATTGGAGAAGCTGGATAGCCCAGCTTATTTATTTCAGGAGACAAAAGTGTAAAGAAGTGCGAAATAAAACAATACAATATTCTAACACTATATTAAGAGCAGCTTAAACAATTGTAATTCTATCAAAACTAAACGACACATCTGAACGTAACGTAATTAACAAACTCTAGTAAATCAAATTAATCTAAAATCACATTAGAACACATAAACATCGGATTGTGACAAACAGAAAATTTGTGAAGTGTACACATGTATTGCTTTTTTACGTCGTCTTAAAATGTTTTAAAAATTACCGCATTTATTTTGACTTGAGTAAAGTTCAAGCCAAAATTATTATTGGATTGCTTACATAATTGAAATACGAATACTCTTCAAACTTACATAAGATCTATCGTATTTCCCTCTTTTCTTTCATTGAGGCTGCGTTACTAATATGTTTCTTCTTTCTAGCGTTACCACAAGCGGCTCTGGCTGCTTCACAAGCTGTGTGGGCGGCTTGCCTGGTGGCTGAGCATTCTGCGCAAGCGCATTGTAGTTTGTGTTGAAGATGAGCTAGTCTCGCTCTCGCTTCAGACAAATTGTGACATTTCTCTTGTAGTCCTATTTTGGTCTTTTCTAAAACGGCATGCGCTGACTTCTCCAGCTGGCAGGCCAGTTGTGTAGCTTGGATCATAAGTTTGTGCTGCAAATAGAAACCATCAGAGTTAATTTGACGAAGCATATAGTGGATAACATATTTATATCATTTGATGAAACATATTGTGGATAATATATTTATAGGCTTTTGACAAAGCATTTTGCAGATACGAATTTGTTAATTTTTTTTTAAATATTTTAATTATTATCATTTAACAAGTATTAACAAGATAAAATAACTAAACGAATCGTCCTGTTGCTGACAGTCCAAAGGAGAAACAACTGTCGGAGAAAGCTGGTACAATCTTAAAGATCTTGTAACTCTTTATTTGAACTTTTTTTTTGTTGGAAAACCACCGTTTTAAATTAGGATGGAACTAAACTGGATTAACTGGAACTAAACACTAAATGGAAAAAAAACTTGAGGTAAAAGAGTCAAATAAATACAAACTCGCGCTTTTCAAAGCCTAGGGCACAAAATAAAAGTATTACCCAGGGTATACTTTCACACACAGGCAACCATCTGATACAACCTAACAATAGCAATAAAATCTGGAATTTACGGCTTGAAGTGCCTTCCGAAGAACGAAAGAGCACGCGACAAATTCATGCATTCATACCGTTACTTGAGACGTGCGGCCGTCATGAATACTTCTTATCAACATTTTACATCTAAGACATAATCTGAGTTAAAACTCTTTATAATTACTTTTCGAATATGAGAACAAATTTACACTTGACAAAAATATTATAATGATAAGATAAATTGTCTGTAATAAGGTTTTAAGAATGCTGCAGTACCTATTTAACCTAATAATGATACTATCTACTAAGATAGTATCATTTGTATGCTATATCTACTAGATACCGTAAACCGTAACATAAAAATGTACTGTACTGATGCACATTCCTGTTTTAGGAATTCTGTTGATAAGAAAATAGCACAGTGTTAGAAAATGAAACTATTAAGAATGGAGTTGATAAAACGTTTATTAAAAAGGTAAAATTATTGATGACTTAAACATCCACGCCAGGTCCACCATCCTATTTTGTGCAAGCTTTTGGTTTTTGTAGTCCGTTACAAAAACAATTGGTTTTGAAAATCTTATACGCAGCTGGGATACATCCTATTACCGCAGCTGCTACTACGGCGGCATAAATGCTAACACAATACATTCTCATGCGTAATCCAAGCCTTTTCTTCTAATTCCAACAGGATTAGCCCTTTGGACAAAAGAAAGCAAAGTTTTACAAAAGTCCATTCAAAACAAAGGCTCTTCAACAATTAGAACGAAATACTGAAAATGTTCTTCAGAAATTAGTAAAACAATAAAAAATAGAAAATAAAAAACGAAAGATGACTATGGTTTGGACTTAGTAAAACTTTGATTTCTCATGCATCCGGTTGAAATTGTTGAAGAAGGCCAAGAAATACTGGGAAAACATCTGGTTCAAAAAATTTAAGTTGATATTTAATTGACAGAAAACAGAAATATTCATCCTGTATTGAAAATATAATTTTATTAATATTAACGTATTCTGATAGGGAACTGTGGGTAAACAGAAGCACAACTTATATTAGTCGATCATATAAACATTTTAAAAAATCATCAAAATATTAAGCTTCAACTCAAAAATTACAAATTGTTTCCTGCATCCTCAATAATTTGAGAGAGTTTGAGTAAGTGAGTTGTATATTAATTTATTAAAATTATGACATAATTAAGTAAATAATAGATGTTATCAGTGAATTTTGCCCCTAGCTTAAATAAGAAGAGTTATCATAATCAAGAAGTTATCCAACCAGCTGATGATAACGCCATAGCGTTAAAGCTAGTGATAGTAGAGAATAAAATTAATAAATACCTGAGTTGTAGCCTGTTGGGCCGCTTGTACAGCAGCGGCAACCGTACCCTGCTGCTGTGCTACAGCAGCACTGTTCTCAGCAACCACTGCCTCAGCTTCTTTAACTTCTTGTTGAAGTTGTTCAACGACAGACTGTTTGCCAGCAAGAGCCGCTTCTGCTGCCTTTGCTGCTTGAAGCGCTTTTTCTGCTAGTTGAGTTTTTACCTAAAAGTCAATGTCCAGATATGTTATCAATTTTACTGTAGGTATAAATAGTTCCTTTGGTTTTCATATTTCAGGTTTACTGTATTTCATATTAATGATGTTTAATGTCAATGGTAATGAATTTTGAATATATTATTTTTTTTTATATTCAATAAATATAATACATGACCGTTTGAATGAAAGGAGGGAAAGATATTGATCTAATCTGAATATAAAACTACTTTAAGTTCAGAGCAGTTATGTTTTAAGTAGTTGTACAAAATATGAATGTTATACAAATTTTATTATGGGCTTTGATAAGATTTATTTTATGAGAAAGAAATCTATTTTTAAGAGACACACACACAAAATCAATACTGCCCTACAGTAAAAACAACAAGAGCAAATATTGATTCTGTAATGTTTGCTCAGTATAATACCCTTAATCTCTATTCTTTTGACAAGGGATTAGCAACCCTGATGTCAAAATCTTAGAATTCCAATCAAATATTTTTGCAAATACGATTAAACTAAGTGTGCCTTAACATTGATAACCATTTTCACTTGGATATTACCATATGAGCAGCTTGGGCTCCGGCGGCGTTTTGGGCTGCTTGTGCCGCTTTAGCTTCGGCTGCAGCCTTCTGAGCTATACTGGTCGCACACTTTCCTTTACAGTCTCTTGGTGCTTGCCTTGGCCTGGCCTGATTATGATCTGATTGTTGCGACAACTGTGGAGCCTGCAATCCTGCCCTCTTCTCCGGGAAACCCCACACTGACACTGTCAGCAACAAACACAACAAAAGTCTCATTTAAACTAAGTTTTTCCTCTACTTTCTTACAATGGCAATATTTTGCCAAGGTATATTAACTTAAGCTACATTTACGAATATTAAGAATGGTGGACAAAATTTTGCTTATGAGTTTTGAAACAATTCACGATCTACCTAGTGACAGACTGACGTTGTCGCATTTTCATTTAGAAAAAGATATCTGGTTAAGAAGTTTATATATCTTCTGAGAACCTTATAAAGTCTGCTACACTCTTTGTTGTTGTTATGCTATTAGGATATTAGACGGATTGGGAAAATTAGCGATGTTTTATCCACTAATCGTAGTTGTAACTCTCTTTTATCTCAGCCCTTCCCCGTGTGCATCCTCAGCTGGTTGCTTCGTGGTCCTGGATCTACTTTCCTGCTTCATTAAACACGGTCTTCGGCATTTCTTCTTAAACTATTTACACGCATATCCTTCACTGCGACGTAAACAGCGTTATTTTTAGGCAAAACTCAGAAGAGTTAGATTTATACCCTACTAGCTGTTCCCCGCGGCTTCGCCCCGCGTGGGACTTGGTTATATCGCGCTCAAAAGTAGCCTATGTTTGACCTCAGGTCGTTAACTACATCCCTACCAAATTTCATCACAATCGGTCTAGACAGACAGACAGACAGACAGACTTTCGCATTTATAATATTAGTATGGAAGTATAGATATATATATATACTAGCTTTTGCCCGCGGCTTCGCCCGCATGGAATTCCCGGGATGAAAGGTACCCTATGTCCTTCTCCTGGTTCTAAGCTACCTCCTTACCAATTTTCAGCCAAATCAGTTGAGCCATTCTTGAGTTATAAGTGGAGTAACTAACACGACTTTCTTTTATATAAATATAGATATATATAGAAGAAGGATGACACGGCTCCCGCTTGGCAGTCGCTTTGGTCGCCGAACCCTTCTTTAGTACTGGCCAATGATTTTTTCATCGAACAAGTCAAACAACGTCAGTTTTTATAAAATTTGACAGAGTATTGTAATGGCTTAAATCTGGTGTAATTTATTTCTTTGCAACAATATTTTTTGATAATCAGATATGTGTGTTCGTGTCAGAAAAATATAATCCAGGCATTGCAGGTCCGAGGTACAAGAATATAGGTACCTCCATTTGTAGGACTTGTTATTTGCCGATGTATAAAGGTAAGGACTTTACGGTATCAGAGCTCTGGCTTATACTCCCTCCACCTCCCATGGCTCTACCAACCTCTCGGTTATACGAGTCGAATCTCGGGAGAGTGCGCTGTACTTGCATTTCGCATCTCTTTCCAGTCGCACCTGCTTGATCTCCCTACAAGTTCTCTATAGTGTCGCCTATCTATGCTATCTTTGCAATCATTGCATTTTAATAACTCTCCCCCATTTTTAGGGGGCTTACGTTCACACGTACGCCTCGCGCACCCTTTCCGACACTCTGACCCTCGCTTGCTTTCCGTGCGCTGTAAAGCGCTTAACCTCAACTTCCCACAGTTGTGACAGGCAAGAGGCCTCACGGCCCATTTGATGGGTCCTAGTTATCGTAAGCGTAATCTTAAGTCATTTCACGTCCTTTTTTAAAGACCCCAAGTTGTTGAAAGATACAATAATATTTATGACACAAATTATATAAATCCTTGGCCACCAGTTGTGGCAATTTAAGTGGGGGATAGAGGGAATAATCAACAATCTGGCTGTCCTGTGTCCTGTGACTGCTCCTACTGGGCCAATTTAGTTTTTAGCCATTAATACGTTAAATAAAGGGCAAAGTGAAACCTAATTATTAAATTTATTGGCTTACTAGCTTTCGCACGCGTGAATTTCTCACTGGAACAGTGCTTTTCCCCATGGATAAAAGGTATCCTATGTCCTTCTCAATACTTCTATCATTACGAATTTTCAGGAAGATTGATTCAGTAGACAGGGCGTGAAAGCGTAACAAACAAACAAACAAACTCACTTTCGCATTTATAATATTAGTATGGATTAGGATGTTATCTTTGTTCTATAATAGAATCGATTGATATTAACTTTTTTTTCGTTATTTCCAGGATTATAACCAGCCTGCAATCGAAAATTGCAAACGTGGAGACACGCGAAAAATCCATGTAAAAAAATGATTTGCCTCTCCCTTTACGCTCTGATTGCGTCTGCGTCGATACTGTCCTGTGTCCCAGTTTGCTACCGCCAACTGGGCATGAGCAAATTCTTTAGGTGTCTTACTAAAAAAAGTAGGTAAATGAGATGATTATATGCCTCACATGTATGACGGCGCTCGTCGCTGCGAGCTGCATAGCCTGCGGACCTATTGTACTCGACTCCGTGTGGCCTCAGAAGCAATGTTGCAGAACCGTACCACCCACAGTCCACCCCTGCAGGAGTCCATGTTGTACAAAACGCAACTCATAGTTTTCTAACGTCCTTTGTTCATGTATCTGCTTTCTAATGCGGAAATAATACCTTTGTGTTTAATTGATTGGATTAATAAATTTAAATTTACAACAAAAGTTAAGTTTTATTTTTGTAAGCTGTGTTGCGGTGGGGTTAATCTTTGGTGGTGTTACCACAAGGTGTTACTTACTGAAAAATATGGCTATCAAAATAGATCTAGTCTGGCCAAACAATATCTTAATACTCGCTGACAGTAAACGAGATAACAATAATAGTTAATTGTTGTCTACGTCGAGAGTTGTTACTTTCAACGAAAGTGTTAAGCATGTTTTTACCTACTAGTTTCCGCAGATGCACCCGCCCGCAACTAACTTTACCCAAAAATCAATCATAATGCAACATAGATAAAATAATGCAAAGATAATTTTTCAAATCAAACCAATAAGAAGGTAATCAAAAGAAAGACTTAATGACGTTAAAATTTTAATAAATAAAATCTTCAGCTTCATTATATTATAATACTAGCTGTTCCCCGCGGCTTCGCCCCGCGTGGGACTCTGTTATATCGTGCCCAAAAGTAGCCTATGTTTGACCTCAGGTCGTTAACTACATCCCTACCAAATTTCATCTCAATCGGTCCAGCAGTTTGGCCATGAAGAGGTGACAGACAGACAGACAGACTTTCGCATTTTTAATATTAGTATGGAAGGATATGGATACTAATCTGAAATGGCACAACTAAATTTTTGTACTAAATTGTGCCATTGAGAATACTTCTCGGGAAATTCGCAACTAAAGTTGTGTCTAAATATGCCATAAGAAATACTTTTCTGAATTGTAAGTTGTGTCTAAATATGCCATTAGGAATACTTATCTGGAATGCACAATTAAAGTTGTGTCTAAATATGCCATTAAGAATACCTATCTGGAATGGCACAACTAAAGTTGTGTCTAAATATGCCATTAGGAATACTTATCTGTAGTGGCACAACTATAGTTGTATTGTGTCATTAGGAACACATCTGGAATGGCACTAGTTGTGCATACTGGTTGATACATGAGGAAAACGTGCTGAAATTTGTCGATACCACCGATACCAAATTAAATCCGATACTTAAATACTACTGAAAAAGAGAAAAACTGATCCCCGCGGTTTTGTTTAGTGTGTTTTGTCTATAAAACTTTTCTGAGGCATGAAGTAAATAATAATAAATAATACCTTCGAGCAACACGACCTCCATTCCGGTACGGAAGCCGTGTTGTTCGAAGTCATGTCGTCTTGCTATTATTAGTACTTATCATAGTATTCTTTATCGCTGTAAGTACCATTTAAGTGGACAAAGATAAAGTGCTTAGAACAGCCATACACAGCCCAAAGGTGTCAAAGGTGAGATAACTCAATCCGTGCATAGTGTGTAAATTTTTCAATTATTGGAAGGAGAAGCTCCTCAGTATTTTCCCCAAGAATTAAACTATCTTAAGATTATACAAGGGGAAATTATAATGTCACACAAATTAGGTCTTTTGAAAGTTCAAACAAGTAATCATACATTGGGATTGATGTTATAATTATAAAAATACTAACCTAAAACTACAAGGGGTACTATCTTTGGAACTATTTAAAAAAGTACTTACACCATAGATTAAAGAATTTTGCCTGACGCAATTCCAAATTCTTTGACTTACACTGAAGTTACATTAAAAGTAAAACATTCCTCTACCACAGACTAAGGAGGAGATACTATACTAGTAGAAAATTTCACAGACAATAGGATCATTACCTTCGTATTTATGCTGATCGCTGACAAACAAAAATAATTCGAATTTAGAAAAGTATTATATCAATGATGTTGTCAAATTAGTCAAATTTATTGGTTTTCTGAAATAGCTGCATTTTATTTTGAATAAGCAATATGAGTATGAAATTATTGTGGAACTGCGCGAGAATCATTCTTCTATCTGGTTTATCTTTTGGCGTATAGTTTGAACATATGATAATTATCAAGTCATAATATACGGCGAGCTGTGGATTGTAAGTTACTCTCTGTTTTTTTTTTCTGTTTTTCATCAAATTTTCCTTCGACATACTAGTATAACTGCGTGACACTACCAGGAGTGCCTACAAATACTACTTTATTTTGGTTTTCCTTGCGTCTTTTACCAGTTCTTTGTAATAATAATTGTGCAGACCATTGACCTGGATTAGCAATTTTGTATAGTGAGTCATTAGATACATGATACTAGGAGTGCGTCTGTTTAAGTTCTTTTAATGTCAAGTTACTAGTATGATTACCATACTATTTCAGTAATAGGTACTTCGGTTTTATTTGCATAGGTTAATTGATCATCTAGTGAATGACGAGTTAAAACTACCTTTCAATAGGGCCACCTCGCGATGTGTCCATTCCTGATATTACCACCTCCCGCTATGACATCCCATATTCATACACAAATACTTTAAATTAATATTTATTGTTCCAGGTTCTAAGGTTCACTTCAGCTTGCTGTATATGATTTGTGTGCCTGTATTGAGTTTGATTGGCGCCTCAGCATTGATATTCTGTATACCATTCTGTGCCAGAAGCTTCTTAGAGAAAAAGTGTGTATGTCCCACTATACCCATCTGTCCGGAGTGCGGCGTACCATACTGATCTCACAGCATGCACAGTAAAGACCTAGATTTGAGACAAATCGAATTTTAACTCGAACAAAATGATATGTATGAGTTGTGCCACAGCTGTTTTAGCGGCAAGCCTTATAGTTGGAGGTCCTATATTATGCGAAAAGCTTCTAAAATGTGCATTCAAGTCAAAGAAAAGGGCTAGTTAAATGTATTATTACATTGGTTCGTAAAATTTTCTCATATTTTGTGTCGGAATACGTACATGAATAAAGTGTATTTGGTAGTTTATCTCATGTTGTTTCATTTTGACATGTATTTTTCTCAACATATTATTCATACTTTTCAGTTAGCTCGAAGAGTTCATTGTTATCGAATAGGTAATTAGACCTATCTTCAATGCTTGAGCTTTAAACTTTTTTTGGGCATATTACAAACTTCATGGTAATAGGTGTTTGCCTAAATATATTTCATCTTTGAATTCCACCCCATTGATCTTTATCGATCTTTGACGATGTAGATTTAAGGTAGGTACAAGTAGATTTGCCAACGCTATATTTAGTTCAAAAGGCATTTGTCATTATGATGATATGTTATAAGCACTAACCTACTCAGATTACTTGCTCTGTGGCCTGAAGTGGATTTTGGCCTCCGAAATCCGAAACGGAAGTGCGCCTCAGTTTTCTATTCTGCGCGATCGCTCACTAGTTTACAGCGCCCAATCTCACTTCACTATTTTTATACTAAATGGGATTTTTGTGAAAAAAAATATGAGAACCGATGGGCAGTAAAGATGCAATGAATACATTTTTTTTTAAATACTACCCAATAATACATGCCAATCAAGCCAAATGTCATACTTGTATTGTTTTTCCTGGTACTAGTTGGACAAATCAGTGCTATTTGTACCATCAATGGTAGGTACTCTCTAATGGTGCAGGTGGTCCATCGGGAAAGATTTTTATTGGTATAATTTTTTTTTGTTTTCAGAACTTCTTCCACGTTTAACCTTATAAGATATCATCGAGATATTATACACAATTACTAAGTTTATTGTAAAAAAAACTCAATTACCAAATTTAAAAGAAATCCTTCCAGATCTTAATCATGGTTTGTATTTGTTTTACAACTGCCATTTCGGCAGTAGGAATAATGATAGCATTATTACTATACGAAAGGCTATTATTAAAAAATCAGAAAAAGAAGATGAAAAAGGATAAAAGTTGATGTTAAAATTTTCAAACAGGGCCTGAGAATTTAACTGAAAGTGGACGAAACGGAAAAATCACTTGTTTTTGACGAATTATAGAGATTTCAAATGAATATTTAAGTTTCGTTTTTGTAGTTTGTTTTAAATTGATGTTAAACTAAAAATTACTCAAGACCGTAGATAACCTAACTCATGATTAAAAAAACTGAAACTAAAACAATCTCATTGAAGTCATATCATTTATTGTTTTTGGAATTGTTGGTTTCTATTTGTTTAGTTCCCCTTCTAACGGGGTAATCCAATAAGATAATCAATAAACTGATGGACTTTTATGGCGGATGCCATTTATTTCTAAGGGAATCTTTTCCCTTAGAAATAAATAGTATAATATATGACCCAAGAAATAATGAATTATGCACAAAGTGCGTTAGAAATTCGGCGAGATAAAATGCAAAGGAAAGACAGCTTAGGAAACACGATTTTATTACTAAACATCTAAACATACACCGTAATATCACTTGACTGATTCCACTAGACTACTAGAAAACATTGAGCAAGTACGTTAGTCTGCAATTGGCTGAGGCTTACGTACTAGATAGAAATAAATAAATTAACAAGAGTTTTTATATGACACTTAAATTTAGTTATTGACTAAATAATTTTTTTTCACTATGTTTGATCTCTAGTCGGATTTCGTCGATCTTTGTGAATTTCTGGAGTGACAATTGAAATTGTGGATTTCTTATTTCTTGGATTTCCTAACACCGCCTCGTCTAGCTTAGCTATCGTTGCTGTAGGAGTCTGAAACTCCCCTACAAGTCTAGCCATAGACGTTGGTCTTACTATCTGTACTTTTTCATTATTAATTATCGTCATCTCTTTTTCTTCTTTAGTACTTTCCGCACTTGATCTGTAAAATCTCTTAACTGGAGCTAAATTTTGAGATTCTGTTAAAAATGAGTCATATCTGTGATTTGGTTCAAGCTGATCTGTTAACTTCTCTTGTTTAACTTCTTTTATAGTAAACTGTTCTATTGGTTTCATTTCCTGCTTGATAATCTCTACTGAAGATGTCGTAGATTCAGCAGGTTTAATAGTTGATGTACTAGTGGTAGTTGGTCCAGTACTATTTTTCAGCGTCATGCGTCTTCTATGTTTTCTTTCTGCTGAGCTAGATCTTGAAGCACTTTCTGCTGAACTGTATCTTGAAGATTTCTTTTCGGATGAAGTAGTGTCAGAACTTTTATTAAAGTTAATACCAGCATTCACTGTTATAAACTTATACTCAGAGCTATTGGGCTCTTCAGTGCTGGGTTTTGATGGACTTCTTCTAACATTATTAGAGTTGTTAGATACGTTGTAATTTCTTGTTGCACGGTAAACAGGTGATGGCGCGGGCGAATCAGTTTTAGCGTTACTTCTCTCATCAACGATTATGGGTTGGGGTGTAATAATTTGTATGCTATTATTAGAAGCGTTGTCATGGACTGGCCTAGAATCTTGGTTTTCCAAAATAGATATAGCTTCTTTAATGCCTTCATCTTCCGCAGGATTTGTTGGGCGACCTGCAAGTTAAATAAGCACGCGTGAGCTTATAATTGTATGAAACAAATATTGTGAATTTCAAAATTTTTCTACAAAATTATTTACTTTTATGAGAAATTATTTATTTATTTATTTTACACACTAGAAATACAATTCACTGAATTACTATCTGTGTTAGGTAATCAAAAGACAATGATATATAAAGGATGAATATAGGAATATAGAGCAGAGATGAAATAGAATAATAAGTGTTTGATTTGTTTGGTTCCTGAGGCTGTCTATTCAGATAAAAAAATCAAAGGTCAGATAGTGGGCTTAAAAACGAACTATGAGCATTTCACTTAAGCAAACGCACATTATGCACCTTATGCAACCTGTACCACGGATAATATTATACTGATATTATATTTTATTTCATGTAATTCACATTGTGATTTAGATCTTACCGTCTTCTTGCATGTCCTTCTTGTATGACGAGAAGAAAGTCAAGGCTTTCATAAGCTGGTAGCTCTTAGAGACGGGGATGTTGGTATCGTACAGCCGACGGGTGTTCTTGCAGTCCACGTAAAACCACCAGTTGCATTTGAGGATTGTTTGGTCGAAGAGCGTAGACTCGGGGCAGAGGAAGGATTTCATCACCAAGCCGTCGTCGGTCAAGGCACAGACGTGGAACACCTGGAAATTATAATTAACAATTTGAGGAAATTGCTGATAATTTGTTTTGAATACATTTGCATTAGTCATTAAATGAATGGATTATAATGTAAAAGAAATATGATATCAAAATGAACAGAGTAAATCGCATTTCACAAACGCGTAAATTTGTTGATTATGCTTTTTAAATTTTTATATTTGTAAATAATGCTTATTAGTTTCCTCGTTGCATTTTCAGTTTCAGTTCAGAGCCGTACGCTATTAATCATGGTACTGGTTATTACATATTATATTCAGTAGTTAGTGTTCCTCGTAAAATAAATTCATAAAATATTTATTTGTAGTGAGTCTTGATATTTCTTCATTTTTCATTGAACCTCGAATTAGCTCATCGTGTAACGTTTATGAGATCCACTTTTTTAAATATCTTTTAACTAACTCTCTCTGTATAAGTAATTCTATATCATGGTCTCGGGAGTTTCTCAGATAATCAAAAATTCAAGGTATACTCTTATCAAATGACTAAATGTAAAATAACAACTGACCATGCATCCAAGACTCTCGTCTCCATACAAGCCAGGGAAATATTTCTGGTCACCGCAATGGAATGTTGTCTCTGGTAAATCCACTTTGGACTGGAAGTGGTCGTCGAAGTTCTTTTCATAACCCACGGGGTAGTACTCGCGAGGGGCGTTCATGACTTTGCCGGTCGTTGGATTTCTGGAATGAATGAATGTCCATGTAATGAAAAAAACAGAATAATGATAAATCGCTATAATAAAAGAAAGTCGTAGTAATTAATACACTTTTAAAACAAGAAAGGCTAGAGCAATCTATCTGAAATTTTGCATACACATAGAAGTATTTGTAAGGACTTAGGGTACCTTATTTCCCGAGAAAAAGTAATCTCGAGGGAAGATAACATGCCGCTGGCAAAAGCTAGTTTTGTAATAAATATTAATTAATGACATAAATATAATTAATTAATATTTCTATATACATATAATCTTATAATTGAAAATAAATGACTTGCGATGAAAGTGCAACGGATACACGCTTATTTTTGATAGGTTAATTTATAGTAGAATGGTTTGTAGCTGTAAGAGCGATGTGGAAGATAATAGTCGCATAAACTCACACTCTTACTGAGCTAATTTCAGTCTGACTTTTATTCAAACAGTTAATTATTTGTCTTCAATAGTTAATCGGAAGTTTTTAACTACAGAATGTGCTTTTACCTTTTTGGTTTCTGGACAATAGAAGATACAACAATTTCTGGTTCAGGCTGCGTTTGGAACACCACTGGTCTCTCTGTCGTCGTTGTAGTAGTCGTAGAAGTCGTTGTTGACGTCGGCACTTCAAAATTCGCGTATTTGTTCAACAGTTGTTGTTGCCTCAATGCAATCGCTGCTTCTACGGCTTCCATGGAAATGTTTCCTGCTTTGGCAATTTCCACTATCTTCGCATTTATATCTTCTTTGTTGAATTTAAGTGCCGTATCATCACCATAACCAGTGATTGAATTGTAGTCATCAATCTTCTTCGTGTTGTACGCGTTAGCGATCTCGTGGACTTGCTTAGGGACTGGGTCTATAAAATTAGAAATAGGATTTTGGATAAAGTGTTGTGAATAGGTAGCAGATGGATGTGTTTGCATGGAATCTTTTAGTACTGGTGCAGGTATGATTGATATGGCTTGTGTGGGTGGAGGCGCTATAGGCATTGGAATGAACGGATTAACTGTGGTAGGCATGGAATATAGTTTTGGAGTGTTTATTATAATTGGAGTTGGTGTTATTCTGAGTAGCTGAGGCGAGTACTGTACTGCGGTCATTTGCGAAACCATTTTTGAGACTTGATTGTGTGATGCTAGGTTTTGTGGATAATTCTCACTTTGGTAGGCGAGTCCTGGTCCTTTCGACTGCGGGATCTGTAATGGCGTGTAGACTTTCTTAGTAGCTGACACAATGGGGACGACTTTAAGAGTATCTTCTTTGGGTGGCAGTGGTTTGAAAGGTGGAACTCCCATTGGTACAGGCTTTGCAAGTGTAATGCCTTGGTTTCCAGAATTGCTTATTCGGGATATTGTCTTCGGAGGTTCGACTGAAGGTACAACGATTGGTTGCATGGTGCTGGAGACTCGTCGATGTAGGGTGGATAGCTTGTCCATTGCAGCTTGGTTTGGACGACTTGCTGGTGCCATGGGTCTCATCATGATCCTATTCTGTTTGCCGCGTTTCTGAAAATAGATAAAAATAACGTTTCATTTTTACTAATATCTAGTAGGTAGTCTTTTGTTTTATTTTTTACTTTCATGATTCACTTTGTCAGGTAATTTTTAATGAAAATGTTATAATGGAAAGAGCTTTATGTAGATATCTCGATGGATTTGAATACGTGTGCGTCCCATTGGCTGTCCCAAAATATATTCAGGGTGAATGAGGTCAAGAAAGATTTGCGTTAGCTACATAACTAGTATTTTTTTCAATTTTAACATTTTGTGCTAATTGAATATGTAATACACAATATACATTATATATATATATATATATATATATATATATATATATATATATATATTAATATTTTTAGAGAACCTTTCTCTAGAAACTGTGTATGAATTAATGATAGTGTAGATTACCATACTATTCATACTACAGATTGGCGAATGCTAAGTAATAACTGCATAACATCGTATAATACGGTACATTTCATAGTTGTTTGTCGGTAATACCCATTCAATTGATCGTTGCGTTTAACTGGTTTTTGCAATCAACTCTCTCTACAAGTGTATAAAAATATCTACAGATTATATTTAAAGTTTCCACAAGTGTTTTGTTATTAATATAAAGAATAAAGATGTATGTAAAATCTTTATTGTAAACAAAACATTAATGATAGAAAGTTAAAGAAAGATTGAGACAGATTTAGCCTAAAAAAACATTCTTACACTAACCTATTATTGCTGCCCCCAACTTTTTTTAGGTATATTTTTGCAAAATATACAATGACAAGATTGTTTGATGTGTAGTTTATACACTCCATTCACTAAATGTGCCACTGCAACTAATATACTCTTGTCATTCTATATTTTGCAAATATTTTCTTCAAAACTAACTGTGTTTCCATTTCGGATCAACTCAAGAAAACGGTTTATTTTTATTGACTACAAAATTAGAGAAAATCTAAGTAAGTACATTTTAAGCAGCAGAACCCGATTGCGGAATAAAGATTTAAAACATAGTTATTATATCTTCAAAAATAACCATGATTAATAGCGTACCCTGGGCTCTAGAGCGTAAGCTGAAGATGCAACCGGGAAAACACGCTCGGACGAAGAAGAAAGTGTTGAGTAACTCACCTCTTGCTTCCCGGCTGGCCTCGGAGTAGCATCCCCGACGACATTTGTAGGTACACCGTTCCTCAGGTTCACTGATCTTCTTCTACTAGGATCCTGGTTCGTGAGAGACTGTTCGAAGCCAAGCTCATCTCCCAGACTGAAACCTGGAATGTCATAGATGAGACAAATAAATTATTGAAAAAAAAAAAGATAAATTTTGATAGTCCTACAGATTTGGATCATGTATTTATTTAACAAAACATTGGTTTACAAGATCTTAAAAATACAAAATACAGTACAGATTTGGATAGGTATACAATTTGATGTCTAGTTAAAGCTAGTTATTTGATTGGTCAAATGACGAAATTATCCAGTGGAGATTTGGTCTAACTGTATTAGTGGTACCGGCTATCAAGTAAAAAGAGTAAAAGTAATTAAGAAGTCATTGAGAGAACAGGCCACAGCCTTTGTTGGTTTATATATTTTCAATCAGAGGCTACAGCATACATACAAGAATATATTCAATAATCCTCAATATTTAATAATAAACTTATTGTAATTATAAAAATATTCAAATATAAACTCGTCTGATTTGACTCAAATTTTGTGGATTGACGTTTTTGAAGAAAATGCTGCTGTGGAGTTTGTGGCGCCACTTCTTCTCCACTTGCGCTTTGGAAGTGGTGGTAAACTTAAAATAAGTAACAATTGACGACAATAAGTGATAAGAACATCCTATATTGAAAATAAACGATTTGAATTTGAATCTTTTAAATTTATAAAAAAAACCGTCAATATCATAAACCTCCCTTCGTCGTATATACGTATTTAATCAACTCAAAAATTAAATTCTTTGATGAAAAGCTCGTGACCCTTCGCGTGTTGAAAAGCATGATTAATGACTTGCATTAACGTACACGTATACTATGCTATGCGGACCTTTACATTAATGAATTGGTTGTCGAAATCTTATTTAGCCGTCAATTCCATCATCTTATTGTTAAGCTAATGTAATTTAATGAAAGTATTGATAATAATGTCTTAATCAAGCATGCGTATCTCAATCACCTTCAAATTAAGTAACATTCCAATTTTCACATCCGTATTCATCCTAGAGTTTTACCGGTTACTTCAATTGTGAAGATCTGCTTCCATGTTTTCTCTTTCGATCATAATTGGTTGTGAGTATTAGCTATCCGACCGAATTACCATTTTGTGTCTAAGCTTTGGCACTAATCACGATAAAGATAGGAGCACCAACCCCGCTCCTATCACTGGGATCCAGCCTGAAGCGTACCAATCCCTCGTCCGTGCCTAACTATGTTAATCTACAGTTACATTTGAACACATATTAAAATTATCAACAGCAATATCATATCAATATCAAGTACTAATAAAGGCCATGTTAAATCACTAGAGCACAATACACGTCTGCACCGCTCGGCGAACCCAAGGAGAAGAGAGCGTTACACTCATACTCACCCCGTCACTACTACTGCCAGGAGGGGTTTACCTGTAGTGGGGAGATATCTGTCACGTGATGTTACCGGGCGCTAACATGAGACATTACAAAATAGTAAAGGTAATTTAAGCCTGGAATGTCCTAACCAAACTGGAATCAACTAAACAAAGTATGGTTTTCATGGAAATCGAATATTTATCTGCCTCCGTGGTCCACAGTAGGAAATAATATGTTTATATTGTAGACATTGTCACGTCAAACGTATAACACCCCTCTCTTTTGACACGGGCTCAATATCGAAAGAAAGGCGCATATTGTGCATACGCATTCAGTTTACGATATACCTATTGTCTAGCTTATTGCACGCGAATGTTTAAGAGAAGAGAAAGTTACAGTCATAAAGATTAATTTATTATCTATTTCAAAATACAAGAAATTGCCGAGCATGTACGACGAGATGAGTGTAGAGGAAATGACATACTATTTGAAAGGATCGTTATACATGATGATGACGTCAAAGAAATTATGAACCGAAAAAGTGTTACTAATGAAATGGCGCGAATAACTATGTAAATAGCCTGCATAATGTGCTACCCCACATTCTATACTTACTATTAAACGAGCAATATTTGTATCCTATCCTATAATAAGTACTATTAAATGAGCAATACGTTTTTTTGTACTAGCGTTTTCGAAAACGGCTCTAACGGTTTCTTTGAAATTTTAAATATAAGTTCTTGCATAGTCTATAATAATCTAGCTAGGTTCCATGTCTGGGAAAATTCATTTTACACCCATATTTTCACGCATAAAGGTTTTCTCAATCAAATGAAGCTTAAGTACTAAATAATAATGCGAGGTAAGAATAAGAAGTATGCTTACCAATACTGGCATGTGCCTTAAGTCCGCCGAGATTTCTTACGCGAAACAGACCGGACTTTTTGAAAGCGCAGTTAATTTTGAAACCAAAGTCTGACTCCAGAACACATGTTGGTTGCACAATTTCTGAAAAAAAAAGAAATCAAAATATCATTTTACTGTTAGAAAGGAAGAGCTGTATATTTTTTTATTGAAAATGGAAAACTACGTCAATGATGTGACTGCTGAGTGAGAGACCTACATTTTTAAATAATCGATACATTATATTATTGGCAGTATAGATAAAATAAATAAATATATAGGGACAAATCACACAGATTGAGTTAGCCCCAAAGTAAGTTCGAGACTTTTGTTATGGTATACTAACACAACGATAATATAGATGGCATTACGACCTTTACAAGTTTGTAAAAGAGGAAGGCTTTGCCCAGAACTGGAACACAAAATCAGGCTAGTAAAACAATACATTTAATTTTTTTCATCCAGTTCTTTTTATATGCTAGAATATGCTAAGCTAGAGGTTTGAAAGGTCAAACCTCTCTTTGTTTGTTGTTGATTTGTATGTATGAAATAAACCCGAGGTGAAGCAGTGGGCTGCAGCCAGTATAAAAAAAATCTTTATCGCGCATCACAACGGCGATTTCCGTTGAAAACACTGTAATCTCATTAAAAAATTGCGCAGTTCCGCCAAAGTCCAAGGCACCAGGATGTGAAGTGGCTGCCCCAGATTTCTCCTCATCCTTCTAAGGTAACTCCTACACGAAGATAGATTTCGTTTACAGATTTATCTTTGATGGAGCTTCGAGATTCTTATTTTCGAGTTGAAATGATTTTGCTATATATAAATCTTTGATGATTTAAGTTTTCGACCAATAGCTACGTCCACCGATCTGTCGTTTGCCTCTTCCGAATACTCAGTCGTACAGGAGACTGGGCATTTGCATTTGGGGCATATCAGAAGATGAGCCCATAGACTGGACAGCACTAGAGATAGTCTTATTTTTAAACCCTCATAGAAAACCTCCTAAATATATTCTATGATGAAATAGAAGAATTACTAATAGTTTTAAAATAGTTTTACTTTTGGGTTTTATAATATCTGATTATTTTTTTATTCTTTGTATTAATTATTTTTTGTTGGTATAATTTAATTTTTGTACCATTGTTTATTAAATTTTATTTAGTACTTTCCTTTTACTGTCTGAAAAACAGGTGATTTTTTTTATCCTAGCTAAAATAAATATTTAATAGCTCTTGTTGTAAAAATTTTGTGTAAGTTATTTGAATAAAATTATTATTATTTTAAAAATATGTATAGACTCGCATCATTCTTCATGAGGAACTCAGTAGACTAGCGGAGCACGTATAACGATAGTGCATGTCAAGTAACATCGAGCACGGCCTAGATTGAATTGGTCACCCTTAGTAGCATTTTTATTTTGAGCTCCTCCGTGCTACAAAAGGCACGGTTAGACTATGCCTTTAGGCAGCCTTAAAAATATGATAGTGTTACTAGCACACCCAGATCGTATGTGTGTGTTAGCATTCTTATAACACAAAACAAATTGCCACCAGAAAATATCCACATATAAAGTACCAAACTTATAAACTAGGTAATTTTAGATAACAGTTCTAAGTATGTGTTTATATAATTACCAAATAAAGAGAATATATTCGCACAGAGAGCAAATTAGTAAGATTCACAAAGTATCAGATATTATTGTTTTGATTGTTCCTTAGGTCGGCCATCTACCGAGATACAGACTTATACGTCTAGTTCGGAGGTGGGCCGCCGCCGGGGGCATGCTCAGTGTTCATATATATATGTATACCATGTGTTTCTGTTTACCTGTTACTTGTGATATGTGTTTTATGAACAAATGAATTTTGAATTTGAATTTGAATTTTTGATTTACTAAATACTATGGTTGGTTGCCTGTAAGAAATTGCTTTAGCGACAAGGCCGCCGTTGTACATCACGGCTTTCATTACATCCTGTGTCATTGTATTTTATTTCTAGGTGCAATAAAGTTTGTTGTTGGTATTATTGATCAGGCTTCCTTGTAAAAAGGGTTGTGGAGGTCAGATAGTAGCCGTTGAATAAAGCACATACTTGGCTCTGATTCGTGGCCTGAAGACGCAACTAGAAAAGGAAGCAGAGAAATTGAAAGGAACTATATATCTCGGAGATTTGTAGGTAATTAGTTAGTTGTGTTTATTACTAGCTGTTGCACGCGGCTCCGCCCGCATGGTACTTGATTATATCACGCCAAAAAGCCTATGTTTGACCCTCGGTCTTAAACTATATCATTACCAAATTTCATCAAAATCGGTCCAGCGCTTTACCTATGTAAGCGACAGACAGAAAGACACACAGTTTTTTGCATTTATTATTATTTAATTTATAATATACTTATATACCGCACCGTATCGTAATATTCAATTTTGTAATACAACTTTCATTGCACCGACTCTGTCTTTGAATATCTTGCTAAATACTCATAAATTTGTAGTTTGCTATTTGGTAATCAATATTTATTAATACATTATTCTGATTCTATGTGATCTGTGACCCCTTTTTAATATACCATTTAGTTGGCAAACAGGCACACGGCCTGATGGGAAGTGGTCACCGCTACCTACTCTACCTATGTAGGTACGCCTGCAACATCAGCGGTGCCACGTACGCGTTGCTGATCATTAAGAAATCTTTTCACAACCTTTTTAAAGTCCTCTGGGTAAACCGTGGCATTTATTCCACAACATCAGGGTATGTTGATAATTTTCGCTCTGACACAGGATATTCAAATTGTTTATTTCGACGTCAATTGTTACTTATTTTAAGTTTACCACTACTTCCAAAGCGCAAGTGGAGAAGAAGAAAGAAAGAAAGAAAGCGATAGTGAAGAAGCGCCACAAACTCCACTGCAGCATTTTCTCCAAATACGTCAATTCACAAAATTTGAGTCAATAAATAAAATATATTACTAACGCCTCTGACTTAAATGGAAAATTAGGTTTATTTGTTTAACTCCAGGTTTTGAAGCAATATAGCGTTTGAAACTTGAACAGCGCTAAGATAAGAGAGAAATTAACTGGTGCTTAATGTGATAAAATGTCTCCAACTTTAATTAAAATCTAGCCGCAAATTCAAGTTAATATTACAAGTTTGTATTGTCAGTAAGACATTGCGCTTACGCGGCCAACCCACAAAACACAGGCGACTAAGTTATTTCTTTCTCAATATTACTCAACGTGGTAATACCTAATGCCTTGTCTGTGCCCCTAGTATGAGTTTTTCTTAACGCAGACGCTAGCGTTACTGCGTTAGGATTTTGTATGGAATTTCAAAGTTGTCTTACTATCCGCCAAAGGCGCTGTAAGTTTGCCATACTAAATCGCTAACGCAGTCGCTAGCGTCTGCGTTAAGAAAAACTCATACTAGCGGCACAGATAACGCTATTTGGTGTTTTAAGACGTGTAGCGCTTACTGAACTACATCTACTACTTAAAATAGTCTACTAACTATAGCACTTGAAGGTATACCTTCTATTTTTTATTGCTAAATGCTCAGATTACAGAATACTATACTAGTACAGATATTCAACAGCATACAAAGAAACGCGCCCATTTTTAATAGTTTTTAGTATACTAATACAGTCTCCCCATACTAAGACATATAATGCCATCCAACGATCACTTGAGAAACTGATAATCAAGCGAGATCTTAACTGTTTTTTTTTTTTCAATTCTTGTAGCACCACCTAATGGCAAGAAAAATCTTATTTTTTTTTAGGCAACGGAACCAAATTCTAAGAGCATTGCGTAGTTGAGAGCAATTTATATAGCATAGATTAAAGAAAAAAAATTGCCCGCTCGCGATTTTAAATTATGTGATACTTATATATAGCTTTTGTGAATAAAAGGTAAACTGTCTGTGAATGAGTTGTCCGGTCGATGCCCAGCCGGATGTTTTGGAGAAAGGTTGCGATGTGCTACTTAACTTAAGTACAGACAGAAGAACAACTACAATCTTGTAGTCAATGGAAAAAACTGAATTACCGCACGGAAGCATTGTTACAAACAGATGTGTTTATTTATGAGTATATCCTATCTTTGGTATACTATGTGATATACATAAGGCTTATTTTACGTACGAGCGTGTTTTCTTACATCTTCAGCTTACATCTTTAGCTTCAGAGCCCCCCAGGCTCTGAAGCGTAATACGCTTTTAATCATGGTCCTAGAGCGTTACTGTGGCCTTAGCCATAGACGACACGAACAAAATGTATGGGATTGACATAAAGTTGACCACGTGATTTACCGCAGCTTATGTCAAAGAAGTTCGAATCGCGCGCGGTCTCTTTTAAGTGACGCAAATTTTTTTTTTAATCTATGGCTTATGTCAACCCTATACATTATGTTCATGTCGACATTCCTTACCGTTTTGAAATTGTTACTTGGCTACGGGTGCTGGTTATAATGAAGCGACTGGATCAATAAGTAATAGTTGGACACTTAGACCTTATACCATACTAACTACTAGCCCATTTGACTGGTTGAACAAAGCAGTAAGACCACTGTCATAGGCTGACTGTTCAGTTAGAAGAAACAATTCTAGATTTTTTAATAAAAATGCTAAATGTTCCTATTTTTCACGTTTTTCTTTTTTTTTGACAGAAATCAATGTTGAGAATTGTGAAGTATACTGTTTGATAATTATAAAAGCCATACAGTCATCGTAAT
The DNA here is from genome assembly GCA_947044815.1 of Apomyelois bistriatella. Lineage (NCBI taxonomy): Eukaryota > Metazoa > Arthropoda > Insecta > Lepidoptera > Pyralidae > Apomyelois > Apomyelois bistriatella. Next base: position 10,130,529 of record OX345706.1, on the reverse strand, counting down.
GAGCCTTTGAACAACACGGCCTCCGTACCAGAACCGTGTTGCTCAAAGTAATGAGCTGATTGAAGTGATGTCATTGCACCAAATGACTGTGAAATCACCGCATTGTATCTAATGATCAATTTCATACAATGTTTGCGGTAAATCAGTAGTAAGTGATCATGTCAGTTGCAATGGCTGTTCTTTTCCTTGTAAATATATCAATGGCGATTGTATTGTGTAATAAAATATTCAATTAGGATCCTACACAATGGGGGACACCCCACAGAACTAGCGTCCACGTCGCGTCCCCTGGAAACGTCGCGTCCTGTCCACCGTAACGGAGTGGCAGGCCGACGGCTAATAAGTTCTGTGCAGTCGGAGCAACAAGTGCTTATAATGTCAGAATCGCAGCCATTGCGTGACGCCTCCGGGCGTTTTGCTAAAAAAGGCCCTTCTCAGGGCCAACCTAAGGGAAGGAAGAAACGGGGGGGGAAAAACTCGGATGGGGGAGGGAAAGGCTCGGGTGGTGGAAGGTCCAGATCCGAGCACGAGAGGAGTTTGGGGGAATCCGAGGTGGAAGGGCTGACCGACGGCTCGGCGGTAGGCCAGCGAAGGCTAGGAAGCCTGCTGGGCAGCTTGGGCTCGGTCACCTCGTTGTCGGAGTCGGTGCTCGGTTCGAAGCGCCTGTACTCAGAGGTGGTGAGCGGCTCCGACACCGAGGTTGGTGCGCCGCAGCCGAAACTGGCGGCATCAAAGAAGGGGAAGGCTCGGGGTGCATCAAGTGCCACGAGGGCCCGGGCTGAGGCACGAAGGAGCGAGGATGCCGAGGCCTCCTTTTCGGCCACTTTGGAGGCTCGGGCCTTCAGGAAGGGAGGACCCCCGAGCGGGGATGAGGGGCTGGAGATGGCCCCCATTGAGGTGCGGGACTTCGGTTCCATGGGAGCCGAAGGCCTCATGGACACCGCGGTGGAGAGGCTGGGAATAATAACCAGCCTCGTCCGAAAGACCACTGCCCTCAAGGGGGGCTACAGCTCAAAGATTATGCGGGCCTCCTCGGACATCAGGGACATAGTTGATACCCTGGTGGCGCGCAATGAGTCGGATGAGGTCCGGCGCCTCAAAGCCGACAATGGCCGCCTCCAAAGAGAGGTGGCCAATATGAAGGCAGAGGTCGCTGCGCTCCGCCGGGGGTTCGAGGAGGCCCGTCGCGAGGTCGGCCAGGCCGCGCGGACTGCGGAGAGGCAAACGGCCCCTTTCACAGAGGAGGAGCTGGTGCAGAGACTGGAGGCCTCCATGGAAAGAATGATTAGTGTCCGCCTGGCAGACATGGAGTCTCGCCTGCCTCGCAGGGTCACCCGCCCACCGCTTGCGGGCGACAACTCAGAGGTGGCGAGGTCTGCGAGGGCGGCCATTGAGGAGGCCTCTGGTATATGCCCAGAGCCGCAGCCCGCGCAGCCAGCGGCAGTGGAGGAGCTGGAGGTCCTGGCCCCAGCACGCCCGGCCTCCAAGAAGCAGAGACGCAAAGGGGCGGCTGGGGGAGAGAAGGAATGGGGGCCCTTCGGACCGTCGACCTCAACGGCCGACGCATCCCCGGAGCTCCCCTGGGTGGAAGTGCGAGGGAAGGGGAAGGGTGTGGGGAAAAAGTCCCAGCCCAAACCACAACCCACGACGACACCCACGGAGGAACCCACGGCGGCCCCTGCAACCGCACGTAAGGCGCCTCCCAAGACGGCGCCACCGAAGGCGAGGAAATTGACGGTCCCGGGCTCCTCGGCTGTAATTCTTAAGTTACAGCCGGAGGCAGTGCAAAACGGGGCCTCATATGCCTCTGCCCTTCTAAAGGCCGAGCAGGACGTGAACTTGGAGGAGCTGGGCATTGGCTCGCTTCGGATTCGCCCGAGTGCGACCGGAGCGAGGCTGATTGAGATCCCCGGCTCCTCCAGTTCAGACAAGGCCGACGCCCTTGCTTCGGCCCTGAGGGTGGCGCTGTCCGGCGTCGCGGAAATATCCAGGCCCGTCAAAACCACCGACTTCCGTGTGACGGGCCTTCATGATGCGGCTACAGCGTCGCGGATAAAAGCTGCGGTCGCCGGGGCTGGAGGCTGCACGGAGGACCAGGTCTGGGTGGGCGGAATCCGCCCAGACTGGCGGGGCTCTCGCTCCGCCCTAATGCGGTGCCCGATCACGACAGCCAAGAAGCTGATCGAGACGGGCAGCCTCAGAGTTGGTTGGGGCTCCGTGCGGCTCCAGCACTTGGCGGCGCGTCCCATGCACTGTTACAAGTGCATGGGGAAGGGGCACACTGCGGTGCTGTGCCCATCGCAGACCGACCGCAGCCGGCTCTGCTACAGGTGCGGGGAAGCAGGACACTTGTCCGCTACCTGTGCGGCGGCGCCCCGCTGCGCTGTATGCCGCGACGCTGGTCAGCCGGCGGACCACGTGATGGGGGGTAAGTCCTGCAATCCCCCGTCAGTCCGCGGAAAAGGACCGTCCCCTCCTCCGCGAGGGGGCACACAAATGGCGGCGCCAGCCGGCCAAATGGAGGAGTGATGGGGGTCGCCTTCCTCCAGGCCAACCTCAACCACTGCGCCAGGTCGCAGGATCTCCTCCTGCAATCCATGGCGCAGTGGGACATTGACGTCGCGGTGGTGTCGGAGCCGTACGCGGTTCCCTCCCTACCCCACTGGGCTGGGGATCTGAATGGCTCCGTGGTTATCGTGGCCAAGTCTGGCGCTGCCCCTCCCCTCACGCTCCGGAGGAGAGGGAACGGCTTTGTGGTGGCGGTTCGGGGAGAGTACGCTATAGTTGGCGTCTACTTCTCCCCGAATCGAGATTTGCCGGCCCTGGAGCAGTTTTTGGACGCTCTGGGGTCGGAGGTAAGGCGGCTAGCGCCCCTAAAGGTGCTCGTGGCCGGTGACTTCAACGCCAAATCCACGGCGTGGGGGAATCCGGCCACTGAGCCCAAGGGGCAGAAAGTGGAAGAATGGGCGCTAGCCGCGGGGCTGTCTCTTCTAAATAGGGGGACAGCCCAGACGTGCGTGCGGCGGACGGGGGGTTCCGTGGTGGACTTGACGTTTGCCACCCCCGCTGTCGCGCGCACAGTCACGGACTGGAGGGTGGAAGTGGGGGTGGAGACACTCTCGGACCACCTGTATATACGGTTCGAGGTGTCTGCCACCCCCGAAGGTCAGGCGGCAACATCGTCGCGGGTGCGCAGTCGATTTCCGCGCTGGGCGCTCACGCGGCTCGACTTGGAGCTGGCGGAAGAGGCGGCTATCGTCGGCCGCTGGAGCCTCCCGTCTCTCGTGGGAATGGAGGTAGACGAAGCGGCTGGCCGCTTCAGCGACACCTGCACTGCAGTGTGCAGGGCGGCCATGCCTAGCGTCAGTCGCCCCCCCCCCTAGACGGGCGGTGTACTGGTGGTCGACGGAGATTGCCGCTCTTCGAACCGCCTGCAACGGGGCCCGAAGAGCGTACTGCCGGAGTCGACGGCGCAGCCCCCGCGACGAGGAGAGGGATGACCAGCTGTATGCGGTGTATGTGGAGAAACGGTTGGAGCTGCAGCTGGCCATCAGTCGGGCCAAGGAGGAAGCCTTCGAGGAGCTGGTGGAGGGCATAGAAAGTGACCCGTGGGGTCGCCCGTACAAGTGGGCGCGAGACAAGTTGCGTCCACTGGCGGCCCCACTGACGGAGACTCTCCAGCCAGCTCTCCTGGAGGAGATTGTCGGGGATCTATTCCCCGGCAATCCGCGAGGGTTTTCTCCGCCGAGAATGGCCCGACAGCCGCCTGACGGAGTAGAGGCCGATGGGGTGGAGGCTGATCCGCCTTCCGTCACCGACGTCGAAATGGAGTCGGTCCTGGACCGCCTCCGGACAAAGAAAAGGGCACCGGGTCCAGACGGGGTGCACGGGAAGATGCTTGCGCTGATTCTCGTGCATCTCGGAGACAGGTTTCGGGAGCTGCTCAACCGCTGTTTGCGGGAGGGGCGGTTTCCGAAACTCTGGAAGGAGGGTCGGCTCTGCCTTATCCCGAAGGGGAGCCGGCCCCTGGACTCGGCCTCGGCGGTGCGACCTCTGGTCCTGCTGAGCGAGGCTGCGAAGGCCTTGGAGAGTGTCGTGGCTTCGCGGCTCGTTCGGCACGTGGAGGATGGCCCGGGACTGCGTCTCTCTGACGCGCAGTATGGGTTCCGGGCCGAGAGGTCCACCATCGATGCCCTTAGGCGTCTGCGATCGGTGACGGAGGAGGCGGATCGGGATGGAGAGGTGACCCTGGCGACGTCCCTCGACATCGCCAACGCCTTCAACAGCATTCCGCACAGTGTAATACGGGAGGCACTCGAGTATTTCAGGGTGCCCCCGTATCTGCGGATGCTGTTGGGGGCGTACCTGGAGGAGCGCGTCGTCCTGTTTGAGGACAGGGGGGGACGAATGGTTCGGCGGAGCGTCGGGTGCGGTGTCCCGCAGGGGTCGATACTCGGCCCTATCCTGTGGGACATCGCTTACGACTGGGTCCTGCGGTGCCGGCTTCTCCCCGGGACGGGCGTCATCTGCTATGCGGATGACACTCTCTTCACGTCCCGGGGTGCGAATTTCGGTGAGGCGGCGCGGTTGGCCGAAACGGGCCTTGCCCTATTGGTCGACCGCATAGAAAGGCTTGGGCTTCGGGTCCGCTTGGACAAGACCGAAGTCCTCCTTTTCCGCGGGGCCCGTACGCGGGGTCCCCCCCCAGGAGCGCCCCCTCCGGGTGGGTCAGGTGGAGTTGAGGGTGAGCACCCAGATGAAGTATCTGGGCCTCATCCTCGACGGACGATGGTCTTTCGGCCCCCACTTTCGGGAACTGGGGCCGAAGATCATCAGAACGGCTGCTTCGCTCGGCCGACTCCTCCCCAATCTGGGTGGGCCGAGCGAAGCAGTGAGGCGGCTTTACTCTGGCGTCTGCCGGAGCATGGCTATGTACGGTGCCCCCATCTGGGTGGACGCCCTCACCGCGACGAACAAACGCCTTCTTAGGCAGGCGCAGAAGGTGATCGCGGTGAGGGTGATACGGGGGTACCGTACAGTGGCCTTCTCTGCGGCCACGGCCCTCGCGGGCGACCCGCCGTGGGAATTGGTGGCGGAGGTGCTCGCCGAAGTGTACCACTTTGTGGCTAGAAGGAGGGAAATCGGCGAGCGCCCCACGGTGGAGGTTGTCCGGCGGGTGCGCCTGCGAGGGCAAGCGGAACTCGTGCGGAGGTGGGAGGCGGACCTGGCGCAGGCAGCGCACGGTGTACGCACAGCGGAGGCCCTGCGCCCGGTCCTGGAGAGGTGGATGTTGAGGCGTCGCAAACCTCTCACCTTCCGCATGACGCAGGTGCTCACCGGGCACGGCTGCTTCGGTGAGTACCTGCACCGCGTGGCCCAGAGGGAGGCCGAGCCCAAATGCCACGATTGTGGCGGGGCTCAGGACACCGCTCAACATGTCCTGGAGCGGTGTCCTAGGTGGAACCGGCAGCGCCATGAGTTGGCCGCCGCGCTAGGCGGGGTGGACCTGTCGCTCCCGAGTGTCGTCAACGCGATGCTCGAGAGCGACAGAGCTTGGACGGCAATGGCCTCCTTCTGCGAGACCGTTATGTCGCAGAGGGAGGCCGAGGAAAGGGACCGCGAGGACGATCCCCTTGCGGACCCGATCCGGAGGCGTAGAGGGGGGGTGCGACGCAGGCGCTACCTAGCGCGCCTGGAAGCGCCCCCATAAGAGTGGGACTAAAAATTAGTCCCACCCGGTGGCAGAGGTCCTCCAGGTGTCGGAGGGCCTCTGAGAGTGGAGAGTCCGGTCTCTGATGAGAGACCGGCCAGTCGCTGAGGCGTCTTGTGCTAGTTAGATCCGAGGCGCCTCCATGCAAAGCGGCCGACGGCACCCGCAGGGGTTTAGTGGGTAGTCTGGGCCGAGTAGCGGCCCAGGAGTCCCACACTCCGTGCGTAAAAGCATTCCCCTGCGAAATCAAAAAAAAAAAAAAAAAAAAAAAAAAAGGATCCTACACAATACATAAACCATGATTACTCTACTACCGACATCAATGTGGACGAAGGCGCGGGCAATAGCTAGTTATATCATCATCATCAATTCGCGTAGATGACACGGTCAATTGACAATGCATACCCTGGTATCAGAGTTCTTCGAAATCGACTCCCGGCCTCTGACCTACCAGATGGCAGCCGGGACCAACGGCTTTAAGTGCCTTCCGAAGCACGGAATCATCTTTATTATAAAACAGTCAGGTGATTCACGCCTGCAATGAACCCGAATTAACCAAACTTGAAACTACTAAACAAAGTATGCTTCCTGTGGGAATCGAACCCACGGTCTACAGGGAAACGCCTTAACCACTGGACCACGGAGCTAGTTATATGATATGTAGAGATATTTTGTCAATTAAAATACTTTCTTACATGACAATTATTACATTCTGATGTCATTGCGTGACTTAGCTGACCATAGCTTCACAGTTTTTGGGTCACGTCTTAGAAGTACAACTTCTCTCAAACAATTCAGAGAAGGAGTGTCTAAAAAAAAATATTATACGTTTATATAAATCTGTAAAATTGTGACGCTTTAAGTAAAAACTTACTAAAAACTAAACTATGTATTCTTAAAACTAAACTATTCGTTAGAATATTTTTTTTATTATTATATCCTTGATGATACTTGTTTAAATTAATTTAAAGTTGATATCGACCGAAATTAATTATTTACACAATCGAATCTAACTACATAAACTAAAAAAATGCCTATTAAAAAAAATGGTTACAAAAAGCCTAGCCCCGGCATATCATTACCCCGAAGTAGGGTGCTCAGAAAGCTGGCACCATTGCCACGTTGGATACAGATTTTGTAGAATACAGAATTTTTAACAATTTATTTATTAATGTTAGAGAATTATCGGATTTAACTAAATTACCTACTCAAGTCCCATTACTCATTATCATTTTTTCAAACAAATACATCGATAGTTATAAACGAAGTTACTTTCGCAAAAAAGGCTAGTCCGAATATTAGCTAACATAAAACAAATAGAAAGTTGCCGACCATATTTTAAGAAATATAAAATTCTGCCGTTACCCTGCATTTATATTTTGGAAGCATGTAAATTTGTTCGTAAATATCCACAATTTTTTACAAGCAGAAGGGACATAGTCACTAAATACCAATCTCGACATCCAAATAGATTGCAATTGCCCACATCGCGCCTTCGACTTCACTCATCAGGTCCTCTGGTCATGTCTATAAAACTATATAATAAACTACCAGAAGCAATAAAAGAAATAAAAAATTACAAAACCTTTTTAAAACACGTCAAAGAATTTCTTACTAATAAATGTTACTATTCTATAAATGAATACATAGATGATAAGGAAATATAATTTATAATTCAATTAATCAATCAACAAAAAATATAATGAATGTTTTACTGTTTATTTGTAAATAATATATATTAAACAATTACAACCTAAATATTTATAAAAATCATGAATAATACAATTAAATAGAAAATCAATAAACAATTAACATAAATAAATATAATCAACATGTAAATTGGCTAGCATAATCGTAACGCACAATAGGTACATAGATAATTTAATAATTAATATATTTATATCATAATCTATTAACAAAAAAGAAAATGAATATGTAATACAATGAAACAATATGTAATTAAATAAATATAAGTTCAATATAATATAGTAAATTATAAAAAATTTGTACAAAATGGCCCTTCTCCCATTGCAACGCCCGTCAGGGCCCTTAATTGTTCCTATTTTTATGACAACATCTGTATTGTACATTAAGGAAGCAATAAATGATATGATTTGATTTGATTTGATTATATAGAGATTTTCGTCTTACATATTTGTACTGGACATTCCTTCTGTGCATTTTAATTCAATGGGTTATGCTTATAAATACACCAAGACTTTCGTTTTCGTCAGGAAAGCGAATGTCACTTGACATCTGACCGAGCCAGTGATATTATATATGGTAATTATGTTTCCATGGCATGATTTACTCTCGCTTATTTTAAGTCGGATACGGTTGATCGATTTCCATAAATTCTGAATTGTTCTTCGCTAAACAGATCAATTAACTATTATTAAATAAATATCTAGCGTGATTTGTTTATTTCATGGCACTAATATGACATATAGTGGTGGATTAGTTGACTCTTTCATTAAAAAAGGGCTTTTGTGTCTCTTTCTTGCGGATGGCAGATTCCACTAACACCTGTATTCCCTAGAATAGTTAACATGAGGTCCAATTATATTTTTTGTCTAATCTTATTTTATTTTACGTACACACCTATTAAGGACTTAATATGTTTTTTCTTTATGTCCCTATTAAATGACTTTCATGCAACTCATGGTAGGTGATCATCATCATCATCATTTCAGCTGCAGGTCGTCCACTGCTGGACGTAGGCCTCCCCCAAGGATTTCCAGAACGACCGGTTGGAAGCGGCCTGCATCCAGCGTCTGCCTGCGACCTTCTTTAGGTCATCTGACCATCTGGTCGGTGGATGTCCGACGCTGCGCTTGCCGGTGCGTGGTCGCCATTCGAGAACCTTTCTGCCCCATCGGCCATCGGCCATGGTAGGTGATGCCATCGTCTTACTACAAAAACATAGCTAACTTTAAAACTAGGTTTAAACTATTATCCACCCAAATCAAGTTAATAGTGACAGGTGAGATAGTGTGATATTACTAGATGTCAGCTTGATTTGGGTGGATAATGGTCTAAACCTAGTTTTAAAGTTAGACATGTTTTTGTAGTAATACCGGAAATGTTTACTTATAGGCATAGATAGATAGATATACTCTTTATTGTACCATTATCATACAAATTATACATGTTGATACAAATACAAACAATGTGTACAAAGGCGGACTTATCGCTAATGCAATTTCTTCCAGTCAACCTTATAGGTGGATAGGAACAAACAATAGGCATATTTTATTAAAATACCTTTCATAGCTCAACGAGCCGAATTTCGGGTGAGTGTGCTGTACTTGCTTGGCTCTTTCCAGTCGCACCTTCTTTATCTGTATACTAGTTTTCTAATGTGTCTTCTTGTATGTAACAATATTTATAACTATTTGCAATTATGATTTATGATTGGGTGAGAAACCATGATGCCAATCAATGTTTTTTGTCAAATATTTTTGTATTTAGCATAAATATATTTGCTAAATTTTCGGGTGAGAGACCATGTACGCTGTCAATTTACTAATTTTGTAATTTTTTATTTTTCTTATTTAGCATAATATTGGCGAAATTTGGGGTGACGGTCTTGGTACTTACTGTCAATCATTTAGCAATGATTTTTAGCATAAACTGCAATTTGTTACGTACAAATTCGGACATAAATCTTCTTTATTTTTGTAAGTATCTATAGTTTGCATGTTTTTAAAGAAGTAATTATTTTACCGAAATAATTTAATGTGTTGTAAATACGTACCTTATAAAAAAAATCCGAGCTACTATGTGATGTGTACTATGTGTACAATACCTTTAAAATTTGATTGAAATTTTAAACCTAATCCCATATTCATCAGAAAATACAGTTGTCTCGGCACCCGATATGAACTTGTAGCCATCGGTGTCGAGACACTGGGTTTGTGGGGAGCTGGTGCACTGGGGCTTCACAGGGAGATAAGTAAACGCCTAAGGGAGACAGCCGGAGACCCCTCGCGAGGGCAGCTTCTTCGCCATGGCAGCCTAGGATAGCCATGAATATCAAATCAAATCAAATCTTTTATTCAGCCAAAAAAAAGAACATACATTTAATTGAACAACGTAACAAGTTAATAATCTTAAATACAAACATGTTTTAATGATAAAAATATTCACGCCAATGTAAATTCGTCTGTTCTGACTCAAATTTTGTAAATTGACGTTCTGGATAAAATGCTGCAGTGGAGTTTGTGGCGCCGCTTCTTCTCCACTTGCGCTTTGGAAGTGGTGGTAAACTTAATTAAAGTAATGATTGACGTCAATAAGTGATAAGAATGCCCTATATTGAAAATAAACAATTTGAATTTGAAGTTATTAAAGACAATCAGAAGATTCACGTTGGCTCCACACTAAGCAAAATTCCAGTCCTGTGGCAGCCAAAAAGTTTTAGCAATCCATTTTCTTTGGTTCTAATAAAAAATTGATCCTAATCAGCATAATTGACCTAACTCAAAAATTTGGATGCACAACAAAGAAAGTGTCGAAGTGAGTCAACATAGACACCTATAATAAAAGTGTTTAATGGATGGAACATGGATATACAAATTCAAAACTAATCACATGTACAAACGCCATTGTGTGATCACGTTAAACGTTCATTTAATTTTGCACTGTCTGCTATAAGTTATAAAGTTAATATTTCGATATTCCTAGTACTGCTGAAAATTTTTGATATAGTTTCACTAAGAGCTTTGGCTAAATCTTCAGGTGTTTAACAAAGTTGGCCAAGCGTGAGTCGGATTCGTGCACCGCGGGTTCCGTGCTAGTAGCCTCTGGGAAATTTACTGATTTACGCTTAAAAATTAGTTTTTTTTTATTCAAAAGAGGTAACGTTGTTTTTTTTTTAATTTATGTACTTATCTTCTCATTTGTCATGATCCTTTGTGTCAAAACCTTCAACATATTATTTACCATTGTCTTAAGTTTTTTTAAAGGAAGTTTGATGAAGGCTGTTTCTTAACTTCATGATTTATGTATTGAAATAAAATAAAAAAATTGAATAAATTTGGTGAATATATTTTATTTTTTAATATTCATAAATTAGTAAAGAAACTACGGGTGAGGGTCTTGTCCGTCAACCGCTTTTTTATTGAAAAGATTTTTAACATTAACCCCAAATAATAAGTAATATTTGAATTTTCATTGTTTTTGAAGGTTTCATAAAAATCGCATATTTATGTATTTTTTTTAATATTTTTGAACAAATTTTATTATTCTGACTTGAAATGTGGGGTGAAGGACTGGTCACGTGTAGGTATTCAATAATTTTAATTTATGTTAGTTTTTTATACAAAAAACAAGAAAAATTTAAAACGCATAAACCAACATTTATGCAAATAAAGAACTGAAAACTTATTTAAACAATATGAATAATTAAAGACATATTTTAGTTAGATAGACATTTAATTTTCTTTCTCAAAACTACTAAACCGATTTTAAAGTAACATGCATAGTTTTCTAAGTTACTAGCTGTTCCCCGCGGTTTCACTCGCCATTAGTGTATATATACCTATAACCAAGAATCAGGCTTTCATATACAAAAAGAATTTTGCAAATCCGACCAGTAGTTTTCAAGTTATAAGCGTTCAATCAAACAAACTCTTCAGCTTTATTAAATTTGTATAGATGTCCAATTTAAAAATAATTTTGCACTCGGATAAAATGGTTTGTGATATGCGACGTAAAATGTTTATATGTTTTCGCGAATCGGACCAGCCGCGAATTGGACCAATCGCAAATTGGACATTTTTTGGAACTTTGGGCCAATCACGAATTGGACCAATTGCGCCTAAAGGGATCATCAAACATTCATTTTGGAGCCTATAAAATATATTTAACTTGCCCAGATATCAAAATATCCCATATTTTTAACCCTAGATAAAAAAAGCGAGTATGTGTCAATGCCGGTGCACAAAGGTTGTATGCAAATGAACATTGCAATATAAGGACTATTGTCTATGAGGTTAGAGGTAACTCTTTACGCATTTACAAATACACCTATGTTTCATAATCGACTTATCGCTTAACTACTTAATAAAAAAGATCTGATTGACGGACAACCTTGATTTAAAGAAGGGTTACGAACAAACCGGACATTCATAGATATGATGTAAATAGTAAATTCAAAAGAAAAATTATGTTCAACACAGTTTAGGGGGTCATTTGGGGATTCGAACAACGTTTAAGCGAAGTACGGTAGCTCGAAAAATATTGCAGCTAATACTCGCTCGAAATGATATTTAATCGAAAATCACTGCAACTAATGACGTTGCCGCGAACACGTTGTTGCGATTTTTTTTTGTGCAAGCTTTATTCTAATAACATTCGTAGTATAGTGTTTATGTCACTTCATACATCGGTTAATTTAAGAACAAAATTACACTAGCTACTAGTTTTACGCCAATGCCACGAGTCACGCACGATACTCAACTCCACTACAAAAGTTGGAACATGATATGTATAAGCGGAAATATAATTCGTAGGTCTTTTGGGTTTGGTTTTATGTTAACAGGTTATTTGTGATTTGAGTAGCTAACTTGTAACAGATATTCATAGGTGTTATTTGAACTTTCGAATCATATAAACTCAATATAATTCAAACTATCAAAATAATATTATTTCAACTTACTAACGTTAAAATAAAACTGAGGTTACTTATAGATAAACATTAAGAAAGCTATTTTTGAAATCTGTGTCACACACAGTCACTCAAAATCTATGACTCAAATGATCGTTAGATGTCGAATGATTTTTATTCGATAAAACTAGGGAGTTACAGATTATAAAAATAGGACCCTAAGGCAATATGAACAAGGTCATTACCCAAGTTACCATAATAGCGAATAAATAATGTATTGTACCAATTTATAAATATCAAAAACGTCAGTAATTTTATGAAAAATAAAATACAAAAAAGACAACATACTTATGTTTAATCAATTAATGAAATGTTTTTTTTTTAAGAAATATCCTGTGAACTATTTATTGTCTAAATTAAATGCCACATCCAACCTGAACAATTTTATCACATCTCTGTGAACACTTTCACCGTTCCGTGACTCCGTGTGATATTCCAATGCACAGGTGGCTGCAGAAACCGATATGTCTACCGTAACTTGTTTGAGATTAAAAGTCAATTTACGCATACAGTATCGTCTGTAATGATCTCTATCTACAGTTTCGGTTTTGTGAAAATTTCGGAGAAATGATCGATTGGTATTTCGAAAGCGCGTCGCAGCGCGCGGCGGCGGCGAAATCGCCTGTTTTTTTTTTAAATATATATATTTTGTTCTTAATTTGACTACATTTGAGTTCTATGTTGATTTATTATCTCACCAAACATAAATTACCTGGCGTCAAACCCCGTGCTATTTCCTCTATGTATTTATCTATATTTTTTTTTCCAAATTCGTTATTTTACCAAATTTTCCTTTTTTGCTTTTATATATTTTTTGAAGAGAATACAAATGATATTATATATTATATCTATATTTCTATATTATTAACATTAAGTTGTAAATTGAAGTAAAATTTGCAGTAAAAAAAACAAGTTCGGTCGTGAGAGACCTAACCCAGATATCAGAGCTAAAATCAATTACTTTCTATAATCCTCAAAACAACTATATCATCATACTAGTTTATCACCCTACTTTCCTCGCATTTCAAACGCATTCGAGTCAGTGGCGCACTGGAACTCAGTACAAAAACAGACGCTGTCAATCAATGGACATTCACCGACTGGCACTTAGGGATTCCCCACTTATTGACACGGAATCGGCTTCAACCTTCAAAACCTTTTTAACCCCCGACGCAAAAAGAGAGGTGTCATAAGATTGACGTGTCTATCTGTCTGTCTGTCTCTGGCATCAAAATCAGTTGAGCTGTTACAAAACTCTGGGGGTGTAAGTGGGGAAAATACCTAATGTCTGTAAATAATATGTGGGGGGTAAACCAGTCGACCGTCACCACTAAAAAGAAAATGTGTCGTGGGTTTTTTTTTTAATTTTAAATTTAATGTTATTGTTAACGTAATAAGGTCGTTTCTCCTTTGGCCGGTGTCTAGTCGCGGATTATTTTTTTTATAAACAAGTAGCACCCTTATGTTCTCGATTCGACGTTTTATCCTGTACGTTTTTTGTGTACAGTGGGCCACACAGAAAAGTTTACCACCTGATTTAATAGATTCAGGCATAACTTTGCGGCAGATAGATAGATATACACTTTATTGTACCAATTAACATAGGAAAACAATACAAAGAATGCATTTAAATAATTGTGTACAAAGGCGGGCTTATCGCTATTGCAATTTATTCCAGCCAACCTTCAAAGTTACAAGTACTTACCAAATTACTTTGCGTTAGTCTCATTCAGTCTCATTATATTTATTATCCATTAGTTTGGCCGTGGTACATTCCTTGCGACACAACACTTGTTTTTTTGCTGGGAACTTATACCACCTTACCCTTACTCTTAAATCTAACGTCGTATACTTTACTATATGGCCCACTGTATACGAATCTAAATAGGATCGTTCAAGTCGTTTAATAAAGTCCTTTCAAGTCATCAATCTAAGGCACCATCAATGGCTGCCATTAATTTCATCAGGCAACATATATTTCGTAAACTAATTACTTTTGGTTGACATCTAACTTTTACGTAAGATTTTCTCTGCGCTAAGCCGCAAGAAAAAGCGGGACGCAAATTTCAATATAACATATATTTAAAAAAACAACACCCAGATGGAGAACTTTGCTAAAGCACAAGTTCTCATCATCGTCATTTCGTGTAGATGTCATGGTCAATTCACCATAACCATGGTCATGGTCAATTAAGCATAACCTGTGTTAGAGTTCTACGGAACCGCCTTTCGACCTCAGACATGGGGCTCATGGGTAGACATATCGACTACCAGATGTAGCCAGGACCATCGACTTAACGTGGTTCCGAAGTACAGAATCATCTTCTTTATCAGACAATCAGGTGATTCAAGTCTGCAATGTCCTAACCAAACTAGAAACAAACCACCCAAGTATGCTTCCAATGGGAATAGAACTCATGACCCACGGGTCTACGGGTGAACGCCTTAACCACTGGACTATGAAGGCAGTCGTTCAACCCCAAATTAAAAAATCACTATCACTACATAGTAAAACAAAGTCGCTTTCTTTGTTCCTATATCCCTTTGATTGCATAGATAGGCGACACTATAGAGAACATGTAGGGAGATCAAGCAGGTGCGACTGGAAAGAGATGCGAAATGCTAGTACAGCGCACTCTCCCGAGATTCGGCTCGTATAACCGAGAGGTTGGTAGAGCCATGGGAGGTGGAGGGAGTGTCCCTATATCCCTTTGCATGCTTAAATCTTAAAAACTACGCAACGGATTTTGATGCGGTTTTTTTAATAGATAGAGTGATTCGCTAGTAAATTTTAAAAAAACGAAGAGCCAGTACTTCGAAATCGATTTTTTTTTCATCTTTCTTTTCATCAGCTTTCTTTTCGTCAGACACATATATGTTAATGTGCGGAAGTGTCATCAATACGTAGAAGGTTCGGTGAAAGAGTCGGAATGGTATCAGCGAAAGTGAACGGGCAAAACCGGTAACCCGAGCTAGTGTTGGTCAATGCCACTTAGTTCAACTCGTATTATATTACCGCGGAGGTTTTACTCTTATTTTGCGGTAAGTGGAGTTAGTATCATAGTACATTATCGTATAAAGCGCAATTGTTGTAACTATATGAATTTAGTACTTTTAAAGAATGGTCTGTCAAAAAAGGCATAGAAAAAAATTACGGTCGTTACTTTCTTCGCCAATTCAGATGAATTATTGAAATTTTAAGTACTATTTAAACTTTTTTTTTTTTTTTTTTTGTTTCTTAATTTACCATATATTTAAAAAAATATATATAAAAACTAAAAAACTTGTCAATTTAATTACCTTTCAAGTAATTAAATTGACAGTTTTTTTAGTTTTTAAAGATCTAATTTTTTTTTTGGGCTAGTATTAGAATGCCTTAAGTTCGCCAATTTTAAGTATGATTTACAAAGAACAACCTTCCACCTCCCATGGCTCTTACCTACTACCTACTAACCTTTAACTTAAGAGCCGAATCTCAAGACTAAACATAGATTAAAAAAATTTGCCTACGTGCGATTCCAAATTCTTTGAGACTAAAAGAACACTGAAGTTTTAATAAATAAATGTAAAATGTAGATAGTAAAGAACAATAAATAGTATTAATGTAGGCAAAATCAAGCTATGTGACCGCTGTTTTATGTAAATAATGTGAACGTTCCATTGCTGGCCCAGACCTTGAGATCTTGGCCTAGTTCGCACCATAACATACTAGCGATAGATTCATTTATCTAGTAATAAAAGTACATGTGAAAGTATGTTACGTATTCTGCCAAAAAAGTAAATAAAAATATACAATAGCAGACCTATTCAAAATTTGTTTGGCGTGGGTTCAATATCCCATCCTACCCTACCCTAGGAAGCATATTTTGTTTAGTTGTTTCCAGTCTGGTTAGGACATTGCAGGTTTAAATCACCTAATTGTCCGATAATAAGGTGATTCCGTGCTTCGGAAGGCACGTTATGCCGTTGGTCCCGGCTGCTGCTGGTAGTTATTAAAGGCAGTTCCGAAAAACTCTGAAACCAGGGTGTGCATTGACCGCGTCACCTACACGAAATTATGATTATAATAATGATCCGAAATTTGTATAAGCAGAGACTAGATATGTAAAATTAGTAAAACGTTGTAACACATTTAAGTCTTGAACATAATTGATTGAAATATTATTGCTGGGTACCTATGCGTAATTAGCATGTAATCTAACTAAAGATTTTGGTCTATTTCGTACTTTCAATGAAGGGATTTAAATAAATTAAGTATAATAAAAAAAAAGGTTTTGTTTTGGACAGAAACAAACAGATTTGGACATCCAAACAGATTTGGATGTCCAAATCTCAAATAATTTCCCGTAGGTGAACAAGGTGGGTGAACCACGGACAACAAATTGTTTTGGCGCGAAATGGAAGAGAACCTTTAAAAAATTATCTATTTGAAAGTTTAGTCACTTTTTCTACAGACTTTTTACCTATTTGCTTGTTACCAAGAATATCTATTAATTTTGTTTGCACATGCGCATAACTTATACATGAAAAATTTTACCTGTCACTTGTCACTTTACATGTTAATCAAGCCGGCATTATTTATTTATCAGTTAAATATTGTTTATTTCAAAGTTCCATATATATTATTATTCCAAACTTTCACTGTTTACACGGCAATATTAGTGCCTATTTAAAGGTATCAGTAATCAGTTTTCCTACGAGTGGAATTCCAACACGAATCGGTATTTTTTCTCACTGAAGTGTAACTGGTATTAATTATTTGAAAAAATATATACAATTCATCTATATTGGATAAAAATAAAATAGTAACATTTACAAATTTAGATCAAACAAACATGATACCAACAAATCAAAATGTTGATGGTTTTGAAGTTGAAATTGATTTGACCAAATATACTAATGGATATGCTGATGAAACAGAATTGATATCTTTGCGAACTATAGCGCCTTTTAGCACAGATCCAGAGGCTATAGAAGAACTCAACAAATGTGATTACTCCAAGATACATAGAGCGACAGCAATAGCTGGTTTAGCTGATCGAAGAGTTCGCGTCTACTCAGATGGTATTTATGATGTCTTTCACCAAGGTCATGCAAGACAGCTTCAACAAGCTAAAACGGTCTTCCCCAATGTATATCTTATTGTTGGAGTTTGCAACGATGCATTAACATACAGCCGTAAAGGACGCACAGTAATGAATGAAGAAGAAAGATATGAATCAGTAAGACATTGCAAATACGTAGATGAGGTTGTAAGAGATGCTCCTTGGGAAATTACTGTCGAGTTCTTGAAGGAACACAAAATAGACTTCGTGGCACATGATGATATTCCTTATACGACTACAGATCAAAATGATATTTACTCCTTTTTCAAATCACAAGATATGTTTGTTATAACTAAAAGAACTGAAGGCGTATCAACGTCAGATATAATTGCGAGAATTGTGCGTGATTACGACGTTTACGTAAGGAATAACTTGGCAAATGGATATTCAGCTAAAGACCTTAATGTTTCGTTCCTTGATGAGAAGAAATTTCGACTGCTGAATATAATGGATGGCTGGAAAGATAAAGGAAAGAGAATTATCACAAATATTGGTGAAAGGAAACTAGATATTTTTACAAAATGGGAGCAAAAATCTAGAGAGTTTATTGAGTCATTTCTGTTAATGTTTGGACTTAATGGTGCTCTATGTAACATTTGTAATGAATCTAAAGGTATGTTGATGCAGGCCTTAAGTCAGCCGCCTTCTCCACGAAATAATACTTCATCTACTGATAATGATAGCACAGGAAGCAATGATCGCCAGTTAAATGAAGATTTAAATAATGAACAACACTTTGAAGTGAAGTCTAAGCATTTGCTTAATGAATCAAATAATAATGATAATTTTTTAGATATTGCCCAATAGTAAATTAGTTTTCTTTGTTATTTCCATTTAGACTAGTATTGTACTCTATATTTCGTTTTATTTATAAAAACCTTATTTTAATGTGACAATACGGATTGAATTTAAAATAATGTGGTCTAATTTTAATAGGGATTTAGTTAGTAACTTTTCTATTTTTATGTTGTCGACTGATCAAACTGTTTAAATTTTTAATAAACTATTATATTTTTTAAAGTTGGTTTCCATTATCTTTCCTGGTTGCATCCTCAACTGGTGGATTTAGAGCCCAGGGTATGCTTTCCTACTCATTTTCGCCTAGTTTTCGGCATCCATATTCGACACGAATATTCCACGCCGCAACGACAAGCCACACATTTTGGTTTATTTTAATTAGGTTGGATTAACTTCAAGATTTTTGAAATAAACCTTGTACCTAAGGATTATTTAAATTTTATGTATGAATCAGGTACTTCAATGAAATAATAAACAAGAATGGCACCACCATCACACCTATAAACAAGATGAAAAGAGTATCATTTTTATTTTTCACGAAAGAAACACTTTCGAAATTAAATAGAAATTCTATGTTTTTTTTAATGGAATATTAAATTGTTAAAATTAAATAAACTATTTGATGTGGTTCCTAGGTTTAAAGCATCTAGTATAAAAACCAATAGAATTTCTTCTTAAATCACTTTCTGCCTTCACATAGAGTACTCTCTCCATATTGCCTATTGTTTCTAAGAAACGGGAAATTTAACGGCACTCACTTCATAGACAATAGCCTATGATTTGTTTGTGAAACACTCACTATTTTCTAGTTAGATAATTGGAAAGTATTTTATTTCGCTTCTTCCTTTTGTAATCATTTAGATGTTTTATTAATTTTCCGTCATCTCTTTCTCTCTTCCTATCTTTCGTAGCTTTTATGTATCTTTGATGGCTGAAAGAGAGAGAAAGAGAGAGAGAGAGATACCCTAGCAGACGACCTTTGAACAAAAAGTGTACCTTTCTGGAATAAAGTACTACAAAAGTTGTAAATGGTTTTCGAAAGACATGAACAGTGAATATGACCCCTTACATCACATAAGGCCGTGCAGTTTCTTCGCTGTGTTGCCACTAATAGACATTTAACTATCCACGACAATGCCTATTTAAATACCAAATATTTAACCACCAGCTTATAATATAGAATATAGATAATTAATGACTGACCCACTTTACTTAAACTTTAAACTTTGACAGTATTATGTGAATAGAATATTTAACTTAGGGTAACAGGGGTCAATGACACTTGTGCAAGTTACAAAGTGTGTTAGAATAACTGTCAATGCATTGTTTGCGGTTGCAAAAAAAAAACGTTAAAAAAGTCTAATGAATAGGTATCGGTAGTAAAGTAAAAACCTAAAATTATGCACAAGAAAAACACAAAATTTCAAAACCATGCTGGTGTGCTATTATATAAATTTCGTAAAAATTGCAAAGAAATGTGGTGAAACTACCTAAATCTTTGAGTTGGTAGCATGCTAGTGACACTCTCAGGGTGTCGATTTTACGTCAAACGGTCTGACTTGCACTGACACGATAAGCCGTTATTCCGATTGGTATTAAAATTTATATTATCTGAATTGTTATATAATATACTTGACATTATTCATATATTTATAACAAGTTATTTCCCGCGGCTCTCCGCACGCCCCGATAAAACCAAGTACCGCCCGTGTGGTACTTGGTTATATCGCACCAAAAAGTAGCCTTTATTTGACGCCGGTCTTCAACTATATCCATATTAAATTTCATCAAAATCAGTCTAGCCGTTTAGCCGTGAAAGCGTAACAGATAGACAGACAAACGGACAGAGAGACAGACTTTTACATTTATAATATTAGTATGAATATGGATAGTATGGATATTAGATACTTACGATCCTATATACATCAAGATATTGTTTTTGTTTGTTCTCTATAATATGAAATTACCTGAAACAACAAAATGAAATTATTGCCATGTGTTTAATAATATTAACTAGGTACTGCTGGTGTGAAGAAGTTAGAAAGGACTTGAAAACCCTACAAAAAGCCGACTGGCAAGAGGAGGCGCTGAGCAGGGAGCGGTGGAGAGCTCTGGTGTCGGAGGTCAAGATCCTTTTTGGGTGACTGAGCCATCACAGTAAGTAATTTTATTATATTTTTAAAATTTACAAACACAGATTTAAATAAAATAAAGGAATAAACAGTACATACATTTGGTTGACTGGTAGATAAAGCCTCAGGCTTTAAGTCCGCCGTTTACAATTGTGTAATAAAGTTAAATAAATAAATAAAAAAATAAATAAATACTAAACATCTTTTTTTCCTAGCTGTATGTGTTCCACTGCGGGGCAAAAGCCTACCTTCTTTTCTCCCATGCGTCCCTGTCCTGTGCTGCCTCTTTCCAAGTAATAAACATAGAAAAATAAAATAAACACGAAATTCCAGTTACACCTTTAGCTTATGCTTCAATCAGTTCTTTAAAAAGGGCGTGAAAAAGTTTCTCGGGTCGGTTAATATGCACGTGACACTGGTGTCAGGCATCCATGGGCTTCGGTAACCACTTACCATCAAATGGGCCACGCAGCCTTCGTACAGATGTATGAATATGACGTGTAGAAATTAAACTGATATTTTTGTTACAAAATAGATAGACAAGTTTGTCCTCATCTGTGTGTTTTGTGTGTCTGTCTGTGTAGGATATTACGTATTTTATGTCACAGGATGCTAACTGGTCAGTGGGTTATAGTGAATTTATAACTGGTTCTAGTTATGTCACCTGTGTTTTATCGTTTTATCCTACTGTCTTAAAAAGAGGTTTATGTTATTGTACTACAAACAAACAAACTTAAAAAAAAAATATCATCGCTATATAAGCAGTCGCTATAAGGTGGAGTCAGGTGCCTTTAGGCAGCCTAAAAAATCAGACAGTGTTGGCCGCTAATGCTAACACATCCTGTTCTTTTTTATTATTTATTTATTACAAAACCATATACAATTAAAATTTTAAAATACTATGGCGCCTTAAACCATATTGTGATTTGACGATACCTATTTTGATTTCGCTGTAAAAAAGGATTATCGTGCAACGTGACCGTACCATATCGTAGGCTTTTTAACCGATTTCAAAAAAGGAGGTTCTCAGTTCGTCGAGATGATATTTTTCATGTATTTCAGATGAACTTGTCCAGTAAAATATAACGGTATGAAAATTGGAGTCACAGTAATCTGCTAATAAAATTATAAAATTACCAAATATCTCGTTTTATTTTTATTAAATTTTTAATGCTTATCGTATTTCGGTAAGTCCAGTCTGGCCTATTAAGGTAGCCTTTCACTAGTGAAAGCGCAAGCGCGGAAAGATGTATACACGAAAGATAACAAAATGGACATAACCTTAATCCACATATCATTTATTGGAACTCGTATTGCTATCGGCATAAGGTTCAGATTGCTGTACTAATCATTGTCTTAATTTGTATCAGATTGGCTTCTAAATCTGTGATTGGCATTGATGCACTTCTTGTAATTTTGTAGGCTATTATTATAGTCGTTTTCGATTTATTGTTATTGCTTAGTCTCTACATTAACTTCTGTAGATTACTAAGTAGGCAGTCAAGTACGGTCCGCCTGATGGAAAGCGGTTACCGCCTTCTATAATTATCATCTTAGCGATTTTCTGGTAACATCACATTTTTTTATTATTATTAAACTCAACCGTGACGTCTTTATGTTTTGCTCGTTAAATCTCCTTGGGAATAAACTACGATTATAAATGCGAAAGTGAGTTTATTTGTCTATTTATTTGTATGTTTGTTTGTTACGCTTTTACGCCCTATCTACTGAACCAATCTTCCTGAAACTTCGCACACACATAGCTAGAAGTATTGAGAAGGATATGGGTACCTTACATCGCGGAAAAAAGCACTGTTCGGGCAAAAGATATAGTAATAGTATAGATACACCAATTCAGTGCACGTTTACGTTGGTACGGACACATAATGAAACGCGAAGAGAACAACCCTATTAAACAAGTACTAAATATCCTTGAAAATCTAAGGGTGTAGGCAGACCACCAGCCACATGGATGAAAACACGAAGAAAGAGATACACAAATAAAAGCTAGACGTAAAGGCAACCCGGAGTAGAAACCTCTGGGGCCCAATTCTCACGCAATCGAAGTTCACTTCACCGATTATCTCCATTTTTTTTCGATGAGTTTAAGTCAATTCATAATCGAAAAATTTCGATCGATCGATGCGTTCAATTGAACTCTTTCAATTGTGATTTTTTGAAAAAGCAAAAGCCGTGATAAACTATTTAAAAAAATTGGAGAAAATCGGTGAAGTGTACTTCGATGGCGCGAGAATCGGTCCCCTGGTGCAAATGCACGAGGAGACCCGACCCCAGATGAACTGGGAAGAGATGGACAAAGACCGTTTCAGTGCACAATGTAGAATAAAAATGCATACAACACATAAAACTCTGACATTGTGTACACTCCGATTCCGATGCAGACGCACAGTACTGGTAAGTCAGCAGTTCATTGTTCGTCTAATGACAACACAGTCTTTAACTATCATGGTTACATTAACTAACATAATTGTAGTTACTTAGGTATCATTGACATAGTAACCTTTTACGTAACAGTCTTTTATAATATAATTAGTGCAGCTGCAAGTGCTAGGGATAAGGGAAAAAAATAACTGCCGACATGGTCCAGTGGTTAATGCGTTTGTCTTTTGACCCGGGTCGTGTGTTCGATCCCCACGGGAAGCATACTTTGTTTAGTTGTTTCAAGTTTCGTTAGGACATTGCAGGTGTGAATCACCACACCCGTAGACAAGCGACAATTTCAAAACGCTAACAAATGTCGACAATAACAAAAAGTATGGGATTGACATAAGCTGCGGTAAATCACGTGGTCAATCTTATGTCTATCCCATACATTTTGTTCTTGTCGTACGTCGTTAACGTTTTGCGATTGTGACTTTGACTAAGCCCCCAGATTGTCTAATAATAAAGATGATTTCGTGCTTCGAACCGTGCACCATAAGCTTCTGTTAACAATTTATAAGTAAAATACTTTTATTCTACGATTTTACTGTATGTATGTATGAAACATACTAGCCCAAACAGCTTAAAGTGTGTAACAAGTATGTATTATGGAGTAATGCCTTTAACCTAAATACATACACAGTTTTGTTTTGTCTAGTTTATAATTTTGTTTTGAATTTCAACTTACCATAGTAGTATATTCATATTTTTAAAACATGAAACGTGTTTAATATCCATTTTGTATGCAGTTGAATGAAGGCTTTACACAAATATGGTATGTTTTATCTAGACTTTGTGTAATAAAGATCTAGGTATCTCGCTACGTATCGCTTAGAAGAAATCACTAAATAAATAAACTTTACACACATTACCGTTTGAAAATACTGTGATTATATTTCTCAAAAACTTACCGCGATGACTCAACGACCCAAAAAGTCCACTCTCCACATTTCCTTGCTCAGCGGCTGAGCATAATCTAAACTTCTATACTATCTATATCTATATTTCTATACTAAATACTATACTATATACTATCACTATAATAAAAAAGAGGAAAGATTTGTATTTTTGTGTGTATATTTGTAACGAATAAATGCAAAAATTACTGTGCGGATTTTAATAATTATTTCACCATTGTAAAGCTACGTTCACCCTTAGTAACATATGCTATTTATGTATCATGGACGAAACCGGGGTGGACTGCTAGTATAATACATAACAAAACTAGTGCGTGTAGAAACGCTGTAATTAAAAAAAAAAAAGCGATAACTTTAAGATTAGTTCACTTTTAGGTTTTTTTAAAACTTACATTTGTTATAATCCGTAAAAAATTCACACGATGCCGCCAGCGAAAGCGTAAAACATATTTGAGCAAATCTTGACCGACTTAACAAATATTTGGATAAAAGTCTGTCGTTTACCTTGGTCGATGTAATTTTGTGAATTATATGACTTTTGACTTTCAACTTTAAACGAATATACTTACACGTCCACTTATAAAATCTATAGACGTATGCCCGAATACTCAAAAGCTACTCAACTTTGAGAGCTGTTCAAGTATCATGCTGTCACTGTCATATCGATGACGTTCAGCGCGGCAGCATGATACTTGAGCAGCTCTCAAAATTGAGTAGCGTTTGAGTATTCGGGCGTCAGTCTCATACAACATAAGTGAAGCCTACAAACTATAGTCGTTCCGTTGTCAGCATTTAGTCACACAAATAAATCAACTAATGCTAATATCCATTATGCATCACCACGATACACACATAACGGCTATTTTAGAACTTCACTATTGTATAAACGATGCTGTTATGAAATTCTTTAAAGTCTGCGAGACCATATACTCCCATTCCCTAAAAAAAGATTTCATTCTTTTTTTGCTCATAGATGCAACAATGGATAAAAAAAAATTTGAAAAGACACTTATTTTTGGGGAAAAAGAGTGTAAATCATTATTAAGTAGTATATTACATAGGATTTGGTGCTTCATTTAATAAGTTATCGGATTTTGAATCACAGTGTCCCAAGTAATCGATAGATGCGCTTAATATATCTAAGTATGGGGAGACTCTAATACAACACTATAAATCGGCGTGTTTCTTTGTAAGGCGGTGAAATATCAGCACCCGTAGCCAAGTGACAATTTCAAAACGCTAACGAACGTCGACAAGAACAAAATGTATGGGATAGACAGCTAAAGCTTCTTTTATAAGCTTTGGTAAATCACGTGGTCAATCTTATGTCAATCCCATACATTTTGTTCTTGTCGACATTCGTTAACGTTTTGCGATTGTGACTTTGGCTAAGCCCGCTGTGCTAATTTGTATTAGGTCGTTGTGATAATACTTACATTATTTGTATTTAGGAGTTACATAAGAAAAAAATAACAATTACAATATCTTAAATGCAAAACTATGCTAATAACAAGACTACTTTTATCATGTTTCTCTTTAAAAATAGTGACGAAGGTAAGGCGGCAGTTGCTTCAATGTTATTAAAATTGGTTATATAGGTATAAGTGCCTCTATAACTAGGACCATGATTAAACTGTACCCTAGGTTCTGAAACGTCAGCTGAGAATGCAATTTGAAAAAACTGGAGCGCGGCTCGTTGATGTCTTTTATATGAACAACTGTATGAGGCGTTATGTAAATGAATTAAACTTGTTTCTTAGTAGTAAACTTAACTGTGTTATTTTTGTATTATTACTGTTAAGTGTCTTTTGCATCGAAATTTGAAAATTCTAATGTATATTATCAATCAAAATTTTATGGCAGTATTCATAATGTATATTTATATAAATCAATGCCACTTCGTTGTAATTTTATAACACAAGAACGGGCTCACATATTCAAATCAAATGTTTAAACTTTGTTCGGATTATTTATTAAATGTGAAGTTTGCACAAAATCGGTTAAGCGGTTCTTCATTTATAATATTTATTGAATTTTACACGAGCGAAGCTGCGTGCAAAAGCTAATTTGTTATAAATATAGTATCGTTGAGTTAGTATCCCATAACACAAGTCTTGAACTTACTTTGAGGCTTACTCAATCTGTGTGATGTGTATATATATTTATTTATTTATTCTTATTCACATCGTAAATTTTAATTTCTTAGTTGACTTCTCTTTGTTCTGAAAATTCAAGTATCTATTTAATTGGCAGCATTTTTACAAATAACTAACAAATAAAATGGGTATCTTATTCAAAAATGTAACTATCGATCAACACAAAAAGAAAAAAAAAACACTAATACAAAAATAAAAAAATACCGTAACAACCTTGACAATAGTCACGGCAGTTGATCGATAAAATATCAGTGATCGATATCGACAATCGGTGATTTCACAGACAATTTCACTCGGTGCTCCAATAAACTCGTCTTTGTCGGACATTTCTCTATGATTAGCGGGTCTTTAAAATTCTTGGAATGTGAGTAAACGCCATATTAATAAAATATTATAAATGCCTATTTAACGTATTTAAACTAAGATTTTCTATTTCTCTTTTAGTTCACCATTGTGTATTCAAATTCCAAAGCCATTTTACAGCGGTTGGAGTAAGATAGATGATGATTTATTTATTTAGATGTTTGAGATTTAAAAAGGATAAAGCAATTTTTTTGTTTTGTGTACCTTGTATTTGTGTACCGTGTACATTTGTTAAATTTTATTTTAAATACTGAAGATGTTGCAGGGTGCAATGGTCAACGAATTCCTATCACATATTAAACGTCTTTAGTTTGAAATTTTGTCCAACTCACACTTGGCCTATTTTATTATAACAACAACAATAAAGCCTTTATAGCATCAAGAAATAAAATAAAGATATAACATAGGTACCTGTTGAAATCCCTATCATATTATGTGGGTTAATTGATCATTCACACTTTAGTGTCAGAGTTCGTCGTAACCGCCTCTCGGCCCCTGACGTGGTTCCTATTACAACTAACAGATGTGATTCTTTCAGGCTTGTCGGGAAATTTTTTTGTTAGTATTCTGTTAAACATAATACTAGTGGCTCCATGTTTATCGATAATTTGAAATTATCGATTAATAAATTCTGTTATTTTCGATCTCTATCAATATAGCAAATATTAATTCCAAGACATATTGGATGTTGGAAAAAGGTCACCGTGAGCGTAGGCTGGAGTATCGCTTGACTAATATCTATCTTAAGCCAATATTTGACAACCTTGTCACAATTATCACATACGATATCACATACAAACGCCAATTTTCTTCTTAATGTGTAAACTTTTGCTTTCACAACAAATATGGGTTGTGTAAATGTTTGGTTAGCAATGATCATATCAAACACATTTGACATTGACTTTCTCATCTTGAGATGGAAGTACATTTTCATATATCGATATACATGGAGTCGAGAAAGGAAAAAGAACATCTCTATTACGGTCGATGAAATAATACATGTTCCCCCGTCTCCCGCAGGGGGGGTAGAGACTAGAGATCGATGAATTCCATAATAAAATAGTTCTGCATTTTACGGAGGTTGACTATTAAATATGCTTGTCTGGGAGAAAAAGAAAAACATAGAATTTACCAGCTGCTTCTCTTCCCGCGCAAGCCGTAAAAGTCGACTGAGGGAATGGGGGAACCATAACATAGGCGATGCCGCCAGCAACCCATCACTATTGATTACCTGTTTCAAGTACCAGCATGCTAAACGTGATCTAAGGTCTTATGGCCCTAGGCTCTGTCTACTCCGTACTCTTAATCAGGCAGACTTATAATGTGTCTTAAGGTAAATATGAGCATTTTATATCTGGACTTATAGACAGAAATATTCAATCTTTCCGTGGTAGTCTAAGAAACAGGGAATAACAGAGATTTCAAAATACGTACCTCTGTTAAATTAAAGGAAGATTTCCTTAACAGTATTCCTTAGAAGCGACGGTGGCTAGTCATAAAAATTATGCCAAATCTTATAAATTTCTTAAGTTACACCTTATTAAGCCTGTAAAAAAAGGACATTGCATTTTAGTGGGCTGGGCTTTGAAGCCATACCTACAGCTCCATATGCAACCACAGGACTGCAAAATGTCTGTCCTATTAGTTATATTGACTCAGTCCTATGATGGGACAAATGCAAAAGTTTTTCCCACTAGTACCATGGAACAATTTTTTTTTATATCTCACTAGTCTGATGTAAGTTCTGATAATTATGCAATCAAAGTAAGATTATCATGTAATTTAGCTAAGTAAATGATTAAAATGGGATGTTTATAGTATTTCTTTCTTTAATTAAAGAAATTCGAAGCAATAGTTTTCCAAGGCGTGCTAAAAGTTGGCACAAAACATTTGTTGTTTTTTTTTGGGGTTTTTTTATTAAGTAATTTTACTCGATTATTATACTTGACTAAAATGACATTGCGTTCAAAATCAGTTTTGCAACTACGGTGACATAGTTGAGGTACTACACAAATCATTTATCATGTCGTTAAACCTATCACAGTTTGCAATAAACCCATCAAAAATTGCTTAACGTGTTAACGTGTCACATAGTTTAAAGCTTAGTTCACATTGGCACACACTTTAACATTGTAAGTTAATATTAAATACCTATAACTAGTCAAGTTTTTAAAATAAACCTAGTTTTGGTTGTTGTTTTTTTATAAAAATGAAAAATATGAGTTTCCATGTTTTGTGTAAAATTAAAAAAAATATATTAATTTTTATACATTGGAAAACTTTGAAAAGTTTACGATGACCATATGATTATGAACACTTATTACATACTAAGATACAGTGGTTACAAAACAAGTAAGTATACTTTTTATGTGAGGTTAGGTTAGGTAAGGTGTATGTATACATATGTAGCCCACTGTAGTTTGTTTTTGCCTTTCAATATAAAATCCATCTTCATTATTTTAATTTTAATAATTTGTGACCTCTGATTCTGACTTATCATCCTCATAGTCATATTCATAGAATTATGAAGCCATGGTCTATATGACTTCCATGCTGGTCTGGGAGAAAAAGAAAAACATAGAATGTACCAGCTGCTTCTCTTCCCGCGCAAGCCGTAAAAGTCGTCTGAGGGAATCGCCGAATGGGGAAATCATGACATAGGCGATGCGGCTAGCAACCCATCACTATTGATTTCCTGTTTCAACTACCATTATGCTAAACGTGGCCTAAGGTCTTATGGCCCTAGGCTCTGTCTACCCCGCATGGGATAAAGACGTGATTATATGTATGTATGTATGTATGTATGTCTATATGACCATTTTTTTTAAATCTACGCCATAAGTAGTTAAAGCCATCAAAATCGACTTGGTATTGTTCGGCTATATGCCAAAAAAACTTGTGTGATATCACAAAAAAAAAAAAAAATTCTTAATTCATACTATTCAATAGACGCATTCTTTCTTAACCATTTCTTAATTAGGCAAGCTATTACGACCAGCCGCCTGCCTGACGTCAACCCTCCTTAGGAATGCTTTTATTGCCAGTCTCGTTTGCCGGGTAAGTTTCACCCGTTGCCCATCCCCACATAGGGATGGATACTAAATAGTATTGTCCAGTGGAGAGGTTGCCTTAAGGATCCCTTAGGTAAGAGAGGCTATCCTAACCTATTACTGTGCCATGTGTACCTATAATTACCATCTAAATGTGTCGTATGGGTGAATGCCAATTATATAAAACGCGTCAACGCGTGGGAGATTTTTTAATACAATAGTGTCGAGTAATTTCATAGATTCCACCCTTGAACGGTTCCGAGGTATCTCATGTACGACTATTAACATTATATTTAAAACTTTATTTAATCAACAACAAATAAAAAAAATCAATAAAAAAACAATATATTAAAAATCAATTGTTGTTCGTTAGTCTCGTTAACACTCGCGAATGGCTGGGCCGATTTGGTTAATTTTGGTCTTGAAATATTTGGAAGATAAAGTTTTAAACGGTGAGAAAAAAAGGTCTAGCCTCAAAGATACGATACGATTGGACGTATTTCAAAGCAAAACAGTCCTCTATATACCTATATATGTATTTATTTAACTCTTGGACTCACGGGATTGACTTTTAAACACCAAAAAACCTTTACAATGCGTTCAGAATTTTTTTTCAGAATTCGATGTTATTCAACATTTCATTACATTCGCTAATAATAAACTTCAATTGTATGTAATAAGCGCAATATAACAGAAACATCAAACTGTGCCTGTAAAAAATCAGTTGCTGCGTGATTGAGTAACAAACATCCGCATTTTCCACTCATACGCACAATGTAACCGACCATGCAATGAAAGAATTTCCTCTAACGATTCACGGTTGCAATAATCAGTATGTATATATATTGACTCTGTGGCGATACCAACGCCACCTGAAATACCTACATAGACGCTCAATAGATGGCGTTCAAATAAAAAAAAATCAAAATTGCATATAAGATAGCAAATTAAGGTGATACCTCTGTGAACACTAGCGCCACCGTCATTTAAAAATCATTACTCACTGTAAACACAAGTTATCAAAAAACCCTCTGCTGTAATTATGGTTCTGGATCTGAAGTTAATTTTAATCATATTCAATTATTAAATTATAGTTCCATATAGTTACAAATTGCAAAACTGCTAAAAGTGGCCGTTTTAAGCAATAATGCAATTTGTAACTATAGTTAATTATAATTTAATAATTTAATATGTTTAAAATTAACTTCAGATCCAGAACCATAATTACAGCAGAGGGATTTTTGATAACTTGTATTTTCAATGAGTAATGATTTTTAAATGACGGTGGCGCTAGTGTTCACTGAGGTATCACCTTAATATGAAAGCTATATATACATACAACTTCCACGATGTCTTGTCGGTTTCCCAGGCATGATCGAATCGTACAAATCTTCGAATTCGAAAAAAGTTGCATTTGAACATAGAACTTGGAATCGTGCGGTCTCTACCCAGGGAAATTTATTTTTTAGTCTATGCATTTGAATATTTTTGATCGAAGTTGTCATCAATAAGAGACATAGATAGTTGCATAATCTATACCGAGAGTTGGCCTTGATACACATTCCAAGGTTAATAGGCCAACTACAATATTTGTATTTTAGTTAGCTTATGAGATTTAGTGTCATCATTTCAATAAATAAATATACAGGGACAAATCACAAAGATTGAGTTAGCACCAAAGTAAGTTGGGGACGTGTTATGGGGTACTAACTCAGCGATACTATATTTTATAACAAATACATATATATACATAACGATCCAAGACCCAGGCCAATAAGTATCCATACTAATATTATAAATGCGAAAGTCTGTCTGTCTGTCTGTCTGTCACCTCTTCACGGCTAAACTGCTGGACCGATTGTGATGAAATTGGGTAGGGATGTAGTTAACGACCTGAGGTCAAACATAGGCTACTTTTGGGCGCGATATGACCGAGTCCCACGCGGGGCGAAGCCGCGGGGAACAGCTGTAGTTATAAAGATAAATGTAGGGAAAAAAGCAAAAATATAAAATCTACAAGTAGTGTGTTAGTACAGCACAGGGTAGGAAATGTCTTACCCCCGTATTAAGAAACGTTTGTCAAGCCCATTTTAACTAAAATATGTTTTGTCTCTTTCTCTCTTACCTGACACTTCACACGAAAGAAAGAGACGCAACACATTTTAGCTAACATGGGCTTAACAAACGTTGTATAAACGGTGGCGCTAGTGTTCACCAAGGTATCACCTTAATACGGGGGTTAAAGTCTTTATGGTATGCACGCCACTATCTATAGTGTAGACTGCTTTTACACTACAATGCGCAAGAGATGCACGTCCGTGGCACGGTACTATAGTATTACCGTGTCCGTAGTGCGCCGCGTGCGGGAGAGCCTTAACAGTATCCTAAGTATGGTCGCGAGCAGGTTCGACTGTCTTGTAAATCAATGCGTGCCACTTAAGCTGGGGTGGTAAGGCAATTGGATACATACATAGTTAAATTATTTTTCTTCCTTGTACTTAACTACATTGTATAAAACAAAGTCGCTTTCTCTGTCCTTATATCCTTATGTATGCTTTAATCTTTAAAACTACGCAACGGATTTTGATGCGGTATTTTTTAATAGATATAGTGATTCAAGAGGAAGGTTTTTATGCCCATGCGATGCCGGGTCGGGTCGCTAGTTAGTTAATAAGTTACTAACACCACTAGCATTAAGTTTTTACTAACATTTATGAGACTATGTTTCTTAAATAAATAATTTTTCATTCATTAATTTTATGTAAGTCTGTAAACCGTATTACCTATACGGTTTACAGACTTACTGATTTCCTACGGTGCTGCAGTGCATTTCATCGTTATAATTATGTAGTTAATGGCAGTTATTTTGAGAACTACGTAATTGAACGCAAGGTTATACAATCACGGTAGCAGTGTGGAATACAGACCGTTAATCTTATGTGTAAGTATAGTCCACAAGGCTAATCAGTGTACAGGAGCTCTGGTCGATTTAATTATCCGAGCCGTGTTTCCTTGTTGCAACTTCAGCTTAAGCTTTACTGCTTACGATGATCTTAGATAGTGAAATATAGATTTAAGAACCTACGCTGGTCTTAGATGTTTTGTAATAAAGATTTAAGAAATGGCAGCCTCAGCTCGATTTGATAATTCATCATTATTTCGTGTAGGGACACGGTCAATCGACCATACACACCCTGGTGTCAAAGTTCTTCGAAACCATTTAGTAATTTCTATGCTTTGTAATATAAGTATAGTTTAGTGAATGATATTCAATGAACGAACTTTTATTTTTGATTAAAGCTTTGAAAACATATGAAGACGAATTCAGACTTATTAGGCAATTGAGGAGTAAAAATATAAAAAATTTCGAATCGCGCGCGGGCGACTATTTTTAAAAAAAATCTGTTTAAAAAAAGGAATGGTTTAATGGTATTTTAAGGTTACAGCAAACAGTATTATTTCTTACATAATTTTACGTAGATTTTCCTTTTGGTAGAAACGAATTTATTTACATATATACAGAAACAAACAAATCATACATATAAGTAAATAAGTAAATTAATAAAAAACTGAATAATATACAAAAATGAACCCTGTTATACCGAAGACGCTGGCAGCATTTCCTTTTATTTATTAAAAAAAAAACACTTGTATGTACCACTTTACCCACATACTTACACAAAGGTGGTACACTTTTTATGTAGCCCACTGTACACCAGTTGACGTTGTTGGCTGTACAATTATACCTACATTCCTAGTATAAGGAAGTGGAGGCTATTTATCAGAGTTCAGTGTTGCTCGATCGGTTTTCGTAATAGCAGCCTTAAAATAAAAATATAAAAGTCTTTGTACGTGATAAAGCTGTGCCTGCTTGTCATAAATATACCTACTTTAGACTGCGTTTAAAGGATAGGAAGATGATTCTAAATTGTATTCTCTATGGTTATTTATTATGGTTTTTATCATAATCGATTTTTTTAAATAGTTATATAAGTGATATTGCTTTCAGTTTGGTATCATGGACCTAATTAAAGGGACCGTTTCAAAATTGCAGATTGTAATGAGGAATTATAAGAGAAACAAATTTTGACGTGGATCCTACCAGTGCCCCTAGTATGAGTTTTTCTAAACGCAGACTCTAGCGACTGCGTTAGCGATTTTGTTTAACAAACCTGTACAGCGCCTCTGGCGGATAGTAAGGCAACTAAGAAATTCCATACAAAATCCTAACGCAGTCGCTAGCGTCTGCGTTAAGAAAAACTCATAATAGGGGTACAGATGGCAGCCGGTACCAACGGTGTAACGTGCCTTCCGAAGCACGGAATCATCTTTATTATCAGTGCTCCTAGTATGAGTTTTTCTTAACGCAGACGCTAGCGACTGCGTTAGGATTTTGTATGGAATTTCTTAGTTGCCTTACTATCCGGCAGAGGCGCTGCACAGGTTTGCCATACTAAATCGCTAACGCAGTCGCTAGCGTCTGCGTTAAGAAAAACTCATACTAGAGGCACAGACAATCAGGTGATTCACGCCTGCAATGTCCTAACCAAACTGGAAACAACTAAACAAAGTATGCTCCCGTGGGAATCGAACCCACGACCCTCGGTTCTACGGGCAAGCGCCCTAACCACTTGAGGCGGTAAAAAGTTGACCCATTCGGGTCTTGCGTGTAAGGCTTTTTTTATGTATTTTTATATATATAGTTGTTCCCCGCTGTTCTTTGGCTCGCAATATGTAGGAATGTACTAACCTTATCTTCCTCGCCTCAAGAATGTCATGCATTTTTTTGGCGCCAATAATCCAATTATTTTTTTAAAGTCCAACACAACTACTCAATGCAAATACTAGCGTAAGACAAATCTGACGACATTCATTCAAAATCGGTTAAACTGTTTTTTTTTTTATGAGAGAACATAATGGACATACAGGTCAGTCAAACACATAACCCTCCTTTTTCCCCCAATATGAATGGGATAAAGATAAAACAATAAAATATACCTTGGAATCACAATGAA
The DNA here is from genome assembly GCA_947044815.1 of Apomyelois bistriatella. Taxonomy (NCBI): domain Eukaryota; kingdom Metazoa; phylum Arthropoda; class Insecta; order Lepidoptera; family Pyralidae; genus Apomyelois; species Apomyelois bistriatella. The sequence continues at coordinate 10,096,171 of OX345706.1, read as the reverse complement.
AGTCACAATAACATAACTATCTAACATACAGCCAGTCTAACCAAGTTTATACCATCACCTTGACTGTCAGATAGTTATCTTTATTCTATTTGAGTAGTTTAATTTACGCAACAAACGTAACGTATCGGACTGAGATATTTAAAAAAAAAAAACATTTTTTTATATTAACAACGTCCAGCAATTAAACATATATAAAATACTAATATAATAATTTCAAATATGTAAACTGTATTTTTTAATAATGTGAATATGGATCTTTGTTATCCGAAATAAATGAATTTTTATTTATAACTAGCGAACCGCCCCGGTTCGCGTGGGCATAAATACCTTCCACATGAGTCACTCCATCAATAAAAATAATCGCATCAAAATCCGTTGCGTAGTTTAAAAGATTTAAGCATACGTATAAGGATATAGGGACAGAGAAAGCGACTTTGTTTTATACTATGTAGTGATGATAAACTAAAGACTTTGTTTATTTCATTAAAACTTTATAACTGCTCGGATTTGAAAAAAATATTGCTGCATATGATAGCCTTATTTTTGGAGAATTTTATAAACTATATGTATATTAGACATATATAGTAAGCAAGTGAAACCGCGCGAAACAGCTAGTTAAAATAGAGAGATCAATTTATTTATATGTATACTTCACATGTATGTCTGTTGATGTTTCCGGTTGGTTTGCGCACAAATATGTCTACATAACAATGGTTTTTCTAATGTGTCTGGATTAAGAGAGCCAACATGTCAATCGAAATCATTCAAGAATAATTTCAGGTACCTACTTATTATTTTTTTACAATGAATGATGAACAAATGAATAATGACTTTATTGTTTTAAATGTGGTACATTTTTAAATAGTGACGAATCTCTGACCAATCGATACGTTACGCATTAATTAGATTATTAGTTAGATCAATTTGTGTAATGAATACTCATTCTTAAAAATCATTACATAAGGACTTATCAGAAACAATTTTAATTTGCGAATATTAGTTAAATGATGTCATACTGATGTTGATTGGTTGAACTATTCATATTTAGCTTTATTGGTAAACTATAGTCTTATATTAGCAACTGCCCAAGGCTTTGCTCTCGCGGGATTATAATAAAATTTGTTTCTCTTATAATTCCTCATTACAATCTGCAATTTTGAAACGGTCCCTTTAATTAGGTCCATGATACCAAACTGAAAGCAATATCACTTATATAATCGATTTTTTTAAATAGTTATATAAGTGATATTGCTTGCAGACATATTTGTGCGCAAACCAACCGGAAACATCAACAGACATACATGTGAAGTATACATATAAATAAATTGATCTCTCTATTTTAACTAGCTGTTTCGCGCGGTTTCACTTGCTTACTATATATGTCTAATATACATATAGTTTATAAAATTCTCCAAAAATAAGGCTATCATATGCAGCAATATTTTTTTCAAATCCGAGCAGTTATAAAGTTTTAATGAAATAAACAAAGTCTTTAGTTTATCATCACTACATAGTATAAAACAAAGTCGCTTTCTCTGTCCCTATATCCTTATACGTATGCTTAAATCTTTTAAACTACGCAACGGATTTTGATGCGATTATTTTTATTGATGGAGTGACTCATGTGGAAGGTATTTATGCCCACGCGAACCGGGGCGGTTCGCTAGTTATAAATAAAAATTCATTTATTTCGGATAACAAAGATCCATATTCACATTATTAAAAATACAGTTTACATATTTGAAATTATTATATTAGTATTTTATATATGTTTAATTGCTGGACGTTGTTAATATAAAAAAAAGGTTTTTTTTTTAATAACTCAGTCCGATACGTTACGTTTGTTGCGTAAATTAAACTACTCAAATAGAATAAAGATAACTATCTGACAGTCAAGGTGATGGTATAAATTTGGTTAGACTGGCTGTATGTTAGATAGTTATGTTATTGTGACTTTCATTGTGATTCCAAGGTATATTTTATTGTTTTATCTTTATCCCATTCATATTGGGGGAAAAAGGAGGGTTATGTGTTTGACTGACCTGTATGACCATTATGTTCTCTCATAAAAAAAAAACAGTTTAACCGATTTTGAATGAATGCCGTCAGATTTGTCTTACGCGAGTGTTTGCATTGAGTAGTTGTGTTAGACTTTAAAAAAATAATTGGATTATTGGCGCCAAAAAAAATGCATGACATTCTTGAGGCGAGGAAGATAAGGCTAGTACATTCCTACATATTGCGAGCCAAAGAACAGCGGGGAACAACTATATATATAAAAATACATAAAAAAAGCCTTACACGCAAGACCCGAATGGGTCAACTTTTTACCGCCTCAAGTGGTTAGGGCGCTTGCCCGTAGAACCGAGGGTCGTGGGTTCGATTCCCACGGGAGCATACTTTGTTTAGTTGTTTCCAGTTTGGTTAGGACATTGCAGGCGTGAATCACATGATTGTCTGATAATAAAGATGATTCCGTGCTTCGGAAGGCACGTTACACCGTTGGTACCGGCTGCCATCTGTACCCCTATTATGAGTTTTTCTTAACGCAGACGCTAGCGACTGCGTAAGGATTTTGTATGGAATTTCTTAGTTGCCTTACTATCCGCCAGAGGCGCTGTACAGGTTTGTTATACAAAATCGCTAACGCAGTCGCTAGAGTCTGCGTTTAGAAAAACTCATAATCACTGGTAGGAACCACGTCAGAGGCCGAGAGCGGTTCCGAAGAAATCTGACACCAGGGTGTCCATGGTCGATTGACCGTGTCATCTACACGAAATGATATGACTGCCTATGCGTTTTAATTTTAAGATCGGATGTGATAAGGTTTTTTTTATTGTAAAGTATAATAGTAAAGTATAAAAGTATAATAGATATTTTTTTTTATAAAAACGAAAATGTTATTATATATACCTATGTTCATTACCGTACTTATTATTGCTTGTTTGCTTTTTCTTTATGTATTTTAAATTTGAGTCACACGCGATGCGTGACTCCAATTATATATTGCTTATATAATAGATGATTTTTGTGTGTTTTGGCCATAACTGTTGCTAAATTTGTCAAACTGCTTAATCGTCGTCAACTTTCTCTAATTTTAAAACCATTGTTTCATCGTTTCTCTGTATTTATCTATTTTTTTATTTACAAAAGAATATTTTTGTACCTATGTTCTTTCTATTTATTTTCTATGTGTTTGTTATATAGTACAAAGACATACTTATACATATTGAAAGAGGTTCTCAATTTGTCGGAATGTTTTTTTTTATGTATGTTACCGGATTACTCGAAGACGGCTGGACCGATTTGAATTTTTTTTTTGTTCGAGAGGGTTAACTTTCCAATATTCAGCAGTTCAGGATCTGATGATGGAATCATGGAGAAATCGAGGGAACTCTTCAAGTTTTGTATTGGGCATGGGTATTTTTTGATATATCCCAAGTTATTAAAGTGAGACGATGCTGGAAAATTTAACCCACTTTCAAAAATTCAACGTATTTACAACTTTTTGATTGTAAAGCTTTCATGCTCGATTCCTCGAAGACCACTGAATCGATTTGTAATATTCTTTTTTTGTTAGAAAGAGTATACTTTCGAGATGGTTCCATAGTCATCAGATCAGGATCTGATGATGGAATCATGGAGTTATCGAGGGAACTCTTCAAGTTTTATTGCGATTTGGGTCGTTTTTGATATATTCCATGTCAATAAGGTGAGACGACGCTGATGACGTTTACCCGACTTTCCAAAATGCAAAGTGTTTACAACTTTTTAGTTATAAGGTATTGCGTACTCAAAACTAAAAAGTAAAAAATAATTGTTTTTGCCAAAAAAACCAAACCGACTCCAATTCCTGAACTAAAAAGGATGAAATAATCAATACATTGTTGTTTAAATATGCTTCATATCAAAAATTTTAATAAATTTGAAGTTGGTCCCAATTTTACGAATTCGTTGACTAGCTTCTGGCTCGTTAATTAGCATATTTTATTAATAGAATCGGTACCGACGTCAAATTTAATAAAAAAATTTGATGCAAATTTTTAAGGGTAAATTCCGACCACTATACTGAACAGCTTTTCCAAATAAACTTGTCAAAATATGAAATTATTTATTTCACTCTCCATAGTTTTTTTTTGTAACAGATCAGCTAATTCTCAATTCGTATGGAGATAATTTTTTTTTTTTTGTATGTACAAGTTTATCTGGAAAAGTTGTTAAGTTTAGTGGTCTGAATCTGCCATTAAAATATTTGCAGTTGATTTGAGTCCACCTTATATACGACAATTTGTCTACCATGCACAAAAACAGCACATTAAAGTTCAACAATCGTATCGTCGTATCAATAACATCGCTCGCCAAATAACAGTGTTCGCGCCAGTTTTCCGCAGACAATAGCTAAGTAAAACATAGTTAAGTGAAAATTTTACAGACGTTTCACACACAACCCGAGAACTTTAGACTTTCCAAAGAAAGTTGACATAAATAGTTTCGTTAATATTGATTTGCATATTCACAAATTCGATGTTTTTGTTTGTATGGACGTTACCGTTAACGTAGGTTGGATTCGATTCAAATTAATAGGTGAAAATTTTGGTACATAAACCATAATATGGTCACTATTTATTTATTTAAGCGCAAGCCGTAGAAGTCGGCTTAGGGAATCGGCGAATGAGGGAATCATGACATAGGCGATGCGGCTAGCAACCCATCACTTTTGATTTCCTGTTTCAACTATCATCATGCTAAACGTGGTTTAAGGTCTTATGACCCTAAGCTCTGTCTACCCCTTATGGGATAAAGACGTGATTATATGTATGTATGTATGTATTTATTTATTTATATTTCTTAAACACACTAGCAGCTTATGAAGCTGATGCGTGTGCATATCAAGTTTGGAGATTTTATAAATTGTCTACTAGGTACTATGATATAATATTGACTTATTTTAGGTATGGTTTAAGGCGAGGGGCTGCCGCTCCAGCTTTTTCCGAAAAAGCGCAAAGGGCTCCCAAAAAAGGTTAAAAATATTGAATTCCTCGGTGGTCTGGTTATACATATTTAAAGGCATTTACTATACTTTGGAGCATGAATCTTATGGGAATAGTTTAAAGACATTGCAGGTTTGAATTACCTCTGTCATCGTTGATTCGATAAGAAAAGGATTCCGTGCTTCAGAAGTTACGTTAAGCCGTTGGTTCCTACTATCATATGGTGCTAAAAAATATACTTACACTATACCTATAGTGGATGAAATGCTAGCTTAGAGTAGTATTCAGGTTGAATCCCGAACAGATCGTAAATAAAAATATATTTTCCAGGTAATATGCTACTTTTCACCGAAATATAACGCTATTCTAGACGAAGGGGCTCAGATAGAATATTTTACTCTAACTGCATGTAACCTTAAAAGTGTCAATAGTCGTTCTTAAACAGACAAAAACTAGACCAGTTTGCAAACTTGATCCGTTGACCAAATAGTGCGTGATTGTGGCAGTTGTTACATAACCCACGGACCAAGCGTGGGTCAAGTACTGTTTACTTTTTTTCTTTTATACTGAGAGAAATATTTATATCAATACTCGATTTTTAGAAGATGAATGAATATAAAAAAAATGTGACTCGTGAAAATTTGAACTATCGAGTCGTTTTCATTTTTTAACCGCTCTTTTTGAGCGTGTATCGAACGATTCGAAGTACTAAGTCAAGATCACTCGCTTCTGCACGAATGAAAGTCATTTAACTCACCGTTTTTTGAGTCATGAAATAAAAAATACTTAGAGCTTCTGATCCGGAACAGATGTTATTAAAATTTGTTTAGTGATTTGCCCACCAAGATTCAGTACTAGCTTGGATATTTTTAAACTATTTCAAATATTGGATCATCTTGGAGACCGCATTGACTGATACATAAACTTATCGTATATCGTATTTCGTCGGTAAGATTCGGTACGAGCCTGTCTTTTATCAACTTTTACATACAAGAAAAGAGAAAATTTTTCATTTTTTAACGCACTAACTCTCTAGAAATTTTCTAAAAACATAGGGCGGGTGAAACCACGAAGACTATCTATGGTACATACTTAACATAATGGCCGCGCCGGTCAATGCATGTTCTGGTCAATAACGGTACATCACTGCACTGACATATATGCCATATGACCGGCGCATTACCCACTCTAGGCCATCAGGGCGGCACCAGTGCCCCTAGTATGAGTTTTTCTTAACGCAGACGCTAGCGACTGCGTTAGCGATTTTGTACGGCAGACCTGTAAAGCGCCTCTGGCGGATATTAAGGCAACTAAGGAATTCCATACAAAAACCTACGCTAGCGACTGCGTTAAGAAAAACTCACACTAGGGGCACAGGGCGGCACCTGTGATGCTTACAATACGATATATAAAATAATATTTTTTTCCAAAAAACCAAAACCGCCTTTCCTTTTGTTTACTGGGGCCAACTTGAACTTCGTCATATTAGAAAAATATTCATACGAATTGAGGACCTCCTACTCTTTGGAAGTCGGTTGAAAATTCTATTGCACCAATATTTTACAAATGAATGCAAGAACAAATACTTGCGCCGCACTAAATTTATCTGTTTTTCGTAATAGTTGACTGATAGAGAATGTTTTTAGCATTAAGTCCGCAGTAATACAATTGTAGTTTGTAGTACAATAAAGATATAAATAAATAAATACTAGGTACTCTTTCAGACATCCCAAATGATAAGAAGAGAAAACTAAATATAAAGATATTATAAACAAATGAAACAAACAAACAAATTTGAGCCAAACAGTTAACGCAGTTTTATAGAAAGATTTAGCCCGACGACATTTTTATTTCACATTTGAAGAGCTCGGAATTGAAAGCATACGTCACGATCGTCTGTCTTGGATTGGTCGCCACTAGGGCATCTATCAGGCGTTCGCATTAAGGGAACAGCTGTTTGGTCCCGGCTGTTATTGTTAGATGACAGAGGGTCCCTGTGCCCTCTTCAAAGCCTTTAGTTATCTGTCAGTTTTATACACTTACATACCAAGATCATGTTTTTTCTAGTCTTGTTTCCCTATAAAAAGGTTAACCGAGGTCAAACGGTAGTCAACCAGTACCGCCAAATCTATTACCGTGTTTAAAGCTTACCCTAGGCTCTGAAACGTAAGCTGAAGATGCAACTGACATCATTCTCAGATGATGATGACTTGAAATGATTTAGTTTAGTCATAAAAGGCGAAAGTTTGACAATCCGAAAATATTATTTATTATCTGTTACACTTTAGCGTTCACAGTGAAAGTAGGTAGTTCTATAGATTCCGGTTGTTAAATGTTTAAAAATAATAAAGTCGCTTTTGCCGTCTGTTCATTGAAGTCATAATGTAAGTTTTAATTTAATAAATAAGTTAAAATTAGTATTTGTAGTTTTGTTAATATATTAATCGTCATTTAAATAAAAAAAGGTAGTATTGCATAATTATAAATTGAATATTTTCTTTATTATTTTGTCGCTAATTGATATGCCGAAATATCATAAGTATTTACCATAATCTTTTTTGTGGAAATACCAAAGAAAATTGAGGTAATTATTAATGAACTTAACTTAATTTTCCTTGATATTTTAAATCATAACTAACAGTTATTTCTGGATAGATCTACATGTCTGTATTTACTTATTAACAAGATGGAAATATATTAAACAAGCTGTTGCCAGCGGCTCCGCCTGTTTGGAACATTGTTATATCGCGCCCAACAGTACCCTATATTTTGACCTCCAGTCTTTAAATATATTCATATACCAAATTTCATCATTGCACTAACGCTTGAAAGCTTCCGTTAAACATAAATAATACTCGTTGCAAATGCCTTCTAATGGCGAGGCTGTTCCTTCGGTCTCACTAGCGCCACTTCCCAAAATCAATAATTTCTTTTTTTGTTAGTAAGCTTATCAGAAATCCTCGCTTAACTTTTTTGCTAGTATCGATCTAAGCTATTATCCTTAACTTACATTAGAACCTCGGAAGTCAAGTATGCTAGCTCAGTGTTTTCTAATTTCTTGTACATTTGACATAGCTTAATACAATTAGATAATGGCTAATTCAAACGTGATGACTAAGAATGAAGATAGGTTAATAAATGATGTTAATTAGGCAAGTACTTACTTAATTATAACATGATGTATTCGTCTTTTGCGTAATCATAATAGTACTTTTTGGATGAGCTATTAGTTATCTATACATTATAGTAAATCATCAATGAAAAGTTATTAATTTTTTCATAAAACATTCAGCTTATTTAAAAAATATATATAAATAGTTCAATAATATATTGGTGTTACATTTTGCAAACAGATCTTAGTTATCTGTGCTGCTTGTTGAACCGGTTCCAAAAGGGCTAGAAATGTAACGGTATATATGTATCCGATGACTAAACTGAGACTTCGAAGAATTGTAAAGAAAGCTAACCTTTTTTCTTTATAAGATAGGTTCTCTTTACTTACTGCGATGACTCGATGACCCAAAGTGGATCCTGTACCCCTAGTATAAGTTTTTCTTTAACGCAGACGCTAACGACTGTATTAGGATTTTGTATGGAATTTCTTAGTTGCCTTACTATCCGCCAGAGGCGCTGTACAGGTTTGTCAAACAAAATCGCTAACGCATTCGCTAGCGTCTGCGTTAAGAAAAACACACCAGGGGCACTGGCCTCCGATGAGTTCTATTTTCTTTAAGTAATGACCAACGAAAATTAAGACTAAAAAGGTAGAGTTATTCTTTTTGTGCGTGATTTTACATTTACATATATAAAATCACGTCTTTATCCCTTACGGGGTAGACAGACCCTAGAGCCATAAGACCTTAGGCCACGTTTAACATAATTGTAGTTAAAATAGGAAATACAGTGATAGGTTGCTAGCCGCATCGCCTATGTCATGATTCCTCCATTCGCCGATTCCCTCAGTTGACTATTACGGCTTGCGCGGGAAGAGAATCATCAGAAGTTCATCAATCAATTCAGACCAATGAAAGAATTATATTTTTACAATTAGTAATGAACAATGTATCCAGCCATTCTCGTTTGATTTTAATATAAGAAGAAGATAAGAAGATTGGAGTGGAAGCTCTATGTTTAAGTTGTTTTGTTTGCAAACCATTTGGGAGTAATGGTGGGCTCATAAGTCATAACCACCAATTATGCAACATTTCAGTAGAATACAGAATGGCGTGGGTTTAAACTATTTATTATAATCATAGTAACTGAATAGCCGCAATAAATAACATAATAGGAGCAGGGTTTCTACATCAGAGATTATATTTACTAGTTTCACTATTTAAGGTCAGAGCTCTCAGGAAACGCCTCTACCGGGAGACTTATTTCTATATTATATTATATTTGCTCCGTGGTTTTACCCGCTCTTGGTACGTATAACCATGTTACCACATGGTTATACGTACCATTGCCTAAGGAAAAGATTCAGTTCCTTTTCTGGCCAAAAGTTGGCGCTACAAATGTTGAAAAAAATTAAAATAGTTAAGATCCCGCGTGTTTGTGGTGAAAAAAAAAGTGGGAATTATTAAAACATGAATTTTTAACCTATCATTTTCCTAGCACAAATTGATTTAGTGCTTTATTTAATGTTATCGGATTTAGAATCTTAATATGGGGAGGCCTCTATTGGCACACTAAAAATCGGTTTTGTATGGCGGTTGAATATTTGTAGATTCTAGCATACAGTATTCTGTAATCTGTGGTATAACCTTTTTCAAATTTGGAACAAAAGTTTATTTTGACTAAATTTCTTGAATTACTTAAACACAAAGAAACTCTTTAGCCTTAATAAATTAGTATCCCTAGATTCTTCCAGCGGACCCTCAAAATGAACTTTATAGAGAACGGATAATTAGCGCCTACGCTTATTATGAAATGAGGAAATCAACTAATTAAGTATTAAGCTATTAGAATCAATATCTGAGTCATGAGTATTCTGTAATTTGTGATCATTATCAAACATGTAAGTGAGTGAACATAAAAAGTCAAAAAAAATTTTTTTGTTTCGCCACAGATTATAAATATCGTTTGAAATTGCGGAGGTGACTACCGACGATTGAAATGAACGCATGCTTCTACAAAATGCGTACTTGACTTTGCACAAAACGGGATTCATTCTGTAGATTTAGGCTTCGACTATTATCAAATCCCCCTAGCGTCATATCTCAACGAATCATATTTCAGGAACATTAACAATCTGTCAAAAAAGGGGAGTTTGGTATCATGTTTGTTATGTGAAAATACACCATTTGTTTTATATTATGAACGTGTTTAAATAATTAATGTTATTTAAATCTATAGAATTAGGAAATTGCGCGCGGTCGCTGGCATTATTTTATCTATATTCAAATCACTATGTGATAAATACACCGAAACCAAAAAAAATGTAAAAATAATTCTTTAATAAAATTATGGACTTCGAAAATAGCGTCAATCATGATGCAAAAAATGTAGAGCATGTATTAAATTAGACCGCGCAGTAAATTAACTCTAGTTTTATTTACATATAAAGAGATTAGGACCTCAAACAACCTGGTGTGTTTTATTGCAGTTAATTTAATACATTCAAACATTAAGGTCGCTCATATAAGGAGGTCACTTCACACTCAATGTTTTATTTTTCATTCAAAATTACCTTAGGTGTCGTGATGAAATTTTTGTCTATATAATTTATCTAGACATTATTGTTATCTTCACCAACTAAATTAAGATGTAACGAAATAACAGCATAATTATAAAATTACTGCTCACCTATTAGAACAGTCAGTAACAGCAAACATCCGGCGTAAAAAAACTTCGTAGGCTCCATCACTAAAATATCGAATCCTTCAACACTTTCACAACACACAATTTCACCGCATTACTATTCTGGTCAGAAAAAAAAAAAATAACACAACACTTCTAAAATAATTCTTTGCTACACATTTAAAAAATTGTAACGTCAGATAACAATTCCTTAAAAAAAGAAAATATTTAATTTAAATTTTCGAACGCTGCGCGTAAAGATTCGCGGTAAAATTTTGACAGGCTTTTCCGCTTGCGTCGGCCAACCTGGCTCGAAAGTTGAACGATAACTGCCGATGGCTACCCAGTCAAGTGTGCATGCCTGCGAGCAAACGAACTGTGTATTAACCGGACAATTTGAAAGTAAATTAATTACTAACCGCATACTGTGACGGAGGTGCGATTAAAATCAGCTGCATTTTAATTTGATTTCGCAGGCAGACACGTCATTTTTAAGGGGATTCGCACAGTGATGCGCCGGAGTGTGAGATTCAATTTCACTAGACGATTCGTCTCGATAGACCACTCACTCACTCTTTATAGTTGGATATCGTTAAAAAAAGGCATAGCATAGATTAAAAAAAAAATGCGTCAGAGAGACAGCGCGATTCGAACTTCTTTGAGCTTAGGGACCAAAATAGACAAGTTCTTTGCGTCGTCATTTTATCTTTGGTTAACCAGCAAAAGTTCCCAAGGAGGTTAAGCTTACGCAGGGGGTCAGTCAGAGGAATTTGTCAAATATTTGTTAGTGATGCAATTTAACAAATGACTGGGAAAACTTTATGATGAGAGAGAAAGAGAGAAAGTCCACATCTATTATGAAGAGTTTAAATGCTGATTAAGCTCTCCTATAAAAAAATAGGAAAATGTAGAGTGAATAAAATTAAAGTTCCGGAGTAAATCTAATTTTTTTTTTTTAATATTTTGCTTATATCTATTTATACCTTATATTATAGATTTAAAAAAAAATGACAGCGCGATTCTAACTTCTTTGCCTTATATAGATAATAGAAGAGTACAAGATTTTGACAAGACTATGTAAATGTAAAAAAAAAACTGAAAAATACAAACTGAATCTGGTTATTGAATAGATTTAAAAAAAATGACAGAGCGCACATGATTTTATAGTTCTATGGGTGATTGAATATTTGAAAGATTTTTCTCTACGTGAGTGCATCGAGTTTCGTGATTTTTAAATAAAAATATATTAATACAATAATAATATATACATCCTTTTATTAACCATATTTTCCCGCCAAAATCTTGTCATGGTACATGGTAGACGAGAAATATGGATTGTACTGTCAAAAAATTATCTACCCCTAGTATGAAATTTTATAAACACAGACGCTAGCGACTGCGTTAGCGATTTTGTATGACAAACCAGCACCCGTAGCCAAGTGACAATTTCAAAACGCTAACGAATGTCGACAATAACAAAATGTATGGGATTGACATTAGCTGCGGTAAATCACGTGGTCAATCTTATGTCCATCCCATACATTTTGTTCTTGTCGTACCTCATTAACGTTTTGCGAGTAAATCACGTGGTCAATCTTATGTCCATCCCATACATCTTGTTCTTGTCGTACCTCGTTAACGTTTTGCGATTGTGACTTTGGCTAAGCCCCAGCTTCTCGGCGGATAGTAAGGTCTAAGAAATTCCATACAAAATCCCAACGTTAAAAGAAAGAAAGAAAGGCTTTTTATATATTTGGTACCACAAAATCAGCACAACAACAAAACTAATAACATAAATAATAATAATTAGGGTTTTGTACCTGTGGAGCGCCCCTGGCGGATTATAAGGTAACTAAAAAATTCATACAAAATTAATCCTATCGTAGTCGCTAGCGTCTGCGTTTATAACATGTCATACAAGGGGTAACTCTGTTAATCCCTTACTCACCTCTTACTACACCCACGTGGAGAAAGAGGAGGTGATTTATTCTTAAGCCGGAGACCACACTTTACTAGTATACCAGCCATTTTCCCGTCCTCAATCCATACAAAATGTTTGTTTCGTCGTTGTAGATGTGCAAAGTATTCTGTTGCAATGGCAAAATATTGAACTAAAGAAACTCCATACAGTTTTGGGCAACAGACATAGATTGTGGCGCCATCACGACCGGCACATAAGTTTAACTTTGTTGGACGTTGTATGAATATTAACTTGAAATAGACAGCAAGCATACTGTTAGCGGATTTGCCGACCATCAGTGGTCTGGGTGACCTTGTTCATTTTAGTGAAATTAAACGGAGAATAATCTTGTTTTTACCCCCCGACGCATAAAGAGGGGTGTTATAAGTGACGTGTCTGTCTCTGGCATCATAGCTCCCGAACGGATAAAGCGATTTCAATTTAGTTTTTTTCGTATTAAATGTGACTTACGGGCGAGTGTTCTTAGACATGTTTGATGAAAATCGATTGAGCCGTTTATAAGTTGTGGGGGTGAAAGTGGGGAAAAATAACCGAATGTCTGCAAATATACTCGAGTGGGGTAAATCGGTTGAGCTGTTACAAAGCTCTGGGGGGTGTAAGTGGGGAAAATACCTAATATCTAATAAATAATATGTGAGGGGTAAATCAGTCGACCGTCACCACCAAAAAGAAAATGTGTCATGGTTTTTTTTTAATTTTCTACAAACAAATTTATTGTTTTTTTTTTATAATTAAGATAATATCTAAATTATAAAAAAAATACTATCCTATAATATCATTATCGGATAGTATTCTGTAATCTGTCTATTGATTTGTTGCTCACTGGATCAATATAAATATCGGTATATTAAAAAACTAGCGACCCGCCCCGGCTTCGCAGGGGCATAAAAACCTTCCTCTTGAATCAATCTATTTCATCAAAATCCGTTGCGTAGTTTTAAAGATTTAAGCATACAAAGGGACATAGGGACAGAGAATGCGACTTTATTTTATACTATGTAGTAATTATGAGCCCGATTGCATCCGCATATAAATAAAATAGCTCAATCACACAAACACAAAGAAGGATTAGAATTTACGCCATCTGTTGATTTAAAAGTGATTCGAGCATAAATTTACATTAGTGGTATTTAGTATTCTGTAGTCTATGATTACATTTACTTATTATTGTCTGTATAATCCCTATAGATATCGCTAGCAGTTCAAAACAGCAGACACAGTAGTAGTACAGTATACCAATCCATAGTAGAGAAAGGAATTTATGGCGGCAGACTACATTACAGTGTATTAGGATAGGTATTAATGCAAATATTTTCTAGTGTGAATAAAAAATAATGAACTTAGATATATATATACGAACTGAGATAATTCTAGTGTTAATTACATGTAGTTAGTATTCTAAGAAATACAAACTTTGCAAACTAGATGTCACTACTAGTACATTGATGTACATTGATGTTTTTTTGTCAAATACAAACTCAGCGATGCATAACCACATTCTGTCAAACTTGTTTAGTTTTAAAATGTACATTCGATGACCTGGAAGGAAGCACAGCTGTTATGCCCAGATGGCGATGTATATAGAAAACCACACATAATTATTTGTAAAATAAACAAAACAAGGATTAATGTATAAATAAAAAATAATAGTTGCGTAACGTAAATCATCCGTTTTGTTCGCGTAACGCTCGCGTAGTATGCTCGCAGCCATCTCAGCGCTCGCTCGCGCTCGCTCAAAAACTATCTATACGTCATTGGCAGTGAACGGAACGAAGTGTCGTCGTATAGATCGCTGGCTGGCTGTCTGAAAATAGTGAATCAAGTATGAGTTTTCGAAATATGTTCGAATAAAAAGTGATTAGTGAGTGACTGTCATCCAGCAAGATGGTTGATGACGTGAAAGATATTACCGAAACCGCTGAAAGTAAAGGTATATGTGCAATTAAATTTGAAACGTGCCATTAGTGTTAAAATGTGATCGAAAATTGCCTAACCCTAACGCGTCGTGGCCCCACGTCTTTGGTTCGTGCACCGCTTTCGAGAATGTCCGCAGTGAGATTTATCCAACGCAGGCCAATGTTTTGTTTTTCATCTACATTGGGATGCTTTTTTCCCGTCGTGGTATGTTCTAAAATTAGCGAAATAGTTGCCTGTACATTGGAATGCGCCATCGGTATCAAAGAGTACGTATAATGTCATCAGATGACGGAATTTTGCCATTGCACCGTTATGTCTGTTGTTTTTTTTACTTTCTTTGCAATTTCACGCCCAGTTCTCTTTCTGGGACGTAGATTTGTCAAGTCAAGAGCCCCGGGCCATTCCCTGACTTCGCACAATGACGTATTGTGTAGCTACCTGACGTGCACTTTCTATATTGTTATCTTATCATTGCCAGTATCGAATTTTCCATGTGCAAATGCAGGTAAAATTATTGCGGCAATTGGTATCTTGGTGAGGACAAGATAGCAAAGATTAATAACACTGAACTCTTTATTATGTACAATGTTTAAATAATACAGATTCACCATTTTGTATAGTATTAGCACTAGGAATGTACAAAGGTAAATCAATTCCTATTGCTGCTTGAAGGGTTCATAATATGTGTGTACACACAGCTGCCTTATTTGGTGTACACCATACCATACGTCAATGTAAGTATAGGATGTATACCTACTACACCTTGACAACTGACTGTACAAGAACAGTGGCCCAAACATTAAAGCCATATCATAGGTACCTATCTAAATATTTTTTCAATTAGGTACCTGCCTACCTACTTATTTTTAGTGTTTTGTATCCTCATTTAAACTGTGTATGGCAAAGCAGTGGGACTCGATTAGACATATTTCTGGACACATACATTTTAGGTATTTTCAAGGCTATATAAAATGCAAGGTAAATTTGCTATAAATATGCTAGAGAGCTCTTGTTGTCTAATCACATCTGCATTTAATATCAAGTGGAAGCATAGTCAGTTGCTGGACTGATTGAAATAATACCCAGTGTCTCGCAGTAAAATAAATTAAAATCTGACATTTCTCAAACTAAAATCTATCGAGCGAAATCTGAAGGGCATACCAAACAATTATACATACTCTCGAAAAACATAACCCTCCTTCTGGTGCAGTCTAGTAAATAAAAATTTGGCTTAGTCAGAAATGTCTGGACAAAATAATTGTACAAAAACCGATGTTGGTACTAACATATCCTAGTAATAACAGCTCATTTAGCACATTATCAGCATGCTAACACCCAATCTAAAGCTTTATCAGTAGTGATATTATATCACCTAGTTCTATCCATGATTGTATACAAAAACAAGTTGGCAATTAATTAACCCCCTTTCTCTTCAGCCATTTGAATCCAGACATAATAGAAAATCTTGTTATGTGACATATTTGTGTGCGAAACAAGCGGAAAACATTATACATGTTGAAAATAACCATTTTAATATAAATTTCTCTCTCTTCCATGCTGTTCTGGGAGAAAAAGAAAAACATAGAATTTACCAGCTGTTTCTCTTCCCAAACAAGCCGTAAAAGTCAACTAAGGGAATCAGCGAATGGGGGAATCATGACAAAGGCTATGCGGCTAGCAATCTGTCACTATTGATTTCCTGTTTCAACTACCATCATGCTAAACGTGGCCTAAGGTCTTATGGCACTGGGTTCTGTCTACCCCTGGGATAAACATTATAGCATTCAGCTGAAAATGTAACTGAGAAAGTGGTAGGAAGAAGATGAAGCAAAATTCTTAGCACTTGATTAACCCAGAGTTGGTCAATCTTACTATTGAGACAAATCTCAAAGTAGATGTTTATAAAACTTGAGTAATTTCATGTAGGAGTAAACATACCAAATTAGTGTGTTGAATGACAATTTATGACATTTTTTTAACATAAATTTGTAAGTAATATCACCATTTGACTTCTTAGATATTTAAAAAAAATCTATATGGAAGAATTTGTTAATATTTAATATCCTTAATAGGGATGTTTATTAAGACATATTATATAAATACAGTAACTTTCGCCCGCGGCTTCGCCCTCGTAAATTGGTTTTTTGCCGGGATTAAAGGTATCCTATGTCCTTCTCAATACTTCTATCTATCTGTATGCAAAATTTCAGGAAGATTGGTTAGTAGATAGGCATAAAGTATACAAACAAACTCATTTTTCCAATTATAATATTAGTTGGAATAAGTATGACATAACTTTTCTAAATTTTAAATTCTTTTGGTGTGCTTTAATAGTCTTGAAACTCAAAATATTTTTGGGAATCTAAAAAATCAGTACAACTGAAGATCACTCTCTTTGCTTCAAAAATCTACTTATACTACTATATAGTACTTTCCAGTGTTTGTTTATTAAGCAAGTTGCAAGGTCAATCGACCCTACCTTCAACAATGTTCATTTGATGACTGCCAGATGGTGTGAATTGTTAAATAATAATCAATTGTTTGCATAACCTATAGTGTATTTACATAACGCCAAATATGCCTTATGTTTGTAGCAACCCAACACTCTAACCTAACCTAACCTGTAAGAGTTACCCTGTGCTAATATTACCTCTATCTATTATTTAAAAACATTGTTCTTGTCTGTGGAGTGATTTGCTTGTCTCTCTGTCTTCAGCTACCTGTCACATTTGAACCTTGAGAAATTATAAGTTTTTTTTCTTCTAAAAATATGCATAGTCCCAAATTCAACAAAAATAGTTTCTTAGTAGGTACAGTCGCCATTAAAGTGTACCACTTTATACTACACTACAGCTTAGTATACTATTTAGCTCAGCTCTCTACTTTGCAGCGCCCAACAAGGTCCTTGAAGGAGTGTAGAATATATTATATCTGATCTGCATGTAATTTAAGGTGCAATGAAGTATTTATGTGGCTCACTGTACAATGTAAGTAAAAGTATCTACTCATATTTAAGGAGTTAGGTACCTTTGTCTAATGGCAAACATTAATTTCTATTTAAAAGCCATATTTTGCATATAATGACTCATAAGAGCAAAGAACTTCACTCCACTTAATACAGGTACAGCACTCACCTTAAATGGCTAAGGACAATGAACTCTATGTCTGGGCAGTAAAGACGAATATTGATTGCATAGACAGACTGAATTTCCAATGACTAGACTGTATGAAAGAGGCTTGCGCTTTATAGTTTGGGTAGTTTTGTAAATTTTGTTTGTCATATCGGAATAGTCATCCAAACATTTGAATTTGCTCCTTATTGTTGCTTTATGAAAGTCCAAATTTATGGATAGTTAGCAGATGTCTCAATTTTCTGATAGGTCTGTAGATTATTTATGTAGGTATACCAGCAACAGCCTGCCTAGGGTCTTGATTTTGACATTAATAATGTAAGTTTTATGTAATTAAATGTTTGTTTGTTATTAATTTAATAGATATAAATAATAAAATTTATCTATTTAGTATATTCCAGTCCCAGTATGTCAATTATCTATCTATGTGTGCAATTATCACAATCTGTAAAAATAATCTTCTTTTTTTTAATAATAATCTTCTTGAAATTATAGGATTTTGAAAATCTAGACGATGGATAGCACCTGAATTTCAATACAACAAAGATTGAGAAAATAATTTAAATATAAATTATTTTTAGCTAAAGTTTTAAAATCTAATTCAACAAGGCCATTGTGAAACTTTCAACATTAGCATAAAAAAATTGACACTTGATTTCATCGAATGGTTGTGGGCGGTAATACGAAGCAAGCATTCTCGAAAAATATCTCATCTGTAGGTAGAACTTAAGGTAAACTTATACCTGACACCTACACAACTTTGACCTGCGCCTTAATGCCAAAGTTATAAGGCTTAATTTTGCTTAACTGCTGTTTTATTCAAATGGCCTTATCGTGAATGTTTTAAAGATCAAATTATGAATTAATGAGACTACCGTGCATCAAGGTCACATAACCCAATTGCCCTTAAAAGTTAGTTATGTTTTCGGGAGTCATATATTTATATTGGGTCTTTACCCTAACCCAACTAATATTACAAATGCGAAAGTGAGTTTGTATATTTGTTTTTTTGTTACCTCTTTCAAGCCCTATCTACTAAACTAAGCTTTCTGAAATTTTGCATAAACATTGCTAGGAGTATTGAGATTGAGAGGGACATAGGGTACCTTTAATCCCGGGAAAAAGCACTGTTCCCGAGGGAAATTCATGTGGGTGAAGCTGCGGGCGAAAGCTAATATTCCTATAATCCACAAAATGTACCTATATGACATGCTATTCTTCTTCTTCTAAGGGTGCCTCTACAACTAGTGAAGGTTAGCGATTAGTCTGTTAAAGTCCTCAGTTTCTTTAGCTCTTCGGACTTGCTCCGCTGTGCTTGCTATCCCGGTCCACTCTCGGATGTTCCACAACCCAGACTTCCTTCTTCCAACTTTCCTCTTTCAAGTGACTTTACCCATAATAATGAGTAAAGTCACTTGCTCACTCACTCACAATTAATAGGTAATGATCGAGAATCTTGGTCCTACGGAATTATTGGTACGCTCATGCCGCCTAGCGCTTGTCCGGCTTTCTTTAAATTATTTAATTTTGTTCTCACTTATAATAAACTGGCGACCCGCCCTGGCTTCGCATGGGCATAAAAACCTTTCTCTTGAATTACTCTATGTATTAAAAAAACCGAATCAAATCCGTTGCGTAGTTATAAAATAAAGTCGCTTTCTCTATCCCTATATCCCAATGCATACATAGGGATATAGGGATAGAGAAAGCGACTTTATTTTATACTATGTAGTGATAGTACTTAATTAAATAGCTGTAAATCCGTAATGTATGTCTGTTCGTCTTGTATCGTCTCTGCGGGGGTCCAATCGGTCCCTGCAGCATCGTCAGCAAACAGATTCATATCTTGTATACACGTGCCATGGTCGACACATGTTACTGGTCCATTTATATTTTTGACCGGCTTAGAAAAAAGAAGATTCTATTTTTCTGTCCTTGAAAGTGTTATGTGTTCAAATAGGACCATATTTCTGCCCCCGACACCGTTGACTTTGTTTTTGTATGCCAAAGACACCAAACATGTATGTTTAATAAAACTTATATAACCAACAACCTTTTTTAATATTTACAAAAAATAAATTTAATGATTAATTGATCCGCGTGGTACACCGTTATTCGCGCCAGAAAGTAGCTCATGTTCTTCCGTAGGACTCCTGTCAATGTCTTAAATTATGGAGTTAAAACCCTAACTCATAAAAAGAACAAAATTTTAATTTTTATATGTTTGTCCCTTTGCTTTCCCTTAAATATTTTACGTGAAAGAACGTGACGTAACATATCTTTGCTAAAATAATTTAAATAAGCATTCATTTTGATCAATAAGGCGATATTTGAAACTTATGGGTGACAAACTTTAAAAGTTAACAGTGTTTCAAAGGCGTATTATTCGATTTACTTGACTATTACCTTTCTGTGACTTAACACAGAATAGGTACCTACCTAATAGATATAATATAATTAAGGATTTCTTTTAATATAAATAAAACAGTAACCCAAACATCAACTTCTTCTAAGAACCTCTATGTGTCGATCAATGTTTGAGACCTTAAGACGTTTGCAGTTATGAGAGGCTTTTGCGGGGATTCATACGTGCACAAATATATAATTTTTCACATTCAAGCTCTGGCTACATTTCTAGCTATATATATTAGTAGTGCCCAATATATTTTTTCATCAAACGTTTGCAATAGCACGCTCGCTTGATGATGACTATCACTTTCAGCATTACTTTGCTGTTACAATTTTTTAAAGCAGTCTCATTAGCATCCCCAACTATGTTACTTCAGATTTCAGGGTTTGCTTTACGGCTTATCTTTTCATTAGTGCATTATCACCTCGCACCATTTAGCGGCCGTCACTTCGGATCTGACAGTTTGATGCTCCATTTTGACTTTGAAACCTCATATAATAAGGTTGAAAGTCGCCTCATGGCCTAATAGTTCGGTGCATTTAGTAATTTGCAAGCGAGATTGACGGACATCAACACCCAGTATGCGATATTAGAATACTGATGTCATCCTCAATACCATACGTCATCGTGATTCACGCATACTTCATCCATATTACGCCCACTATCATATTTACCTTTTTATGTATCTATCTTTTACTTGCATTTAATTTGAGAGACTTGCGTAGTCTGAAATTTGTTAGAATTTTTGAATCTGATGCCTTCATGCAGAAGGCATCTTTACCGATTAAAGCAACTTCAAACAACACTAATGGCGTTAACTAATTCAAAATGTTATCGGTTCATGTTCCTATTGATCTGGTTTCCATGTTACCGAGGTCAGACGGCAGTCGCTTCATTTTAATAACTACTACCACGTAATCTAGGACTTAGGATAGGAGAATGATTAAAAGAGTAACCTGGGCTATGAAGCGTAAGCTGAAGATGCTAGGTACTATAAAACTAGCAAGGTTTAATTAATGGCATCAATTAATCCAAGTATCAGCCACTACTAAATTCATTGCCTACACATATCGAAATGTACTAAGTAATATAAATATTCTGTAGTAGATAATAAAACAAAAACGTCTATTAGTATGAAATCTCCAATCGAATGCCATTAAGAGTAAACAAAACAGTAAATTCCGCTGAGCAGCGTCAATGTTCAGCTATTCCGTTCACCGCCTAGTATGGCGCTTGATGGTCAAATTCTCGATTGAATTTATATTTATTTGTCAGCATTAATAGAGTTTAATATCGCAGATGTGAAGAAACTAATGCCATCAAAAAGCGTTTTGGATATTGATAGAAATATGAGATAAACCATTGGACCAAAGAAGTTTAGTTGAACTATCAGTTACCACAACTGTTCTTGTGCTTCAGTGGTATTTGTCTAATGATATGTCCGGAAATCAGGGAATTCAAAAGTTTCGAGCGTAACTACAGAATCTTAGCAATTACTGAAAAAAAATTCAAACTAAGTTTATTGTCCAACAATTAAGTACCTAATGTGGTTCTCAACTCAATGGCTGTATTAAAATTATGTAAACATCATATATTTCTGCTTCTTAAATCCGAATATGGTTTTGAATGTTTTACTGCCTACGAAATATCAAACATATGCAGTAATGTCATAGATTTCAGTAGGCAGTAAAATAAATTTGTGTTTTCGCCTCCGCACTATCAAGTTACGAGAACTGCGGAATCCATAAAATTCCATATCTTTACATCCTGGCTCTAGATATTGTTATTATGCTAAGCTATCTAGACTTTAATCCGATAAGTTTCAACAGTGTCAAGGTGACTCGTTTTATTTCCCAGTCGAGTTTCTCTACATTTGCGAATTGTAGGCTAAATTAAGATCATTATTTGATCTCTGGTTTTGCCAAAATTTGTGTCTTAGTAACGCCATCGTTACACACACATACTTAAATATTACAAACGAATCAAAAGCGCAAACAAATGCCTATTAAAAGAAGTTGATTTGTTTGTTCAAAGTTAACCTCTTGAGTGTTTTGGTTGTGGCAAACTAGCCATTTAACCACAATGATAGGTATTAAGCTCTAAAAATTATTAAAAAGTAATAGTTTCTCTAACTTTTTATTGGGTCTTTTATACCAATGGGAAGTTCTTCTTTCGTTTTCATTCATTCGATAAGTTTTATCAATTTTTCAAAAGCAGTACAGAAATATCCGCTTTCTACAATTTTGAATATATTTTCTGCCTAAAGGTTCTATCACACGTTGACCGTGTATCTTCGGTTACGTAGGTTTTACTAAATTGGGCATTGTTGCTGTTCTGCATTGTATAATTTAGATTGCACCTGTTAAACTCCAGTCAACAGTATCGGCTTATTTCTACTCGATATCACCTTTGAAAGCATTTACTTGATCCAATTTGTTTAAGTAATGATAGACTAGTATGGCACGGAAATTAATAAGGTCAGGTTCAGTATATTAGAAATTTGATCATCCTCAATTGAGTAGAATTCGAACTCATACTACAAATTATATCTGTTTGAGACAAAAAAAAAGGCTATACAAAAAAAAACTTGTTGCTTTCCAGTTCTATGAATGAAAAAGTGGTTTCACAAAAAGTGTGTGCTATCCAATCCATGCCAATGTATTTTTTGCCAGTTCACTGCTCCATAATTACATTGATATAAACAAAAAACACGTGTGTCGTGATTATTTTTATTCAAAGACCTGCTGGAACTTCGAGACTGTTTGGCTTCAGATTTAGCAGAACGCAAGTTTTTGTGACATCTATCTACCTTATTATTTTTAAATGCTACATCGGTACTATTAACCCGTTGGCTCTAATATTTGTCACACTTCCTTAATAACATTCCAACAACGATACATGCTATTGATGTTTCCATTGAATTGTTGTGTTGGTGTACATTCACTCATATCGATTATTATGTGTGCCCGTTGCGTGTAGGAAGGAATTAATTAGGTCGAGTCTACCCGTAGTTGTGTCGCTCCTTTAGAATGCAACCCTGATTGAACGTTGACCTATTTGGATTTTGTTAAGACCATCGAAATATTGTTAACTTCATGTTTCATTGGTATTGACGTGCCAAACATACCATTTGAATTAAGACTAGTACCTACTTAGTAGAATTTGATATAGAAGCGATAGGGCATTTACCTTTATGACTTATAATGTAATTGAAAAACTTCACTTAAGTGAACAAGTGAACAAAGTCGAACACATTTGGATTTGAAATTTTATCGCTTAAATTAAATTCATTGTCATAACCGAATCAGTGGTTATGTAAGTGGTAGTTTAAATGCTAACTACAATTATAATCATATATCTAGAGAACATAGGCTAAAATTTGATACGGTCATAATCAACAAATTAACGATTTCAAACTAAAAAACCCAGCCTTATTGCGATCGTCTTTACCTTTATGACTTATAATGTAATTGAAAAACTTCACTTAAGTGAACAAAGTCGAACACATTTGGATTTGAAATTTTATCGCTTAAATTAAATTCATTGTCATAACCGAATCAGTGGTTATGTAAGTGGTAGTTTGAATGCTAACTACAATTGTAATCATATATCTAGAGAACATAGGCTAGAATTTGATACGGTCATAATCAACAAATTAACGATTTCAAACTAAAAAACCCAGCCTTATTGCGATCGTCTTAAAATTTTCGATGATATACTTGCAACGGTTGCACATTCAGTCGTGAACTCGTGATGTGTTTCGATGTGGTCCATTTTGAGAAGTTCTGTTTATTGGTTGTAAACATGTAATAAAACATTCAGTTTATTGGCCTTCATCATGTGAGTGAAAGTAGAAATATGTTATGCCATTGTTGTTCCGTTTCTAAACAGAATAAGCTTTAGATGATCAAGAAATCCAAGTGTGGAGTTTACTTTTATTGGCAATATATAAAGCCAAGCGGATTAAAATTCGATTTGGTAGTAATAATAAAGTAGCTTTAGATTAGACTTGACCCAGATACACCTATGGAAAAATCTACTGCTAAACACTAGACTCGCTATGAGTATAACTAGCAAGAAAACGTAATAAAATATGAACTACTTAATATATAATAAAAAAAATTACACAAACAGTCACTACGTACGGAATCTTTTGCGGTGGTGAACTATACTTATACGATGTACTACTAATTGATATTCATATATATTTTGCATTACAACAATATATTTGACGCCTTAAGTAGTATGAGCGTCAATGCCTCTTCTTGGTAACTACCTATTCAATTACAAATCTTACAAGTTAGGACCTCAACTTCCACTTTGATTTATAAACCCTCTATGATCAAAACTGCAGTATATCTTCCTTAACTAGATCTATTACAATTTATTTTACAATAATATGACCATTTGATGCCGCATCTAATATCAGATAATCGTTTCCCAGCGCTTGGTCTAATAAAGTAATAACGTTTCGTTGTACGCAACGATCTCAATAACAATTGGATGGGCATTTATTCCAAAGGCTACAATTTCCTTTGCGTTTTACGTAATACATATACTGATCTTTATCATGCCGAGATCTATTCTATTGAAACCAATGTCGGAATTTATACTTTACATGTATTTAACAAACTTTTACCTATAGCTTCGAAAGCTGTGCAGACGTTATAAAACATTCAGAGATTTGCTTGGGAGTTCTTTTAGATGTTTAATACGGAGCTAGCACAACTTAAAAATAATCTACATATAAATCAATCGAAAAATATTGTTATTCAAAATTTACAAATTTTGGAACGAAGTACCTATTTCCTTAAAACACATTTGTTAAACAAACTACTTCATAATTTTAATAAAGTTATGACTGACTTATGTTATTTTCTTTTGGCAGCCGCAGCAGATGCCATAGACCGAGCGAGGTTAGCTCGCGAAAGACGCGAGGCTGAACAAAGAAAACGATTAGATGAATTAAGGGCACATGCGGCAGCAGCGCAAGCACAGCGGGAGAAACGAGATGAAGATAGGCGGAAAAGACAGGCTGAACAGCGATCGAAGGACGAAGATAGACGGCAACAGGTTAGTGAAAATATAGACTAAATGCTGCACCTTCAGTCAACGCTTTTAAAAATAGATTAGACAAAGTATACAATCTCCAAACTTAAGATGCACACGCATCAGCTTTATATGCTGCTAGTGTGTTTAAGAATATAAATAAATAAATAAATAAATAAAATGGTTGAGTTGGAGATAAAAGATTTTACAGTGAAACCGAAGCACTCATTGGAGACCACGATTGGAAGAAACGACAATCCATTAAAATTAGGAGTATTTATGGCATAACCAATTCATTTGAATGATCAAACTTTACACACATCGAGTTTCATATTAACTGCACCGTTGCAAGCGACGCACTAACGGTAACCGGATTGCCGGTAATACGTTCGTAACTTCACTTTCCCCAAGTAAAATAATAGTTACGTTACCGTACAACGGTGAAAATTAGAAATTACAGGCCCCGACAAGACAAAACGGCTCCAATTGTGCAGTAATGATAACCCTCGGTCTGCAAATAAGACTATATAATCTGCTATGATATATGAGTATAATTAATTGGCATTACTTAAATTGGAACTGTACATTTCAAGCATCAAGTACTTATAAGCCATTTGCATAATTGTTGTTCTACAGATAGGTACCTATATAAATCCTTATTCATAGTCGATAAAAATTACCTCCGTCAGGTGTTTAAAGTCTGTTTTTCAATTATTTCTTTTTGACGTAATGAGATTCTGGTAAATCCCATTCCTGGTGTTTCCTTATTAAATAGTTATATAAAACTTTTCTCGTGTATGTATGTGTTCCTTATCAACTACAAATTTTTTATCATCATCCATCGCTAGAAGTGCACTTGAAGATGGACCATAGTCTATTTAAAAGCTGTGCTCTTGTCGATGTAGTCTCTTCGAAGTGCTTCTATTTTCCACTAGCCTTTACACATTCTGATACGACACGACTCCCGCTTTTCCCTTAATTTATTCTACGTAACTTCTTGATCTACCTCTTTCCCCTACACTATCTTGCCTTGCAAAATATCGTTCAGAAAGTCATGGTGCCGTATTAAATGTCCATATATTCAATATTATCTTAAAATTTCTTCGTTTCTCAAGCCAGTAAATACATTACATACGTGAATACATTCTACAGACGGTAATACTATAATAGACATGATGTAAAGATTTAAAAATATCAAGGTTCAGAATAGTTGAATGGAATATCGTGAACGATCATGCATATGATTATCATGTGATTAATAATATTGTCACGTATCGTTTCTCTTTGACTTCCTCAATGAAAATTATCTATATTTAATTAGTCTTCACATACATTGTACATCAAGTTAGTTGGTTAAACAATTCAAATATATATCTTATTTGTCTTTTTAAAAGACTTATTGTCTCCTTAAAATTTAGTTCATAGGTGTTTTATATCTCAGTGTTGCATTTTATTCATTTAAAATCTCTAGAATACCCATTTTCGATATAAGCATCTAATACCTGAATACTTTATCATCTTGTTTACGAGTTTATCTCAATATCTTCACTAGACCATACTCCTTATCTGATTGAACTAGTATTTCAAGTGGTCCATAATGAAAACATTTTTACTCTTGTAGAATTTTTTTCATGTTTCAGCATCTGATTCATCCTGCTACATCTATTTTACTTTATAGCCTATCTTTACTATTATTCTGTTTCTAGGCTTCGTTTGCTTTCGCTGACATTTCAAGGTCTAAACTTTGTATTTCACATCTAAAGTAACTTTCCACAAACATAAAATCTGCTTTCTGAGGAACCGTGCTGTAATCATCATCCCAGTTGCATCTTCAACGTACGCTTATAATCAGTCATAAATGAACTTGAAAAAAAAATATTTCTCCGTAAACTAGCTGCTCACCAAGATCACGGGTATTGCGCGGCGTCTGCCTGCGCAATCAATTAGATCCTCTCGATTACGTTCACCAATTAACACATTTTGCACTGTCTAAAAATACTATTCTTTATAATGCATTTTTACCCGACTACGGCGAAGCCAAAAGGAAGGGTAATGATTTTGGCAGTCTAAGTATGTATGTTCCATCATAACGCCTAAACAACTGGATCGATTTTAATGAATGAGGTGTAAAAAGATTCGTAAAAAGAGCGCGGGTAAAATAGGTTATATCAATTGTATCAACATTTTAACTGACGGAATTTAAACCTCAGATTCTAACCTAAAAAAAAACTGAGATGGGCGTCACATGTTTGGTATGAAAAGAAAGGTCTTGGCGAGCACATTACAAAATGTATATGTCATATTGTTTAAGTCAAAATAAAAATTAAATTAAAAACTATAACCCGACTACGTGGTGTCTTAAAAGGATAAAACAAGGGAATAATTGAGATAGAAATCCAGAAATGCATAGGTACAAATGGTCATTGTAAAGACGTGGTCGCACCCACTGTATAGTCATAATAATGTTCGTTTAAAGGTGTTCCTACCATACATTTATAATGGATGCGACCACGGCTTTACAATGATCATTTGTACTTATGAATTTCTGGATTTCTATCTCAATTATTCCCTTGTTTTATCATTTAATGACACCACGTAATCGGGTTATAGTTTTTTAACTTAATTTTTTGCTTTTCTTATATTTTATTAATATTATGTGAGTAATTGCTTGAAAATCTTATCCGAATGCCTTTATAGCCTCTTATAATGTAGTTTCTCTTTTAATTTCTCTCAAACTGTCTACTCAAACAACTTGTCTGGATATTTTCCCTGGATCATAAAACATGTCTTTATCACGATCAAGCGTATTCAAGAAGCCTGAACCGCAACTCAGAATCTAGACATAGCTTATCTTGATCGCATACCGCGCAAGCCTCGCAATTTTCTTATGTTTCTATGTAAATGCATTGCATAACCTCGTCCTTGTTGGTGATGTCATCGAGTTCACACTGGTCGTTTGTTAATGAGATAAATATTATCGTTTGAATTCTAGCGCTGATTGCTATTATACAGGTGATTTCTGTGTGCTTTTTTTTATTAGTTCTAGAAAAATTTGATCTAATAATAATATCGTCTGCAATGCAAACATTATTCATAATAACTATTTAAATTATTCAAGAAAAGTTAATTATCAACAGATCAAGATAAAATTCAATTTACGTAATGAATGTCATGTCATTAGAGTAACTGCTGTAATGTTGATCATTTCGAACACATTATCCTAGTATTTAAGTAATTATTAGTGTAAGTAAGTGTTGGTGATAGAAAAACGATTAAAAGAGATTATATAGGTAATCTCAAACAAAAATAATCTTTTCTTCCTCTTGCTCGGAAATAGCTTCATTATTTACCCCTCCGGACTCCACCATAACCAGTTCACTTAGTCCATTATCGATATGAGCTTTTGTTATTTGACCTGCACAAACATCACCTTTATTATTATCGGCGGTATTATCAAGACTCCACAACACAATTCAGATCACACGTGACCCCGTGACATAACTATTGTCAATTATGAGGTCATGCGCAATAGAAGCATCGTGCGTAGATTCCACTACGGTCACATACAATTGTTCTGTTCTACCTAGACATATATCATGAAATTTCAATATTGATTGATAGTATCTTGAACAGTTATAGTCCCAACTAATATTATAAATGGGTGTGAGTTGTTAAGTGAGTTTGTATATTTGTTTGTTACTTCTTCACGCTTTATCTACTGAACCAATCTGCTTGATACATCGCATACACATAGTTAGAAGTACTGAGAAGGACATAGGGTACCTTTCATCCAAGGAAATAACACTGTTTCCGACATTCACGCGGGTGAAGCCGCGGGCGAACGCTAGTTTTATTATAAAAACAGTACCTGGACTACGAAGCAGAAGAGGAAGAGAAAGAATTGATCAATGTTTTTGAGACTTGATACTGTCGCAATCAGGATTCTCACTCTCTCTTTTATGTTAGTATTTACATGAAAGAGAAAGAGTGAGAATTGATCAATTATTTTTTGAGGTTAAAGCAACCTACTATTTATTGAATGTACTGCAATATTGCATGACAAATTTAAAAGTAAAGCCGGAGTTGAAATCTTTGGCGCAAATGCACGATGAGACCCGACCCCAGATGAACTGGAATAAGGGGCGGACAATGAAGAAGAAGAATTTAAAAGTCAAGCCATTTCGACTCGACTTGAAGAAGAATAATGTAGTTCGAACATAGAATGAAAAGCTTCAATGCTACTAACTGAAGATGAGATACTCAAAAATAGCTCGAAACTATCGGAAGCGAATACTTCATAACGAACATTTAAATTAAACACAACCAACCGAATGTAGACGCACATTAATGACCGAAACCGAACGCTATGCCGGTGCAGTGCATCAAAAATAATTTAAAATTAACTCTCCAAGGAGTGCGACAAAAATAACGAAATCCACTTCCTTCAGGACTAAATTCCAAAGCGGACGCGTGATATAACGATTCAACGTTTTGAGTGCTTTTTACTCCGCCCAGTGAAAAGATAATAGAATTAATTGACGTTGGTCTTGCCTAGTTTGTTAGATATTGATCCTAAAATTTAAACTAAATCTTTGATGGTAGGTAGGTAATGTTTACCGGCAATTTACAATTTGTTTAACTCAAAATTTTGTGTTACGTTAAAACTTGTTTGAATATATTTTAAATTTTACAGTATGTGAGAATTTTAATTTAACTCTCTTATAAATTTCTGTTTTAACGGGGAAGTTGATTAAAAGTGACAAAATCAAATTTACTAATTAATCAAAAATGCCACTTGTATTTGAAGCCGGCTTAAAAGCCTCCATTACACTAGCAGCATTGCCTCTTTGGATGACAATGGAAATCAACTATCTTATATTTGATTGATAGTTTTTTTTTATATCAGATATATAGATATACTTATTATATATAGTTATTTGATAAACTCTGCCAGACACATCAAGTAATAGTTCAAAATCTGCTGAACAATCTCGATTCAACCCATTGAAGTCAAAACAATCTATCAATTATGTTAATTAGTGATCAATACGTTGAAGTAGATCGACGATAAAGCCCTAGCGGCTATAGTTATCTCGAGGTAATTGTTGGCTGGACCCCTATTATTAATTAGATAGCTGATCAAGAAACAATTCAGGGCAACAGATAAGAAATTCAATAAACTATTTAATTAAATTATCAAATGTAGCATGATCTGTTCACAGAAAGCAGCAGTCATTCATTGATCATCCGTCGATTTCATAGTATATATCTCTGTAATAAGAATTGCTGCTCCCTTCTAAGTCTTAAGTATCATCTGCTAGCCTTTTGTTATGCTGATACCATAATAATACATTGTTACCTTATATTGAGTACCCTTTGTCAAGCATCTAAATGCAGTATTTTGGCATTAATGCAAAACTATATAACTATACATATTTGTTCACTTCCACTTTCTGGTTGTTTGTTTAATTTATTCAATTCTCATTTATATTAATTTGATGTTTGTTTTGATTACACGATAAGTTTTTCCCTATTTATTCTTACCTGTTACATCCATACCTTTGGGTCATTTTTTTTACCCCCAAACTTTGATCCAATTTTTTGTTAACTTTTATTTCGTTTTTCCTTTTTTTTCTAGTTACCCGAAAGACAGACAGCCCACCAATCGGTAAGTGGCTGTCGTATTAGTGTGTGTTTCTTGTAAATATATGTGTCGTAGTAGTTAGTAGTACTAATTAAATTTCTCGATACTACAGTAGAGGTAACCTTGCTGGTAGTGTATTTCTCATTATGTCAACCTATAGCATTAAATGTATTCTCTAAATTGGTAACTTTTATTTATTAGATAAATTATGTTGTTTCATATAAATTTGAGCCGCTAATCTTTAGGTGATCTATATTAGAAATTCCTAATTAAATCATGTTAGAAAAAATCACGCGGATGCATGGCATGCCTTTCTTAACTCTTAAAAGTTCAAAAATATTTTCTACTGAATAACCGCATTACAAAATTATTTATCATTGCCACAGTACTTAATAAAATAAGTAAATGTAATATCACTTTTAGATCAGTTAGCGTAAGTAGCTAAATTAATACTAGCAATCCTGAAGTTGTCTTATTTATTGCTAGGATTACTCCACGATGTTACTTACGACAACAAAGTTACCCCATTGTAATCTTTATGTCGTGGTGATAGTTGCTAAATTTCAATGAGTTTATACAGAGCTAGATAATTTTGTGTCTTTATACCAGAATTAATATGGACCTTAGGCATAACTTATTCTCTGTCTTGCTCAAACAAGGAGATAGATAGAATACCATGTTTTATGTGTACTTTCTTTTCGATAAAATATTTACGGATATTTGAAAGGCTTATACATTTTTTACGCAACGAAATCAGCAGTATTTTGAAACCACTTTGTCATCTCATTCAAAACATACCGCCTACACATTTCTTTCATCTCCTAATTCTCCTATGCGACATTTTTGAGTTCACAAATTTGACATTGACACACTTTCGTAAAGATTGCAAATATATACCAAACTTTTTTCGCAAATAATTTCGTTAGTATTGGTACTATAATTTGAACTATTGAGAATAGACTAGAACAACATACTATGCATTCATAGTTATTCATTTTGTTTATGATTCTGTATGATCTAATTATGAATGTATTAAATGCGGAAATAAATTACTAATTCATTCATTCACACTTGCACATTCTGTGCTAAATAAATTATTTATTGCAGATTGAGTATCCCGAAATTATCACAATATTTGATCTTTAAAGTAGTACATAACACTTGTAAGATTAGATTGACCAAGTCTATTGAATGAAAACTACTTTAAATTTGCTTTTAACCCCAAAAATACCCAAAATCCAGCTATTATACGCAAGCAAGACGGAAGTGTTTAGGAAGTGTCGTCTGTTTTGTCCGGACGGCCTAATTTATTTTCGCAGTCAAGGTTCTTAACTTCTTTACGCTCGTGCCACGAGTCATTTTGGCGTGTGATCATCGACAAATTTTTCTTATTTCGCATTTTGGATTTGGGTTTGATCAGTTCCACCCATTCAGAATATTTGCATTTTCTTGTTCATTTTATAATTCTAAGTCTCATTTTTGTAACTTAATTATAATAATCATCATTAAGTTCTTTTTGCCTTTGCCTTTTTAATTTGACATCTCTATTTGTCTCCTAGGGAAAAAAAATCCAATGCCTATTCTGAAGCTGGTTTAACATTAGTTTAACGATTGCAAAAATACACGTAATCCAGCCATAGATTAGAAGTCGGGCGTGTTTAGAAACATCAGCTGTTATACGGACGGCCTGAACTATTTTTTGCAGCCAAGGTTTTGTATGTTTTTGTGTATCGTCTCGGCTTCGCCAACTGACGTTGCTTTTTGTTGCGATTTCGCTTTGTCGATTGTGTGATTGACTAATTACTCTATCGCTAACTTCCTGTGCCTCTACATTCCATTATTTGACATCTCTTGGGTTTTTTCTGGTATAGGTTGTCTGTAAGTAAAATGCGGTTGAGCCTTTTATATATTCATTTTACTGATACTCAGATACATTACAGATACTTCTTTGATACTTTAATAGTCGCTCTCGACAAATAAAAATTGTTATTGACCAATTATAGCAGGAATTCATGCTCCTGTAGGAATTTGGCTGGGATTTTGGGTTTCTGCTCCAAAAGGCACGTGACTGAAGCGGTTGGTCTCAAATTCCAACTTACAGAAACCACATCTAAACCGCCTCTCGTTGTTTTGACAAACAGACATTAAGGGGGATCCCGCATAATAGAATAAAATTGTCATTTTTGAGTTTTTTTAATTTTTGCAAACTTCTGTGAATTGATACACTATGGCATTAATCTATCAAAGTTGCTGTGTATGTCATACTGCAGTGAAATATATGACTGTATCTGGTGAAGCGTGGAGTAATTGATATATTATATGTGTGTATAGTCGACCTTCGATGTCCATGGGTTTCCTTCCGTGTATGCTTCTTGCGTTCTCCCTCATAGTGTTTTCCCGGTTTTGTATTTATCAAGCCCGAGTTAAACTTTCATTCTTACTATTTCTTATTGAGTCTGCAAGTGGCCAACACTTGTGTCAGATTTTTCAAACTCCCTAAAGGTTGACTTACTGCCATCTAGCGGTAGCAGCCGGGACCACAATGTCTTTACGATATGATTTTTTTTTACAACTCAATGGATACATACAAAGATTGATTTTGAATTGATGACATAAACAGATGTCATGTTTACCTGGCTCAGTTACCCAAAGTGGATGTTGACCTCCGAAACGAGAGAGCGCAGAGTCCTAGAGTGTTCTATTCTGCTATAAAATCAATTAAATGACAAAAATTGGTCAATATATATTTTTT